>JALPQD010000044.1:3687564-4287564 GCA_023101885.1 Typhlomys cinereus
ATCTTACAGTTTTGTTGGTTGTTTTTCTGTTTGGTTGGATTATTGCCGTTTTCCCCCCTTTCTCTCCGTTAGTGTCTCCTGTTGGATCCTTCCTAGCTCTTCTTTGTTCATCTATTCCTTTCATGAAATGTATTCTTTCCTGTGCTCTCGTGATTGAGACTGTATTTATCCTCTGTGTTTACCATTCTTTTAAATATCTTCTACAGTGCTAGCTTGGTGGCCTCCAGGCATCCTAGAGAGATTCTGTAGTATGGTTGGCCTCTGGGTGTACCTGAGAAGGATTGTCTTGGCTGCATTAATTGATGTGGGAAGACCTAGCCCACTGGGGGTTGAACCATCCCCTAGGCGGATGATCTTGACTGTGTGAAGACAGAGTGAGCTGAGCCAGCAAGCATGCATGCAGGCATCCTGCTTTCTAGAAGCTCTTGACGATGGAAATGACGCGACCAATTCCCTCAATGCCTGCGGCTCCCCTATCATGATGCGATGTAACTGCAAATTCTGAACTGGAATAAGCAACTTCTTCCCCTAAGTGGCTTGGCTCAGGTGTTTTATGGTAGCACTGTGTAATGGACTAGCACAGTGATCATAAACTGCCTTAATTTGTGCTTAACTTGAAAATGTCTTTATTCCTTTGTCAGTTTTTACTTTGTCAAGATTGCTTTGCTGCTGTGAGCAGTCTTGGTGAGACTTGGTGAGAGATCTGATGCTGTTCTGTTTCTGTCTTGTAGGAGAATTGGTGTTTTCCTTTACAGCATTTAATAGTTTGCTTTGTTTGGATTGCGTGGATTGCGTGTATACATATGTAGTTTGCAAGTGTGCACATAAATGTAGAGGTCTAGTTAAGAAGTGTCACTGTGGTTGTGGTTGAGGAGCTGAGAAGACTGCAGATGGGAAGGAGATCGCCAGTGACCAGCAGCCCTGCGCACATCTTGCCCTGTCTGGTGGTCCCCACTGACTAGTGTGTTAATGCTGCACCTGCTGCTGATTCTTTGGTCTGGAATCTCTGATATCATAACCAAGAACTGTGGACTTAAGGTCCCTACAGTACGTCACTAAAGCGAGTGTGTTTATCAGAGATCATAGCTGACTGGGAATTTCTGGGTAAAAACCTTTCTGAGTCTGTCTTTTGCACTTAAACGCTTATTTTACCTTTATTTCTGCATGCACTGAAGATGCACAGTAGTCAAAAGGGATTACTTCCAGAGCCAAACCCAGTACAGATTATGAAAAGTTTGAACAATCCCGCCATGCTGCAAGTTCTTCTGCAACCCCAGCTGTGCGGACGAGCAGGTAAGCATAGATGAAACATGGACCGTCCGCCCCAAATCAGTCAGTTGTTGCATGTGTGTAAAAGGCGAAGAAATACATCGCATGTTAATATTGCATCAGAGCTTGTCTAATGGTATTTTTCTAAGAATTCTTAATGATTTTGAGTTAATTATCTGTGCTGTTGCATTTTGACTCTTTGGGGCAGGTATAATCTACTCGATTGCTTCCCTTTTTTGTACCATTAGCAAGTATTAAAATATTAAACCTTATAATGAGCTTTTAATTGAATGATAATAATAATCATTTCTGCAGAATTATTTTGTAAACATGGTGTATTTGTTTTCTCTTTGTTCTTTTTTGGTTTATAAGGTTTTTTCTTTTTTGTTATAAAATTTCTCTTTGTACCAAATGACAAAGCATCACAGTTTTCTAAATATTATCTAGATTTTCATATTATCAATATACAACAAATATTTAGTTACTAGATACTCTTTTTTCTGCAATTAATTCCTGAAACATATGACCTTACATACTCAGAATATCTAAGTCAGCATTATAAATAGAAAAATGCTTTTATTCAACTCTAAAGTTGAGAATAAATAGAATTAGCAAACCCAGCATATTTATTCAGTTTCAGTCCCACTGGCCCAGTGCCAGCTCATGTGCTCAGTAACACAGACCCACAAATGAAGGGCTCTGTTCTCGACTTGACTGCCCACTTGAGACGCAAGTCAGAAGTTCAAGAGTCCTTAGGTCACCTGCACTTTGACCAGCTAGCTACAAATTTGGGAGTCCCCAGAACACTCCCAAAGTGATAATCCACTAGATTGTACCTCACGAACTCAGGAAAGCACTGTATTATGATTTTGTTATGAAGGCTGAAACGGTAACAGGTAAACGAAGAGACACAGGTGTGAGGATGGCCCGACTAGAGTTTCAGGGTTCTCCCCATCCAAGTAGGCCAAGCGCTCTCCAGCACATCGACAGTGGTTCAGCATCCTTATGGGAGTTCACTTGTCCATAGTAACGCTGAAGTCCCCGCCTCTCCTTGGAGGTCAGGAGGTGTCAGAGCAACACTGACGTCCCCTCCTCTCCTTGGAAGTCAGGAGGTGTCAGAGCCCCAAACTTCTAATCATGTGGTTGGTCGGTAGCTAGGGGCTGTCCCATCCTGAGACTGGTTTGTGGGGTCACCTTGAGTCGCTCGACCTCAGGACTCTACTATGGCTTGGGAAATCCCAAGGATTTGAAGTCCCCCAGGAAGTAGGAAAAAAAAAGTTAAGCTTTTTATTTTGAAACAATGCCCATGCTAAGTGTATCATCTGGTACATGATCTGTGTGTAAGAAGCAGTTTCAGAGGCTTTCTGGCCTGTCAGATTCCTCTTTTGCAAGTGCTAATCTATAAATGCCTTGTTAGGTCTTGTGCACACACACACACACACACACACACACACACACACAAAATAGTTTATTATTATTATATTTGGTGATAACCCTTATAATGTTTAGCCACTTATGCTTGCTGAATAAGCAGAGATAAAGTTGTATTTCTTCTTTTGTTAAAAAAAAGTTATCTAATATTGGAAGGTAAGCACCCTGAACTCCAAATCAATTTTGGTTTGGTTCCCCTGGCTACCATTGCCCAGCCAGTATTCTTTGTTGCTTGCTTGTTTCTATGTCTGTCTGTCTGGCTGTCTTACTGTGTCTTTTTATAGGAACTCAATATATATGTGCTTCCCCATATTCCCCAGTGACCATATCAGTTCTAAGTTGAGTTACTTTACTGTTGCCAATCCTTTTATTAAGAAATAGTTAAGTTAATGGTTTCCTTTTCTAGAGCGAAGTTCAATAAAAACAGAAGGTATATGTTCCTTCTACCCCTGTCTTTTCGTGTTTCCTATGTACCTTGGTCTCCTCTTCGGTATTTGACCCTCTATATTCAATCACAGGACAGGTCCTCTGAATTCCCGCAAGCTGTTGTCTTGTGGCTACAGTCTAGTCTGCAGATATTGAGAGGAAACCCAGTTCAAACTGAGGCTCGGTTTCTCCTGTACTATATTCACATAACTCATCTTTCTTCTGACACCAGAGGCGGGCGTTGTTCTCCCCATAACTGACAGGTGGTACTAGTGGGGTGTTTCTTAAATTAATCTGGTCTTGACATTACTGTGAGACTGTGTTCAATCCACAAGTTGGGGCTTAGCCTCCAAGACTTCCTCTCAGACTTGAAGTGGCGATCTCACCCTCCACATGACTTTTCCTGTGGTTCCGACTGACCGTCTGTCAGTATTCCAAATACCATCCTTGGGTTGGTCTATCTGTTTGAGGGGCACACAGGCTTGAAGAAAACTGGTGACCTTCTGTTTTCCAGTTTTTTATAATGGATATCCTAGATGATGCTGATGGCGAGGAGCCTAGGGAATATGTGAGGAGAGGATGGGGCATCTATGCCCACTGCGTGTGCCAACCTCCGTGAGCTTCCAGGTGTTTGGAAGCCCTCAAGCCCTTTCCTACTGGTTTTTAGTGGAGACTTCATCAGTGTGATTGAAAGATGAAAGATGGTCAGTGTGGAAATGTAACAAAGTGAACAAAAAGAGGGTGTGATCTGCGTTGAGAGACTGAGCAGACCGAGAGGGGCATCTCTGTTAAGATTCTTCCTGGCCTCTGTCATGCGTCTCTTCCCTCGGGTATGGGACAGGCCTCTTCTGAAATGGACGTCTTATAAGCTATCGCACAAGAGAATTTCCTCATGGTCAGCTCCAGAACAGAAAGGCAGGGAAATTCTTGAGAAATCTTGGTTTCTATGACTTTTTGGGGGGAATGAGTTACAAACCAGGAATTACAAAACGGCAACCAAAAGAATGCACATCGTAATATCGTCTCCAAGTGTTCGTGGTGTGCAGACAGGGAACTCTCCAGTTGATTGACGCAGATCAGCACAGAGTGGCCTCTCATTCCTGTTGCCTGAGATTGTAGTTGTGTTCCAGTGGGTCTCTTGCAAAGCATCCGTGCACCTGTGTACTCCTGCTCAGCTCCAATAATTGCATCAGTGTTATTTCTCTCTCTTCATCCCAGACTATGTAGCTTCCACTTGGATTGGTGTATGGCCGAATGGACATATTTTTTAATGCATGCATGTGAGTGTGTGGTACATATGTATTTGGTGTTTACATATGTAGATGCAGGTGTATCTAGGTGTATATGCATGTGTGTTGTTATCAGATGTCTTTCTTGATAACTCTGCAATGTATTTATTGAGGCACGGTCTCTCGCTGAACTCAGAGCTCACTGATTCCATCTAGTGTAACTAGCCAGCTTGCCCTGGGGGTCCTGTCTTTGTCTCCATTCATTGGGATTTCAGCTTCTCCCCCATGCCTACCTGGCTTTTGTGAGGGTTCTGGGGACCCAGATTCCAGTCTTCACATTTGCGTATCAAGTGCTTTGTCCACTAAGCCATCTCTTAATTCAGACTATGTTTTTCTTATATTTAATATTACTTTCTGTCTCTTTTAAGTACAATGTCTGATATTGACATGGATGAGGAAATATTTTTCCTTGTTTGGACTGGCAAGAGAGGGGATTTAGTCCCCACATCACATGGGCAAAGCCTGAGGTCATATGAGCAGTTTCCTTTTCCATTGGAAGTGGGGTCATGTGCTATGGATTGAACCCAGAATCTTGGGCACGACTTTACTCCTCAGCTACATCCAAGCTCTGCAAATGGACCCAATGAACGTGTAGGTTCTTCCCAGTGTGAGGTTATTGCAGATAAAATTTCAAATAGTATTTTTGTACTAGTCTTTGTGTATACTTCTGCTTTTATTTCCTTTGGACAAAAAGTTATAGATTTGGGTCGTGCGGTGGATGTGCTGCTAAATCGTAGGTAACTGCCCAGCTATTTGCCGGTGTAATTGAGTAACATACATGCCATCCCCATCAGTGTTCCAAATCTCCTGTTTGCTCAGCGTTTCCAGCCACATGTGGTAGATGACATTTTTCAATTTGAGTTTTTGTATTGCGTGTGTGCTATTGTGTGTGTGGATTTTTTTTTTTTTTAGATAGGGTCTTGTTTTATAGCCCAGGCTGGCCTTGAACTGGTAATCCACCTGCTTCCACCTCTCTGCGCTGGAATCCAGCAGTGCATTAGTGATTTTTTTTCATGCCTTTACATTATAAGTAGCTATCATCTGGACCTTCCTATATATAATACAATTTGGTATTATGGCTATTTCTATCATAACCAGTTACATGTCATTTCCATCTCATATATTTTTATCCTGGAAATACCTCTTCCAAAACATACAGTTGTGTTGCTGTGTCTTTTTTGGCTTTATCATGTAAATATTTCTGTGTGTCTATGTTATTTCCTGAAAACGATTTTACATAGGTTTTAAGGATTGCCTCTTTCCCCATCCCCACCCTCTGACAAAAATCTCCCAAACACCTGACCAATAGAAACCATGAACAGAAACCATGAGCAGACTCGGGGCTTCTGCTGGTCGGGGCTCAGTTGGTGCTGTGTGTGCCAGAGGGTGAGTTTGGCTGTCCTAGATGCCAGATGAGTGAGCCTAGGTCTAGCACTTCACTCGCACAGAAGAGGGGTTGTGTTCTCAAGCAGACCCCAGGGCTGAAGCCCGAGGAGCCTGTTGCTCCTCACCAGAGACAAGTAGATCATGATGTGTCCCAAGAATTGGTTCGGGACCTAAGGAGGCACATTTGCCACTTGTTCTGTGTTTGATCTCACATGCCACATGGTTACAGTTTGACTTTTGTTTTTGCAAAGCAGTTCTTGGAGGTCCTCCCAGCTCGCCTCACGTGATGAGTCCTTCCATCTCCTCCCTGCTGTCACACTGGAGTAAAGCACAGCAGGTTGGTAAGCAGAGCCGACCCGAAGCATCCAGGATTCCGACTGGATATCACAGTGCTCCCTCCCTCTTCATTTCTTTTCTCTTTTGAGGCAGAGTCGCAGTAGCCCATGCTGGCCCGCATCCTATATAGCTTAGACAACCTTGAACTCCTCCTGATCCTCCTGTCTTCACCCCCAGTGCTGGGATTGCAGGCGTGCCTAGACGTTTCATTTGTTTTTAAGACTCGAAGTTGAAGAAATGGAAAGACTGAGCACTTTGCTTTTTAAAAACAGTCTCTCTGTGTGTGTGTGTGTGTGTGTGTGTGTGTGTGTGTGTGTGTGTGTGTGACTGAGGATGGCTCTAGGGTCTGGTGCATACTAGACAAGTGCTCTACCCCAACCAAACAGAGAAAACAAACATTAATTGATAGCAGTAGTGTGTGAAAGGCGCTGTGAGAGGGGAGTTCAGAGTACTGACGCATTCCCTTCATATTAGGAGAAAGATCAAGAATGTGTCTTCTGCCTTTAAGTGTCTCCTGCGCTCACTGCACCCTACTGATGGTAGGCGCTAACTCACTCCTGCAGGGTCTGTGATGGCCAGGAATGTTCTTTGCTATAACTGCCTCACGGACCAAGACTCAACCCAGTTATTCTTACGCAGCCTTTGGATCCTGCACACAAGTTAGGTCCTGCACACCTTTGAAGTTCCCAGTTTAAAGAAGGCCCCCACCATTCATTCGTGGAACAGTGTGTTCTTTTTCCTCCTATAATTATTTGTATTTTGGATATATTTACAATTAAAGCCTCCTTTCCTTGGGAACTGTAAGGTGCACAAGAGTAGATCATATTGTATTTCTCCCCATGTAGCACAATTCATAGAAGAATTTTGCAACAAATCTCATAGTGATTGGATGCATAAATAAGTTAATGTAGTGTTGTGACCATTCAAACCAGAAAGGGGTGAGGGGAGCAGGGGACAGGTGAAAAAAGAAAAGGAGTGACGGCAGCCGACACTGCGTGATCACCTCATGTGTATCATTAAATGAATTAATTAGCAGTGTCTGAAGCTGGAAAATAATACGTCATTTACATTAAAAAGGTGTCACTTTTGTTCAGATTTATGGAAGAATTGAGCTTGATGAGTCAGTTACATAGCAAGTAGCTATCAACTTAATGTGTTGTTAATTCCGCAGAACTCCGGGATGGGAACTGCTTCTAACCTGTTCCTGCAGAATCTTTCTCACGTACCCCTGCCCCTGCAGCAGCTAATGAAGTTTGAGAACGTCCACACTCACAACGTAAGCATCTCCTGTTGAAAGGAGGCCATCCATGCCGTCGCAGGCTCAGCCCGTGGATGCCACTGTGAAGTTGCGCATGTGTAGCCTGCATTCTTAAGCTCGTCTGGTCACCACGGAGACTTGATAACCTCCTCTCTCCCTTTCTCTTGCAGAAGCCTGGCTTACTGGGCGAGCCTCCCGCCTTGGTGCTGCAGCCCGCACTGGCCTTAGGAACGACACTTCCTCTGAAGACAGACCTGGGACACCATGGAGAAACACACAAAAGTAAGTGCTGTGTATTTCTCAGAAGTCCCTAGGCAGACAGGTGCCAGGCTTAAAGATGGCACCCCTATATTCATTCCACTTTAATTTACAGGCAGATTAAATTTGAGCCTTACTCAGCCATCTGAAATTTCAAAACCCTCCTGACTTTTCTATTTTTAATATTGATAAGTTATTGATGGGCTTGTCTCTGTGCCAAGATGAGACAGTCCCTGTTGGAAGTGCTTTAATATTTCATGTAGATTCACAGCAGCATCTGGTGAAGACACGGAGCTATTGAAACTGACAAGCTGCCCACCGGGCTGACAGCGTACTACACGTGTCTCTATTTAAATCTTGCTCTGAGAAGGAACCCTCAGCTCATACAAATGGCATAGCTGGCATTTGTAAATTTAAGGTCCCACTTACTTGAACCATTTCAAAATTTCATCTTCAAATTAGTACTTGAGGATATATGTGATATATGCACTCCTCAGACAAAACATTTATTTTATCAAAATAGAAATTCAGGGGCCGGTGAGATTGCTTAATTGGTAAGGTGATTGCTTACAAGCCTGGTGAGCTGAATTTGATCCTTGTAAAAAGTCCACATGGTAGAAGGAAGGAACTGACTTCTAAAAGTTGTCCTCTGACCTCCCCGCCCATGTGCCATAGCATATTCTCTCTCTCTCTCTCATAATTGCTATATAACTAATAAACCTTTTTAGAAAGCAGAAATTAAGTATTCTGCTAATATTCTTATTTCATGGTCATTCTGAATGTTGCCTCCAGATTGAAAACTTAACTGAAAATCAGATTAGATATGAAATATGAATGAACATGCTGAGTAAAAGCAAATATTCCCAGTAGTTTAAGTTGATTAAACATAGATAATAATTATCTATTGTCTGTAAAAGTGACTAGTCAGATAACTAAATATCTCAGTTCTGACTTTCATAGTTGACTGGACAATGGTTAAACTGGCAAAGAAGTTTTTTGGTATTAGGCATCTGTCCTTCCAACAAATGAAACTTTGTTACTAAAAGCATGGAAAAGTTTATTCCTGATGCTAGAAAAAGCAATAATAATATGTAATTTTCTATTTCTATATGTTATTTTAAAGAGCATTGAAATTCAGTATCTAAATAAATATATTACTAAAAGACAGAAGAACTGAATTATTGATCTCCAAATATTTCTTTTGAAGGCATCTTTTAGGCATGGTCTTAATATGCTGTTCAGGCTCATCTCAAACTTGAGAGTTCAAGTGATCACCCTGCCTTAGCCCCAATGTAGTTGGGAGGTATATTTGTAAAATATATTTTATTTATGAGAAAAAGAGAGAGAGAAATAGAGAGGGGGAGGAGAGAAAGAGGGAGGTGCATGGTAGTAGGTGGGGGTCACTTCTCTTCCACCATGTGGGCTTCTAGAATCAAGATCTCCAATTTTTTTTTAATTATTATTATTTTTTTCATTTTTAATTTAATTTGTTAAATTTCTGCTCATACAAACTTAACAGGTACACAGGTCCCCTCCCTCCCTTCACCTCCCCCAGAGCCCCGTGTTCCCCTCTCCCCTCGCTTCTCTCTCCCCATCCCCCAGTGCCTCCCCCCCAATCCCCAGAGCATCCTTTAATGTGCATGCCAAACTCTCCTCTGGGTCCTCCTCTCCGATGAGGTGCAAGGACCCAGGGGCATTTCCCAGAATCCTTTTCTGTGTTCCTCTTAAGCTTAGGAACACTACTGTGACTGTCAGTCCCTTGCCTCCAAGGATCCTAGTGCCTTTAGTCCATGCTAGACTTTGTGGGGTCAATAATGTGTTGGACATAACGAGGTCTCCAGGTTTTTGAGGAGGTACCTTACCTGTTGAGCTCTCTTATCACTTCTTACCTTTAGATTTAAAAAAAATGATTCCTAATTTTCCTAGGAAACTTTTATTTCTTTTAGAATTCTTACAGGAAAGTAAAACTTCTGTGAATTTATAGTATATCAAACTGCTCTGTAGGTAGCTGTTGTTATACCCATAGAATGGGAACTGACATTGGAAAGCTTTGGATCTAAAGCTGAACGAGTAAAGAGAAATACACCTATCAGGGAGGTGGCCTAAAGAGAGGTAACTTGATGTGCCATGGAGGCTTGGACCCCCACAGGAGTAGAAAAGCCAGAGTGAACCCTAGGATCCATAGAAGCATACAAGCCAGAGGGTGGGAGGGAGTGGGAGGGAGTGATGAAGGGAGGGAAAGGGCTAGAAGGAGGAGGGGGGAGGAGGGAAGCTGGGGTGAATACTCAATATGTTTGGAAAAGCAGAAAAAAATAAAAATGGGGAAAAAACTTCTGTCAATTTAATATTTAACTGCTCCTAAATATGACTGAAAAAAAATCCAGTGGTGTGATATCATTGTGGTATGTTTATGGGCCAAATAATCATCCTGGATTGTTTCGCCTCCTTAATGATTTTGCTCCGGGTTTTCCCAGGCTTCACCTTCCAGGGTCAGAATTACAGACTGCCACCATTTCTGCCTAGCATTTATATGTGGAATCTGGAGATCCAAACTCGGATCCTTTTGCTTGCAAAGCAAAGACTTTAACCTCTGAACCATCTCTCCAGCCCTCAGTAATATTACATTTTCATGGCATGCTTTCCTTTTTTATTTAGAAGAATATGTATTTTTGATATTTAAATTATTTCAGCATTTTAACAAATGCCTGGCCATTGCAATTTACTTGTGTCCATATCTGAAGAGAATAATTAAGTGTTGAGTTTAGAAGGTTCTTTAACACATGGTGAGTTTGGAATGAGCTCAACAGTAAATTTGGCTGGCTGGCATTCCTCAGCTACATGTTTCTTCTCATCCTGAGTCTACGTTGGTCATCTAAAGTTGGCGATGTTTGGAGGACTTAGGCCCAGAAATTCACTACTAATGCAAATCAAGGCCAATGCAGCCTGGAAAACTGATACCAAATCCCAGAAGTTGTTGACCCCAGTTTATAATCTCTCTCCTCAACATTTGAACTCCACGTTCTCTGATAGGTACTGAAGAACCGCTGTGAACAAGTCTTGTCTAACTGAAGTCTTTGGCTTTCGTGGTTTCCACAGCATCTAGTCTGGTTCCAGCGCAGACAGTGCTGGCAGCTGGCCTGGGCATGTTGCCGCTCTTCCCAAGTCAGCTCACTGCTGGGCAGGCTGGGCCAGGGCGAGGGACCACTCAGGAGAAACCCGCGACCACCGTGGGGATGGCAGAAGGAAGCTTCTCGGGGTCACAGCCTTATCTGCAGAGCTTTCCAGGCCTGCAGACAGGACCTCAGAAGACGCAGCCAAGCCCACTCAAAGGCGCAGAGGTAGGGCAAGAAAAGGCGCGCAGACGGATGCTCATTCCTTTAATTACAGCCGCAGTGAGACTTCGCTAATACTCGGTTTTCTGATTTGTGGCTTTTTTACAAATGGCATAATTTATGAAGTGTCATTGCACTCACTTACGTAAAACTGAAAGGAAGTTAATATGGAATATAGATTAGGGCATTGCTATATCAATGAAATGATTTTCAGTAGTTTACATTTACACCTTACTACCGAAAAGAGCAAAGTACTCTAAAAAAATCCTAATATCATAAACAAGTAAAAATCCATATTTTAATAAGCTATATCAGTTGACTTTTATACTATATAATATATATATGACTATATATCACTTTTGTGCCTTAATTTGCATTAAGTAAAATTATTTCAACACATAAAAACTAGTTTTTAAAATCTGCAGTTACAAAATGATTTTAAGTATGGATTCTTTATTTTCTAAATTAATTGTGCTTAGAAGTTACAGTGATACTTGGTTTTCAAAAATATTCAGTATTTTAAAAATAAAATCTAAATTCAGTTTAGCGTTTCGTAGCTGGAAGAACTTTGTGTGAGGCCCTCATTGCTGCTCATCCAGGTGCAGAGCCGAGGGGTTTGCAAGCAATCTGCACAGTCATCTTTCTTCTTTAACTCCTTCCGCAGTGTCCTGTAGACTTTAGGATTCTCCCTTCATAGCTGGTTCCCAGATGTGTCTCTTCATGCTCCTATAAAAGAGACTATTTCTCAAATGTTGTTTTTAGCTTACATCTTTTTTTGGTGTATTGTAAGCACAACTGACTTTCCTGAATAGATTTTGTGTCCTGTGCCTTTGTAAATGAATTATCTAATAGAAACAGTGTGTATGGTGGGATTTCACTACAAGATCATGTCATCTGCAAATTAAGATAATTTTACTTCTGGCTTACAACGTGGATGCCTTTTCGTTCCTTCTCCTGTCCGATAACTCTGTAAAACGTCCAGCATGTGTCGTGGGAGAGGTGAAAGTGGATATCTTGATCATGCCCCCATCTTAAGGGCAGACTCTTGCTTTCCAGGATTGGAAGATGTGACTTTCAGTAGTTAAGGTGGTTTCTTCTCATCCCATGCTTTTTCTGCATTGAGGTGATCATATGCCTCTACTTCTTATGTTCATTGATGTGTTACATTTATGAATTTGCATGTATCAAACCTTCTTTGTAGTCTAGAAATAAGCTATATCCGTTGACTTTTATACTATATAATTAAGGTTTTTAACGTGCTGCTGATACTGTGTTCAGGGTTTTACCTTGAGGCTCCTAAGAAATAGTGATCTGTTGATTTCTCGTATTATCTTTCCAGTTTTGGTAGTGAAGCCTTATTGAATGACATGAGAGCTGTTCACTCCTCTATCATTTTTGAGAGTTTGTAGAAGATCAATATTAGCTTCTTTTTAAATGTTTGCTAGAACTCTCCGTGAAGACACGCACTCTTAGACTTTTCTTTGTAGGGTGTTTTTAACTATTCCTTAGCTATGTGTGGTCAGAGTTGAGAACCTTGCAAACAAAGCATGAGAGTTAGTGCGGCAACCTTTCCTCTGTCCCTTCAATCTCTGGGTTCGGGTTTGCCCCCTTTTCTTCTTGCCTTCCGGGACTTTCCCCACTATGATGGTTTTTACATCCTGTAACCCGTGGTTCCGGCTCGGGCTGCTCTTGCGTTAGCTTAATCACCAGACCGCGATGAATTACTTACGCAGTGGATTCCTGTCTTACACATTTGAACATCGCTGGTCCCTGGGGCACGGCGAGCATTAAGCAAACAGGAACTGAAGGAATGAAAACAAGCCTCACACAATTTCCATGCCCGCAAATTCTCTGAAACTCATGAAGATGCTTGAGATGGACTCTTCTCTTCAGATCAGTATAAAGACTGGGCAAGAAGCTGTGGTTCTAGATCCAGATAGAAGAGCTTCCAATTGTGCTTTGTTTGCATTTAGGGAACAGAATAACGCTCAGCTTAAAAGGAACACTAAGCAGCTAGCTTTATCTTCGCTTTTGCTAACCTGAATTCTATCATTTCTAAATCCTTACATTCAAAGAATAAGACATAGCATATTCTGCCAGGAAACTATGAAGTATACTGAACAATTGGGCCACAATCCTATCTCTTTTTTTCCATTAAAGGATTTACTAGAATCTTTATATCTGGTTATATGGAAATTAGTGAAATAAGTTATTTTCAAGAAATGCAAATATCTAACATTGTTATCTAGATGCAAAGTAATTATACTGAACAGATTTGTTTTGCTTGGTGTTGCTACTAGAGATCTTTGCTTTTGGGCATTTGTTTTCAGCCATGTGATATATATAACATTTAAGTTTTAATAGTAAATGCTAATAACTGTGTTTCTAGAAATGAGACAATGCAATGTAATTTTTCTGATAAAGATGAATTCTCTGAACTTCAATTGAGATTATACATGACATCTTAGGCTCTACTTTCACTCTAAAATTCTGTGCTTCTAGAATACCTTTAAAAACCCTCCCAAAAGTAATAAAGGTGAATATGACTATTTTAATTTGCATCCACAAATAATTCATAAGTTTATATCATCAAATATTAGGATCCATGAGTTATCATACTAGACCCGATATACTGGCAAAGAAATCTTTCCCCATTTCTATTTCACTTTATTAAAATTTAAAATAAGTATGCGTCAGCTGTACAAAACAATGAATTTCATTTGATGTTTTCATGTGTGTGGGGGGCATACTTTGACCATGTTCATCTTCCATTTTTGTTTTGGATGAACAGGGCGCCTCTAAGAATCAGACTTCACTCTTGGGAGACCCCCCAAAGGAGATTCGGCTCAGTAAAAATCCGTATTTGAATTTGGCGAGTGTGTTGCCCCGCGTGTGCTTATCATGTAAGTAAGGACCAAGTCTGTGCTGGAACTTACCGAATGCTTCCAGCACCGAACTCATTCTCCTCCTGATGTGGTGTAGTGCAAGCACCTGATAACTTTCGAACAAATTAAACCTAAGTCATGGTCCCCACCTTTTTAACCTTTGTATATGTATGTGCATGTGTGTGAGGGTATAGGTATGCATCGAAAAAGTTACTTGAGGCCCAAGGGTGACATCAGGAATCTTCCTGAATTGCTTTTCTACCTTATTGCTTTGCTCTGGGGTTTCCCAGTTTCTTCCTTCCAAGCAAAGCCTTTAAGAATCAGACTTCACTCTTGGGAGACCCACCAAAGGAGATTCGGCTCAGTAAAAGTCTGTATTTGAATTTGGCAGGTGCGTTGCTCCGTGCATGCTTATCATGGATTACAGGATGCCACTATTTTCCATCAGGCTTTTTTTTGTTAAATATTAAAGTTTTATTTATTTCAAACAATTTAAAATAGTGTGGGAAATAAAATTCCCAAACCACAAGTAGAAATGCAGCAACACAGAGACCTTATGATTTTGTTTGTTTCTTTTTTGAGCCCACTGTATCCAAAAACCCAACCATATCCACAGTTCCCAGCTACAAGGATCACACCACCACCTAAATCTTCCAGCACAGTAACCAGACTCATTATCCACCTGTGCGCATTATCACTAATCATTTTTTGTGTGATCTGAGTTTGAACTCAAGTCTTTGCTTGGGAGGCAAAGGTTTTCCCCCGAGTCATATCTCTAGCCCCAATGATCCCACACTTTAAGCTGAAAAAAGCAATGAAAATAAAAATGTTTAAGATGACATTGATTTTACTTAAAGAAAAGGGCTTTAATAACAGTTTTCTCTAATGAAGACAAAATCATTTTACTCAATTATTATTAAATCATGATTAAAAGTAATGACGGCCACAAATTATTTGGAAGTATCTTAATTCCCCACAGTGCACACAGAATCATGATTCTAAGCAAGAGCTATAAACTTCTAGGTAATCTTATATTCCCAGTATCTCTGCCTACTTCCAAAATAGATGACCGCTAATCATCAGAAAGAGAATCAAGGCTTCCCATTAGTATAAATTAACACTTCATTCAAATACAGTCCTGAAAAATTGTCAGTAGTGAAAACCTAGAAACAGTTCAATGTTCCACAATCAGGGAATAGTTAAATAAACAACCCATTACAAAATGGAATGCTGTAACTTTAAAAAAAATCTGAGGTTATGTGCATGCAATTTTTCATGAAGTAATCTCTAAAGCTGAATTTTAGGTAGAAAAGCAAATGTATTCATGAAATGATTCCATTTATACTAGTTAAAGCTATGTATTCTCATGTGTATATACTCAACCGTGCCAATGCATCAAGTCAATTTGGGGCAATAAATTATAAACTGTTGCTTATGGGGAAAAAGATTGAACGAAGATGAATTAAAGATGAATGCCACTTTAATGTGTATTTCTGTATATTTTGAAATATCTTCTTGAACCCAAACATTAATTTGTACTTTTTCTAAAGCCAGGAAAGAGGTTGAATATGCTTCTAGATTCTTATACAGTCTCTGCTACATGGCAATGTCATCTAAAAATTGACAGTGTCAACTGTCATATTAATAAGGATGTTTAATTTTGTATGCCTTACTTTATAAACACATGTCTACGGAACAGGGGATATAGCTCAATGGTCGGTAGCTTTCCTAGCATGTCTGAGGTCCTGGGTTCAATTCTCAGTATAGAAAAGAAAAAAAAAAAAAAAAAAAAAGAAACGGGAAAAAATACAAGAGAAGAAAAATGTCTACATGCTTTTCAGTATTTGTATCTTAACAGTTTTATCTTCATGGCAAGGTTACATCTTCAGTTGTGCCAAGTGAACGATACAATGTCAGGTACTGCATCATATGACACACTTGTCCCCAAGGGAAAATGAATGTGCATATATATTGGCAAATTAAAATTTGTGCTCTGTTTGAAATAGGCTACATCATTGAGTCTTGCACTGTTTGTAATTTATTACAAGTTACCGACATTGTATGGGTTCTGCCTTTAGCTGCTACGAGTAAGAACACTCTACAGAAGACTGGAATTGCAAGCCACATTCTGGATGCGATCTCTCAGGGACCGGAACCACAGCAAGCGGTGGAGAAGTGCGTTGCTTTTCCTCCACCCTTTGGTGATTATGCCCAGGTAAGTGATTCTCGGGTCTCAGCAATGGCTCAGCTATATACTGACTTCACTGAATTGAGATTAACACTTTAAGAACCTGAAGTGTGACATTTCTTGCTCACCACTTGAAGTTTTGGAATATGTTCAAGAGACCGTTTGGTGATATTTTACACCATGTTATTTGCCTGTTGTTGTTTATATTAGTGCTCTTCAAACTGCAGCCCACAGATGACGCCCATCCTGCCATCTGTTTTTATAAGTAAATTTTGTGGGATGTAGGTGCATCCATTTGTTTCCTGTTTCCCACAGTACTGCCATACTGAGTGAAGGGACTTAATACGGTCTGTGAAAGTGACACTTAAGCAGTAATCTGACTCTACAGAAACACTCTGCTGGCCTTTGGTTTGCCACGCATAGACCTTAGGGAAAAACAGAAAATACCTCTGTTCAGTGATAAGGAGATGATGCACGGTTAAAATGCCTGGAGCACATGCAAAAGGACTGGAGGTTTTTTTTAATACATTTATTATTATTATTTCTCCTCATACAAACTTAATAGGTACACCAGTTCCCTCCCTCCCTCCTCCTCCCCCCGACCCCCCTGCTCCCCCTCCCCTCACCCCTCCCTCCCCATCCCCCAGTGCCTCCCCCCAATCCCCAGAGAATCCTTTAATGTGCATGCCAGACTCTCCTCTGGGCCCTCCTCTCCGATGACGTACAAGGACCCAGTGGCATTTCCCTGAACCTTTTCCTGTGTTCCTCTTAAGCATGGGAACACTATTGTGGCCTTGCCTCCAAGGATCTTGGTGCCTTTAGCAAATGCTAGACTTTGTGGGGTCAGTAGTGTGTTGGACATTGCGCAGGGCATGCAAAGTCCAATTATGATTGCTTGGGCCCTAACTTGTGTGGAGTATCTCGCATATCATTGCTTCTCCCATCCTTTTGCTCTTACAATCTTACCGCCCCCTCTTCCCCAAATTTCCCTGAGCTTCAGGATAGGGAGAGATTAGGCTGGCCTAGTTCTAGGTGGTTGATATAGAGTCTCTGAAGTTCTGGATTATGGTCTGTTGATTTTCTTTTGCAGTTTTGCTGCTCCTGCAGTGCCCTTCATACCATCCTGATGGGTATTGTATGTCACCCCCTGGCCAGAGATAAAAAGCTGTTAAACTAGAGTCTTGTTATAAGAGTATATTCAAAGGTAGATGTAATAAAAGTAGGAAACCACAGTGAGGGATGGGTCAGTCACCCATTTGCAAAATGGTTACTTTTTATCTGCCCTCCCCTTCTGGTGAGATCATACCCCCTCAGTTGTAAATGATCAGGAATGAAAGTCTGTGAACTGAACCAGATGTCTCATTACTTACTTGCAGTCCTTGATGGAGGGCGATTTTCTCTGCTGTAACATGGTCTCCTCTCTCCTTGTTTCTTGTGTGGCCCTCCTACCCCATCCCTCCTGTTCATAATCCTTGCAATTACTGTGGGTATTACAGAGATTTATCTTTGTCTCTAGGTGGGCTGGGTGGGTTTGGTACTAGGAGCCACCTATTAAGGAGTACATAGGGCACTTAATTTTCTGGGTCTGGGATGCTTCACTTAATATAATTGTTTCTTATAACATCCATTTCCCAGCAAATTCCAGTAATTCATCATTTTTGATGGCTGAGTAGTACTCCATTGTATAGATGTACCACAGTTTCCTTATCTACTTGTCAACTGTTGGGCATTTGCTATTGTACAACTTTGCTATTGTAAACAGTGCTGCTATGAACATGGTTGTTCTTGTGCTGTGGAGGTGAATTTTTGCTGTATGTGGGGTTATTCCCAAAAGTGGAATAGCAGGGTCATATGGCATTTCAATCTTTAATTTCTTTAAGAATCTCCAGACGGCTCGCCAGAGTGGCTGTATGAGCCTGCATTCCCACCAGCAATGTAGGAGAGTTCCCCTCTCTCCACATCCTCTCCAGCATTTGTTGTTGTTTGTATTGTGGATTTTTGCCATCCTGACCGGGGTGAGATGATATCTCAGGGAAGTTTTGATTTGCATTTCCCTGATGGCTAAGGAAGTGGAGCATTTTTTCAGATATTTGTTAGACATTTTAATTTCATCCCTGGTAAAGTTTCTTTTAAGTTCCAGGGCCCATTTTTTAATTGGGCCATTAGTTTCCTTGGTGTTTAGTTTTTTAAGTTCTTTGTGCACTCTGGATAATAGAGCTCTATCAGATATGTGGTTAGTGAAGATTTTCTCCCATTTTGTGGGTTGCCTTTGAGCTCGTGTTACAATCTTTTTATCTGAACAGAAGCTCTTTAATTTCACCAGATCCCAACTGTTGAGAGTTGGTAGCAGTGACTGTGCCATTGGATGTCTGTTTAGGAACTGTTGGCCTAGCCCAATCAGCTCGAGGGAGTTCTCTACCCTTTCACCTATGATTTTTATAGTCTCTGGCCTGATATCAAGGTCCTTGATCCATTTGGAATTAAGTCTTGTACATGGTGACAAGTACGGAGGACTGGAGTTTTGATCCACAGATCCCATGTGAAATGCTGATGGAGTGTGGGGTACTTTCAGTACTAGCGGGAGAGTCTAGGGATCCCCAGGTCAAGCTGGACAGGCAGAATAACCCTAATAGCACATTGTGATTAGACACTTAGCATTAAGGTGGAAGAGCAATTGAGGATGATTCCCAGGGTCAACTCTGCACCTCCACATGCACATGGAATCACATGCATGCATGCCGTACTCATAAATACAACACAGCACCCACGCAGAGATACATATGAAAAGAAAAGAAAGAAAATACCCCAGTTCATCATCATTGCTTTGTAGATTTAGGAAAATGATCCTGCTTGCAGGCTGTGTGTATAGATGCAGAAGCTATGAATATGGAGTAAATCATCCCACATTTTGTTCAAAGTTGTGTTGTGTCGTGGGCCCAGTAAGCACATCCTGCTTTGGCCCTTTCTCTTCCAGCAACATCCTGTGGCTTAAGCTGCCAGCATGTGCCCCCATGTTAACGCTGTCTGCTTGTGGAGGCCACTTGGGATTCTCATTTCTCACAGGAGCCGGCCTCTCGGCTCTGTTGTCTGCTTAGGCAGAGCCTCTGCTCTGATTTCCTTGCAGAAACTCGGCGCTGATCACCTCTGTCTCGACCGACCTAGAGAAGAAAGTCAGAGTTCACCCACAGCAGTCCATGCCTGCGCTTCATGATAGAGCGCGAGAAGCACAGCTCAGAACCTAATAGAAAAAAAAGCATAGCCAGCCACTCGTGAAAGGCATCATAGAGTAAAATACAGCATATGTAAAATAAGCTTCATGTACCCAGGAAGATGGAGACATGGGGTTGGAAAGTGATGGAATTAGATAATAGCCCCCTTAATTTAAAGAATAGGTCAGGTGAGAATTAAAAGCTGCAGTGATTCAATTTTTTTGGTATAAAGCTGTGTGATGAGTTAGACTTGACTATTCAGTATGTTTGTGCAAAATGGGTATGTATTTTGTTTTCTTTCTTGGTACTGGGATTAAAATCCAGGACCTCATATGCTAGCCAAGCGACAACCCTGAGCTGTGCTGCTAGCTCTCTACGCATAATTCTTAATTCAGGTGCTTCATCCACAGGTCTTAAACTAGTCAACGATCCAAATTATTCTTTTACCTCATTTTACCTCATTACTGCAAAGAAAATTTTTTTAATTAAAACCTAAAGACATTTTAAGATTTATTTAAAGACTTTTTTATTTTCAGTAAATATTTGTGATTTATCTTGTTTTAAAAGACTTAAAGCCCCATTGTCCTTCTATTGATTTTTTTTCACGAGAACTAAGGTTATCTTGGCTTATTGTATGTTCATTGAAAATGATAATGAGATGTTCCTTGTGAGAAGGACATGATTTTAGAAAATTAGTAAAATAGACATTGCAGTTCTTGTTTAATCTACTGTCAAAGCTACACATAAATCTATTAACAGAAATTTGCTTGTAATTTTCAACTTTTGAGACTGACTATGAGGCACATACAAAGCAGCAGCCTATATATATTAAGATCAGAGCTGTGTGATCCTTAAATTCGGGCTTCCTGCCTTTCTGTACTATAGCAACACATGTATTTCAAATGTGCTTTTGGAGTAAATTCTAAAATCAATTGGCTTGTTATACATGAAAGAGAGAGAGAGAAAGAGAGAGGAAGGAAGGAAGGAAGGAAGGAAGGAAGGAAGGAAGGAAGGAAGGAAGGAAGGAAGAAAGGAAGGAAGGAAGGAAGGAAGGAAGGAAGGAAGGAAGGAAGGAAGGAAGGGAGGGAGAAAGAGGAGGAGGGGATGAGGGAAAGGAGGCAGGAGGGAAGAAGAGGAGGCAGAGAGGAAGAGGAGGCGGAGTGGAGAGGGGGGAATGGAGGGGGGGCAATGGAGAGAGGGGGGGAGGAGAGGAGAGGGAGGAGGGGAGGGAGGAGGAAGAAGGCGCGGAGGAGCGAGGGAGGGAGGGAGGAGGGAGGGAGGGAGGGAGGAAGGAAGGAAGGAAGGAAGGAAGGAAGGAAGGAAGGAAGGAAGGAAGGAAGGAAGGAAGGAAGGAAGGAAGGAAGGAAGGAAGGAAGGAAGTCAGAGCCAAGGTCCGGAGGAAGACATTCTCCCACCTCCTAAGTCTCTGTCTTTGTTAGTTGATATATTTAACTATGATACAGGTAAGTACATTGTATATAAGTGGCAGAAGTTAAGGAAACTATTGGAGAAACATAATATTATGAATAATTCATAACTGTGCATACTAGAAGCAACCAAAATTTTCAGCTCTTCACAAGTGAGTTAACAGGTCAGATCATATTTATAAGTAAATGCCATTCAAAATTAAAATAATCTAAAGCAATAAAAAAATCTAAAGCAATAAAAAATTAAAATAATCTAAAGCAATAAGTCAGGGCATGGTAAAATCTTCATAATCTACTGTTTAATTTTCAATTTTTAATGTTTCTTGATGAAGAGCAAAGCTTACTTTTTAAAAAATACATCTGAAAATTTCAAAACAATACATTTTCGACAATTTAGTTAAATGCATGTTTTAAGCCTCAAGGCTGACTTCGTTTTGACCTTCTCCACTGTTGAATTTTTGGGTCTATCTTGTTCTCTGCAGCATGGGCCGGGAGGCTGCAGTGGCTGTACACTTACTGTCCGTGTAGACACACTGGATTACTGCGAGTGTGCATGGCCAAGGCCTCTGCACCTCTGTGCGCTACCTACTTCTCTCCTCACCTGGCAGACACCTCCCAGGGGTAGGACCCCTCTTGAAGTTAGTGCCCTCTGCATAGTCCCTGCATCCATCTCTTATCACCCTAATGAGATGCGTTCTCCCTCCTTTCATCCCTGTACATCTAATTAAGTGTTGGTAACAAAGTCATGTGTTAAGAATTCTATCTGTTCCTGGGTGAACTGATATAAGGAGGAACACATTTAAGGAAAAGTAACCAACAATTGTTGTTTTGTTTGTGACATTTGCTGTATACATCACAATGTAAGCATTTGCTATTTATTATTAATTATTATTATCATCATTGCAGTGCTGGAATTAAGACAAAGACATGCTTCTGCATGCTAGAGAAGCACTGTATTGCTGAGCTACATTCCAAATTTATTTTATTTAATTATTTGCATATGTATGTGTGCATATGTGCACACAGGCATACATACAAGAGGGCATTTGATTATGTGTACCTGCAGAAGTCTAAGAGTGACACTGGAAATCATCCTGGGTTGCTGTATCTCCTTATTGTTTTTTTTTTATGTTTTATGACCTTGTTTATTTTGCATATAGAGTGTCAAAAATTGATAGTCTCCAAAGTGCAGTTAATTGCACTCTTTTTCTCTTTCTCTCTTTCTTCTTTTTTTTCTTTTTTTTATTAATACATTTTTTATTATTATTTCAGCTCATACAAACTTAATGGGTACACCAGTTCCCTCCCTCCCTCCTCCTCCCCCCCGTATCCCCTGCTCCTCCTCCCTACCCCCCTCCCTTCCCATCCCCCAGTGCCTCCCGCCCCAATTCCCAGAGAGTCCTTTCTTGTGCATGTCTGATTTTCCTCTGGGCCCTCCTCTCCGATGACGTACAAGGACCCAGTGGCCTTTCCCTAAACACTTTCCCGTGTTCCCCTTAGGTATAGGAACACTGCTGTGTCTGCCAATCCCTTGCCTCCAAACATCTTGGTGCCTTTAGCAGATGCTGGACTTTGTGGGGTCAATAGTGTGTTGGACAATGCGCAGGGCATGTAAAGTCCAATTATGATTGCTTCAGCCCTAACTTGTATGGATTAACTTACATATCATTGCTCCTCCCATCCTTTTGCTCTTACACTCTTACAGCCCCCTCTTCCACAAACTTCCCTGAGCTTCAGGATGGGGAGAGATTAAGCTGGCCTAGTTCTAGGTGGTTAATATAGAGTCTCTGAAGTTCTGGATTGTGGTTTATTGGTTTTCTTTTGTAGTTTTGCTGCTCCTGCAATGCTCTTCACTCCATCCTGGTGGGCATTGTATGTTACCCCCTGGCCACAGACAAAAAGCTTTTAACTAGAGTCTTGCGATAAAAGCACATTCAAAGGTAGATGTAATAAATGTGGGAAACCACAGTGAGGGAGGGGTCTATCACCAATTTGCACAACGGTTACTTTTTATCTGCCAGACTATATGCCCTCCTCTTCTGGTGAGATCATACCCCCTCAGTAGTAAATGATCAGGAACAAAAGTCTGTGAACTTAATCATATGTCTCATTACTTATTTGAGTCCTTGATGGAGGCCTATTTTCTCTGCTGTAACATGGTCCCCTCTCTCCTTGTTTCTGGTGTGGCCCTCCTACCCCATCCCTCCTGTTCATAATCCTTGGAATTACTGTCTCTAGGTGAGCTGGGTGGGTTTGGTACTAGGAGCCACCTATTAGGGAGTACATACGGCGCTTAATTTTCTGGGTCTGGGATACTTCACTTAATATAATTGTTTCTAATGACATCCATTTCCCGGCAAATTCCAGTAATTCATCATTTTTGATGGCTGAGTAGTACTCCATTGTATAGATGTACCACAGTTTCCTTATCCACTCGTCAACTGTTGGACATTTGGGTTGATTCCATGACTTTGCTATTGTAAACAGTGCTGCTATGAACATGGTCGTGCTTGTGCTATCGAGGTGAACCTCTGCTGTATGTGGGTTATTCCCAAAAGTGGAATAGCAGGGTCATATGACATTTCAATCTTTAATTTCTTTAAGAATCTCCAGACGGCTCGCCAGAGTGGCTGTATGAACCTGCACTCCCACCAGCAATGTAGGAGAGTTCCCCTCTCTCCACATCCTCTCCAGCATTTGTTGTTGTTTGTATTGTGGATTTTTGCCATCCTGACTGGGGTGAGATGATATCTCAGGGAAGTTTTGATTTGCATTTCCCTGATGGCTAAGGAAGTGGAACATTTTTTAAGATATTTGTTAGACATTTTAATTTCATCCCTGGTAAAGTTTCTTTTAAGTTCCAGGGCCCATTTTTTAATTGGGCCATTGGTTCCCTTGGTGTTTAGTTTTCTAAGTTCTTTGTGCACTCTGGACAGCAGAGTTCTATCAGATGTGTGGTTAGTGAAGATTTTCTCCCATTCTGTGGGTTGCCTTTGAGCTCGCGTTATAATCTCTTTATCTGAACAGAAGCTCTTTAATTTCACAAGATCCCAACTGTTGAGAGTTGGTAGCAGTGACTGTGCCATTGGATGTCTGTTTAGGAACTGTTGGCCTAGCCCAATCAGCTCGAGGGAGTTCCCTATCCTTTCAACTTTGGTTTTTATAGTCTCTGGCCTGATATCAAGGTCCTTGATCCATTTGGAATTAAGTCTTATACATGGTGACAAGTACGGTTCCAGCTTTAATCTTCTGCATGTGGAGATCCAGTTTTGCCAGCACCATTTGTTGAAGATGCTGTTCTTTTTCCATTGGATTCTTTGGGCCCCTTTGTCAAAGACCAAATGGCTGTAATTTTGTGGGCTTATATCTGGGTCTTCAATCCTTATCCATTGATCTGTGTGTCTACTTTGGAGCCAGTACCAGTCTGTCTTTATAACTATGGATTTGTAGTATAGACTTAGATTTGGTATGGTAATACCTCCAGCAGTGTTTTTGTTACTCAGGATTGTCTTTGCTATCCTGGGTCTTTTGTGCCTCCATATGAACTTTGAGATTGTTTGGTCAACTTCTTTGAAGAATTGCTTTGGGATTTTGATTGGTATAGCATTGAATCTGTATATTGCCTTTGGTAGGATGGTCATTTTTATGATGTTGATTCTGCCAATCCAGGAACAAGGGAGGTCTTTCTACCTTCTGGTGTCTTCTGTTATTTCTTTCTTTAGGGTTTTAAAGTTTTCGTTGTAAAGGTCTTTTACCTCCTTGGTTAGGTTTATACCAAAGTATTTCATTTTTTTAGGGGCTATAGTAAATGGGATTGTTTCTCTCAAGGCTTTTTCACTTCTTTCATTTTGGGCAAATAGGAAGGCCTCTGATTTTTGCACATTTATTTTGTATCCTGCCACCCTGCTGAACTTCTCAATTAGTTCCAGAAGCTTCCTGGTGGAGTTTTTGGGATCACTCAGGTATAAGATCATGTCATCTGCAAAAAGGGATAATTTGACTTCTTCCTTGCCGATTTGAATCCCTCTTATGTCCCTTTCTTGTCTTATGGCTTCAGCTAAGACTTCAAGTACAATATTGAATAGAAGTGGTGAGAGTGGACAGCCTTGTCTAGTTCCTGATCGAAGTGGGAATGCTTCCAATTGTTCCCCATTGAGCATAATCCTTGCTGTGGGCTTGCTGTATACAGCTTTTATTATATTGATAAAGGATCCTTCCATTCCTACTGTCTCCAGCGTTTTGATCATAAAAGGTTGTTGGATCTTGTCAAAAGCTTTTTCTGCATCTATCGAGAGTATCATGTGGTCTTGGACTTTGGACTGGTTTACATGATGAATTACATTTATTGATTTGCGTATGTTGAACCAACCTTGTGTGCCAGGGATGAAGCCTATTTGGTCCCCATGAATGATCTTTTTAATATGTTTTTGAATCCTATTCGCTAAGACTTTGTTGAGAATCTTTGCGTCTGTGTTCATCAGAGAGATCGGCCTATAGTTTTCTTTTTTAAGTGAATCTTTATTAGGTTTTGGGATTAAGATGATATTAGCTTCATAGAAGCAATTTGGTAGTGTTCCTTCCTTTGCTACTTGATGGAACAGTTTAAGGAGTATTGGTGTTATTAACTCCTTAAATGTCTGGTAGAATTCTGTGCTGAATCCATCTGGTCCAGGACATTTTTTGGTGGGAAGATTTGAGATTACTTCTTCAATTTCCTTATATGTTATAGGACTATTTAAATAATTCACAACTTCCTGATTCAATTTAGGTATGTTGTGTTTACTTAGAAATTCATCCATCTCTTTTGTGTTGTCAAACTTCACAGAGTATAAGTTTCTGAAATATGATGTTATAATTCTCTGGATTTCTTGGGTATCAGTAGTGATAACTCCATGTTCATTTCTCATTTTGTTAATTTCGGGTTTTCTCTCTCCTGCTTTTGGTTAATTTAGCTAGGGGTATATCAATCTTATTGATTTTTTCAAAGAACCAGCTTTTTGACTGGTTGATTTTTTTCTATCGTTTTCTTAATCTCGATTTCAGATATTTCTCCCCTTAGTTTGCTAATCTCCTCTCTTCTACTACTTTTGGGATCAGATTGCTCTAGTTTCTCTAAAGCTTTAAGCTGCATTGTTAAGTTGTTTATTTCTGATGTTTCCATTTTTTTGATGTAGGCATTAAGAGCTATGAACTTACCTCTTAGAACAGCTTTCATTGTGTCCCAGAGGTTTTGGTAAGTTGTATTTTCATTATCATTCACTTTCAGGAAATCTTGAATTTCCTTTTTAATTTCTTCCTGAATCCAGTTCTCATTCAGCATCATATGGTTAAGTTTCCAGGAGTTAGTGTATTTTCTCTTGTTTGTTGTGTTGTGGATGTCCAGCTTTAGGCCGTGGTGGTCTGACAGGGCACAGGTTAGAATTTCAACTTTCTTGTATATGTGTAGATTCGTTTTGTGGCCTAGTATGTGATCTATTTTGGAGAAAGTTCCGTGTGCTGCTGAGAAAAATGTGTATTCTTTGGTACGTGGGTGAAAAGGTTGATAGAGATCTGTAAGGTCCATTTCTTTAAGGGTTTGATTAAGTTCCAAAGTGTCTCTATTAAGCTTTTGACCTGTTGATCTATCCCATGTTGAGAGGGCAGTGTTGAAGTCCCCAAGAATTATCGTTTGGGGGTTGATTTCTTGCTTTAGACGCTGTAGAGTTTTCTTAATGAATGTGGAGGGGCCCGTATTGGGTGCATATATGTTCAGTATTGTGAAGTCTTCCTGGTGAATTGTACCTGTGACTAAAATGTAGTATCCATCCGTGTCCCTTATAATTTTCTTTGGTTTGAAGTCCACTTTATCTGATAGCATAATGGCTACCCCTGCCAGTTTTCTGCTTCCATTAGCTTGTAGAATTGTTGACCAGCCTTTTATTTTTAGAGTGTGCCTATCTTTTGTGGTGAGATGGGTTTTCTGCAGGCAGCAGATTGATGGATTGTGATTTTTAATCCAAGTTTGTAATCTGTGTCTCTTGATTGGTGAGTTAATTCCATTAACATTTAGTGTTATAATGGTGAAACTATTTTTGATTCCAGACATTTATTATGTTTAGTAGTTTTTATAAGTATATTGCTTCGCTTTTAATGGTGTTATACTTGCCTTCTGCTCTCCTGGATATGCCTGTTTTTTTCTTCACGCTTGAGTATCATTTCTAGCATTTTTTGAAGGCCTGGTTTGGTGGACATGTATCCCTTAAAGTTGTCTTTGTGCTGGAAGATTTTTCTTTCTCCCTCGATCATGACTGATAGTTTTGCAGGGTAAATCAGCCTAGGTTGACATTTTTGCTCATTCAATACTTGAAGTATATCTCTCCAAGCTCTTCTTGCTTTTAGTGTTTCCATTGAGAAGTCATTTGTTATTTTAATAGGTTTACCTTTAAAAGTGACTTGTTTTTTCTCCCTTGAAGCTCTCAGCACCAGTTCTTTATCTTGAATGTGGAGTGTTTTGACTATTATTTGCCGTGGCGAGCTTCTGTTTTGGTCATATCTGTTTGGGGTGTGGAATGCCTCTTGTATATGCATGGGCTTCTCTTTTTTTAGAGGAGGAAAGTTTTCCTTGATGATCGTTTGGAAAATTTCTTTAGGGGTGGTATTTTGAGATTCTTGCTCTGGTATTCCATGAATATGCATGTTGGGCTTCTTCAGGGTGTCCCATATCTCCTGGATATTTCTCTCAAGCATCTTTTTGGCTTTAACAATCTCTTCCATTGAGCTGGTTAATACTCCCACTTTATCTTCAAGATCTGAAATTCTGTTTTCTGCTTCGTTAGTTCTGCTGATAAGACTCTCTGTGGAGTTCTGGGTTGAAGATAACTTGTCTTTTAGCTCAGTTTTAAACTCTGCTTGAGTCTGTTTTAACTGCTGTATGCCAGTTTTGATTCTTGCACTGTTTTTCTCAACTCCTCCATGTGTCTGTTGTGTTCCTCCTCAAAGCGATTGATTCGATTATTTAATTCCTCCCTGATTTCCTCTTTCATAGTATTGAACATGGTAATGATCATATTTTGAAGGTCGTTATCCTGGGTCAGGCTTTCTTGGCCATTTTCCATGGGTTTGTTCTGGTTGGAGTCTAACATTATGGGATTAATTCCTTCAGTGAGAGATTTGTTTACTTGAGTGTTGTGTCTCATGGATTTGCACTTAGACTTTGGCATTGTCGGTTTAACTCTTAAGATCTTTTTATTTCTGTGCGTTTTTCACTAAACTGAATTATTTGTCCTGGGGCTCTGGGGGTGGGCAGGGACCGATCTTACCTGGGTCGCGGGGCGGTGAGGCCCGGCTGGACTGCATGCGTGTCCTGGGCGGCGGAGTGGAGGGGAAGGGGGGGTGGGTCGTTGGCGTGGCGCTATTTAAACCCGGGCCACCCGAGGCCGGGGCCGGGCGCAGAGGGGGTGCCCTCTCCTCCTCCCAGGCCCTGCGGGCGCGGCTCCAGCTGGATGGCGGGGGGGGGGGGGAGCTGGGTCCACTCGGGCGGCCTGGGGCTCTGGGGGCACGCGGGGACCGATCTTACCTGGGTCGCGGCGCGGTGAGGCCTGGCTGGACCGTGCGCGCGCGCGTCCCGGTCGGCGGAGTGGAGGGGAAGGGCCGCCTCATTGTTTTACTTTGAGGTTTCCCAGGCTTCACTCTAGAGAGCTGGAATTGCAGGCCACTTCTATTTGCACCTAGCTTTTGTTTTTAATGTAGAATCTAAAACTCAGGTTCTGTTGCAAAGGTTTTAACCCCTGAGCCATCTCTCCAGCCCCAACCATATTTTAAAGTGTTTCTTTCAGTGCTATGGATTGAATTCAGGAATACACACACACACACACACACACACACACACACACACACACACACATCAGGCAGTATAAACATTTACTCTTTCTTACCTGTGCATTTTAAGTCACTCCTACATAATGCACGAGGAAAACAAACAGGGGTCAGTCATCCTCCACATATGCACCAGTTGTAAGTGACCTCTCTGACCCGCCTGTACTGTGCTAGTACCTCCTAGAAACTGTAACGTATGTTTTAGTTCATAAAAACTAGGAGAAATGGTGTGTCAGATAGCAGATGAGTGAACTGATCTGTGTTTTAACTGAAGCCATTACATTTAGGAGTGTGATGTTCTGCATTCCGGTGTCAGTAAAGTTGCTGTCTACCCTCCTGTAGAACCCTGAAAAAAATTGGAAAAAAAAATGAAAAAAAGAACGGTTACTCAAAGCATTGGAGAATGATCAGCCAAAGCTGCAGGGCACCAGGTCTCCAAGGAGGGAATGTCACTGGACGAACTTTGCATTTCCGTGGCTTTCTGCCTGGCTCCACCTTCTATGTAAAACCTGCAGTCTGAACTGCTCTGAGGAGTTAAGTAGCTCAGGACTGTTGATGGCACTGTGAAGTGGAGGTGTCTAGAGAAGAAGGGAGTGCCTGGCTAGACGCCTAAAAGTCTCCACGGAAACTCAGCCCAGATACTCTCGTTCCACCCTGAGCTGCAGGCGGGAGAGAGACTTGGAGATGGAGAAGAGAGTGAGGCTGAATCCACTGCTTCCAGCATGGAATTTGGAGTGTGAGCTTGGCAAGTTCAACTTCTTCTAGAGCAAAAGCATGCTCTTCAAGGAAGATGAGAGAATTCATATGCTTTATACTTGTTTATTCACAGTGTCCAATGAACAAAAATTACTAGACAATCGAAGCCGAAATGGCTCAACTCACAGTCAAGATTGGGGGAAAAACAATTGACGCTGGGGATATAGCTCACTTGAGCATGTATGAGGACCTAGGTTCAATTAGAGAGGTGGGGGAGGGGACAACCCAAGACCCAGGTGTCGATATTAGTAAACATTGACTTACTATAAGATTGTTCAACAACTTAAAGGAAAACCAAGTCATCATGAACAGATACACAATCTGAGCCAGACACCAATTTGGAAAGAACTAATAATTCTAAAATTCTATAGTTCTGATATTTAAAAAAAAATACACTGGGTACAGCAAAGGATTGGAAATTCAGGGGGGAAAAAAGATTCAATACAAATAAAAATAATAAAAAAATCCATCGGAAGACAGAGGTTGAAAACCAGCAAACACACTCTGCCCAGGGACCTGAGTAACATACCCCAGGAGAAGGAAAGAATGGAGCATAAAGTGGTTGAAAAAGTGATGATCAAAGATCCCTTCTATAAGGCAGGAGATTTTTTTAATCTCAGCACATAATACATGTTGAAGTCACAGTTAAAAGGAGATGGTTTTGGAAGCAACCAGATAAAAAGAATGAGTATTACCTTGACAGCTTCTTCAGCCTGGATACTGCAGATGCTTGGGGTTGTACACCCCACTGACATCAGGGGCCTTCCTGCGCATGGCACGATGCTTAGCAGCCTTCTTGCATTCTCCCCCACAGGCTGCCCCAACCCTTGAGAACCACTGTTTAAGAGAACTGGTAATTAGGGCTCCGGGTTAAAGCCTTTGCTTTTCACGTAAGAGATCCTAAGTTTGGATTGCGGGTAGCAGCCTGCAATGCTGGTCCTGGAAGTTGGAGGCTAGAAAATCCCAGAACAAAGCAATAGGTGGAAGAATAATCCAGGATTATTTCTGATGTCACCCTTGGGCCTCCACAGGTACACACACTCAAGTGCCCTTTTATACACAAATGTACACATGCATGCACTCAACACGCACGCGCGCGCACACACACACACACACACACACACACACAACTGGTAAACCATGAGATCGTGAGAAAGTAAAAAAGACTATTTTCTGTTTTATTCATTTGTTTAGTAGCAAGCATGATGAAATCGCATGGTTGGCATTCTCATGGCCACAGATCAAATAGATTCCACGACAGTAGTGGGAGTGACAGTGCAGGGTGAAGGAGACTGTGATTTTGAGTTAATGATGTTTTACATGGATGACACATATTGCAATCTGTAGGGCAGCCATCAAGGTTATGCACAGAGATATGGGTCAGTAATTTAATTTCTGTGAGATTCTAAAATAATTTGATTAAGCAATAGAATCAAGGAAGAAACAAATCTGTTTGGACAAATAGAAAATGCATAGCTGTGACTAAGCATCAATTTGAGAAAGATTGTAATGCACACACACACGCACACAAACAACATCATGGTCAAATTCTAACAGGTCACCAGCGAGGCAAGGATGTCAAGTCCTGCTCAGCATTCTAGTCACTGAGAAACGAGTTTGTGCGTTAACAACAGTGTGAACATGGGAAAACACAAATGCTTCTCTGTGTGTGTAATGCAGCTGGTCACCTGAGAAAGCCCTCCAAACCCACAAGACCAGCACTGAAATTAATAAGCAAACTTCATTAAGTTCACACGCCTGAAGGGCATTGTACAAAATGAATTGCATTTCTCTGCACTAAAAACTAACAATTCAAAGATGAAGTTCACAGAAGTTTCCCATTTGTGGTTGTACACAATATGACATATACAGTTGTAAAATAAAAGATTTGCGAGAAATCTGCAGTGCCAACAACAAAACATTGCTGAGGAAAACTGAAGGTGTGATGAATAGAGACTTAGCATGTGCTTGCGCTAGGAACAGGACATAGATAGGTTTTCGCTCTTTCCAAACTGACCAGTGGATTCAGAGAAGCCCCACCTAATTTCTCCATTTACTTTAGTAAATGTTTACAAAAATTGTATTTGAAAGGGAGAGAGACAGGAACAGAATGCAAACACATGCACCCTGGTTCATGTAAAGGTCAAAGGACAATGTTCAGAAGTCGGTTCTGTCCTTACACCATGTAGGCTCTAAGGATTGAACTCAGGTTACCAGGTTTGCATGCAAGTGCCTTTACCCACTGAGCTATCTTGTCTGCCATAATAGTCTCTTTTAAGTAGATATCTACTGACAAGCTGATATTTCAAGTTGATATGAGGATATAAATGAACTATAATATCCTAAACAATTTTGTATAATAAAAACTTTAGGGGGTTTCTGCTACGTAACTTTAAGATCTACTTGGGGATCAAGCAAGGTGCTGGTTTAATGACAAGCAAACAGATCAGAAGGAAGAGAATCCAGAAACAGTTTCACTTAGATAAAAAATTGATTTTTCTGTCAAGGTGCTGAAGCCATTTAAAAATGTTAGAAATCTCATTAGAACAATGAATATCCATATTGGAGACAAAACTCTGACTTCTGTCTTATGCTATCAATGAGCAATATATAATTCTAAATGTAAAATCCAAGTCATGGAAGACATTAGGAAAGACAGTTCTCACTCCCCCAACTCAGTTTCTTCTCCATAAATAAATCAATAAAACTAGCAAAAGAGACCATAAGCAACCTTTGGAGAACTCTATGGCTCACAGTATTTTACAGTTCTATTCATGAGAAGTGTCTGAATCACAGTAAGAAAGTCAGCCTGTTGCAAGCCTGCTGTACCTGTATTCCAACAGCCCACTATCAGTGAACTTCCTGCAAGCCAGGGCCACAGGGGAAGGTCAGGGCTGGGCTGCTGTTAACCAGTTCTCTGGAACACCTCAGTTGCAAGGTTTCTTTATTTGACTTGCTTTAGAGTTGGCCCAAAATGGAAAGCCTTTTCTCCAGGGAATTTATAAAAACTTAGAGGAAATTACTTCATGGCTATCTGAGATAGTGGATGATATTGGGAGCAAAGAATGGCTTTCTAAGCACCATTAAAGAAAAGCAAGGGAATTAGGCAATTCAGGGTTGTTGAAAAGCTGTGCTGTTCTTCTGAGAATCGTCCAAGACCGTGGGCATGTGTAATAAACATGGATATTCAGGAAAGACCGAGAAGGGCCTGGGCTCTCAGTTTGGGGCAGATTTAGGCACTGCTCAAGCAGAAAGAATGTTGGCCTGGTGGCAGAATGTCAAAAGCATGATCCAATGCACACACACAGACCCTCTGCAAAAATATAGTTGTGAAGGAAAACTCTGATCAGATCACTTAAGCCAGCAGAAATACAGATTGTTGTGGTCATACACAGTAAGGAATGCATGTCTTACTATGTAAGTTCAGAAAAATTACTAAACAATGACAGATCCTGACAAAGGAGCAAAATGATCTACACTAACCCACACCACGTTATTTTAAATGACCAAGGGTTTCAACAACAACATCAAAAATCACTGGAAGTGCAAATGAAGAAATATGGCCTGTGTGTGATTTGAAGGGATGCAAACAGCACCAAATGTCCATGAGGAAGTTGGACTTCCTAGACAGAGATGTTTAAGGTATCTTAAAAGTGAAGTGACCCTCATGTGAAGGACAGTGTCACACCCAATAGAGACATATCAGCACAGAAGAAAATTTGAAACCAGAATGCAGCAGAGATTATGAGTTTGAAAGTGATAATGAACTGGGTGGACAGTTCATAAAGGAGCAGCCCACCAGTGTGGACTGTAGAGGCCACTTGAGATTACCCAGCCAAGGAACAGAAAGGAAAAGGAGGGGGAAAATGAACCCTAAAAAGTGTCAGTAAGGAGAGAAATGGAAAATTACATGTCTTCTTCATAAAAAAGCCTAGCAGTTCCTCAAATATTTTAAAATATTAGAGAGATAGACAGAGGGAGAGAAAGGCCATTACATGCACATGAAAGTCAGAAACAACTTTTGGGAAGCTAGAAAGATGACTCAGGGATTAAGACTCTGCTATAAAAGCAGAAGGACCTGAGTTTGGATTCTGGATCCTAGGTAAAAGCACTAGGTGGAAATGTTACTGTCCTGCACTTCTGGCTGAGGAAGACAAAGCCCAGGGAAATGCCAAAGCAAAGCAAAAAAGGAGGTAGAAGCAACCCAGGATCATTCCCAAAATCACCCTTGGGCTTCCACAGGCATACACACTATGTGTGCACATGTGCGCACGCGCGCGCACACACACACACACAAATAAAAGAAAAAGGGAAAAGAGAACAATTTTTGAAGTCAGTTTTCTCCTTCCACCATGTGAATTCTGGGGCTCGAACTCAGGTCATCAAGTTTGCGTGTAGACACCTGACCATGAGCCATCTTGCCTAGGCCCTCGATTGTGTAAAAGTTTTTATATGACCCAGGAATTTCATTCCTAGGCATATACCCAAGAGAATTGAAAAATACGTTCATCTGCATGCAAATTTATAAGCTAATTTCCCTAGCAACGTTATTCATGATAGCCTGAAGGGAAACAAGCCAACTGTCCATCAGTTAATGAGTTAGTGAAGAATAGATTATTCAGGATGCAGGAAGCTGGGAAACATTATGCCAGTGAAATAAGCGAGGAATGAGGCTGTGTGTATGATTCTTTGTGTGAAATGTGCAGAATGGGCAAATCTGTAGAAAGAGTAAGTTGACAGTGCTTGGTGGGGGCTGAGGAAGGAAGAACCAGGAGTGTGATGAAATAAGTGCAAGATTTCTTTGCGCCATGATGAGAAGATTCTAGAATTGCATTCTGACAATTGTACAACTGTGCACATAGCAACAATTGTTGGACTCTAATTTGTGTGTGTGTTGGGGGAAAGGAAGTGTGTGCATGTGCTTGTTTGCATATTCACATGTGTTTGGGCAAACACCTGGGGGGTTGCATGCATATGTGTGCACATGTGTGTGGAGGCCTGAAGTCAGCATCAGGTGTCTTCTTTGATCACATTCACTTTATTCATGGAGGCAGGTCTCTCAGTTGAACCCACAGCTTGAGGACTGACTGCTGGCTAGCCTGCTTGTACCAGGGAGTACCCTTTTTTGCCTCTTGTGTGATGGGATTACAGGCAACTGCATGCCTGCCCTACTTCTGCATGTGTTCTGGGGACCTGAATCAGGTCTTGACGCTTGTCAAGACACTTGACACTTATCCACAGAGCCATTTCCCCTGTCCAACTCATATATTCTTAAAACTAGCCTTAACCATACCAAATATAGGAAGCCTATTATATGGTATTCTGGAGTCTTCATTGAGTCTGCTGATAACCAAACAAGTGAAGCCACTGATTTCAAATCTAGAGCTAACTAGAAGTCAGCTGTAAGGAGGCAGTACTGTCTGTGTGCTGTAAGGGGCAGTTAGTTAGTTAGTTGCAAGCAGAAATTACCATTGAGCCACAGTTAATTTTGTAAATTACATGTCTTCTTTGAACTGTATTGAGGAAACAAGTCAAAAATTAATACAGTCATTCTGAAATTGGTTAGTACACTTTAGCATTATAATCTGTTGTGTCTTGTTAATTTGAATATGTACAGCTTGAAATGTTAGAGTCTGAGGTAAAAACGTCCTTGTCTGCATCAGAAGAGTCTGAAAATCTTACAGAAGAAAGCTTTGGGTCAATTTATTAATTAAGCCAATTTATTAAATACTTGAGTCTAAAATCTAATTATAATCTGACCATAAAAATTCCTCCCTGCTTCCTTTCATTAAAGTAGATAAAATTGGTCAAAATTCATTGTCAGCACCACATCCTCACTAGTTTTGATATTGTAAAGTATATTTTAGGTTTTTGTTTGCTGTTTTGGGGAGACTGTTCCTCTGTGACTTGGGTTTTCATTGTGTCCTGCCTTAGTGATGGCTGTCTGGTATGCTGTAAAGGGACAGTTGTATTTGTGAGCTGTAGGGGGCAGTACTATCTGTGCACTGTAGACGGCAGTACTGTCTTGTGCTATAGAGAGCAGTATTGTCTGTGTGCTGTAGGGGGCAGTACTGTCTTGAGTTATAAGGAGGCAGTACTGTCTATGAGCTGTAAGGGGGCAGTACTGTCTTTGTGCTGTAAGGAGGCAGTACTGTCTTTGTGCTGTAAGGTGCAGTACTATCTGTATGCTGTAGAGAGTAATACTGTCTGTGTGCTATAGGGGATAGTACTGTCTGTAATATAGGGGCCAGTACTGTCTGTGTGCTGTAAGGGGCAGTGCCAGTACTCAGTGTGCTGTAGGGGCAGTGCTGTCTGAGTACTGTAGGGGGCAGTGCTGTCTGTGTGCTGTAGGGGGCAAGGCTGTCAGTGTGCTGTAGGAGGCAGTGCTGTCTGTGTGCTGTAGGGGGCAGTACTGTCAGTGTGCTATAGGGGGCAGTGCTGTCTGTGTGCTGTAGGGGGCAGTGCTGTCTGTGTGCTGTAGGGGGCAGTGCTGTCAGTGTGCTGTAGGGGGCAGTACTGTCCCTTGCCTGCTCTTCTTGCTGGTGGCCACCAGGCGTGCTGTAGAGCCCCAGTGTCCGTTGCATGCTGTCCTCTTGTTACCCTAACTACAGCCATCCTTGCTGTTGGGAAGCTGGGAGCTTCCTTAGGGCACTGGCTACAGACTGTGTGATGGGATGCAGTGATGGGAACAAAATCAAAAATGAACAAACCCAGATAGCGGCTTGGCTTTTGGGTATAGAGCCCAATGCTGCCATCCAGTGGAAAAATTATACAATAACACATTATGTGACAGCATTTAGAGACCCCTGTGGAATGCTGCAGGGAAACGCATTGAGTTGAATACTTAAGTAGACCTCAGTCACCCAACTCCCACAGCTTGGGGCCACATTGTTTTAAGGTGGTATGATTAAACCCAGCATTGGGACTAACCACTGTACAGATAAAAACCACGAGTCCAAGCTGGATGTGAAAATGGAAAGTCTGCACATGACGTGTGCATGAGAGAAAGATTTTATTGTAGATGTATGGTTAGTGTCACAGAATGAAACACCAGGCTTTAAACTTTAACAATGGGAAAATATCGTTAAATAAAACTTTACAAATGTTCAATGCTAAAAAGGCAATTGGATTAATCCGTGTCTCCATGGGTGTGAGGTGAACCGAGTGGAGACTCTAAGAAAGTCACATGAGGGTTGGGAAGATGGCTCGGCTATCAAATAAAAACTTCAAAAAGAACCTGAGTTTCAGAACCCTGGATCCCACGTAAAAATAATGCTGTACAGCGACCTGTAATTCTACCACTGGAAGGCAGAGCCTGGGAAACTCCAGAGCAAAGCAATAAGGTGGAAGAGCATCCAGGATGATTCCCAGGTTCAGCCTTGGCTTCCACTGGCCTAGGTACTCAGTGCTCTCAAACACACACAAACACATGCACACAGCAAACACACACATGCACACAAACACACGCACACACCCCATACACCCATATACATGAAAGAAGGCCCATGAGAGTCAGGTTCTGATTCCAGAACTGCTACTCTTGGTCATTTACTGCATTTGACACTATCGCAGAGAAAACCTGGAAAAGGTATCATAAGTCTGCAGTTAAGGTGAGCCAAAGAGCCCTGGATACAGGCAGAATTTCCTGGAACCCAATCTGATTTTGCACTTAGAAGGCTCCCCCCAGTGATAGCATCCCTATCGGAACAGTCACCTTACTGGCTGGGCTATTCCTCAGTCCCTGATTCCCTTTTTTATTAAAAAAAAAAAAAAAACAGCAACTTCATAGCTACAGAATGTTTCATAGTAAATGTGTACAAATAATTGCATTGGAATATAACAAATAGAGGAGCCCATAAGTTTTAACTTCTATCAAGAGAGAGGAAGTCACCAAAACAAAAACCATCATCATCTTCACTACTAGACACTGGTAAGATTATTGGTTCCAGTATTTTGAGATGGTGGAAAACATGGTACACTGCCCTGGCTTAAAGAGTTGGGGACACATGTTAAAAAATAGTTTCAAGAAGTTATTAATTCAACTAGTATTTACCAAGTTCCTTGTGATGGGTACTTTCTATGTACTAAGGATTTAGCAGTGGAAAATGTCAATCAAAATCCTTACAGAAAGTGACAGTATGTGGTTTCACGTGTTTGCAGATGCTATAGTAGAACCCCTTAGTTTGCATACTAACTGAAAACTCATTTAAAGAATATTTTATAATGATGGAATATATGTAGGGAAGAACTAAAAAGAGGGAAGAATAATAGTAAAAGAAATTAGGATAATTGCAGAGAAAAGAGATCAAGGTGGACCAGATGGGAAGGCTTTGCAGTCTAAAGGTATGACGAAGGAATGGCTTGTCGTGCCATGATCTTAGGGCAGAGATGCAAGGCTTAGAGTGTGTGACGTCTGTGTCCAGGTGATGTGTATTCCAGGGAGAGGGAATGGCAAAGATGCTCCAAGGCAGATGTGTCTGCATGTTCAGGGAATGAGGAGAGGTGCAGAGTCCGTGGAGAAGAGATGGAGGCCCAGAGGCCCGGCACACGATGGAAGGGACCGTTCAGGACCTTTTAGCCCTTGATTCCACTCTCAGCAGTGACTGCAGAGCATTGCGGGTGAGGGAGGAGGCAGCTGTGGGGTGGTAGTATGGGCGGGACCACGGCAGAGCAGCCTGCAGAGTGAGGAGGGGCTAGCAGGGGAGACAGAAGAAAGGTTTGAGGTCTGGGGAAATGGTGAGTGAGCTGGGCAGGCGTATGATTGGGGCAGGTTTCAGGAATCAGCAGTGTGACTCGGTGGAGACATAAGCTGATGCTGCTTGTTCAGCCCACAGTCTAGATGTGGGGGAGAGGTGTAGGCAGGGACACTTGGGCGCCGTCAAGTCACATCATTGGCTGTGCATTGTGTGAGGATTGAGATCACTGAGAACAGGACTAAAGCAAGAGGCCAGTGGTCAGTCACTGCCCTTCGGGTTTCTCCTTTGCTTGGTGAGATAGATGCAGACTTCCTGTGGGAGGCTGAAAGAGGGGAGGCAAGAGGTGACCTACAGGGTGGAGACTACGGCACAGGGCTCCCCACGCAACCATGGCCACGTGGCGAGGCTCAGCAGCCTTGTGGTGTAGATCCAAAGGTCAGTGTTGAATCATTGCGTGGAAACACGATAGGCGGTTTCATCTCGCCCTGGGAGGACCCTGCTGAAGACTGGCCCTGTCAATGTGAGCCCACCGTTGGAAGTGTCCAGTGTGACGGACTGAGCATAGTGGAGGATCTTGATATCTTGACAGAGGTGGCACTACACAACAGAATTTTCCAGACAGGCAGGACTCAAGCTGCAAGCTGGATATACAGATCCCAGGGGGCCCTGCACTAGTGACAGGTGACTTTCTGGGCTCCCCGCCACCTGGGCCACTGCTCCAAACTTTCAGTGAGTTCGGGTGCTGCCTGTCTTCGGGGGAGCGGCTGCCTCTGCAAAGCACAGGTGCGCACCATCACCTGAGCCTCTGGGCTCGGTGCTGAATGTGTTTGAGACAGCCCTTCTCAGGTAGGAGCTTGGGGGGGGGGCACAGCCCACTGTCCTCGGGGCGAAACTTGGGGGTGGGGAATGGAAGCTCTCATGTTGTACGCAGGCAGAGGGAAAGCTAATTTGCTGGCTCTGCCTTTCCTCTTTCATAGTTAATTTTTCCTTTTTCTGTAACCCATTTTTTAAAATTGACTTTCTCCCTGGTCAGAATTTTGCTTCTAAAACCCTATTTACTGTTCTCCCCCACTTGCCAGATCTTACATTCCAAGATAGGCTATAGCAGTCTATCTTCATTCCTCAGACTCATTGTTATTATCTAATGTTACTCGGTGACGTTTCTGAATGTGTAGAGCCATCTTTACAAAAACAGCTCAATAACATCTCCCTGGCTTGCGAAATGAGGATGATGTCTGTAGAAAGGACAGTTCAGGCTATTTCTTAGCTTTATGCAGAGTCGAACAGGTTTCCACCCAGCAGGGAGGGAGCCAGGGCAGGAAAGTGTTGGCTTCTAGCCAGATGTTGGTACCTCGCCCCTTATCTTTGGAAAACCTCGTTGAGGACGGACTGCTAATGTCCAAGAGGTGGTAAGAAAGCATTCTATGTCTGCTTGTGTGATTCCTGTATGTCATAGCGCTGCTTGTGTTAGTGGTCCATGTGAGCAAGTGCTTGAAGCGAAGACGCAGGGAAGGGTGGATAAGGCACTATGGGAGGAGACAGCCAGTGAAGAGCTTCAGGGGCCAGCCAGGCAGCTGTTGGGGTGCAGGCCCCCTCAGGAGCTGTGCGCATCATCTGGTCAGCTATGCTTTGACAACTTCTGGCCAGCTTCATTTCATGAGTGCTTCTGCTTCCTGCCTCTTAGGATTTCCAACCTGACTTAGGACATCGTTTAACTAACTAGTGTTTGATCCTGAGAAGGTCTCTTAAGTCAAGGCACTGGGCGAACGATGTGTGCATAGATGATGCTCATTTTCAGTGTTCTCTCTCTCTGTCTCTCTCTGTGTGTATGTGTACGCGTGTGTGTGTGTGTGTGTGTGTGTTACATTCAGGATTGAACTCAAAACTTCACACATGCTAGGGCTGACTGCCGTGTGTGCAGAGGATTATGGCAGACTGAGTCTCTTCCTGAGTTTGGCTTTAGTTTTAAAAACTAGGATCATTGATTCATATGCAGCACGAGAAATCCTCAGCGTGTTGCTAGAAGGCCAAAAATATCCTTGCCGGTCACTCTTATGAGGATCACCTCGTGGCCTCGGCACGCTAGTTACACGCAGGTATTTGTCAAAGCAGAATCTTAAGAGGTCACACTGCACGGTCTTACTGTACTGTGATCCTCCATGAAAAATACTTGGCTCATTTCCCAACCAGAGTCTCTGGGAGAGGCCCAGAAACCCAAGTTTTGGGATCCCGCTGTACAGTGTTATCCCTGCTACTTTCCTTGTTGCTTGTTTCAAACCACCGCTAGTTCCTCTTCATTGCGTTGCCGGGCAGACTTCACATCTAACTGACATGCGCTTTTCAGCCAGCCTCCTTCCATGGGAACACTGGGCATGGCAGTTTCTGACTCTGGTATGAACCAGAACTGTGCTCACATTCTCTCCCCTCTCCCCAAGTCTCAGTGAGGGGGATGAGGGCTCAGCGGCTGGCCTGGTGATTCCTGTATGTCATAGTGCTGGAATGGAACCCAGGCCTCCTGCATGTTGAGAGAGCACACCTAAGCGCACCCCAGCCTCTAAAGGTGATATGTTGTTGGGGTGCGTGTGTGTGTGCGTGCGTGTGTGTGTATCAGAGGCACTTTGTGTCCCTGTGGAGGCCCAAGGGTGACTTCAGAAATCATCCTGGATTTCTCTACCTCCTTTTTTGTTTCACTCTGGGATTTCCCAGGCTCCTTCCAGCTCTGCCATTTCTGCCTGGCATTTTTTACATGAGATCCCAGATCTGAACTCAGTTCTTTCTGCTTTCAAGGCAGAGTGTTAATCCCTGAGCCATCTCTGCAGCCCTAACGGTGATTGTTAAGATGACGCAATTACTGCAAGTGGGTGCACATGCCAGTGCGTGTCAGGAGACAGCTGACAGCTCTCCTCTCTGTTGGTCTTCTACGTGGGTTCCAGGGTATGAATCAGGTCGCCAGGTTTGCTTAGCAAGTGCCTTTACCCACTGACCCACCTCACTGGCTCTGCCCAGGAGGTCTCTAGCTCTAATTTCCTGAAACACAAGAGTCTTCCATTTGGTGGCTTTCAGAGTCTGTGATTCTCTATTCACGCCAACTCCCGGCAGAATGCCTCTTCTACAAGCATCTTTAATAACCAGCTCTGACATTGTTAACATTGAGATTCCACTTCCAGGTGTCCTCATTAAGAAATGAGAAGCGAGGCTCGTCCTATCTCATCTCTGCCCCTGAAGGCGGCACGGTGGAGCTCCCAGACCAGCACCCCCAGGGCACAGCAGCGTGTTACACGGAAACCTACCTAAAGAAGAAGCGTGTGTACTGAGCCGGGTGTCTCGCCCCCTCCCGCGGCGTCTGCTGCATATCGTTGCCTTAACTTCACTCACACTAGCCATATCCTTTTGATACGGGTTTCTGACTTCCCAGAAGGAACTTGTGCCGCAGCAGAACAGCCAAACAAGTAGCAATAAGAAGATACATCAGTGGAGGCCATTTCCCACTAGAATTAGATGTGTCTTAATCCATGTGATAACAACTCATGGCTCACTGGTAAAAACAGCCTTCCAATATTCCTTGTTTTAAGCCTGGGAACAACGTTGACATCACATTTAAATGTTTGAAGCAATAAATGGGAAGCAGTCTTGTTTCCTTAGCCTTAGAATGCATTTCTTATAAGCCAATGTGCATTTCACTTTGCTCTTTCTAGAAGTAAATCTCACCTCTACTTTCGGGCCCTTTCCTTAGAACTCTCACATATAGACTTTAAGGATCTTCCTGCTACTGTAGAGGTGCCGGCGCCACATGTGATAATGACAACACTATACAGATGTTTTGTGTGCAGACTCCACAATCCCCACACAGACAGACAAAATCAAACACGACAGCAGAGCGATACCCAAGGTATCTGCTACTGCTGATATTTGACATTCATGGTATTATCACCATTTATACCTTTTGGGGAAAACACAAGGTATTTCAGGAAAAGTAACTTTGGTGATCTAATGCGAGGGTTGGCAATCTATGCTCTAGAACCTCAGGTGACCTCCTCCCTCCTGTCTTTGTGCTGCTTGTAAATGATATTGGGATTTTTTTTAATGGCTGGGGCTGGAGAGGGGAGAAGGCTCATGATAAAGAGCTTACATGAATTCAACATTGTGTCCCTAAGATTTCACTGGGACACAGCCATACTCACTCTTTCACATACTACCTAGTTATGCCTCAGTGGCTGTCATGGACCATAGAGCCCGTGAGGTCCAAGGTATTTCCTCTGGTCCTTCGCAGACCTTGCTGATCCCTGGACTCAGAACCAACTTCCTACTCTCTTATCTCAGCCGAAGACATTTAACCTTGAGACAGGCTCGTCCATGGGATGTGTCTCATCCATAGCACGGGCTAGCGAGAGGCTCATTAGCAGACATGACCACTTGTGTCACCGAATGCCCTCCTGTCATGACTCCGTAGAGCAGGCAACACAGACTGCAGTAGGAGCTTACAGAGATACAGCATTGAGAACCATTCTGAGGTGAAAAGCTCTGCCTCACCCTCTGGTGTCTTTCTCCTTCTCTGCTAATGTGTTATGCTCACAAATATTGGCTACTTAATCCAGTTTACTTCTGAAAGAATTTCTCTCTCTAGTAATACTGCGACTTTTGACCTTACCATTTTCTCTGAAGATCTTGGCATTAGGTGCATGAGAAACCTTTTGTCATTTAGAGATTTATCAGTATGTTCATGGTTACTGGACTGTCACTGATGGAGTTTGGAATCAAACTGATCAAACCTAGTCTTTAGGATCAGATCATTAAAGTATCTTATCTGGGAGTGGGGATTTAAGTGTTTTTGACTATACTACAGATGGCACGAATTAATTGTGAAATCGAAAACCAGTTGTTATTGTGTATACTTTGTAAAGAACTTTACTTGGTCTAATTTATTGATATATTAGTCTCTAATGAAAATGAAGACAACCCTAGTGTGCTGCCTACAGATGATGGATCTGGACCAGGTCACTGCACGGCAGTGACCAGGGGGTTTTTGTGCCCTGCACTGCCCCTTCCCATTTTTCTGAAGCATCCAGCCTCTTCAGCAGGTAACCGTGCATTTTGATCTCGTGGAAACAGATGACCCTGGAGCTGCAAAGTGAGACAGGAAGAGATGCTTTGGAGCGCAGCTCGTGTTGCTCTCCACTCACACCTGTGCCCACTGCCATATGACACAAGAGACATGCACGTCAGGTGGTGTTAGTAGAAGCACCATTAGCCACCCTCTCTCAGAAATGTAGACTGCTATTTTTCTATGTAAACTAATGGTTTGAAATGCTTTGAGAAGAAGTTAATATTAAAAGGCATATGCATGTAAAGTCTTTAGTATGTTTATTTGTATAAAGAGTAAACAAAGTGCATACAGAGCGGGCCACAGGTTTGACATAAACAGAGACCTTGGTGATGTGGAGCAAATGAACACATTTGAATGGCAAGGTTACTGTTGCCAGTGAAGCAACCCTCAATTCTTTGGGGGGCTTCAAGAGATGAAAAGATAAGTACTGGAGAGTACTGGTAAGTTTTTCAGGCTCTTGGTGCAGACTGAATCAAACACTAAACATTTTTGATTACCTGGCTTCCTCCAAGCAAACTGAAAGTTGTCTGCTGAATTAAACTCTGGAGTGCCTCTGACAGGGTTTTTGAAATTTTACACTATAGAGTGATGGTCAAATAGTGACTAACCCTAGGAGGTATTATCTTGTGTTTGCACATAACGTTCAAACCTGTACTGGAACAGGATGTCCCCAGGGGTAGTTGTGACGTTTCTTGAAAGCATGTGCAGCAGCACCCAGACCCTGCGGATCTGCCTGATGAAAGCTCGAGCCGCTTAGTTCTCAGAAGCGTAAGTTAACAAGCAGAGTCCAGACCACACCACCAGCCAGCAAAGGACCAGTTTGTTCCACAGTGTTACCAGTGGTCAGCAAAGAGAATAGCGGCTGGGCCACTGGACAAACAGCTTGAAGTGTCAGTCCTGGGTGGCAGGAACACACATTTTTGTACAGAAACGATAGCATACTAATTGGCATCTACTATTTTAAGACGGCTTGGACTACCACTGTAGAGAGATTGAAATTTTAGAGAAAGAGTTGTAGCTCAGCCCACCAATTATCTAAGGTTACTACACCAGGAAAATTCAGGCCGGCTGGCTGCTGGGGAGGACACTCAGCCAGAGGTACTCCCCTAGTCACCAATCCTTAGCTACCCAACTGTGCTGCTACCATCTTCTGAGAGGAGTGCTTGCGCGCTGTCTAGTATGTCACCTGTCATTATTTGTCACTAAACTTAAGAAGTGCCAGATTTAAAGAGGAAGTTTCACACGTGTTCAACAACGTGCTTTGAATGGGAACTGGTAGAGATACTCGAGTATTTCTTGAGTAATTTTGCACAGAATACGAATACAAACATTCACATAAAAAATTGTTTAAAGTGGCTTTGGGGAGGAGAACTTAATATAGCAACAGCGGAATTTAAATGTTATTCATGCTTCTTATTTTAAAAGTGCTTCAAATCCTTCAATAAGGTTCTGAAAGGTTGTCCGATTTTGTGGTTGAAACTCCCAGCATTTTCTCATTAGTTGATAAACCTATGAAAAATAAAAACAAACAACACAGATGATGTCAAATTTATGAGGTTTTAAAAAATCGTAGAGGGTCTGGGAAAATGGCTCAGTGGATAGAACATTTGCTTTGCCAAGTGTGAGGACCAGAGTTCAGATACCAATACCCACATAACGGAAAAGGCTACGTGGGTACGTAATCCCAGCATTCCAGGGGATCCCCCAATGAACGCTGGTTAGCTAGTATAATCTGAGACCTCCAAGTTCACCAAAAGACCCTCCCTCAGAAAATAAAACGGCAATCAACAGTAGAAGATACCCAGCATCAACCTCTAGTTTACACATAAGTGCACATTCATTCACATGCACACACAAATGCATGCTCCTCACACACTATATCAAACAATCTTTCCTTAATAAGACTAGAAAATGAGAGTAATTGAATAAATTACATAAAACCTGCTGAATATACAGCTCATAAATAATAACCATCTGAGAAACTCACCCATTGACTGACCATCAACAGAACAGAATTCAGTCACTACTGTACCAGATGGAGGCCCAATGGACTGGGAGGCCTGGTCTGCACCATGGTGCCTCACTCTGACTCAGGCGTTCTGTACATCTTAAAATCTGAGGAGCTGAGACTGAAGTCTCAGTTTGAATCAGAATACAGAAAACTGAACAAATGTTGTAAGGGCTAAAAAGTGGGCCATGTCATGTGTCTTCTGGGGAAGGTCTGTGGACTAGCCTGGAGGGAGTCTCGCCCCAAGAATGAGCTTCCAAATGTTTTATCTGAAACTCTGTCTCAGAAAAACAGTTCAAAAGTTTTCTTCTCTGTCTCTCCACTACCCTTACCACTGCCCCCAGCAAGTTGCAACAACATTAAAAAGTAGGTGTCATTCCCAGGAAGGCGAGCACAGCTACCTCGTCGGTGCAGTTGGGTGGGCACGGCAAGCGTTTTCCTTCTTTCAGTGTATTCACAAGTCGTGTTACCGTCATCTGGCCATGAGTTGGGCCTATCATTTTCAGGAACAACTATGTAAAAAAAAAACCAAAATGTTGTTTGCAATGTTTAAAAAATCAAACAAATGATGGTAAAATCCCAGAACGTCCTGGAAATTAAACAAGGCTTTTCTTTATAGGAATTTTAAATGAAAATCTAAAATCTTTATTCACTCTGAATGATCGATCTATCACCAGCATCTTAGACTATCAACCACATCTAGCAGTCAAACCTCTAGTAAGTGCAAATGAGGTCCAAACAGGCCCTCCTACCCAACACTATCCCACTCTGTTCATTGTCTTCCCTTAAGACGGCCCCTGGGCCTTCATCCTGAAAAGCTGGGTTATCCTGTAAAATGTGGGCTTTGTGAAGCTCAACTTGGGCAGACTTTGTCGGTTATGTGCAAAGGGATCTTCTCCCTGTCCAGTGCACTGGGTGGGCTTCATTTAAAAGCAAAACTTAAAAATCACAGGCACGCACACATTTTGATTGGATTCTGGTTTCGGATGAGGGCACAAGCCAACACTTACGGCCATAGGACTGAAGTCTGAATCACAGTACGTGAGCAGCTCGTGCAGCGTCACTCCGAAAGACCAGACGTCAGAGGCAATGTAAAACTTACACTGGATTAAGCACTCAGGAGCGTACCTGAAAGAAAGCAGAGAACAGCTTTTATTTCCTCCCACCATGACAGAGGAGCTTGGGAAGACCACTTTTCTGGTCTTCCGAGCTCTCCACAAGCTTCCAAGTGCACACTGCACACTGATCACACGTGCACTACTGTGGCGCACACCTGACACAGCACTCAGCCGCACCCGCAGCGCTTGGCCGCAGCAGAGTATTATTTTGCCCTCACCCAGGAAGGCAGCTTTGTACTCTTGCTTTTTGGGACGGGGTTCTCCTGAAGACCAGCCACAGGCTCAATCCCTATAAGATGGGGTAAGCATCCACTCCAGGGTCACTGTTTTGGTGAATGAAGCCTAGCTGCCCAACATAGGCATTCTGGCACCCCAGAACCAGTTTTTTTTTTTTTTATTTCCACTCATACAGACTTAGGTACACCCGTCCCCTCCCTCCCTCCGACCACCCACTGCCCTGTGCCCCCCTCCCCTCCCCCTCCCATCCCCGGAGCATCCTTAAATGTGCATGCCCAACTCTCCTCTGGGGTCCTACTCTCCAATGAGGTGTAAGGACCCAGTGGCATTTCCCAGAATCCTTTCCTGTGTCCCACACTTAAGCATAGGAACACTACTGTGGCTGTCAATCCCTTGCCTCCAAGGATCCTAGTGCCTTTAGTCCATGCTAGACTTTGTGGGGTCAATAGTGTGTTGGACATTGCGTAGGGCATGCAATGTCCAATTATGATTGCTTCGGCCCTAACTTGTGTGGAGTATCTTGCATATCATTGCTCCTCCCATCCTTCTGCTCTTACAATCTTACCGCCCCCTCTTCCCCAAATTTCCCTGAGCTTCAGGATGGGGAGAAATTAGGCTGGCCTAGTTCCAGGTGGTTGATATAGAGTCTCTGAAGTTCTGGATTATGGTTTGTTGATTTTTTTTTTTTTTCAGTTTTGCTGCTCCTGCAATGCCCTTCACTCCATCCTGATGGGTATTGGATGTCACCCCCTGGCTAGAGATAAAAAGCTGTTAAACTACAGTCTTGTTATAAGAGTATCTTCAAAGGTAGATGTAATAAAAGTAGGAAACCGCAGTGAGGGAGGGGTCAGTCACCCATTTGCAAAATGGTTACTTTTTATCTGCCAGATTATATGCCCTCCCCTTCTGGTGAGATCATACACCATCAGTTGCAGATGATCAGGAAGGAAAGTCTGTGAACTTAACCAGATGTCCCATTACTTACTTGCAGTCCTTGATGGTGGCCTATTTTCTCTGCTGTAACATGGTCCCCTCTCTCCTTGTTTCTTGTGTGGCCCTCCTACCCCATCCCTCCTGTTCATAATCCTTGCAATTACTGTAGGTATTACAGGGATTTATCCTTGAGTGTCTCTAAATGGGTTTGGTACTAGGAGCCACCTATTAGGGAGTAAATACGGCGCTTAATTTTCTGGGTCTGGGATACTTCACTCAATATAATTCTTTCTAATCCCATCCATTTCCCGGCAAATTCCATTAATTCATCATTTTTGATGTCTGAGTAGTACTCCATTGTATAAATGAGTCAACTGTTGGACATTTGGGTTGATTCCATGACTTTGCTATTGTAAACAGTGCTGCTATGAACATGGTCGTGCTTGTGCTATCGAGGTGAATTTTTGCTGTATGTGGGGTTATTCCCAGAAGTGGAATCGCAGGGTCATATGCCATTTCAATCTTTAATTTCTTTAAGAATCTCCAGACGGCTCGCCAGAGTGGCTGTATGAGCCTGCATTCCCACCAGCAATGTACCAGAGTTCCCCTCTCTCCACATCCTCTCTAGCAATTGGTGGTGTTTGTATTGTGGGGTTTTTTTTTTTTTTTTGTACATTTATTTTGTATCCTGCCACCCTGCTGAACTTCTGTATTAGTTCCAGGAGCTTCCTGGTGGAGTTTTTGGGATCACTCAGGTATAAGATCATGTCATGATGATATCTCAGGGAAGTTTTGATTTGCATTTCCCTGATGGCTAAGGATGTGGAGCATTTTTTAAGATATTTGTTAGACATTTTAATTTCATCCCTGGTAAGGTTTCTTTTAAGTTCCAGGGCCCATTTTTTAATTGGGCCATTTGTTTCCTTGGTGTTTAGTTTTCTAAGTTCTTTATAAACTCTGGATAACAGAGCTCTATCAGATATGTGGTTAGTGAAGATTTTCTCCCATTCTGTGGGTTGCCTTTGTGCTCATGTTACAATCTCTTTATCTGAACAGAAGCTCTTTAATTTCACAAGATCCCATCTGTTGAGAGTTGGTAGCAATGACTGTGCCATTGGATGCCTGTTTAGGAACTGTTGGCCTAGCCCAATCAGCTCAAGGGAGTTCCCTACCCTTTCAACTATGATTTTTATAATCTCTGGCCTTATATCAAGGTCCTTGATCCATTTGGAATTAAGTCTTGTACATGGTGACAAGTATGGGTCCAGTTTTAATCTTCTGCATGTGGAGATCCAGTTTTGCCAGCACCATTTGTTGAAGATACTGTTCTTTTTCCATTGGATTTTTTGGGCCCCTTTGTCAAAAATCAAATGGCTGTAGTTGTGTGGGCTTATATCTGGGTCTTCAATCCTTATCCATTGATCTGTGTGTCTATTTTGAAGCCAGTACCAGGTTGTTTTTGTAACTATGGATTTGTAGTATAGACTAAGGTTTGGTATGGTGATACCTCCAGCTGTGTTTTTGTTACTCAGGATTGTCTTTGCTATCTTGGGTCTTTTGTGCCTCCATATGAATTTTGAGATTGTTTGGTCAACCTCTTTAAAGAATTGCTTTGGGATTTTAATTGGCATAGCATTGAATTTGTATATTGCCTTTGGTAGGATGGTCATTTTTACAATGTTGATTCTGCCAATCCAGGAACATGGGAGGTCTTTCCATCTTCTGGTGTCTTCTGCAGTTTCTTTCTTTAGGGTTTTAAAGTTTTCATTGTAAAGGTCTCTTACTTCCTTGGTTAGGTTTATACCAAAGTATTTCATTTTTTTAGGGGCTATAGTAAATGGGATTGTTTCTCTCAGGGCTTTTTCGCTTCTTTCATTCTGGGCATATAGGAAGGCCACTGATTTTTGTACATTTATTTTGTATCCTGCCACCCTGCTGAACTTCTCAATTAGTTCCAGGAGCTTCCTGATGGAGTTTTTGGGATAACTCAGGTATAAGATCATGTCATCTGCAAATAGGGATAGCTTGACTTCTTCCCTGCCAATTTGAATCCCTTTTATGTCCCCTTCTTGTGTTATGGCTTCAGCTAAGACTTCAAGTACAATATTGAATAGAAGTAGTGAGAGTGGACAGCCTTGTCTAGTTCCTGATCGAAGCGGGAATGCTTCAAGTTCTTCCCCATTGAGTATAATCCTTGCTGAAAGCTTGTTGTATATAGTTTTTATTATATTGATAAAGGTAGAACCAGTTTCTTAATCCTGGTAGCTACTCACTTCCTACTGCCCTACCACTGAACCAACGCTCCTGCCTGGTTTGCAGTTAACTCAGACTCTCTGGCTCCAGTCTTGCTCCCCTCCACAGTGATCTCCTTAGCCCCCACACTATTCTCCAACAATCCAGTGGCCTGCTACCTTTGAGGCAAAACAGTCACCCCTATAAACATCTCCCTGGGTGACACTCCTCTGAGTTTCAGTTCCCTCTCCTGTCAGCTGCACACGCTGCCTTCTAGGCATCCATAGCCCGAGCCAGTCTTTCAGCTTTTACCCACACACACGAGATTTCCAGGAAGCCAAGTTCCAAGTCGTCTGTGCCACCATTCATTCCACAAAGTTACTGCCTCTCCCAGAATTCAGAACTCATCTGATTGGCCACTGCATCTTTGGTGTTAGACGTAAACGTGTCTCAACACATTTTGATGAAGGAAGAGAGGTATGGGCTTTGAGTTTGGAAAGGCCTATTTGTGTCTGGGCTACAAGGCACCAGGTCAGCTTCACAGGGTGGGACATGGGACGTTTTCCCCACAACAATCTCCAGGCTGTGGGTAGTCTTTAATCAGGATGGCTAGAGGTTTAATGAGCTAGGCTCTTCCAGGATATACCTGCCTCTGCCAACATGCCTGCTTCTAAGCCTTCCACTGAGTATTACCAAGAAGTCAGCCCCCTTTACCTGGTCATGGTTGTGGGAACTGCAGAGGCTGAGCTGGCGAAGACATCTCCAGCTCCTGGAAATCTGATGCCATCAAACCTCAGGAGCTCCAATCCAGAGGAATGAGACATGGGTATAGTGGTGCTCAGCCATAAACTGCCGATGAAAAGATCCACTTACCAAAACACAGGGCTGTCCCGGTCATCCTTCACTGTGTAGTACTCCTTATCAGTTTCTATTGCTTTGGTTAAACCAAAGTCTCCAATCTTCACTTGGTGTTCACTCTCGACAAGGACATTTCTTGCTGCCAAGTCCCGGTGGACATACTGGCGAGAGCCTAAATAGTCCATCCCCTAAAACAGAGACGTGCAGATCAACTGCCTCTGGAAGTCGCTTCCATACCATACTTTCTATCCACCACTTCTGAATAAAAAACAGCAATGTCATCATTTCATTTTCCTATCATAGAAAAGTTTGAGGGGATCACAGGATCTGACAAAACCTACATAGAAACAGCAGGACCTAAGAACTTCTGCGTTTCCTGCTACTGATGTAAAGTGAAACCAACTCAGTCCAATCATTACACGGTATCCTGCTGTGGTCTGATTACAGACCAATTACCCAGGACAAGATGCCTGATTTTCTTCATGTACTGTCTTTTTCTCTTTGTGGGGTTTTACCTTACAGATCTGGACGGCATATTTTAGCTGCTGTTTGAGGTTAATTTTGTTCTTATTCTTTGGCAAATATTCCTTCAGGCTTCCCAAAGGTAGAAATTCCATGATGAGCTTGATCCCATTCCCTCCTGTTCAGGAAAAATTAGCATCAGTGTGAGGCTGCAAGCAGGAGAAAGGTGGGCACTGCAGTGAGGGCCTGGTGGGCTCCAGCTCTGTCTCTGAAGAATGGACAAGCTTCGACCACTGCATACAGGCATCCCGGCAGTGAACGGGGTCACATTCCCAGGTTTATCCTGAGCACAAGCCCTCACCAGGACAATGCAGCCTGAGCACTCTGTGTGAAGTAGACAGATGACCTTATTTAAAAATTACAAGTCACATCCTTTCACTACCGGCCTTAGAGGATATTCACTCTCAAGGGGCTGGCTTGCAAATTAGACACAAGTATTAGTAAATACTACCACTATTAAGAACTACTTACTACCTTTGTTTAGATAAATACAAGGCAAAATGCCTTGGCTCGTACTAAATCACAAGAACAAGAAAATGGGGTGGCAATGTGTGGCACTTTTTCCTCTGAGGGGCCATCTTGACCTTTGCCCTAGTCAGTGGCGAGGAAGGGGGTTCCTGAAATTGACAAGCTTGGGGGAGGCTCCCTCCAGGATAAAAATAACGCTTGGAGAGATGAGCCCCTCCTGCCAGCAGAACAGCGGTTGGAGGCAGATTGAAGGAACCCCCAGTGAAGAAGCCTCAGAGACTGCTGAACGGCCAAGTGGCTCAGACTGAAGAAGATCTCAGAGCAATCAGAGAGAACAAGCTGTCAGTCATCCCACAGCGAAGACTCTCCCTTGACTCCCTAACCCCTGCAGTGCCTGTGAATCATCTCTGCTCCTGTCGCTGTGCCTCATCCCAACTCCAATAAGTAACCCCAACAAGTGCATTGGTTTATTGTTAATTTGATCTATCTTGGAACTCCTATTTGGGGTGGGTAAATGGTCGTATGTGGCGTCTCCTCAGGAAAAGTAATTCACACAAGGCATCATTGTGGATGCTGGAGTGATGGAGTCTTGTCCCCAGCATGAATGGACAGACCCCTGGAGAGGCAAGGTGGAACCATCCACTGGCTGGGAGGAGGTTAAGTAGTCTCCTCAGGAGGCCTACAGCTCCTGAGCTGCTGGGCATCGAGTGGCCTGGAAGCCCTGGCAGTGCGGGAGCCTGTAGACATGAAGCTAATGGCTGCCTCCTTGCCCCTGGGCCTTAAGACCCACAGAGTTCCTGGAGCTTCAGACTAGAACCCATGCTGCACAACATACCATCTTCTGTGCAGATCCCTTTGTACTTCACAATGTTTTCATGGTAGAGGTTCCTTAAGATTTCTATCTCCTTCTTCAGATCGGCTATGTGGTTACCTCCACTCTCAGGCTTGAGGGACTTGACGGCCACCTGCTCCCCTGTATTGTCCCCTTCAGGGTCATACCTGCAGAGTTCAACCTTTCCAAAGTGGCCCTGGAAGGAAGAGGTACAAATGTGATCAAAGAGGCCCCGCCCAGTCAGACACTCAAACAGGCCCTGGTCCCTGTGCTATGCCTCTGAAGGTTCGGCTGAAGGCGCAGTGAGGCCCTGGAGGTAAAGACTCTCCCTTGACTCTTCCCAGCCCCTGCAGTGCCTGTCTTCTCTTGACTTTGCTGTCCTGTTACTGAGTGAGATGAAGATTGCAGCAGTGACCAAGGAATCAGCTCACCAATCCCTGGGTCCAGGACAATGTGGCCCACAAGACAAAGAGGCTGCTTCTAGATCTAGCAGACAACTGGAATTCTTAGACAGCCTTACACCCATACTACAGGACAGGCCCCAAATGAGGCTGAAAAGAACACTTGTACAGGGACCCTTCAGGTCCCAGAAAAGTCACTATGCAGGAATGCAGACTGGTGGCCACATCTGCACTAACCCTTGATGGATTCTCATATAGATTTAGGACTAAGAGCTAGCTTGTGAAATGTCCAGCACAGATGCTGACACAGCATCTATGAGTTCAGAGGCACTATGGAACTACAGAAGATCTATATGAAGACTCTGTCACATTAGCTGTTAGCTAAAGGAAAAACAGGAACTTACACTGTGGTACTTCCTGTGACAAATCCACTTCTCATTTAAGGAATTACACAGGACAACCTCAGAAAAGCTGAAGGTAAGAGATTTTTCTGTTTTTTACTGTGTTTGCCCCTTCTGTGCACTAGCACAAAACTAGAGGCTAAAACTGTGGAGGGAGTTGACCAATGAGGGAGTTGACAAGAATCTGGGTGCATGCACAGTGACAACACAGGTGGATGTGAAGATGAACTTTGACTCAAGGCCAGAAGGAAGAGGGCAGCTTTCAATCCAGAGAGGAAAAGGGCAAATGGAAGTTAGGAGAATTGAGTCTAACTGACCTCGCCCAAGTCACGGATCCGCTTCAAGAAGCGCTTCTCAAAATGAGTGGGATCCACCTCTGTGGCTGGCTTCTTTTCTGAGACAATGTCTGGATCTAAAGAGAGACAAGAAAACAAAATTACAAAGCAGGTGACAGCTCAGGATGGCACTTCTGGTGAGTTTCCAATTACTCACCCACTCTCCCGGCCCCATCACAGCAGGGACAACACCCTGTAGACTTACTCTGCTCTTCTAGCTTGTTAATGTCCCTCATGATGGCTCGGAAGAAAGGTCTCTGATTGGGGTCATAGTTCATGCAGCGGGTCATGAGGTCAGCTAGCTCCTTGCAAGAGGGAGTCACTGGCCTGCAGCGGCTTTCGTAGAATCTCTCTTTCTATAAACAAAAGCAAGACTCAAGAGTAGCCAAGGAACCATCCCCAGACCTTTCAACCCCAGATCAGAATCAACTGGCCACCCTTATTTGGTCCTCAGCATCTACCAGAAATGTGGGTTATATAGGTCAGACTCGAATGCCAGTCTCTGGTCTAATCCCCAGCATTTTCTGAAAGGCGGACTTCACAAACATGGATTACAGTAGCTGTATTCCAGCACGTGGCAATCTCAGTCCCAATAATAAAATGGCCCACACTCAAGGAGGAAGGGTGACAGGTCCCAATCCCAAGATGCTGAGTTCTGTGGAAGCCCAGCAGCCTTCCTGGAAGAGTGCAGTAACCGCAGCTTCCAGACTTTTCAAACTCTCACTCATTAATTCCAGTTACTGAGTGACTTGGAAATAATCACAGGTGAGCCAAGGCTTAATGCACAAGGACATTCCTTACAGAACACGGCAGACAACACAAATGCCAAGTGGAGCGTTAGTTCAACAAACTATAGAGTAAGCTAAATAATGAAGTCATTAAGCTTATAAAAAGCTGTAAGACCTAATCTCACAAAAGAGTGCACACAACATTAAATTTAAAAATTTAGGAGATACAAGAACATACCAAATATTAACAGTGGTCAAAGATGACATGGATGGCATTTAAAAAAAAATACACTTTTCTACATTCTTCAAATGTTCTTTATTATTTTAAAACTCAGAATAACTGATATCAGCTTTAAATTAAGTGAAGTCACTGTACCCCAGTTTCTATGCTGTAGCTACAAGCATATCAAGTATCCCTGGCCTCCCCTACAGTCTTCACAGACAGGCAATGCCTAATACACAACAGGAGATTAACAGGTATTTAACATCTCAGCAAATGACAAAATGTAATAATCTACTGACCACAACTATCTGCCTGTCAGTCTTCAGGAAGACCCCCAAGGAGTCGTCAGGAGGAGTAACTATTTATCCCCAAGGTACAGACAATGCAGCTAAAGCTCAGGGAAGTTAGTTCTGCTGTAGGACCACACAGCCAGCAGATCTGAGGGGAAAGTCAAACCCAAGCCCACCTCTTCCCAGTGTGCCAGGTTCATGTGTCTAAGATCTCGCTCATCTCACCTCAATTAGGGTCTTGTCTTTCAGGGGGATTTCACCATTGTAGCAGATTTCCCAGAGTGTGGTTCCAAAGCTCCACTTGTCGGCAGCCACACTCAGGTTCTTGGAATCTTCAATGCACTCGGGAGCAATCCATGGAATTCGTTCTATACACTCTGGAGAAAGACAAGACTAGATTGCAGATTGGCTTCTGGCACCAGCAAAGGGGCAAAGTACTGCCACTGCAGTCCCACGGACCCAGGAAGGATTCACAGAGCACAACTGTGATAGTTAATCGTGGGTGTCAATTTAACACACCTGGCATTAACTAAGATCAACTGAGACCACCTGAAGAGATTATCTGGATAATACAAAGACCAGCCCCAGATCCCATCAGAACCTTCATAGATCTCATTAGAACCTCCTAGTAGTGGACTAGATAAAAGGAGATAGAGACTTCAGGAATTTTCCTTCCACTAGCCTCTCAGATGGGTGTGACAGAGCCTGTCTCCAGCTTCGGCCAGTCAGCCATGCTGTTTCCGCTGTGAAAACCTGTATCTACCCTCTGGAACTGTAAGGTGAATAAATTTCCTTTTCTCCCTTATTTGACTTTGAATGCTCTCTCACAGCAATAGTTAAGAGTAACCATTACAACAACCAGATGGCACTGATTTCTGGTCACAGCTGCAGGGCTGCCTTTCTTTTGGAAGCCTGTAACTTCGAATAACCTAGCTCACCGCGAGGTTACATGGAATGTGCCCATTGGCCACAGCAGGGTTCGGGAACACAGCAGAGGACCCAGGATACCCAGCTCCTGCCCTGACATCTCTATGACCGTTTCTCAAAGCCCATGGCTCATACCCCAACACCCATGATCACAGCACCTTTACCACAGGGACCAGAAGGCCTTGGGGCTTGTAAGGAGCCACCTTCCCTCAGTGCCACAGTACCACCTAAGCCACAGCATCAGCACCATGCACTTGTCCAGGAGCCTAGTACACAAGCAGGCAGTAGAGAGGGGGGGAGAGTAGATGGGAAGAGGGAGCAGGAAGCAAGATACTACCTTGCCTGGACAGCACAGAGACAGGAATGCCGGGGTCGCTGAGCTTGATGAATGGGCCGATCTCACTGTCAATGCCTTCACGGGCCAGGAGGAGGTTCTTGGTACACACATTCCCATGGACCAGGTCTTTGTCTTCCTGCAGATGAAGAGTCCATGTTGCAGGTATCTTGTCTTCACACCCTCTGTTTCCAACCCTGATCCTCCCTCCATCCCCTGAAGAACCCTGGCACTCCCACAATGTGAGTACATTTTATGATGCCTCTTTATTGATAAAATAGAGATTTTCACAAAGGATGCCTATCAGGACTTGGTGCAGATTAAAATTGCTAGAATCTGTAAAACCTGAAACAGCTGACACATGCTAAGTATCCCACAGTATCACTCTGATGGAAACTGTTAGTCTCCGTTAGTCTCTGAAATACAGTCAGTCCCCTGACATGATACCATTTTCCTCTACATAAATTCATAAGTGAGCCTACCAGCTGTTGGCACAAAACACTTATGCTCAACCACTGAGCTCTAAATCTAAATCTGGACCCCTAGGACAGGGCCCTTCTACCTTTCTTCCAACACCTCCTTTCTGCCAGTCTCCTAGAGGACACTGGTTTCTAGTGGCATCCACCATGGATATGAGAACATTCTTACCAAATAACTCAGGGCGCTGGCCAGCTGTTTGGCAACTTTGAATTTCCAGGGTGTGGTGAGGACATCGCTTTTCCGGTGCATGAAGAGATCCAGAGGTCCCCCCTCCACAAACTCTTCCACCATGATATCTGCAGGCACAAAACCAACCCCACTGGGAACCTTCCATCTGTCTAGGGCAGAACAATCCCTTGCCCTTGACAAGACATTCTTTAAGAGATGCCGCTAACGTGGCACATATACACCAATATCCTTGGGACGTCAATCCCAAGATTTTCTACTTTTAATCTAGATAATCTTCAGTAAGTGACAGCCTCTCAAAGTGCCACTTTGTGTAAATATGGAAAGAACATTCTGCACATCTTCAGGGAGCCAGGGGAAGGCTAATATGATGAGGCACAGAAGGCCCCAGAAGAGGCCTGGTTAAGTGCCTGACATCAAGTACGGGATCTGGAACTGTAGCCACTGCCACTGCAGTGGCAGAAGCACCTGCAAGACAGAACTTCCTCTCAGCCAGGTTCACATGCGATTTCATCAAGATCAAAGCTCTTGGGGTTAAAAAACTCCACTTCCTCCACACTTCTGTCAAGAATTTAGAGACTACCTCAAAGCAGTAGAGGGGTCAAAGCAGGCAGGAGTCTCTTAACAGGCAATCCCCCAACTGCCCACCTCCCGCTTGGGGTCCATGCTTTTTTACCACTGCTCTTCCCAAGCTCCTGCCACTCTGACTGGTGAGCAATGATCCCATCTTGCCTCAGCCTACCGAATTCATCCGCATGGGCCCAGAGGATGGGAAGGACCCAGGGAAGAAACAAGTGAAAACAAAACATGGTTACCACTGAGTCTGACAAATGACCTGCCAAGTGCCTGAGTTCTCACTGCAGAAGGAAAGGCAAGAAGCCAGGGTAGTCTTCACCCACTTCTAAGCCAGGGCCAACAGCATACTCACTCTCCACATCTCGGACACAGACACCGTATAAGTACACAATGTGTTTGTGGGAGACCTGTCTCATCATGCTGGCTGCTTCGAAGAAAGCCTGCAGGGAACAGGGACAAAGGAATGTCTAGGTGATTTCAAGAAAGGTCACCTCCCTCATTTCTGGTTCCTGAAAACTCTTTCCCCATACTTTTTTTTTTTTAATATTTTTTATTATTATTTCCGCTCATACAAACTTAGTAGGTACACTGGTTCCCTCCCTCCCTTCTCCTCCCCCCGACCCCCCTGTTCCCCCTCCCTTCACCCCTCCCTCCCTATCCCCCAGTGTCTCCCCCCAATCCCCGGAGAATCCTTTAATGTGCATGCCAGTCTCTCCTCTGGGCCCTCCTCTCCGATGACGTACAAAGACCCAGTGGCATTCTCCTGAATCCTATCCTGTGTTCCCCTTAAGCATAGGAACACTACTGTGGCTGTCAATCCCTTGCCTCCAAGGATCTTGGTGCCTTTAGCAAATGAAAGGCTTTGTGGTTTCCCCATCCTTGACGGCCTCAAAGCATGATCGTATCTTTTGGGCCTAGTCAAATTGGGGGTGGGTATTTAGATAACCCAAAAAGATGCAGAGCAATGTTGGTGGGACAAACCTATTAGTAATTTCCCATCAGTGGTTCAGGGTAATCTTTATGAAATAATGGAAGTACAGCACTGCATTAGACTAAACAAGAAGCCAAGACAGCAAATCTCTGCTCCACACTTGGCTTTGCCCCTCTCTAAGCCTGTGATATCCTGGGCAAACCGTGGGACTCCTCTGAGCTGTCATGTTCCATTGGGAGCTCTGAGACCATCAGCTCATCCTAGGGCTTCGCAGCACCATGCAGGGGCTTCTGGTGGCAGAGATAGCGTACAGGCTACACCAGGTGCAGGAAGCTGATGCACCCGCCTCATTCAACCCTCCTCACTAGTTTCATGCACAAAGCTTGTCTCAGACAAGTCTGCAGAGAGGAATTCTGACTAACAGACAAGGTTGAGAACCACATGGCCAAAAAGGGCAAAGGTATGTCCAGTCTACTTCACTTCCCTGCATCCACAAAAGGGAGGGGGACACTTGCCAAAGAAATGTCCCTGTGGCTGGGGTCTAAGACTTTGAGGATCACTTTTATCTTCTTGTCTTCAGCAGTCCCTTCGTCATCCTTGTAGTCCATCAGGGTCCCCGAGTAGATGTGTGTTCTCGTGCCTCTTCCAAGGTGCTCGCCCTGAGAGAGGAAGCAGAAGACCAGGTGAATTCACTGCCGCTGCATCATGGCCTGAGTCAGGACTGCATTCTTACAGGACCCTGAACACAAGCAGAAAGGACCCAAGGCAGGAGGGCCCCAAAGCTCACAAACCCCAGAGTCTTGTCCTCATTAGGTCTCCATGAGAAACAAAAAGTTGCTTGGCCAACCACAACTCTGATGTTTGCTGAGACAGTTCTTTATCTTAAAATATTTGCTTACTTTCTACACTGAGGATCAGCCTGTTGCCAGAAGCCAGTGGTAACTTACCACAAATCTGTAAGGAATACCCACAATCGGTCACATCAACCCAACCCTGGGGCTCCTGAGCAGCTTCTGTCCAGGGCGCTCTACCCTCAGGTTGAGGAACAAAGCAAAGGACCTTTTGACCCTCACTCTTGCTGGCCATCTAACTCAAGCACACTTCTTTACCGAGTTTAAGCTCAGTCCTTTAAGCAGGAACAATAACTGTACCTTTCTCATCTGCTGTGGTAAGACTCAAATAAGGAGCTGGGGACAAAGGCTCCTGCTGCTGACTCAGGCACACAGTGGGTAAAAACCCAGTTGTTGGAACCACATGCTCTGTCCCGAAGCTTGCCATACCAGTGGCTGCTATTTCTGATAGACTCCTTCCTTCTCTCTCCCACAGATTATCTAGATAGATAGCATGAGAAGCTTCAAAGACAACTCTGCCAACTTGAGGACTAGTCTGTCAGTTTCTGCAAATGTAAAAGGAGACAATACTACATGAGTGGGAGAACTACATGAGACCACTCATGCCAAGTCTTTATAGAAAGACCCTTCCAGAGCAAGTGTCAATGCTTCTGATTTTTAGGTTCCTAACATTTGGAAATCAAAACATGATTCACAAAATACACTATCAAGAGGTTGGTACAGCCCCCATGAAACTTGTAAATTGAGAGCCAATTATTCTTTAACTCTTGGAAGCCTTGTGAATACAGAAAACAGATTGTGGCAGATCCTTAGGGAATGCTCACAGAAACAACCACCATTGCTAATCAGGTATATTAATTTCGTACAAATACCACATTTGCCACCTGTCATAGCAGAATAGCTACATATGCACACTGCCTGCTATATTCTAGCAAGGTCCTGTGACTATTCGTTACAGCTGCATCTGTCACGATATGATTCATCAAAGTTATGGGATACTGTTTTCTCAGAACACCCCATAAACGCCACATGATTTCAGAATAATCATTCCTCCCCTTATTCCAGGGACCAGGTCATGCTCCATGTATCCAGCTTCCTCCCACACTGCTTCCCTCTTGCCTGCATTCAGTCACCTGCCACTCGTCCTCTGGGACTCTGCTTTGATGTTCCTTCATATGCCCACTTCCTGCTGTGTTTGACTACCTCAGGATTGTCTTCTCACAACCATGTACTTAAGACAGACAAGACTCAGCCTCCTCATCAGACTAAATCAGGTGAATGTGGCAAATGCACCTGGCATGTGCAAAATGCTCTGCCTCTGTGACTAAAGGGATGTGGAAGGCATGGAGGACAATGACTCAAAGGCAGAAGAAGGCAAAACCCAAGTTCTGAGTCATGCTCTAGACAGAAAGCTTTTACAATGTCAAAGTCAGAACACATGATGCTGACAGTACCAGAAGGACAGACATCAGTAGCGGATCTTCAGTGAAGAGATATGGATTCTCTTAAAAAGATAAAGGGGGTTGGAGAGATGGCACAAGGGTTAAGACTCTGTACTTCAGGGCCTCGTGGGCTGAGCCTGGAAAACTCCAGAGCAAAGCAAAAAGGAGGTAGAAGCAACCCAGTATGATTCCCAAAGTCACCCTTGGTCCTCCACAAGGACAAACTGCCCTCTCTCACACACACACACACATACACACAACACACACACACATACACTAAAGTTTAAAAATAAATTGTGTGTGTGTGTGTGTGTGTGTGTGTGTGTGTGTGTGTGTGTGTGTGTAAAAGATAAAGGAACAATGCTCGTGCTTGCCAATCTGACTGTTTTCTTCAGACAGAGCCCATGACTGGCCCTCCATGCCCTCCGATGCGTTACGGCCCTCCTAGATTCTAGGTAGTTTTCTCCTCTAAGACTGCTGATATACTATCTATTTCAGATGTCCTACCACCTGCCACACCCAGATCCTCTGTAAAGGAAGTGGGCACAGATCACCTCTAAATAAGAGCTAAGGATGGCTATATAGGATACTCAGGGCTTGCCTAAGCCTGTGGGTTCTGGATAAAAAGCCTACAAAGGCTGGTCTACACCCCATAAGGACCCAATTCTCATGTTAGTTCTTATCTTACTGCTCTTGGTCTTTTAGAAGTTCCCTCTGTGAATGCAAGCCAGCCCTAGAAGCACTGTCACACAGCACCGTTTAGCAGTCATCAGTCTAGGCTGCCTGAGACCAGTCTCTATTGTTGTGTCAGAAGGTTTCTCCACCCCAGGGAGCTCCACGTGTTGATTCACCCACTTCCACCAAGGCTAGCGTCTTAGAGGATGGCCATCAGCAAGGCGCTGGGTAAGTGGTCTTGAACAGGAAAGTAAAATCTCCTAGTCCTTTTCTCACTAGGAATTTCCCAAACCAGACTATGGAGAAGGGTGAAGCTGGACCAAGTTCTATGCAGTGACTCACTTGTACGATATCTTTCTTGAGGATCCGATCAAAACTCAGCTGGCTCATGGGGTAGACAGGTTGCCATTCCTGGGCTTTCTTAGTGGCCACCAGCAGATTGGAGATTTCTGTGAAAAGATTGAAGAAGTCTAAGTATCAATACTGCAGGTTCAAGATCCTGGCCAGCAAATATGTGCTGAGCCATGGGGCTAGCTGAATACAAGTGTGCATTTGCTCGCTCCAGCTTTCAACAACATGTACTGGTAAGTATTTCATTTTATGCCCTCCAGGAGCTCATAGACTGGGGACAGAGTCAACATGAGCCAAATAATCAGCAGATCAGATCTTGCAGATCTGCCTGGTAATAAGAGAACAGGAGAGGGACCCAGAGGACATGATCTTTAAGCATGGCTGAGTGTGATGAAATGTGCTCCAAGCTCTTTGAAGACAGAACCTTGAAGTAAGACTTGACTACTGAGTTGGAGGGACAGCCCAGCTACACAAGACCCAGTCTCAAAATAAAACAATATGAAATACAAAATTAAATCCAAGGAAACTCCAGGAAGCCAGGGATGATGTCTGCCTTAGTTTCTGCTTTGAGTCTAAAGTCAAGTGGCTCAACAAGTACTTGGTTGGTTGATTGTTTTGTGGTCCAGAAGATTGAACCCTAGGCCTTATACATACTAAGATAAGTGCTCTACCACTGAAAAATACTCCGGCTACTAACAGGAATTTGTTAAATGTGTGAATAATCATGGGAAGAATTTGAGAGGGGTAGGAACTTTGGGCCTAGAACAAGGAACACTGTCACTGTGAAGGAGAGAAGCACTAGTTTTGTGCAAAAGAAAGAGAAAAACAACCCACAAAGAGGATCCTGTCAACTCTGCTGGGCCCAGCCAAAACCCGACATGTGGGTTAGGAGTACATTCATCTAGGCTTCACCGAGTTGAACAGCAAGCACAACACATGCCCAAATCTGCCAGGCCAGGGTTTCACAGGAGGCTAGTGGAATTTATGAATCCACTTCCATGTGTGAGAGAGGAGCCATAGAACCTTCGAGATTCAGACATGGTACAGAGTCCTCTGGGAAGCCTGCAGACCTGAAGCAGTCCCTGAAACACAGCATGTGTAGCAGAACCACCAAGGAAGTGGCAGCGACAGATTTCACCCTGTTCCACTTCCCTGCACTAGAAGAAAGTAATGAGTTTAGGGAGACTTATGTGTGTCCTGACTCCTGATTCTGATGAAGAAATTTCCAGGAAGATCTGTAAGAAAATCGCATCATACAGAACACCCTCCTGTGCACTGGGCAGAAACAGTCACTGAGCACCAGGCTCCCTCATGGGCCACATGACCCCCATGTATCCCCTAAAATCCTCACCCTTGGAGTAGGTCTCCCCCCATTCCACTGTTTAGGCTCACACTTTTTGACTGCTGCCTCTGTGCTGGGTTCTGCTTTGTGAGTTATGCACCCATTAGCTGGGAGCCCTCAGGACAATCCTTGTGCCAGATGGCAGCACAGGTTCAGAGGCAGAGCAAACCAACTGCCCAGGGATAGAATTCATGCACCGCATGGTGGGAGAAGAGGGAATGTGAGTGTCAGGAGTGCTCCAGCAGGCCTCCCCGCTTCCACCACATGCTCCTTCCATACGGTGTTCCTAACTCTATTCCCTGGGTACAATTCCATGTGCACAGACAATGATGCACAGCTGTCCTGAGGGAGGAAAGGTACCAAAATGAGAACATTTGACTGACTCAAGGGCAGCGCTGGGCAATAGAGCCATCTGGGAATTAGAAGGGTGGCACAGAAAGACTGATTACTTGTGCATGAGACTTGTAGCACCTAATACTAATGCCAACTATGCAAGGAGAGCTGTCACTTAACCCTAGGCCCCTTTAGTACTAGAAAACCATGCCCTCCTCAGGTCACTATATGAAACTAAAGCTCAGAAGGGGCCTTCTTGGTTCCCCAGTGGCAGTAAAAGCTCCACTGGCAGCCATCATTATTTTGACTGGCCACTGCCCTGGGGCTCCATCACAGGATCTTAGCCTCAGGTAGCAGGTTACACGGGTCCTCTGTTTAGAGCTAGCTGGAAGAGAATCAGGCAGTAGCACAGCTGAGCAGGGTACAGGAGGAGGGGTGGAGGCCCCAGCTCTTCTCAGGTGCCTGAGGCATGGAACAGGGCACCGGACTGGACAAGAAGTGTTTGCTTAAATTATCTTCTTCTGATTGGCTACTGTCTTCTCCCTTTGCTTGTTTTTATTTAGCCCATGGAAAGCTTCTTGGTTCCCCTTTCCAGTGAGATCAGGGTGTCTGACTCTGGGGACGCTGCAATCAGGAGAGACAAGATGTTGAGCAACCTACAATTATGCGATGGTTTTCTTGATTTTGCCACTTCTCTAATTTGCAGAATGAAGAGAGAGGACTCTGAGGACTAACACAAGGGAGTCGCACTGGGGCTGCCCTCAGCCCTCCTCGGATCCTGTCAGTGGGGAGGGACTCTTTGTATCCGAGCTCCCTGACCATGTCACCTGGCTCTCTGCAACAACCAAGTGAGGTAGGGAAAAATCAGTGGGCCTGGAGTTAGACAATGTGAGTTCAAATCCTTGCTTTCCCTCCACCTGTGGTCTTGGTGAGAATGATGGGGGCAGCAACATTTTAGGACATTCTGAAGGTGAACAGCTTATAACATGTAAGGCCTCAGACTATATCTAACAAACTGTAAGCTTTAGTAAGACAGTAGCAATCACTGTTATTATCATTCACTGTTACTACTGTAACGACCTTGAAGTCATCAGCCATGTGTCACGGAATGTCCTAGAGTCTTGATTTTCTCATTTTTCTGTTATAAAGAGTTACTATGTAAGGGAAAAACTGGAGTACGGGGCTGGGGAGATGGTTCAGTAGCTAAAGACTTATTACTGCTCAATCAAAAGGACCTGAGGTCAGATCCCCAGAACCCATATAAAAATGCTAAATGAGACTCTAGCTCTGGAAGGTAAAGCCTGGGAATCCCCAGAGCAAGGTGTCAAACTAGTCCTGTAAGCAAGATGTGGGTTTAGAGATCCAACCTCAAAATAATACAGTACAACAGTAGAGAATGATTCCTGCATGCTTGTGTACAGGTACAGTACACGCAAGCACGCATGCAAACACGCATGCAAACATGCACCCCCCACATATATGCTAGGAAGGAAACAGTATGTATACAAACTGACTGAGACATAGCACGTATTGAAACAAGATAGTTACTGCTACCACTTGACAGACAATACTAAATGCTGACTTTGTGCTAGGCCGTGGGCTTCCCATGAATCACAGAGAGATCCAGATTTCGACTTAAGAGTTCATGGGCAAATAGGAAAAGGAAACACGAAACATCCCTTGTGGCTGAGGTTCAGGAGCAGAGTCACAAGAAAAGCCACACAAGAATTCAAGCCTGTTCCCTCTACAATAAAGGCTCCCAGATCTGCACCATCAGAGGTGACACCTATGTCAGAGCCCCATGCAGGAACACTAAAAGTAAATTACACCCCAGTCTATAGTCTTCTCCATTCCTGTGGATGCTCTTCTCCCTCAAGGGATCATGACTCCCAGGGATGTACAACCTACTCTTAATGCCTAGGACCCTTGGGCTTTAAGTTTCTAATGAGTTCTGAGGTCTTCAGGCTACTAGCAGATGTGTTTTTACCTTCATAGAACCTCTTCCAACTAGAAAACAAAGGCTACAGTGATTCATTGGAGCTGGCAGGTAACCACATCTGATCAATGAGAATACAGCTCTTCCTCTTCCACAAAGTTAAGGACCAGCCTCTGGCTGAGGCTAAAACATGATCTAAACACTGAGAACTCAAATTCTTGAGCAATTGTAGCTTAGCAGTAGTGTACCTGCTTGGTATGCATGAGGTCCAGAATTCATCCTCAGCAGTGCCAAAGAAAAAACCCAGGCTCCTGTCCGCCCTGGGACACCTTGCTCTGTTCACTACTGATGTGACCGAAAAGAACAAAATGATCTCAGACAGAGACTGCTCAAAAACAGGGGGCCAGGACCCAACTGTGCTGACTGAGCGGGTCAGTTCTAAGAGCAAGGCAGCACCTTGGGGTGGAAAAAAAAATGTGACACTCTAACATCTGAGTTAGCCCCAGCACTGAAGTCCCTTCCTCTTGGCCTTCAATGAGACTCACTTCACATCTCCAGGCCCTTGAACCAGGGAGCCCCTAAAGGTCCTTTCCAACTCACCTTCTGAGGTAATGATTTCCACTTGCAGGACATTAGTAACACTGTTCATGGGGCTTAACAAAGAGCAAGTGGACTCTAGGAACCTTGTTTGGGTTTTACTCCTTGATCCTGTTATGGTGCCCATACCGTACAAAATAAAAGCTGTAGCTCCTTGGTATGGCAACTGAGACCCCCGTGATCCCAAATCTTTCTCCTTGATCCCACTTTCCCCTCTTTCCCTCTGTACTCCACAAGGGCCCCCCAAAAAACTTTCCAGCACTCTGACTCTGTTCTGACCTGCCATTTTGCCCCATCCACGCTCCTAGCTCTGTTGGGCATGCCTTCATTTGGTACCTCCTTGTCACCATCCAACACTGAGCTACAGGGCTGTATCCTCCATCAGCCTAATGTGTCATGTGACTCTGGGACTGTGGCCATCTCTTCCTTTCATGCCCAAAGTATGACTTCACAGGTCCTGATCAAAACACCAATGGCATACTGAAGTGGTCTTGCTAACTGTCACACTGTGTCAATTAACTAGCTACCTGAGAGCAGGGACGGTTGTTAAGCAATCCTGATGCCTTCCATATAACAGTTCTTGGCCCACAAAGATATGCCAGGAGCATCTCTATGACACATAAACAGAAGACAGGTGAGTTATCTAGCTACCTCATCTCAAAGAACAAAGAAATGCATCCCTGCATAGGACTCCAAACATATTCTTCTAAAATCTAAGGGAGCTGATAAAGTAAGGTGTACAACAGAAAACACTGGCACTGGAGGTTGTAGCTCAGAAAGGACTTGCAGAAAAACACAAAGAAAACCACTAGATCCTGTGGCAAAGAGTTACCCTTTAACACAGTCAGCACCATTGGTATGTAGGTCTCAAAGTATCACCAAGTGGCAGAGAATAGGACTCAGGGGACATAGCCTGGCTGTGACCCAGGAACAAACCTCGGGGCTTGGGTTGGCAGCAGCGCTTCAACACGAAGCTGATGTTGTCTGTGCGCAGGATCTGCTTCTGGAGGTGGTTCATGAGATCTCGCAGGCTGGGGAAGTGGTCGACTGAGCCATGCAGGCTGTACCGGCCCTTCTGAACTTCAATCTGAAAGTTCTTGAACTGCTTCTGGCTACCCATCACCTGCATTCAACAAAACAACCAGAAACTACCTGTTTGAATGGGGTCAGGTAAACCTACCATGGGTTTATTGATGTGACGGGTACTGAAGAGGATGCAAGAAATCCCATGTATCTGAAAAATACTCAGACTTAGGCCAAAGCATCAACCAATCAACCAGTAAGTCAACAATAAGATGGAGTCTAGGAAAAGGCACAATGAAAGGGAATCACCACTGCAGCATACAGAGCTGCTAAGTCTGTATTTCCTTGGGTTTTAACCTAGAAGATGGAAGACATAGTCCACGAAAAGGTCAACCTCATATAGTACTGCAGCTATAGCTCAAGGTATCAAGGGCTTAGGACCTTTGAGAACAAGTACTTGAAAGCTGAGTCCTTGAAACACCTAATATCACTCCTCTAAGGCTCAGAAAACACTGGGGAAGAAGAAAAAGAAAGCATGTCAGAGTCAGAGGAAGGGATGGAATGTAGTGGAATGCTTTCTTCTGGGCATGATAAGCCAGTTCTACTCTTTGTCTCTGATTATCAGCATAAGATCTCTGAAAGATTGAGACCACCCACATTCTGTCATGAAGTCCTTCCCTCCCCTGAGGATATAAATGCACTTAATAGTCACTGGAGGAAAGAGAAACATTTTCTTCAGTGGTATGGCCACTGGTGAGGTGTCCACGCTCCTGTGACTAACCCTTTGCCTGTGTTCCATAAGCAATCCTAGTAGAGACTCAGTAGGTCACCAATGAAGAAAACATCTGACAGTGGAAGGAGGGTTGGTGGGAAAGAGGAAGGGGATCAGTGACAGTGGGTAACTGTGGATGGGAAAGCATCAAGGGGGATAAATATGGTCAAAACATATCATACAAAAGCACGGAAACATCATAGTGAAATCCACTGTTATGTATAATTAATATGTGCTAATAAAAAGCAAAACACCCCTTAGCACTTTATGAAGACTAGCTAATACAATGCATGACATAAGAACTGTGGTAGCAAAATTCATCTAGAACTTGCAGGTGAGCCTTTCCACACCACAACTATAACTGTGAGGAACCAGATGGGGTGCTGGTGTTTGGGCATCCATCTAGTTCATATTCTGATGCCAGAGAAAGGAAGCATGATCAGTTGTCTTTTGCACAAAGAAAAGTTATTTTGATGACTAAGAATGAGGGCTGAGATACCCAGTTATGGTTAGGCACAGGTGTCAACTTGACTGTTGAGGGTTTGAGCTCTGGGCACATTTGTAGAGAATTGGTAGTTGAGTTAAGCCCAGAGCAAACCTGCAGGAGATTGTCTAGTTGATGGGGAAGGCCCAGCATATGGTAGGTGGGATTAGGCCCTGGAATAAATCACAGAGAGCTGGTTGGGAGAGTTGACATCCTCCTGTTACTTGGTCAGACATGCTGGTCTGGCAAGCAAGGATTGTCCATCTCTCAGCTGTTACGTGGTGATAGTATGGCCAGTTCCCTCAGCCCTGGTGTTAGTGCATGCTCTCCCGTCAAGCTGGACTGAGAACTGTAACCAGGAATCGTAAGAGAGAATAAACTTTTGTTCCCTTAAGCCGTTTGATGGTCATTTATCAGCAACCATGCAGGTGAACTACAACACCCACTCACAGTCTTGACTGGCATATGAGGACCTACATTCCCAGTGCTTACAAGATTACTTCATCCGTACAGTGGGATAACATTGTCTACCTCATATGGCCAGTGGAAGGCTGACCCAAGAGCATGTAAATGTTTATAATGCAAAGCTCCATGCCTAGTCAGTTAAAATGAGCAAACAGGGGCTGGAGAGGTGGCTCAGGGGTTAAGCCTCTGCCTTGCAGGCAGAAGGTCCCGAGTTTGGATCCTAGACCCCACGTATAGACGCTGGGCGGAAGCGGGGGCGGCCTGCTGCTTCTGGTCCTGGTAGGGCTGAGCCCGTGAATCCTGGGGCAGAGTAAACAAGAAGGAAGTGGAGACGGTCCATGATGGTTCCCGAATTCGTCCGTGGTTCTACATACACACACACACGCACGCACGCACGCACGCACGCACGCACGCACGCACATACACACACACACACAATTGAATAAATAATAAAAAAAAATGAGCAAACAGATTAGTCCCTTCTGTGACCACTCTTTCTCCCAGGACACCTGACTCCAAGCAAGTTACCTATTCCAACAAGACCTCAGTTCAGCACAAGGTTGGTTCTACCTTCAGAGGCTGAGCTGCCTCATGTATCGTCTTGTGAAGGCAACAAACCTGACGACTTCTGAGCCACCGAGTCCAAATCAGAGGGGAGGTGTCCAGGAACACCCCTGGGACTTCATCCAGGTCACCTGGCAGTACTGGGCTCTTGACATTTCCTCTTCCACTCTTGATGGCGCCTAGATCCAGGGGTTCTCCTGCATGTTTCTTTCCTGTGTCTGAGCTCTGCCATGTTGCTAATGCATCAAAAGGCTCATCCTCTCCCAGCTCTCCCATCTATGTAGGCCCCTCTATTATTAGTAGGTTTACATAGACCAACACTGTAAATCCAGCCATTTCTTTAGAGAAATCCACATAAGCAACCAAGATGTTGAAGTGTGATGAGAGAAGATATGGCTGTAGCCTTAGCCTTCAGGATTTCTCACACTTCCAGATGCTGCTGGACGGCTAGTTAACAGACCTCTCTACTCTGAGAAATGCCCAAAGCTAAGGAAACCATTAGGCCACATTGATTTGGAGTCATTCAGGCACTAGTCCATTCCAGAGACTGCCACAGGTAATGTCGTCTCTGGATCTGGTAGTGATCCTGGCAATGAGTTTATAGTAAACCACTCTAGTTTATTATACTCAAAGTGCACAGATGTCTGATGCAAACCAATTTTCTGGTTATGTTCTGCTTTCCAAAGTCACCAAAATTCTGACATCGAAGAAGGGAGAACCTTCTGGAAAGAAGTATCTTCCCCTACTGCTGTGTCCCCAGGTGACCAGTGTCCTTTCCTCGTGGCTGGAAGACAGAGGCTGCATTCAGGAGCCTCCTGCTGAGCAGGATGTTCTTGCCCATCTACCCAGGACCTAGGCATTCCTCCCGCTTTGGCCTCTCTGTCACAGCGCCCGGGCCAGGCTGCACTAGACACCCCGGGGCCACATCATCAGCCACACCCATGTCCCGACTGACCTCAGACTTTTCAAAGCAGGTGACAGTCATGAGGATGTTGTCAAAGTCGGTGCAGCTCCATCGCAGCACATACATCCCTTCCTCGCTCCCTTCCTGTCGCAGTTTATTGATGGCATACTCTGTGCTGGAGAGAGAAGTAGGCAAGTGAGAAAGAGCTCAGGCAGCTGCATTTTCACCCCGAGATCCCCACTTCCCTGTGCTGCCTGGAGCCTTGAGTTCCATCATGTACCTGCCCAGGTTCCACACTCCTCTCTGATATGGTGTAAAGCACATGGAGATATGGAGGAGCTTGAGACAGACTGAGCCTTCAATGCCTAGAATAGAACTCACCTACTGCCACCCAACAAACAGACTTGCGTGCTTGTCCCCAACCTCCCTGTAGCTACTGTCTCCAGCTCTCGCCAGGGGAGTGTCCCCAAATCTGGTGAGAAGAAGTGGCCAATAGTACAGCAGCAAGGATCCCATGCCTGACCCTCACCCTCAATCCCAGCCTAAGTGTCTTCATCTACTCCTATGTCCTCAGGTGACCAGAACTGGCCTGGCTCACAGTAAGTGCTCAGTAACACATTGAATAAATATATCAATGAATAAAAAATGTATTCGAGGGAATATGTATGCCTCATTGTCATAGTTAAGCACAGGTGTCAACTTGACTCTTGAGAGTTTGAGCTCTGGGCACCGTTGTAGAGAGTTGATGGTTGAGTTAGGCCCAGAGCAAACCTGAAGGAGATTGGCTAGCTGATGGGGAAGACCCAGCCCATGGTGAGTGGGATTAGGCCCTGGATAAATCACAGAGAGCTGGTTGAGAGAGCTGGCATTCTTCTGTTCACTTAGCTAGACATGCTGGTCTGGCAAGTAAGGATTGTCCATCTCTCAGCCATTACATGGTAATGGTGTGGCCAGTTCCCTCGGCCCTGGTGTTGGTGCGTGCTCTCCTGTCAAGCTGGACTGAGAACTGTAACCAGACTGTCGTAAGGAAATAAACCCCTTGTTCCCTTAAGCTGTGTGATGGTCATTTATCAGCAACCATGCAGGAGGACTACAATACTCTATGATGGTGAACATTAACTGACAACTATGAGGCAGACCACCAAGCACCCCAGAGAAGGATTCACTAAATTAAGGTTGGCTTCTAGTCATGTGAGAAAAGGACTAATCACATATGTTGATGAGGGAAGACCCACCTTATTTGTAGGTAAGACCCTTCCCCAGGAAAGGACTGCAGCAGAGATGATAGGAACCTTGGCCAAAGTTCAGTTGGCAAGGCTGGGAAAGAAGGCAGTGTGGCCTACTGCCCCAGCCTGAACCAACAGCTGCTTTTGGAGCTGAGAGAACTAGCCTTCCTTCCACTAAAACCTGGACTTTTTGCACAGCAAAGGCAATTAATTAAGAGCATGCTGGAACCAACCAGATTGGACCATGACAGCCATTCTGTATGTTGTGGACAATCAGTGGGGGAGCAACGTCAGTGCAGAGGTAATGGTGGGCATCTGCTGTGAGCCGGAAGTAGCCGTCTACCAGGGACACAAAGGACAAGGCCTCCTCATGGGAAGACAGTTTCAGCTCCTGGCGAGAGAAGACATTCCCACAGTTACATCACATGTAGACAATCCTACGCAACAAATCTACAGAAAGGAACCCAGTGAGAAGACATTTAAAGCCAGATGAAAAATGCATGTCCCTACAGGGAAGTCAAGTTGTAGACAGCACCTGCCTCTTGCACTGCCACAGACTTTTACTTTCCACTCTTTCCCATCTACCACCAGACAAGAGACAGTACATCTGAGGGTAACAAGTGCTATAGCAAGCAGCGAGACCCACAAAGGAACTGCCGCCTGAGTCTAGGCAGAAGAAGCAACAGTGTCTATTTCAGTGGCAAACACGGAAGCATGGAGGCAGACCACAGGTTATGTCTCTACTTAAGTGTGGAGGCAGGACAGAAGGTACACTCTCCATTAAGTGTAGGGCAGAGGGCACACACAGTGATAAGACTGCTAGGAAAAGACCCTTGAGGATTTGGGGAGGATGGGGAAGCGAGGAGGATGGAGCAGCACAGCCAAAGCAGGAGGGAAGAAAGAACTGCCACTAAGGACAGTGCTCTGGGAAACACCTGGATAAGAAGACAGGTGGGGCTTTGCATTGAACGTAGATCCCTGAGCAGACTCTGCTTATCTGAAGGGCACTGAGGCGTAACTCACACTTAAACCATAACCATTTCTATCCTGCTTTTAATTTTTTTTTCATTTACAAAGGCATTTTCTCTGACTTTAAGAAAATTTTTAGCAACTTGATTATGCAATATCCTACTACTCGGTTGAATGGAGATCCAGCCTACCATTCTCATATTTATACATCTAGGTTGTTGTATTTTCAAACTGTAAGCACTGCTGGAAGAACATGCTTATTCATAAATGCCTATTATCTTGTTTCTGGAATGCAGGCTCCCAAGTTTCTGGCTAGAGGCCCATGTAGATATCTCAAGGGTTTTAGTAGATGCTGTCACTTTTCAGAAGCTGATTTCACAAAGGCACGCTTCTGAGAATATGCAAGAGTGGCCTTCTATCTGCCCTAACTAAGCTGTTCCTCAGTGCTGGGTATGATCTTTCCCATACTGTTTTAGAAAAGCAGGCATTTCTCTGGTGCCAACTTCAGCCACTTTCTGAGCACACCTCTGTCATTCTGGCCTATCTTCTTCATGTGCCTTCAGCCTTAACTTCCCATGATACAAACAAATTTGTTTGGACAAGAGTTCCCATTTCCCCTGCCAAAGGCCTCCTTGTCTAGATTGTAGCCTCAAGACACCAGAAAAGAGGAAGTGAGACAACTTCCATTCCGCTGTCCAGAGCTGCTTGGGCGTGTCTGACACCCTGACAGGGCTTGCTTTGTGGCCTCCACTTGCCGGGTGGCCTGCAGAAGTGTTAAGTGGGCCTTCCCACACAGCCTTCCTCCGACCACCCACCCAACCTGGCAGACAGGATGAAGGGAGTCCTTAGGAGCCCTGTTTTCAGTTCTCTCTCTCTGTCTCTCTCTCTCTCTCTTTCTCTCTCTCTCTCTGTAAATAAGAGAACTATGTACACACATGAGAGGATCAGATTGCCAGAAAACAAAACTTAAGAGCAAAGAGGCCCAGGTATGGGGTTCACCAACTGGATGCAGGTGTCAGATTCCAACTCTGCCTTGAGATTCCAGTGCCTGAGCATGAAGAGACTGGTAGGGGGGTATTGGTCGTTGTAGGACCCTCCTTTTCTCATTCCCTGCTGTCCTGTGTCTAGTGGGCTGGGAAGGCGTAACACAGCAACAAAGCTCTTGGAGATGCCCTAGAGAAGTGGCAACTTCCTGGGAAGGTGGAAACTGGATAGGATGAGCTTGGCAGCAGCAATAGGAGAAATCTAGTCAGACACCAAATTCAGGGTTGGGCTACCATGCAGCAGGGCCCTACAGGATAGGTCCCCACCTTCCCTGTCCACCACACTAACTCAGTACAATAAAGCACTAATTTGATTCATTTTCTTTCTTACACATCCACCAACTAAACACTGGTGCTGATACGTCACTGGATAGGCAGCAAAGCTTAAGGCAGATTCACATTTGCAGAGCAAAGAAAGAACCTGGTACATCCCTTGTAATGGGGCTTTATTTGGTCATCAACTAGATTTTTCTCCACGGGACAGGAATTCTGAGAATCATGCACCACAAGCATCTCTACGCCACTCTGCTACCCACCATGCATACACAGAACAGCATCTGAGCAAACTTACCATTTTTTTGTTGTCCTGCTTGTTAATGCTGACCACGGACTCCTTTATCACAATGTGAGTGATTTCAGGGAAGTATGAGAAATTGTTCCACTCCTCCCGGATTTTGTTCTTCTCCTCATCCTTCTTGTGTTTATAGTCCACTTTTTTCCGCTTCAATTTATTTTTTTCTTTTTCAACAGGAACAACCTAGTAAGACAACAAGAGCTGAAGGAGTTAGCTTTCTCAATTCCTGTGGGTAAAAGGTGAGTGCTTGAGCAACTTCACACACAGGCTAGGGCTAAGGAGGAGACCACTGGCATGTGTGAACTCAGAGGATGGGAGAACTGTGGGCTCATGACCAAAGGGTGGTGGGATTTCACATCTGCACGAATCCTTAATGAGTACTCAAGCCAAACTCCTTACATGATAGACAAAGTACGAGCACACTCTGGAGGAGACATAAACAGACACACCGACCACAGGCCTCCTGCTTCCAGCGTCGCCATGCACTTCTGCCCAGTGGACAGAGCAATGCTTCCAAAACACAACTGTGAAGAACCTGCGTTTCTCCTTCTACCACTGAATGCTTTGACTTTATAGTCAAAGCAAGGATTTTCGAGAGAAGAATCCGTGTTTCAGCAACCTACACACTGAACAACACATGCCTGTACAAGTTTAAACGTGTTGACTAGCACAAGCTCTGGAGGCACAAAGTTCCTGCCTCTACCAGTTACTAACTCTGTTCCGAGAATCAAACACTTTTTTTAATATTCATGAGATGAAGTACATGCTTATTTTTCCAGTAAGTTGGTAATTAGTCATTGTTTTAGTATTAAAATAAAGCAAGAAAAAAAGAAATCTTATGTCTAATACTATTACTTATAACAATAATTATGATTACGGCGGCAGTAGTAATTTAGCCAACATTTATTGACTGATGCATACCTAAATGATATTTAATTCTCCTGCCAACCGCAAGAATTAGATACAGTCAGCAGTCAACCAAGTGTGTTCATGGGTTCCCACCAATGACTCCACCTATATAGATTTAATGACTAAAGATTAAAAAGATGAGTTTGGTTTATAATGTCTGTGCTGAACACATAGGCTTTTTTCTTATCATTATTTCCTGAAGAACATAGCATAAACAATTTATGGTGCCTTTACACAATACTAGGTATAATAAAACAATCTAGAGATGATAAATGTATAGAAGGTAGAGGAAGAGGACTGCCTAGTATGCCCAAGATTCAATCTTCCAAACACCACACACCTCAGTAAAGCTTCAGAAAGTCAAAACTGATCAATTACATGGAGCTTGTCTCAGTTCAATTCTGTGTGTGTGTGTGTGTGTGTGTGTGTGTGTGTGTGTGAGAGAGAGAGAGAGAGAGAGAGAGAGAGTTAGGCACAGGTGTCAACTTGATGGTTGTCATAGTTAAGCACAGATGTCAACTTGACTCTTGAGAGTTTGGGTTCTGGGCACAGTTGTGGAGAGTTGATGGTTGAGTTAAGCTCAGAGCAAACCTGAAGGAGATTGTCTAGCTGCTGGGGAAGACCCAGCCCATGGTGGGTGGGATTAGTCTCTGGATAAATCACAGAGAGCTGGTTGAGAGAGTTGGCATCCTTCTGTTCACTTGGCCAGACATGCTGGTCTGGCAAGTAAGGATTGTCCATCTCTCAGCCGTTATGCAATGATGGTGTGGCCAGTTCCCTCAGCCCTGGTGTTGGTGCGTGCTCTCCCATCAAGCTGGACTATGAACTGTAACCAGACTGTTGTAAGAAAGTAAACTCCTTGTTCCCTTAAGCTGTGTGATGGTCTTTTATCAGCAATCATGCAGGCTGACTGCAACAATGGTTGAGGGTTTGAGCTCTGGGCACATTTATGGAGAATTAGTAGTTGGGTTAAGCCCAGAGCAAACCTGCAGGAAATTGTCTAACTGATGGGGAAGGCCCAGCCCATGGTGGGTGAGAATAGGCCCTGAACAGGTGTTTTATTCACCTGAAACACTGAGAGCTGGTTGAGGAAGTCGGCATCCTTCTGTTCACTTGGCCAGACATGCTGGTCTGGCAAGTAAGGATTGTCCCTCTCTCAGCCATTATGTGGTGATGGTGTGGCCAGTTCCCTCGCCCTGATGTTGGTGCGTGCTTTCCCATCAAGCTGGACTGAGAACTGTAACCAGGAATCATAAGAAAGAATAAACCCTTGTTCCCTTAAGCCATGTGACAGTCATTTATCGGCAACCATGCAGGCGAACTGCAACTCTGTGTGTGTGTGTGTGTGTGTGTGTGTGTGTGTGTGTGTGTGTGTGTGAAAGGAGAGAGAGAGAGAGAGAGAGAGAGAGACAGACAGAAAGAGAGAGACACACAGACAGAGACAAAAACAAAGGTGATGGTGAGTATATGAGCATGTGTGAGTGGGGGTAGATGACAGGTGTCATTCCTCATCTTTCTACCTTGTGTGAAACTGGACTTCTCTGCTGCTGCTTACGTCAAGCTGCTGCCCCATGAACTTCTAGAGCTCATCATCTCTTTGGGAAGAGCATCTCCTATAGGTGCACAGGGATTACAGACAAGCTACTGCCCATGAGTTTTATACAGCATCTGCAGATCCAAATTCCAGTTCCATGCCATGCTTGCACAGTTTCAAATGCTTTACCTACTGAGCCATGTCCCCAGCCCAGATTCAGTTCTGGACTCAACTGTGCCACATGTAAGCCGTAAGAGATGACTAACACATGATCTCAAGTTTAAATGAACAGTCTAGAGGATGATGGGCATGCAAACAGGCAATTCTAGCAGGCACAACAGCACATAGCACACGGCATGGGATGGTCTCTTTCTGATCAGGTGCTTACAGTAAGTAGCTTACAATCTACTTACATTTGGTTTCTGCCGCCACTGGATCCCCAGGTTCCCAGTCACCATCACTTCATAGAGAATGTTGCTGGTATCGTTCGAATGGAACCAATTCATCTCGTTCTCTGATGAAATCAGCAACATGGATGTCTCAAATATTTCAGCCCCATAATGTTTTGTCAAAGTTTCCAAGGTAGCGAGGTATTTCACCTTCAGGTCATGTGTGGACACACTACTATCACAAATGGTTTTGTTGTTAAATTCCTTCAGGAAATCCTTGAAAACATTATTTATTCGCATTCTGGTGAGAAGATTCCTCTGCCTGATAGACTTGTTCAATGTTTCTGGAATATATCTCTTATAGCTAGAAGAAAATCAAAAGATGTAACTTTTTTTCACATACAGATTAGAGGAAAAATGTTTAGAAACAAACCTATCTTTATAACTTTCCCTTACATGTGCTACCAAATAAGAAAGTAGACTCTACTCCTGAGGGACCTAGACGACTGATGACTATAAAAAGATGGAGATAAAGATGAAAGAGAAAAAGGGACAGAGGGAGGGAGGGAAGGAGGGAGGAAGGGAGGGAGGGAAGGACGGAGGGAGGGAGAGAGGAGAAAAAATATCTAGTATCAGTTAGAAATGGTCTAAAAGACATGAAGAGCAAATATCTCCTGGTGAGATTACCTGTCTGCCTGCCTACTGGTCTACAAAGATCAAACAATTTCTTATTAAAAAATAGAGGAAAAAACATGAAAGTTAAATATACAAGATAATGTTTACCATAGGACTATGTCTCTGATACACCATCAAGTGGATCAACAAGTAAACTGAGATAGGCTACCCATCCAGGAGCCGATGTAAAGAGACCTCTAACAGCATAGAGATCTGCTGTGTGCACCCCTGAAAGAAGAGTAAGTCTGGGGGGAACTAGCCATCATCTGGCATAGCACAGTCCAGGGTATTCCTGTAACACAAAGTTTCATGACAGTGGTATATGGAAAAGATGGGATTTATCCTCACTCTTTCTCTTTGAGTAACGTAACAGAATTAGAGAAGAGCTGCCCTCTTCACCTGAAACTCATGAAAAAATAAAGTACACAGAGTGACTGCCACAGGAAAAAGAAAAAACCGCCCAGTAAGTATCTAGTGAGCTCTGCTTTACTGGAGAGGACCAGGCAGTCAAAGAGAAGCCAGAAGTAAGCTCGTGAGACCTGTGCTACTAATAACCCCTCCAAAGATCAGTGGCGTCAGCCTGTCTTCTCTATGATAGCTAAGATTGAACTGGGCCCTCAGACATGAGCCATATCTCCAGCAAATAGTTTCTTAAAGTAAGACTGTCTTTTATTAGAAAACACAGTAGAGCCCATCAATGGGGGGGAGATTTACAGATGGACTGATATTACATAAGACTGGATATTGATCTCAAATGACATTTAATACAATTTTCCATAATTAATAATCGGCTAACTCACGAATCAGAAGTAATAGATCCCTATTGCATTACTGAAACTCCCTGGGAGCTTGGGCTAAAGATGCCTGCATGAATCACAGTTATCAATGTAAACAGCAGACAGACAGCAACACCACCACCATAGTGAGCAAAGGAGCCAAAAAGTGCACACCAGTCACTGATCTGATTGAGATCCCCAGACCACAAATTTCATTCTAGTACATATTTCTAAGTCTAGCTGGTACATAAAAAAAAACTTAAATGACTTTAAGTGTGTTACCTTTTGTAAATATTCTAAGTTTTGAGTTTTGCAGGGAGCATATATTAGAAAAACACTGGCAACAGTTGAACCAGGCATATGGAAAAAAACATTTTGTAAAAAATTAACATACTTTCCTCCCCACAGAGAGTCTTTTTAAGAATATTTATTTATTTGAAAAAGAACATGGCGGTAGCCATGCCGGCGTGACCTACCCAGCCGGAGAGACCTACCCAGCCGGCGAGTCAACTTCTTTTGCTTGGAAAAATGGTTCAAAATTGCCTAATTGATTAAGCTATGGAAAATGTTGGACAGATTAGTTTTCGAAATGGATACTTTGGAGGCCACCATGGTGTTGGGCAGGGCTGGGCCGGGCAGCTGCAACTGAGAGTCCTGCAGCCCTGGCTTGGTTGCACTCGGGGCCGCCAGGCCGCGGAGCAGGGACAGCGACTGCACAGAGGCGGCACCGAGGCCCGAGCCGTGGAATAAGAGGAGCAGCACAGAACCCTGCTGCTGTGCATGGGCTTCTCAGCCCCGCCACCATCCGCAAGGCCTGCGCCTGGCCGAGAACGACATCAAGGAGGCCGGGGCGTTGCTCACCAACGAGCGCCCGGGCTGTCTGGCCAGGCAGCGGCCCGCGGGGCGACGGCAGCTTTGACCCGCTGCCCACCTGCCCGCCTACCACGAGGTGGCGGATGCCGAGGGTCACCTGCAGAGGACGATCAAAGACAGCTGCACTCATGTGATGCCAGCAGCAGACGCTGACCTTTTTCCTGCTAATCACTGGGCCCGGCGGTGACAGCCCGAGTGTGAGGATCAGGCTGGGCCGGACTCTCCAAGAAAAAGCAAACGAGAGAGGAGCAGAGACGCTCCAGGATGCTCCAGCCATGTGCAGGTCAGCTGTGACTTAGTCTTTTAAGGCGGCAGAAGTGGCCTGGCTGGCTGAAGCGGGCAGGGAGGCTATTTCCCCTCTGGACCTGGCATGGCATTAACTACCAGGGCAGCCATGCGCCCACTCGTGCCTCGCCGCCAGGACCCCTGCCTGTGGACCCCCGCCTCCTGTATCCGCTGAGGAGCAACGGGATTCATGAGGCGCCTGACGGTGAAGAGCAGGGTGGATTGCGGGGCTGCTGGAAGCCACCCGCAGCTGGTCTGGGTGCTGCTGAGAACCCTGCTGAGATTCGCCTTTGTGGTCCCCAACAACCTGGTCACCATCTTCTCCTACATCTGCTGTGTGCTCCTCCCACAGCCCCTGCATCTGCTGGACAGGAAGCACTTCTGGCACCTCGAGGGTCTCAGGTACAAGTGACTATTAGGAATGGCGGCTTCGTGGGGCTGGTATGCGGGCTACACAGGGGATCCTGTCTGCAGTGCTGCCTAAGCAAAGATTCTTGTTCGACACCATGATTACAATTCAGATCACGCTTTAACTGCTGTACTGTATTCTGTTGAATGTTGCGAGCCAGATAGTGGCAGAGAGAAGCAGAGACTATTTCTACAGCTGAATGATCAATAGCCTGACATGCCACACTGCCTGCCAGAACCCTGAATTCCATGTGTGTGCTCACAATGAGGATGGCCTCCCACGGCCGGGCTCCCTGTGCTCACAATGCAGATGGCCTCCCACTGCGGATGGCCTCCCACTGCCAGGCTCCCTGTACTCACAATGCAGATGGCCTCCCACTGCGGATGGCCTCCCACTGCCAGGCTCCCTGTGCTCACAAGGAGGATGGCCTCCCACAGCTGGGCTCCCTGTGCTCACAAGGAGGATGGCCTCCCACGGCCGGGCTCCCTGTGCTCACAATGCGGATGGCCTCCCACGGCCGGGCTCCCTGTGCTCACAATGTGGATGGCCTCCCACTGCTGGGCTCCCTGTGCTCACAAGGAGGATGGCCTCCCACGGCTGGGCTCCCTGTGCTCACAATGCAGATGGCCTCCCACTGCGGATGGCCTCCCACTGCCAGGCTCCCTGTGCTCACAAGGAGGATGGCCTCCCATGGGCTGGAGCTCCCTGTGCTCACATCATGAACTTAGTCTCACAGAAGACGAACAAAACTGTTTTTCCTCAACTTCATCTTGTATTCTTAACCATGTGGAACTAGAAGCTCAATCATAACTATCTACATCCATTTTATATTGTTCAATTTTAAAAAATTAGGACATAAAGGCAGGAAGGTGGACATGCTAGGGAAATGTTCAGAGGAAGTGGGAGGAAGATAGGGGGAGCTATGATCAAATGCATTATCTCCATGTATGAAATTCTAAGAGTGAAAAATAAAAAAAGTTAACACTATCCCATCACTTGCAGGCCAGACAGGAAGATCAGGAGTGTGAGGCCAGTCTGTCACACATAACAAGATCTTATCAAAACAAACAATCCAAAACCAAGAACCCCTACCACCATCCCAATCCATGTACTCTGGCCAGCAGGAAGGCCTACCTGATATCCTTAGGAAGTTCTGGCAACTGCATCTTCTTCATCATGGCATAGTGTGAGATGGCCAGGACGGCCATCCCCAGGCACTCGTTCTCAATGTCATGCCCGTCCTGCTCCGTCTTGGGATCTCGAATGGGTGCCAGACATTTGATCAAATCATACTGTCCCTTTGGAGAAAGAAGAAAAAAAAATGAGCAACCAGGTAAATTTTAGGAGGCACCTGGATTTTAATTTGAGAAGAGGCTCCCTATGGAGAGGGGGGCCCCCAAACTGCCATACAGCAAGGAGAGGAATTACAGCAACTTCTGAGTCCAAGCTGTTTCCCACCAATGCTGAAACTGGACATGACACAAATTTCCTAGGAATTGACTAATTTGTTCATTTAATGGGTGCTTATCAACCACTGTGCAAATTCACGAAGCCCTTGCATGAGCTTACCATATATAATGATAAAATGCTCACAAATAGCACATTTTAGGCCTGAACTGCACCAGTGCAGGAAAGTGGCACTCGATTATGTTCGACCACTCGCCAATTCCACTGGCTCATCCTCTCTGATGGAGGTTTTGGGAAAAGATCACATTCCTTGGGCATCATTCCACATGTTAGCTTGTTCTACATCTGTTGTTCGTATCTCCAGTGGTAAAACAAGTCCCCAGAGTACACTCTCCCTCACAGATGGGGAGTGGGTCACAGCATTCCACAAATCAACAGGAACTTTAAAAACAAAACAAGTCCTCAAAGCAGTGGTGTCCATGTGGCCTCCCTTCACTGAGCTTTATACTCCCTGCTAGACACCGGCAGGGTTCCTTTACTACTACGCACTTAGTCCTCAGAACAGTCCTGTTGGATTCCTATCAGGCGAGGAATCCTAGGCAGCCCCACTGATTCACTCATTCAGTGCTGATTATCAAGAACTAATTGTGGGGCAGATATGATTCTAGACACTACAGATTCAGCAATAAAGAAACCATGTTTCACTCTGAGGAAGAAAAATAGGTATATCTAATGTTAGGTAGCTGCAAGAAAGAAAGTCAAATGACAGTGTTCTGGGGGCAAGGACTTAGCAATGGTGGGCTGAGATTCAACCTAGACCTGACTTTACACTGCCATGGGCACAAGCGTGCTCTGCTCACTAAGCAGTCCTCTGAGAAACATGAGCTCTTCAGCTCCTCCAGCTGGGCACATGTAGTCTGGAAAAGCAGTTCCTACACTCAATTTCCTTGAAAATATTTCAGTTAAATGTTTTTTAAGGGAGTCCTCAAGATGCAGACCCCTCCTGTCCCTAATAGGTCTCAAAGTACTCATATATATATATATATATAAATCAAAGTATTACACTTTCAGGTGACTCTAACATCTCTTATTCCAAAGGCTATGCCTTCCCTCAACTTTAATTCTCAGTAACCTCTCCAAGTAACAAGCAAAGTGACAGAGAATGAAAGAAAGGAAAGGAAAAGATAAGAGGTGCAGCATGGAGGACCCACGACTGGGTGGGCAGCATGCTCCTTGGCGGAACATCTGCCACTCCCAGCCCCTGGGCAAGTTGGTCTAGCAGGTGTGGCAAGAGCACCAGAACAGCCATAAATTACTCCTGCATTACCAAGTTCAGCTGCATAGTAAATCTGAGCCCCAGAGGACCCCACTCTCCCAATCAACTCCAGGCCTCTTGGGCTCAAACTCTTACCTGGGCAAACAAATACTCCAGTGAACTTGCATCCAGAAGTGGGGTTGCATCTGGAACCTTCTTTTTCTCATAACCATTTTTCTGCTTCTTTGGAGAATGTCGCCAAACAGACTGCTCATTGTCATTGGTGCCATGCCAGTTGGTGAAGTAGAACCTGAAAGAAATGAAATTAATAGCTGTGGTCAAAGTGTCCCTGGAATGCTGGGCTGCAAGAGACACCTAGGTGTCCAGGGCTAGTGGCTGAGCTGCCTTGAAGGCAGTGAAGGCAAGCCTTGAGCCTTTGGCCCCATAGCACCCTAAGCATATACTTCCCATTGTTGTGTAAGAGTGAACTGCCAGTAATTCCCTCAGGGCAGAGAGACTTCCTGCTGGTCACAAGGACAGCTTCTCTCAGCAAGTAGGAAAATACTTGCCACCTGTGTCTAGTCGCTGCCTACGAGCTCCCATCTTTTTGCCTATACTAGGGCAATACCAGGCCTTGGTCTTGAGGCCACTGAATCCTCATAGTAACAATCCCAGCGCTGCCTCTATTGCACTAAGGCAGTGACCTGAGGCCGCAGCCTGTCTCTTACCACTCACTGCTTTACTCTGCTGCATGCTAGGAAGTGCTCTGTGATGCCTGAAAGTGGCTGAGCCATGTTAGCCGAGGCAGTCTCCAGACTCAGATCTGCCTAAGCATGTCCAGAGGCTGACAGAAAAATAGTCAAATCATCAAGAAGCAAGTCATAAGACTCTCACCCCCCCCCAAAAAAAAGAGCTGCTATTATACTTAAATATCTAACACTAGAGTCTAACCAGGTTGGGCCTTGGCAAAGCTCTAGGCAACCCCGTATTCTGGGAAACCCCTGTCTACAATAGTACAAAGTAGTAGGCAATGGGGAAAATGTATAAGCAGGTCCCCACTACAACATTCCCATATTCTATATTCTTCCTGTCCTCTACAAAAATTAAGTTAAAAGTTATACTTCACAATGGTATCAATCTGTGAGGATTATGTTTATTTATTTCAGATTTTAAAATAAAAAATTAAATGCCCAGCTAGAGTCAGAGTCAGGGGTGTTCAATCTTTTGACACTGTGATATGCTGAGATCATCTATAAATTTGCCAGCCGCATTCAACTGTTCTGAGATGTATAGGGTCTTCAGGCCACAGGTTGACACCCATGGCTCTAGACCATAGGTAACAAGCAGGGGAAACAAGAACTGCGCTGAGATGAGCAAGGTGCCCTGTGAGAACACTTCAGGGAGGACAGGTGAAATGACCAGGAAACAAGCAGATGCCCTTGGCAGCAGTGTGGTGCTGTGTAAGCTACAGGCAGCAGAGGCCACAGCTATCTGGCTTTCTAATGAATCCTCAGCATGGAGCAATAGAGCAGTGGTTTAACATGTGGTCAACAGATAAACAACACATGATGACAAATTCAGGGAGCAGCAATCAATATGGAGAAGAAAGGATGGATACATTACTTTAAAGGTGAAAGTCATTATACAGCCTGTCTTCTTTGTAACTGATGAAAGGGGCAAGGAGACTGACTGTGGAGTTGCCATGTTTCTCTCACACAGGAAGAACTGCATATTGACAAACCACATCAGATCTCCAAAGCAGCTAGTAGATTATTCCTTAATTTCCATGTACACTATCCAGAATCAGATTCTGGCCACAACAGGAGCCCAAGCAGACCCACCCGTGCAGTGACGGACACTCATGCGGGTACCAGGCCTAAGGTACTCTTCACAGAAGAATGGAGCACAGAAAGGAGGTCTCGGTGAGCCTCCACCATCCCGCAAGCAGGAACGAGGGAGTGAACCATCTGACCAGTTCCAAAGTTTCAAACAGGGATCTAACAGAATAACATGCCAGCTTGAGAAATTCTGTCGGTGCCAGAGAAAGACCAACGACGGGATCATAAAGCTTAAGTACAACATGGAAGTTTCCTACTGTCTTCCACTGTCTTTGTAAGATGAGACATTAGTCCTGGAATAATCCAGGGCCCAATCCACTCTCTTTCTGGACACAATCTTCTCCAGGGTCCCTGAGGATTGACAAAGGACATCACAGCATATTCTAGGCTACTAAGAGCTAGGTTGGGACCATCTTTGGCTTGGAAGATTTTTTTCAGATGTTTAAGATCAAATATAATTTGAAGTTTCCCCATTATTGCAAGCAAAGGCCAATAGCAAGCAGAAGACCAGGAAGCCTACAAAAAGACTGAGTCCTAGTGATTACTACAGTCAAAGACTAAGCACTTTCTATTCCACATGATGCCCAAAAATGGTATCTTTAAATTGGTAAGCCAAGTTCAAAGATGTGTGCTTACGATCCCAGTACTTTAGGCCTGACACAGGAAAATTAAAGTTCAAGAGCAACCTGCAAAATGTGTGGACAGGACACCTCCCTCCAAAAAGAAGTAGGGGTGATAACCAATATCGACATTCTGATGCTGATGTCAACTTGGCAATGAAGGCTGGGGCTGTGGGCATATTTGTAAAAAAATTAATAGCCGAGTAAGCCCTGGACAAGCCTGTGTAGGACACTGTCACACTGATAGGAGGAAAATCAGCCCATGATGCGGGGGAACACTCCCTAGGCAGATGGATAAAGTGAAGGGAGCTGGCCAAGTAAGTTGGCATTCTTCAAGATACTTTGACAGACATGCTGTCTGGCAAAGAGAGTCTTTCCTTCCCTCAGCTATCTATGAATATGGTATGGCCAGCTCCCTGGGGTTGATGTGAACTCTCCATCCAAGCTAAACAAACAAACAAACAAAAACCTATAACTAGACAATCGGAAGTCAGAATAATACCCCTCGCTCCCCTCCTGAGCCATTCTATCACTGAATTTTGGCAACAATAGAGAGTAACTGTGACAAACGCCTTCTTGGTAATAAAGCAAAAGTAGAAAGGTCTACATTCCACTTCAAAATTAATCAAGATGGTTAAGGGTTCAATGTATTAGGAGGAATGAGGGATTTTTAGAAAGATCTACTATATGGGGTAACAATTATAAGAAGTAATACTATATTTCACACTTCAAAATTGCTAACAGCAATTCTCACCACAGAATGTATTTGAAATGATGAAATGAAACTTAATTACTTGGTTTAATTGTTCCAAGTTGTATTCTTAAATCATAACATTTTTGTAACCCATAAATATAATCAGATTTCATTTTGTTTTTAATTTTTTGTGTACACACCTGTATAATATGTGTGTGCACCTATGATGGACATGTGTACGTGTGTACCTGTATACATGGAGGCAAGTCTTTGATATTAGGTGTCTTCCTCAGTCATTCTCCACCTTGTTTTTTGAAACAAGATGTCTTACTGAACCTCGAGCTCGTTGATTCAGCTACACTGGCTGGCCACCAGTCCCCAAAGCCCCTTCTATCTCCATCCCAGTACTGAGACTATAAGCTGCTTACCTAGGTAACTAGAATGCAACTATAGGTTCCCATGCTTGTGTAGCAAACATTTTCCTGACTGAACTATCTCTTCCACTCCTGTATAATTATAAATTGTCAAAATTATCCAGCAAAATGAAAAATAAGGCAAATTACCAAGTTGTTTACCAAACTTAGTACATAAGGATTACAGGTAATATGATAGCAGAAAAATAGAGCAACAAGTGACTATGTCAACACTGCCCGTAAGTGATGGGGAAAGAGAGTGGAGAGGAATCAACACATTGGTCAGATATCCATCAAAGTATCTGAGAAGCTGAGTTAAAGACAATGGTCTGAGTTCATATACAGATACTGCACCCAACAAAATCTTTTTAAATTCCTATAGAATTTTATTGATGGTCACACAAAAAAGCAAAGATGTTTTTCTTAAAAAGAAGTAAAGTAAATGCTTGTTTAACATTAACATGCATCATAAAATGATAATCATCAAAATCATCTTTAAAAAAAATAACCATAAAAGTGCAAGAGTATTTCCCAAAATAGAGCTGGGACCCAATGATATAGACCTAGCACTTGTTTTCATATTGCATCTTCTTTCAAGGTCAGATTAAGAGGCGTCAAGCTTTTGTGTAGTCTGTTCTAACGCAATGTTTTAGTTAGGGTGGTATCTGTTTTTCCTCTCAAGTTCAAAGAGCCTGTGGTAACAGAGCAAGATCCTGTCAAAGTACAGTGTCACGTACAAAGTCAAGGTGACAGAAATAAAGCAGTCGTGTACTTCCTGCCTACTCAGAGAAAGAGAGAACAGAAAAAACAGCTTTTAATAAGCAACAAAGACTAACATCTCGTAGCACTAACAAGATGGTTTATTAAGTATAATTTTGGCTAACTCCTTTGTCTTTTCAGAAGGAGAGTTGAGTTGGAGAAGCAAGCATGAGTGCCCTGTGTCAAATACTGTCATGCTGAGGTAAATTTAGAAAGCCAGAAGGAAAAGAATCAGAATGCAACAGCATGCCTCTGCATGAACACACAGCTGCAAGTATGTCTCAGTTCTGATCACACGGTCAATCCCTCAGTCATGGAAAGTGCAATCAGACACAGAGAAGCAAATCCACATGTAATCTAAAGGCTCAACTAGGAGGGGTAGAAAGTCTCCTAAGTCTGGCGCAACACCTATGGCGCACACCTCCCTGTCATTTGAGACTTCAGCAAAGTCAGTCATCTCCTGGAATGGCAGCAATATAACCAAACTGCTAAAGGAATCAGCAGCTAAGACACTGTAGAGAAGCTGAGATTCTGGAATGCTTTTTCAGCATGCCTTGGCATCCTATCAGCATCTGAGCTGATACACTGATTTAATCAGATCTAGAGCAATTAAGATCCTGTTCAAAAAGGATCCATCCTATTCATGAGCCCCAAGCTAAACACACATCAATGTGCCCTTCACTTGGTATCTAGAAAGCTCTGAATTCTAGTTGCTGAACAAATATGCTTACAAGGTCAGAAGACTCAAGCGATAGAAGCACAAGCTGTCCACGTGACCTTGGAAAAAATTGCAATATGAGGGAAGACATTCATTAAAACAAACAAACAAACAAAAAAAGCAGAGAGTCAAAGTCTCAGGGAATGGATCAAAATGTTACTACTCCCTGAGAGCAAGACCAACCAAGAATTTCTAGGTCACCACTTCAGACCAGATGCCATGTGCTTCTTATCTGTAATTTATAGCAAACAATATATTTTATATCATACTTAGTGCATACCTATGCATCACAAATCTCAAAAATTTTAAGTACAAAATTCTTAGGGTAGGTGTAAACATCTGGTATTATCTATGGTTTCCTGTTTCTTTCTGTATTTCTTTCCTCTATTTTTTTTCCTGGTTAAAATCCATCACATTAGACCTGTTAACTGTGACTGACCACATGAAGACTCTGTTGGAAAACACAGATACTATCCAAAGTATCTCTGCCTCACAAACATTTTTCCTTTATAAGTTCACCTTGAGTTATGCTCAATACTGAAGAAGCCCTTTCTCAGACAAAGCTAATCCAGAAGTTAAGAGTTACTAAAATGATTACAAGCCCCAAGTCGTCCTCAGATACATGCACCAACTCTGCTCTCCCATACCTCATGCGATAGTGGAGCCGGAGGGACACCTTGTCGTCTACAGTGATGATGTGATTCGGAGCATACCACAGCTTGGTGCTCTCATCATAAAGGGCAAAGAGGTTGTGACAGAGAGGAGAAATACCTGAGAAAAGAGCAAATTTGAGAGTTACAGGAAGATACATCCAGCTGCCTATTTCCAAACTACAAGATACGCAATATGCAAACATGAGGAATTCTCTCATCCCAAAAGAATCTATGTCACTGTCCCCTCTTCAGCTAAATCCAACCTTTAGCTTTGTTCACTCAGCTAGCATTAATCACAATACTCAAAAACCATGGCTCCCAGCACGCAGCTCCTGACAAGCTACATTGAAGTTGTTGATGTAAAAGTTAATGATATTTCTCATTTAAAGTGTCTACGATAGCCATACCAAACCCTGCTTAAAAGATAAAAGGACTATCTCCCCAAGGTTCACAGGACCCCTGATGTGTATCTTATTCATCACAGTCAGAAACATCTGGGCTGTTCAAATGCACTTAAACAAATATGACACTGAGATTATACATGAAGAAGTCCCTGGCTACTGCACCAAATGAGTCTTATAATAAATAATAAACACAGTGATTCTGTCAGTGATTAAAATGTTTCATCATCAATAATAAATGCGCTTCTTGAGTACTCTTCACAGCCTTCATAATGTTTTTATTAGTATTTAACTACCAAGAAGGCTTGTACTTAACCAAGCTGGCCCAGTAGTGCTGTGCTCCCTACCCTATAACCTGCTGCTGCAAAACACAGCTTGACAAAAAGGGGGGCTTATTATGAAGCCATCCACCTCTATCTATATCCAAAAGATGTATGTAGGAAGATGTGTGCCAATGGCCAGTTATTGACACCTTTAACTCTAGCCAGGCCTCAACGTATGAATTGGTATACTTAAACATGAGGAAAAAAAGGAGGGGGAAAATCAGGTAATATGAACTTGTTTCCCAAATCTGCCATCTGACATAAGGATGACATTGGCAGCCAGGCCTGACCCTCGCAGAGTCTCCTCCACGCTGGCACTAAATTGGCACAGTTTCCTTAGCATCTCACCATCATCTCAAAATGCTTCTCAAGGGCAAGGTTGGCTACACTCTTTAAAAAACAAAAAGGATAGAGTAGCATTTCCCAGAACATTTCCTTCAGGAACAAAAGCCAATGGCTTTTGGCGGGGTAACCTTGCTGTCTTTTTCGTAGTATGAGCTAACCAAGTTACAAAGCAACCTTCAGCTTTTTTTTTTCTTTTAATCTTTGTGTGTGTGTGTGTGTGTCGGGGTGGACGGGTGGCAGGGAGGTGTGCGTGAGTGAGGTGTGAGCACAGCACATGTACACTGTACATACAGACATCAGAGGGCAGCCTTGGGTGTCAGTCCTTGCCTTCCACTTTGTTGTCAGGTTGTTTTATACTGTATATCCTGGCTAGCTGGATCTCAAGCTTCCAGTAACTCTCCTGTCTCTGTCTCCTGTCTTATCATAGAAGCAATGTAGTTACAAATGTGTTGCTGTATGTGGCTTCTGGGATCGGAAGTCAGGTCCTCGTGCTACATGGCAAGTGTTTTTTACTCACTGAGCCATCTCCCTGCCCCAACACTTAGCTTCTTGTATCAGCCCTGCCTCCATGGAGGAGGACACAACCGTGGTAGCAGGATAATAGGTCAAACTTTAGGATTCGGATTGATCACTGACCTTGTGCATCGTGCTAAGAGTTTTATATCACACCTCATCTCGTGATGATGCTATTCCACAGATGAGAGAGAAATGAGAACTCGGCCTCATTTAGACACAGTGGTGTATGCCTGAAAACCCAGAACTCACTCAGGAGGCTGGAGGCAGGAGGTTCACAGATTTGAAGCCAGCCCAGCCTCCTCAAAGAGTTCTAGGACAGCCTGGGTTACAAAGTGCGAACCTGTCTCAAAAGAATGAGCCTTCTAGAAGGCACATCTCAATCCCTGCTATTAGCCTCATGAGAGAGCAAGAATAAATCACTATGCGATGAGAAGCAAAACTCCAGGTTTAAGAGACAAGATGGAATCCTGATTTCCAGAGCCCATGCGTCATCCTTGGAAGAACTAAATGGAAGAAAGAAAATTTGCCTCTGGAGAGTCTGGCCCCACAGCCTCCCGACCCCAGTCAGTACTCACTGCACTCCTGCGCCGCCCTGATGCACAGCTCCTCCGCTGTGTATTCCCCGTTGCCTAGGCGCAGAGGCTCCCGATCCAGCAGATAGAAGGTCACTTCCACCCCTGGCTCAGGGACAGCCTGCTTCACGTCGCTCTTCTTGGAGCTCCTCATTTTAGCACAGAAAGCCATGGGATTGCAGTCCTCTTTGATGTTTAGATACTGTGTGGGAGGAAAGCAAGATGACATCATTTTGTGCACTAACAACTCAAGTGGTGACAGAGGGCCCTGAAGGTAAGATGCAGGAACACTTGACCCTGGAGCTCTCTTCCTCCTGCCCCTTCCCTTTCAGAACACCAACCAGGCCAGGGCTTACCAGAGATGAAACCATAGAAATAAGTAATTATACATGTAATGAATTATCCACAATCAGACTACAATCTTAACAATCAGAACAATCTTGGGCATGTTTTCTGTATCTGTAACTGAAAAATGTGGTCTATTCTAGAACTGGCAATGTTAAAGCATTTGCTTATTTGCTTATAATTACAGCATTGCTATTCTACTAGGCTCATAGCATTTTTAATAACCTGAGTCAAATATCATAGGTTTTTATAAATTTTACGTCTCTTTCCTACTAAACAGCAAGCTTGGTAAAGACATGGCCATGCTCTGTCTCCACACTCCCATTGAGACTGGACACACTCTTCACTCCTTTTTTTTTAATGTTTTTTTTTCTCCCACATTTTTTTGCCTAATCATACAAACTCAATAGGTACCCCCGCCCTCTCCCTCCCTCCTCCCCTCACCAGTCTACCGCCTTTGCACTCTCCTCCCCCTTCTTTTTACCCCTTTCCTCCCTCCCTCTCTCCCAGTGCCTCCTCTCCCATCCCCTGGAGCATCCTTTTGTGTGAATGACAAACTTCCTCCCGAGTCCTACAACCTAGGGAGAGTTCAAGACTCAGTGGCATAGCCCGGAGCCCCTTTCTGGGCTCCCCATTAATATGGGAATACTATTATGACTGTTAATCCATCCCTTGCTTCTAAGGATCTTACTGGCTGGAGCCTTCTCCCCTGTATCCATGATAGACTTTGGGGGTTTGTTGACATATCAGCCATTGTGCAGGTCAGACAAAATCCAATTCTGGCTGCTGCAGTCCTAACTTGTGTGGAATATCTTGCATATCATTGGTCCTCCCCATCTTTAGGTCCTTACAATCTTGCCGCCCCCTCTTCTGCAAGGTTCCTTGAACTTTAGGATGGGGAGAGATTTGGCTGGTCTGGTTCCAGTGATTAATGTAGGGTCTTTGGTGTTCTGAGTATGGTTTATTGTTGTTTTCAGTTTTGCTTTTCCTGCCCACCCTTGGCTGCATCCTGATTGGTATCAAAGATCACCTCCTGAGGAGCAGGGAGTCCGCCCTGGTCAGGGTCTGGGCAGACTCTCTTCACTACTTACATACATTTACATATCACATGAAGGGCCATGAAAGGAATGGCTGCGGCCATGTCCCTCTAACCCAGTGGGAAGTGGAAGGATAGGCAGTTCCTTGTGCCAGAAGAAAAAAGGACAAGAAACTTTGTTGTAGAAGGTTAGACCCACTGACACAATGCTATGAAAGACAGACACTCCCATGACTCTTAAAAGCAATGTGGACTAGAATCAAAACAGTAGTCCCAGCAAAGCCTACAAGAGGAAAAGAGCAAGAGGAAACCCTCTATGTCTTTCCTTTTGCATGCCTCAACACCAATGGTCTCCCAATTTCCTTTCGCCCACACTATTTTCTTCTTTCCTGCCAACATTAACCATCACTTAACCCCCAAAGTAATTTTTCTGTGAAAATATGCCAGAACCTACTAGATTCCCATTAATTTACAAATACAAACCATTTCTCAGATTCTGAAACAGCCCTTAGGTCCTGGCCAGTGGACCTCACTTACCTCCTCTCCTGTCGCAGCAAGTTCTCACATTGTCCCTGACACCTGAGAATCCACTGATGGTCATGTCCCCTTATCCACTGAATGCTCCTGCGTTGCCTTAAAAATGTTCACTCTTCTAAGGGGGCATTCTTACCATTACTCTTTCCATGGAAACCTTCTTGACAACTCAGCTCCTAAGAGTACTTGCTCTACGAAACCGTAGCTGAGCTTCTGTATCACCCCTAAGTGAGATGCCCTCCCCTGAGTTCATAAATTCATCACACTGCAGTAGCCACAAGGAAGTACAGCCACTTATCCATGCATCTCTCTGTCTCTTCTTCATGTAAGCTGTGAGATCTCAGAATACAAAAACTGTGTCCCTGTTATGCAGCAGAGCCCTGACACATGATGGGTGTCTGGACCCAAATAAGGAAAGTCAGGGGAAACAGCTGGTGCAGCTCTCTACACCAAATTCATATGCTTGGTCTGTGAGCTGCCCTGGAGAACAGAGGTGAGAGGTGTAAAAGAAATGTATCTCATTGTTATAAATTAGAGCGATTTCATTTCAATTTCTAATCTCCAAAATAAATATGAAAACCAAAATCTTCTGGAAAACAGACCAAGAGACCAAACTTATTTCTCAATTTTCAGTTCAGATAAGCTGACACAACTGTTAAAATCCAGCATTTTCCCTGACTCCATCACACACTGAAAAATCAATATGGAAAAGCCTAAGCCATGACATAAAACAAACCTCTGTCCTGGAGCTTCTTCAGACACGACAGAGAAAGAGTTCAAAGACAATTATATGTTGAGCTCTAAGGAAATAACCAGGCAAGCACACATAATAATCTATGCATGCAGCATGGTAGAAATAGAAGGAAAATCCCCACTGACAATTATCTTACAGGAGTGGGCCCGCTACACAAGATCTCTTGAAAAGTATGATGTGAGGCCATGTGATCAATACAAGGTGAAAGTACAATGGGGTTCCAGGGTCTTTGGGGCTGATATGTATTATATATTATGTACTTATGAATCAGGAGGAGCATATGCTAAGCTGCTAGAAGCAGTAACTATCTGGGAGAGATTATAGAGGAACTTTAATTTTTAGTCCACTTCCTATACTTTCACATTCAAGAGTCTCTTAAACTAACATATGTAACACTGAGAATAAATAATATGCTAAAAGGCATACGGCCCTAGATGGTCAACGTTTCAGAGCCAAATGTGATAGTATAACCATAATCCCAGCACTCGGTAGGATGTTAAGGTCAAGGCCAGCCTGGACTACATTGGAAGACCGTGACTCAAAAGGGGAGAAAAAAAAAATCTAAATACCTGCATTTATTCGGCTGTTCCAGTGACACCCAAAAAGCAGACTGGATGGATTTTCTTCACTTTTCAAAGTCCATTCAGAGGTGAGCTAGAGAAATAAACAAACAAGTAAACAAACAAACAAACAAGCAAACCAATCAATCAACACAGGTAACTGGATCTGAAAATAAACAGCATTTCCACTAAGGAAACAGCCCAGACTTATGGAGTCAGGAAAAGGCATCTGGAAAAAAGAACATTTGCTAGAGACAATGATAGGCAGAAATATCCAGGGTGTAAGCATCAGGAAATACTGTCACTGCTGAGAAAGAAGCTGGAACTGTTTACTGACATCATGACTGATAGTTGAGAAGCCCAAAAATGTTCATGTCTAGAATCAAATTATTTTTGCCAAGATCTCCATAATTCAAATAGGCTTCCAAGTTAACAAAGAGGCTGTCTCAATTTTCTGTCCTGTTACTCAGTGCATTTCATCAGAATCTAATTGTAAAATAGCACAGTCCTGAGTGCACGGCAGATGCAAAGATGGATGGAAGCAGGAGATGAAAGTGGGTTGGCTCTGAGGCCCACAGAGGCAGGCAGGATCAGCCTGGAGGATGGGCAGAAAGAGACAGTGGTCAGCTCCAAAGCTGGGCCAGCTCAAGGCTGACAGGCAGAGGTGGGTCAGCTCTACAAAAGAAACCCAAAATCAGCACAGTGAGAAGCACATGAACTCATCTATACCTTTCACAAGATCTAGTGACAGATGCTGGCCAGAGACGGACCTAGCTGGGAGACTTTCTGCAATAGGTGGACAAAGATATTGCCAGGAAGCCAGGCAAGAGATAAGACAGTAAATTCTGATGTGACAACTTTGGTCTGGCAACTTTGATGTATTTTTTACAAGATTCAAAGGACAAATCATTTTATCTTTGGCTTAAAAAAAGTGATTAAATAATTGACTGAATTAGTGAATAGATATCTTATTCTATATCACTACAGTTATTATAAGCTAACGAAGCATCCACCAATGCCTTACTTCACTCAGATGCAACAATTACAAGATTGTCCACTCAACAAGAAGTATTCTGTGCAGCTTTCCATGTCAGAAAGTAAGCTGATGAGGAGGTCATGACATGGCCCTGCCCTGAGCAAGGTCCTGCCCTCAGGGTGTTTGAGTCTACAGGACCAGTGAGCTCAAACAGAAAAGTATAGGCAGTCAGTGTAGCATGGTGAAGTGTGGTCCAACCTAGGCTTTTACTAAAGCAGTAACACAGTGAAATGTGCAGGGACAAAGCCAGCAATGAAAAGTAGTCTGGGCAGGAACATCAACATGTGGGAAGAGAAAAGGCTTCTCTAATGTTTCTTTTCACATCAAGGTGCAGAACACGAGTGCACTAGCGATTCCTAGGCAAACTTGCTAATAGCACAGATGTGCATCTCTATCACAGAGGAGCAAGAACAGCCCAGGAAGCTCCCTGCTTTCCACTAAGAGCCCTTTGGGGCAGAAAGAGTTAGCAGTCCCATCAGGTTAAGCTCTGTTCACAGGGTACACTGTGAGCCCTTTTTTAGTTCTTAGAGAGCTTTTTAATATGTACCTACAGATCATGGGTGACTTTCTCTTAAGAATCAGAGTTTCTCTGGCCTCATGAAAGCTTCGAGGGTCAGAATAAAACAAACATTCTTCAAGAACCAGAAAGATGGAAAAGTCTATAACCAAAATGATTCTAGGCTGAAAATAGCACTATACTGAAATCACTATGTGTCTCCTTTTCAAAATAACCTCAGTATTGCTGAGCAGATAATGACACATACAGCTTTGTGAGGCTGAGCCTAAACTATATGAAATCAGAATCAGCAACAGTATACATCTACCCATGATTCATGGGTACTTAATTCCCAACTCAAACGAGTGTAAGTAACTTAGAAAAATAGAAAGTGGAAAGATGAGCAATCCAAAGCATTTGATGGAAGCAGGGAGTCCTTACACCTTATAAAAAGGTCATGAATTAAAAGAACAATATTTTATTCAGTGATAGATTCTTTTATGAATCAATTTTGTATAGATGCTAGTTGATTTATACAGAAAAAAAATCCGAAAATTTGTAGATTTCTTGTATTTGTTTATTGCATTCATATGTAAGCCACACATACATTTGATAGTTCCTAAAAAATAAAAGTTAAAGAAACAAAACAGTTCTGTGAGTCAGAACACTGCCCAACTCACTAGTATTTTTGACGAAACAAAATCTCAACACTTTCTATATGAACATTCATAAACGCTCAAAGTTTCAAAGATATCTCAAATATTACTATTTGTATAAGGGAAAAAAATGGAAAACTAATTCTGGATAATAGACAAAAGGGAAATTGAACTACACCATCTAATGTTCCCAAATATGACCATCAGAATGAATGTTTGGGCCAAAGATCTCTGCCTAATTTATACAGGAAAAATAGACTGGGTGACAGTTAAAATTAGTGGTAAGAATCAAAATAAAACATTGCCACTATCTCATATTTTCACTAAAAATATCACTTCACAAGGTGATATTTATATTTGCTTTAAAGAAATTGAAACTTTTCTGAAGTACAATGTACTATTTAAAATGTCAACAAACTCAATTTGAAAAGAAAAATGCATAATTATGAAAATGGCCTGAAATTGGATGTTTAGTACCTTAAGAAATTTTAACAGATTTCTGTAGGCACTAAGCTAAGGCTAGGAAGAAAACATGAGGCAACAATGTAACCTCTAAGAAGACAGCCATTTTTGCTTTTCTGGTTTAAGGCTTGACCCTCCATAAAAGTAGATGGCTGATGCTTAGTTAGTAAGTGGATAGTACAAAAAAGATAGGAGGGCACCTGTAAACAGCCTGCCTTGGAGAGTTATGTGAGCAATCCAGGCTGTGTGGGTTCTAACTCACTTGCCAAACAGCAAGCAAACATGATCAGGAACAAATCATTTTTGTCTCTGAGCCTGTTTCCCACCCATCAATCTGAGAGAAATATCCTACTAACATGCTGGGATAAGGACCGAGAAGGTGCTTTGAAGCCTTCCTCCAGCACTTGTAAGTAATGCCTTTTCAAGAGGCTGTGGACTGAGAAAAGCATGAAGTGCTATTCAGGCTGCCTATCCAAAAGAGCAAGAGAATGAAGGGAAGTCTGGTTCCATCCGCTGGATCTCAGATGACACTGTATAGTGATTAAGGGCAGAGGTTGGAGTGCTACTGACTTGGGTCTGAGTTTGGCTTTCCAGGCAAGTTGCTTAACATCCTTGAACCTCACTGTTCTTTGTGTAAGTGGGGAGATAAAAATAACATGTATCCTACAGAACCGGCAAGAGCTAAACCACATGCATATAGTGTGCTCAACAGAGCAAGCAGGAAGCACTTATAATTGTGACTGCAATTTCTGCTAAATTGATTATACTTGAATACAGCTAATTATTCCAGTCAAGGAATCCCAATCTGCCCCAATCCACATACAAATTTTGATGCTGCAGGCACAGGTGAGCCATTGTTACTTAGGTCTATGAAAAGCCTGGGAGGTTTCAGGCTGACTAGCATGAGAGCCATGAGTCTGTGGCTCCTGATCTCAAACACAGTGTGCTATTCCTACAGAGCAGGAAATCTGCTCTAAAATCACAGCACTACCACCTTTTACTCGGTTTTCTTAGTTTTCACAGTCTGATATCCACCAAACAGACTGATCTCATGCCAGTGCTTCCCTCCACAGACTAAAAGAACTAGCTTTAAAAAGGGAGAAGAGGTTATTAGGCCAGGTGTGGTGGTATGGGATAAAGGAGGAAGACCACAAGTTCGAGCTTAGGCCACCAGCTTAGGCCACCTGTTGAGTTTTAGGTCAACATGGGCTACTCAACAAGGCCCTATCTCAAAATAAGTAACATTTAAAGTCATTAAAATGCCCCAGATGACAGCTAGTCCATGCCACCATTGTTGCAGATACGAAATAGCTCTGGCTACTCAGCACAGATCACCTTTCCTGGGCATGGAAACTTCTTAAAGCCTCGCAGAAACACAAACCAGGGAACCTGCCATCTTCCAGCTGCCTTGCCAGGGGCTTCCACTCAGCCACAAAGGACTTTCCTCCATCTCTCCCGAACCCCAGGTCTTTGCTGAGATTTGGGTAGTCATTCTGATAGTAGTACCACAAGATTCTGTGAAACTAGTGGATTCCGGCCAAAAGAATGACATAATATAAATACAAAATCTACCATTTTTTTTCTTGTTGGCAAACCGGAATTATGGCTTTTCTGTATGCCACTACTGTCATACAGAACTACTCACTTCTAACTATAGCAGCAATTCCTGGAACAGCTGAGAATCGTAAATGCTGCTTCATTTACAATAAACTTCTAGGGACTATCAAACAATCAATGCAAAGTCAATGGGTCTGGGTCATGCTCTCAACATTGTTCCAAGATGCCTGCGTAGCCAAGAGGAAGACCCTGACAATGTAAGAAGTACTTTGCTTAATTAAAGTCACTAAGTAACCCCTAAAAGCCACACCACATTAAGGCACTATACTGTTTAATTTTGCCTCTTTTTTTTTTCTTCTAAACTAATTACCATAAGTACATAGATAATGTCATTAGGGATCCCACAGTAAGCTTTAGTAAAGCCATCCCCATGGCCCTCTAGAGGTCAAAATTATGGTGGCAGAAGTGAACATTAAAGAAGGGAGAAGTAGAGCTGGGCATAGTGGGGCAGCCTGTCACCTCATACTCAGGAGGATCAGGTCAAAGCCAGCCAGTGCAACATGGAAAATTCCAAGCCAGCCTCACTATATAAGGAGTGCCACAGCGTGAGTGCCACAGCGTGCATGCAGAGATGAGAGGCCAACATTCAGATGCTGTTTCTCCTCCTAACCTGGCTGGATTCCAAGTCTTCACTGGCACCTGAGCAGCTGAGCCTTCTTGCCAGCCCCGAATCAGTGCTTCTAAAACACTCATTCTAAATCCTCGTGAGACACCTGCACTGCCACTCTACAGCTTGGATCCCACAGTAGTCTGTCATTTTAAAAAGGGCTTTCAGGGGGGCTGGAGAGGTGGCTCAGGGGTTAAGCCTCTGCCTTGCAGGCGGAAGGTCCTGAGTTCGGATCCCAGATCCCACGAATAGACGCCAGGCGGGAAGCAGGGGTGGCCTGCGCTTCTGGTCCTGGTAGGGCGGAGCCTGTGAATCCCGGGGCAGAAGGAGGTGGAGGTGTCCATGGTGGTTCCCGAATTCATCCGTGGTTCTACACACACAGACACAGACACACATACACACACGCGCGCGCGCGTGCACACACACATACATATGCACAATTGAATAAGTAATAATAAAAAAAACTTAAAAAAAAAAAAAAGGGCTTTCAGGGATGGCGAGATGGCTCGGGGGTTAAGACTCTGTCTCCTAAGCAGAAGGTCCTGAATTCGGATCCCAGACCCACCTAAAAACACTAGGCAAAAAGGTTTCTAGGCAAAAAGGTGGTGGCCTGCACTTCTAGCCCTAGTGGGCAGAGTCTAGGAAATCCAGAGCAAAGCAAGAAAGAGGTAAAAGCAATCCAGGATGATTCCCAAAGTCACCCTTGGTCCTCCACAGGAACACAGTGTCCTCTGATATACATACACACACATACACACACACACACACACACACACACACACACACTAAATTAATAAATAAAATATTTTTAAAAATAAAAAGGGCTTTCACATTTGAAACCATATTGGAAATATAGGACCCCCTTCCATAAATGAGCACAAGTGGCTCAGGAGGTTCCCACAGATACCTGGCCAGTGAATGCCACACACAGCTTGAGTGACCTGCTGGCCTCCAGCCTTGAGACAAACAGCAAGGCATCTACCAAGCCACCGGGAGCATGGACTGTGTATGCCCCCTGAAACCTTGCAGTCTACTTCTACCTGCACACATGGCACAGTTTCTATGAAACATGGGCACTAGTCTCTCCAGACTGGACATGGCAAAGAGCCACACACTGGCAGAAGGACTGCATCTATTCTTCCAAAGGCACAGTGTAAGGGTTGGGCTGGGACGCCATCAGGGAGAGGCACTGCTCCTGACTTAAAGAAATGAAAAGATCGAAAAGGAGGGAAGGGGGCATGGCTGTTCCAGGAAAGGTCCAGAAGAAAGGAAAATCCCCAGGATGGTGTGCATGCTTGAGTGTGTAGACGAAGAGATCAGGTGGGAGCACACATGAAAAATCAGACAGCATGCAAGAGTGGAGGAGGGTGTGGAAGCTCGTAGTCTGCACCAGCCTCCTCCTGGAGGCAGCAAGACAGATGGACTGGTCCTGAGCAAGCATCTTGAGCTTGCATGTCCAACATAGTGAAGAAGTACCAGATCCCCAGAGCTCCTTGGAGAGGAAGAATCAGACACCTGGGCCTACTCACCCTACCCTGGATTGAGCCCTCAGATAGAATACTATGAGGCAAGTTTCTTAACTTCTCTAAGTTACTGCTTCTGACAAGCAGCAGTAATTATAAAACTGTGTACAGTAGTGTTGTGATTATTTTCAGATTCCTTAATCTCTTGGACTAAAATTTAAATAGGACACCCATTAGATCAATTTTTGGTGAGTACATTCAATACTTAAAAAAAAAAAAACTTTTAGACTAAAAAAAGGCATACAAATACATAAATAAATGAGATAGGCTGGTTTTAAAGTGCCTGCTACTCAAGCATGAGGACCTGCGTTAGAAGCCCATTGCCCACATAAAAGCTGGACATGGTGGCCTGCATTTCCAACCTGAGCACTGCAGGATAGAGCTGGCACTGTGCATACTAAACTTCACTGGCCAGCCCAACTCCTCAGTTAAGGTGACTCAAAGTGAGACGCTGTGTCAACAAATAAGGTGAAATGTGATTAAGGAGGACATTAAGTCAACCTCTGTCCTATACGTACAAGAGTAAATGCATATCTCATGCACACACGAGACTACATATAACAAATACAAGTCACACACACACGTGCATATATGAACCTAAAGAACACGTGATGCTACACCTCACACCAACCTGACTTTTCATTAATTTGTATTCCTAAAGTGCCATGAAATGAGGACACACAACTACTCCCTGACATATCATCTGTAAAGCTTGAAGCAAACCATCATTTCAAGGAACACACGAGAACTGACCCTGAGTGCCAACTTCTGCTAATTCATCTCTATCTACTTAGCTATCTGATTTCCCTCTTGTACATACAAATCTCTTTTGGGTCTACACAGATCCTGAATCTCCTAACTTTTAATTCCTGGGTATTCTGGGGCACAAACCACAGAAACAGCTCTGCTTCATTAGGGACAAGATGAAGGACATCACTGCTGGCTCCTCCACCACACGTCACTGACCATCGCCTGTGGGGACCTACTTCTAGTAAGAATCTCTAGCTACCCTCGCATTGCACATCTCTGAAGGATCACCCCTGGAAAGGAAGGGGTCAGAGCTCCTCAGCTTCTGCAGGGGCAGACGGGCATCCATCAGACAACCTCAAAAGCAATGTTCTCTCTGAGCATACAGCAAAGGAACTTGGCTACTACCTCAAAATACATAAGTGGGTAAAAAGAAGAATGTCAAGAAAACATGTTTTCCCAGAATGGTCCCCAGTACTTCTCAGTCAAGAAATATGATTGGTTTTTATAGTTAACACTGAAGAAATGTTTCATCTGTGCTAAAGATGGACCCCAGGGTTTTGCCCAGAATAGGCAAGCACTATGCCACTGAGCCACATGCCCAGCCCCAGTTCTGTCCTGAAACTGTAGAATGCACTCGGTCTCTAACAAAGTGCCAACACCAGGGTAGAGCAGTGGATAGCTCCTGCGGGCCGTGCGCCTCCTCCACACTCCTCCCAGTGCCCTCTCTTCCATCTAGGTCCCGTAGTGTCACCTGACCCCCAGCACCCCATGCCGAGCCACACTTTCTATCTTTCTAGACCATGGCTCATGTATTTTTTGTGCTTCACAAAAAGATACTTATTGTGACAAGCGACAGCTCAAGCCTTCAATCCCATACTCCAGAGACAGGCAGAAGGTCTCTATGGGTTCAAGGTCATTCTGAGCTACACAAGGAGACCTTGTCTTGAAAAAAAAAAAAAAAGATATTTTTCTCACTAGGTACCAATCACTATTTTCTATTCTTCACTATTTTTTCTAATATGTTTTTAAAATGCTAAAGCCCCCAAATAGATGTTATAACCCACTCATGAATAAAGACCCACAGTTTGAAAACACACTCCTTTAAAAGAGTTGACAAAATAACTAAAAATAAGATTTGTCTTCAAGTCACAGCTTATGCATGCCTGCCTCAGCTAGAGGCACCATCTGTGCCAGGCCGCTCTCTTTGCCTGAAGCATGTAGCTGAAGACCAAGCCAGGCCTCAATAGCATGCTTAGCTTCATTTCCAATGGTGTCTCCTGAATGGTGACCTACTTGGTCCGTACCATGGTGCCACAGAGAGCTACAAGCTGTACCTCAAAGCGTGGAAGGCCTGTTGTAAATCTGCCACTGACTGCTACCTGCTGTGATTTACTCCCACGCTCTCCAAGTTCTTCTTAGGTCCCGCTTCCCAATGAGTCATCACAGTACCTAAAGAATTCAAACACATCTGCTGACTTCACTTAGCATCTGGTGAAAAACCTCAGCGCTTCGCAGAAGCCATCATTGTACAGACAGAGAGAAATCCAGTGTGTGATCATTCAGTGGGAACCTTGGGGGAAGGTCACTGAGTCTTACAGTTGTGGATGACAGGTGGCACCATGAATTAGATTAGGAGTCTTTCATAGTAAATCTTCACCAACCAAAGGAAAAGATTTTCAAGGATACTTATCCTTTCTTAAGACAAGTGCTTACTTTGTACTTTCTACTTTGCATATGAAGCAGCAAAATAGCAATGAGACATGTCTGCACCCTAAAAATGAGGTCCCCAGCATACCTACCTCCACAACCTTACAGTCAAAATTCCAGAACCGACAACACTTGAATTCACTGCACCAAACTATTTAGGGGAAATACCTGACCACACCACTTTTTTTTCCCCAGTGTAAAAATAATACAAACTCCATCTATGAAGCTCCACTTATCTCTACTTTTAAGGAATAAAGTGTCAAAAGGGGCTTGTAGGATGGCTGGGAATGTAAAGGCACCTACATCTAAACCTGGCAACAGAGTTCAAGCCCAAAAGCCAGAAAGTTCTCCTATGTACCTGTGTTCTCTCTGTCTCTCCTTATTTCTCTCTCAATCACACATAAATAAATAAAATAAATAAATAACAAATACATACATAAATACTGTCTGTACCTGCTGGTAGTGTGCCCCATTGCCCTGGTCAGTCAGTCGCCTTGTCTCATTCTGCAGGGCTCATTCTTCTTTGGTGACATAATCTTACCGTATTCTCTTCTTCCCATTGGACTGTTTGCATTGCAGACTACATAAATAAATAAATTTGAAGAAATAAAAGTATTTAATAATTAGTGGATTACATTAGGAGGTAAAGGGCTAACTGGGATAAATATAACTAGGAGAAATAATTCACTCATTCCTGGCATCTTTAATTAAGTGGAACACACATACAGTCTTCATGTCGTCTGCAATGCAAACAGCCCAATGGGAAGAACAGAACACAGTAAGATTATGTCACCAGAGAAGAATGAGCCCTGCAGAATGAGACAAGGTGACTGACTGACCAGGCAATGGGGCACACTACCAGCAGGTACGGCAATGTTGGTTCAACCCACAACAGGAGAACAGGTTCAAGGAAAACCAGCATGCTGGAGCTGAACACTTAGGTCACGAACAACCTTGCAGCTACATTCAAGTCACTTGAAATTTTCTGCAAGTGAGCATTTTTCTCATCTGCAGATAAGGTCCAGAGTGCTTTTCAACTTGGGGGATCACTAAATAGACGACGGACGGACGGACGGACGGACGGATAGATAGATAGCAGGTGATAGGTAGGTAGACAGACAGACAATCTATTAGAACACTTGGGCCACAGCAAGTATGATACTACACATGAAGTGGAATGTGAGTAGGATGTTAGGAATAGGAGATAAGCTCTGTGAGATAAAGAACTGATAGTGGGAAATACTGCACACAATTTGGAGACAGGAAGAAAGAACCAAAGAAGAGAGGGAAGGTGAGGTGAAAATCCCTTATTGGGAGACTGAGCAAACTATACACAGAACAGAGAGCAAGGTACGTGACCAAGTGTGCACTATGCCTGGTCTGTCCCCTGCAGTTACAATTCCTGAGAGCACCCAACTCCCCAAGCAAATGAATGCCTCAGATGGAGGCAGAGAAGGCACAGAGGTAGGATGTGTGACAGTCAGCTATGTGAAAATGATCCACTAACATTCAAATATCATACCACCCAAAGATATGTGAATGGCTGCATGGTGCTGTGCTCTGGAAGCTTGCCCCTCCCCCACTTCCCGTGATTAATTAAAGCCAACTCAGCAGAGAATCTCAAATATTTGAATGTTCACTTGAAATGTTCAGCTTTAAGAATTCCCATTCACCTCCATTTTAATATTCATATGAAAACTCACATACACAAAAGCAAATTCTTTCAAAAAAAAAAAAAAAAACTTGAGAAACCAGAGTTTTTCTGTGAATCACAGCATGAATGAGTCAGAAGGAACTTTTGCATAGCTTCTGTCTAGGCTAAAGAGTCTAGTTGAATCCTGGAGGAGGGGGAGAGGGGGCACTTCTAGGCTGTGATTCACCTCCTCTTGGGAGTCACAGAACTATCCTAAAGCAACCAGGAGTCTGAGGCAGGTAAGCTGCCTCTTACTCGGCATAGTTGTTTACATAGCTCTGATTCCTCTTACCCAGAATTCAGTGTTCTAGAGAACAGACTGATAGGAGCTACCTGTGTTTTCTAAATTTGATTGGGATCTAAATTTGATTGGGTGTGAAAAAACTGTCTCATCCCTCAGATTTGGGATTTGGGGATTTTCATTTGAAGAAAACTGGAGAGAAGGGGGATCCATCCGGTTAGCAGAACTTACATAACTGAGTTCCTGGCACTCTCATCTGTTCTCTAAGAGTTTGTGAGAGGCTTGCAACAGCTCACCAAGCTCTCTGATGTGTTTCAAGTCAAGGGTGAACATTTCTGAAACTCACCAGAGTTGTGTGTTTCTCACATAGCCCTAGCTAATTAGAGTGTGGCACAAACCAAGTTCCTATTACTCCACAATATGCCAAGTATTAATGAAGGCTCCCAGACCACTGAGCCTTTCTCTTAGTGAATGCCAAAAGGCAAAGGCAGCTTAACTGTTCATATTACTAATATTAAAAATCAACAAATGTAAAACTTATTAATAAAATGTACAAATGCAATAATATATATTACACAAAGCAATGCTAGGAATTGAACCTAGTATCTCACACTTGCTAGAGAAGTATTCTACCACCGAGCTACGACCCAGTCTCCTGCTTCTTTTTTAGTATTTGGAGACAGGGCCACACTAAGTTGCCCAGAGTGGCTTTTGTGACTTTCCTACTTCAGCTTCCTGGATAATTGAAATCATACACCTGTATCACCAGACCCAGCTTAGAAAGCACTTTTAACACTCAACCTTGATCCTCTCAATACCTTAAGTTTTCTCATTATTTTACTTACAAGCAGATGGCAACTAAGTACCTTATGAAAGGTCATACATATCTACCAACTAGGACTCTAAATCTAGGAGGCAAAGAAATGGGTGTGTTGTGAGAATGCATTTCGCTAAGCTGAACACAAGGCTAAGTTTTTATCTGTCTAATGTACAAGCTATAGTTTCAGGCATAAATGAAAAGGCTCTTACTATTCCCCACACATTCATGTGTTTCTGGTACAACGTTCCTATGAACAACTGGTCCTGGGACTGCTCACTGCATGCACCAAGAGTACACTTAGCATACTCTATTCACCTACTCATCTCCTGGTTATTAGTAGCCATCATTGGACTGTTTCTACCTTCAGGCTGTCATGAAGAATACTGCTAGGAACACCAGTGTTCAATTCTCTGCTTTCATTTCTACCTATCTACTTGGGAGAGGAATTACTGAATCGTATGGTAATTGTATGCTCAATTCTTTTGGGGATGGTCAACCTGTTCTCCACAGTACATGCACTGTTCAGAGTCTCATTATGGATACAACGGCATGCAGACCTCAGCAACAACTGTGACTTCCCACTGTGCTATTTGGCCTGGTTTTGATTTTTAAGAAACAGTCACCTTACTATCACTCTCATTTTGACAGGGTAATTAGAGAAAAACATCTACTCTTATGTAAGTCACTATCATTGTGGAGTTTTCGTCACCTCTAGCTAAGTTAGTTTTCACAGAAACACAGGGACTTGTCTCCATGATGGTGAAAGAAACCTCTTCCTAGGGCTCTTTAATAAAGTCCTTGTGTGCAAGCAAAATGATCAGAGTTCAAATCCCCAGATCACAGGTAAAAATGCCAAGGGAATAGGAATCTCAAGAGCAAGCTAGTTAGCCAGAAGAGTCCTATAGATGAAATCTGAGCTTAATTAGAGATCAAGCCTCAAAAGAATAAAGTGAAAAGGTGTCTGCACACACATGTGAACCTACACACATGCAAATGCACATGCATGCACCCCCCTCTACCTACACGCAAACACATAGGGGGAAAAAGACACCTCTTCCAGTACAGTATACAAGGTAAGGATGGACATGACACACAAAATTAGAAGAAAAGCCGTAGTTTATTGTGAGCTCAAACTCACCTGCTTAAAAATAGCAGGCTTTCTGGAGCAGGGGTGAGAGGAGCCGAGTAGAGGGATGAGCCTCTACTATGGGAACTTAGCCAAAACAAGCTTCTCATGGGAATGGAATGATGAAAGACATATTCCACTAACGGGGCCAGGAGGCCTCATGGTTTAGAATCACAAATCCAAGTCCTAATGTGTTTTTCATTATCTTAGACATATTTCAAAATCTCTAAGCTTCTGATCCTCTATCTGTAAAATGGGAATATGAACTCCTATCTTTGTGCTGACTATGTGACTACTATGGCAACCACAGCTCTAAAGGATGCCTCTTGTGACAACTATGTTAAAGACACCCTACACACCTGACTCAGGAGCAAAGAATCTGTCCAGTATATCTGTCTCATAGACTAGTACTATCCAAGTCTCATCTAAGTTGTCTCTGGTACATCCCGGTCTCCCAGGGAAATCCTTGAAGGTACAGGCTATACTGCTTCTTCTCTAGAGTCTCCAAGCACAGGTAGTGAGGGGTCCTGAGCTACCAGATCTATATTTGTTCAACAGCATTTTCTGCTACTGTGTGCCAGGTACTGAAGTAGGTGCCGTGGCTACAGAAAGAATAAGGAAGGCATGGTCTTTGGGATAGAGGGAGAATTTCTTTAAAGGTTGGTGTCATTAGTGAATAATGGCCAGAAAAATGTCACAATGCTGACATTAGTGACTAATTAATTCATTCAGCCCACTAATGTTACTCATGGGAGCACACACCACTAGAGGTGAAACACCAAGCTTAATTTGCATGTAAGAGTTTAATAAAAGCAGCATACCAAACCATGTTTTCTGGAAACCTTTATACTTCTGTGCAGTGGTAGTAATTGTCTTAGGGGAGGCTGCGAGAAATAAAAAAAAAAAAAAACCCACAGGTCACAAAAATATAACTAATGCTTAACAGCAAGATCTCTCAAATGCATGATATTAAATAAGGTTAGTGAGTCTCCAACTTCTGCAAAATTATTTGACTAAGGTTTCTTTTGAGGGACTGAGAAGTTGAGATAGCATCTTATTCTTTGGTTCAGACCACTTTTGAACTTACAAGTCTCCTCTTGCCTAAGACTCCTGAGAGCAAAGACTAGAAATGGCCAGGGACCTCTTTTGTTACAGAAAAAATTTGAATGAGATCATTTCTACATTTTCATTTTTCAAATGCCACGAGCACTGGCCTGAGATCAGATTGGAAGGTCTTCTTTCTGAGTAGATAGATAAATGAACATACTAGATTCTTCAGAAATGGCATTGATTTCTCTGCCCCCATCTTCCTCTTGTACACACACACACACACACACACACACACACACACACACACACACACACACACATGACTGAACAGAAATGGCCAGATGAAAATGAGCATCAAATCTAAGATTTGGGGGTCAGTGAGACAGCTCTGTAAGTAAAAGCACCTATGAAAATCCGGTGAAGAGGATCAAAGCTTGACCTTTGGCATGCCCATGTTAGAAGGAAAGAACTAACTTCTGAACATTGTCCTGTGATCTCCACATGCGCATTATGACATGCAGGTTCTCTCTCCCCCACCTCAAATAAGTAAATAAACATTTTAAAAATCTAAGATTTCAATACAGTTTGATCCGACAAAAGAAGTACTCATACATATAGAGGAAAAGGAAAAATTTTGCAATTTTCCAGAACACATCATGGAAAGGAATGTCTGAGGGTGGTTACCTTTATCTATTAGTATTCAATAACCTGAATTACTGGGAAGAAACTCGTGTAATTTTGGTTTAAACAGGTAGACACAAAGAAAACAGCCCATAAAGGTGGGAGAGGGCCTAGGCAACTAGCACTTGGTTCCTTCCCCAAGTTCCTTCCAAATGACCTCAGCCTCCATTAGCCAAGCCCCTACTTTTCCCTACAATCTGCTTGACTATCCTGTCTCCATCCCTGTCTTCTTGAAAGTCCTCTCTGCATCATGTGACTGCCTGAGTTATATGACACACTGGCATCTGGCCACGGAGTCTTCCCAGAACACAGCCCACTTTTCAGGAAACCCCGCCTTGCTTTCAGGGTGGGAGGATGGTAGAGGAGAGAATAGGCAAAGAACAAGACGATGACAAGTTCCAACAGCCCTAAAGGATCTAGAGACCAAGCACACAACTGTTCACTGAAACAGATGCCACCAACCAGATCTAATCTGTAATCAGTAGATACGTGTTTTTACAAATACATTTATCTTTACAAACATCAAATGTCAATGTTACCATAGGAGTAGAAAAACTGTGAAAAAGTTCACAGATCCTTCTGCTCTGTATTTTGTCGATTATAATACAGACATATCAAAAGTACACAGTATTGGGCAGGAAGATATTGCTGACATCCTGCCAGCTTTCCCTGAGAGTTGCATAAATGTAAACACTGAAAAACTCAATTACTTACCAAAACAGTACATCATACCCAATACCATAAAATAGATTTCATTAGAAATCTCAGGTAGAAAACCTATTTCTATAGAGAACTTCTCCTACTCTCATTCTGCAGATACAACCAAGCACTAAGCAGTACTCAACAAATGCCTAGGTGTGATTTAGGGCTCCTATGATATGCTGAAGGACAGAGTCAGATTCCAGTGTCTCCTGCACAACAGGCTGGAGCCTCCCCACTTCATTTAAACATGGTAGCCTCAGGCTCAGACCTCAAGCTTTTCTCTGCCTACACTTACAACCAAGCATCATCATACCTAATGCGTGATGTAAAGTAGGTCATTTGGATGCTTTCCTTTTCAACATCTCCATGCTTGAAGAGCCGCTGTACCGACAGCCTCACTGCCACACCTCATCTCTCAACAGGACTTGCCAAATGCCAACATTGCCACAGTGTTTAAACAGAACCCCTGAAGACCAGTCCTTTTTATGTTTTCTTTTATTTTTTTCCTTTTATACAAACATAGCAAGTGATTGTCCCTGTCCCCCTCTTCCTTCCCCTCCCTCTCTCATTTTTACCAATCCATCTCTCTTCCTCTCACCCTTATTCCTGTCTGCTTTTGTGGGCCACAAAATTCCCTTTGGGTTGTCTGTTCCAGTGGGGCTTCAGGCCTCTGTGGCAGTTTAAGTGGCCTTTCCTTAGGTAGGATGGGGACACTGCACTTCGCCTGCTTAGCTCTTGCCCCTAAGGGTCCCACTGCATATAGTTATTTCTCCCGAGTCCCTCTCTAGTCCATAGGGGAATGTTGATGTCTCCCAAAAGGCCATCTTGACACATTTGTTTCCCTAACATCCCACATCTGAACATCATCAATTCATCAGCATTTGCTTGGAAATGTGTCCCACAGACAACCTGTCTATCCACCATCTCAGCTTCAGCACCAACAAGGCAGGAGTTCTGGTGGTTGCATCATCTGACAGCCAGCTTGATAAATGGTGAACAAGATGAACGCATGAATGCTAACTCTGAAGAGTGAGATGACTCAGAAAGGCAAACAGCAAAAGCAAGATCCTGAGCCCAGACCCACATGTTGTCCAGGAAATGACCACCTCCTGAAGCACTGAAGGACAGGGGAGAAGGCTGCGGCTTCCTTGCTTGTCAATTTCCACCTCCTGTCAAGTACACACACTTCAAACTTTCTTCTGACAAGGCTTCTGCTCTAGCCCTGAAGGCATGCTCAAGGGAATGGAATTATCTGCCAGAACAAATAACACTAGCCTTCTCAACAGCTCCTTTACAACTGGGTTTGTTTAGGAAAAATCTTATTTTCAAAATGAGAGGCCCAGCTGGCTGTGGCAGTCCATGCATGCCTGCTATCCCAACACTTGGGAGGCTGATGGAGGATTTCTATGTGTTCCAGCTGAGGTGAACACAGCTCTAGAACAACCTGTTGCAGAAAGAGAGAGAGAGAGAGAGAGAGAGAGAGAGAGATGGAAGGTGTGCAGAGGACTGGGAGTGAACAGTACTAGCTGGAGAGAGAAGACGTTCATACTGCCCAGTTCTAAAGTAAAATGATCAGGACAACAGAGTGGGAGTGGAAGTGTTTCTGAGAAGTGACATTAGATATTAGCACCCATTTTATGTAAACAAACTCAGGTATTATTCCTTGTGGCGTCAAAGCTACAGCTACAGAAAAGCGAAAAGGCTGTTTTCTGGTTTGATTTGGAGGGAAAGAAGGACATTGGACCTCTTGACTATTCTCACACCTGGAACAAAGACAGACAAAAGAAAGTGCTGGGTCCTAACACTATATTACAGACCTCTGTCTGAAGCCTGTGCCCATGAAATGCACTGTGAACTCACCCCCAACCCTGACATGCTAGCATCACCGGGATTTCACAGAATTGAAAAGACACAGAACTTACTGCTAAGCAGAATCAAATACAAAGTGACAGGCGTATGCATGTCTTTATCAACAGAAGGAAGGAGTAGAAAAAAAGCTAAGCAGACTTGGCACATACGAAAATTGGTTTTGTTAACTGGCAGATGATTATTCAGATTGCTCTGCTATGTTCTTCTCCTTTTTGATATGCCTGTGCATGTGTGTGCATGCGTGTGTACAGGAGGACACTTGAATATGTGTGCCTGTGGAGGCCCAAGGTGACAGGAGGAATCATCCTGGAATGCTCTTCCTCCTTATTTGCTTTGTTTGGGATTTTCTAGGCTCCACCTTTCTAGGACTATAATTGAAAGCCACTGTCATTTGCACCTGGCATTTTACAAGGGCTCTGGAATCCAAACTCAGATCCTCTTGCTTTCAAGGCAAAGGCTTTAACCCCTGAGCCATCTCCCCCTTTCTCTGCTATTTTCTTTAGACTAAATCCTTCTAAATGTGATTTATGTTTCAGCTGGAACTTGCTTTAAAAAAAAAAAGGAATCTGGCATGATACCATCGATCCAAAGATGAAACTAGTAAAGACAGAAACAGAACTGCAGTAACAGACTATTGATCTTAACTGAGAGCATCTTAGACACTTTAAAAACATCCACTTATATCTCAGCAGTATTGGTGATGTGAAGGGGAGTCGAGAAAGCACTGCTCAGGTTAAAACCTTAATGTACTCATCACACATAATTCTTATCAACTCTCAACATGAAACCTCCACTGGGCCAAACAGAAGGCTCCGATTTCCTGAGCTCATCATCATGTCAGTGACCCTCTCAAGACAATGCTTAGATTTGACTGTGTAATCTTATTAATCTCAACATGGCAAGGCGGCTACCCCTCGCCCTGCGCATGTGTTGTTGTAGTTACTAAACTATTTCCAGGCATATTCTTTTGTCACGGATCCCACTATCAGGCATCAACACAGTCAAGTCCCCTCTCTCATGTACTCCAATTAAGCATTTTGCTCTGCAGATGAAAAAAAAAATCAGTTCATCTGGAAGACATACAGAGTATACTCAGGTGATAAGACTCCCATTTTGCCATTCTCCTCTTATTAACAAATGTCAATATTTAATTGAATAATTTTAAGCGGCCAGATTACAAGTTTGCTAAAATGAAAACATCTACCCAGTCTTTAGAAAAAATTATATAGTGTCTATGTTCATACACACACTCATATATACTCAAGAACACATACATACACACTTTTTTAAGCAAACATTCAGTGTTCACTGCATTTTGTAAATAAGACATCTAACACAGAGATTGTGTAATGAGAGACAGTCACTCTTTAGCCCTAAAATAAACAAGCACTGACTTCCCAGACAAGGTCACAGGCCTCACGAAGCTCCACCATCGAGAGCCCAGGCCACTAAGGCAACATCACATCCATGGGGTGAGGGGTGGCCACCTCACTGACACAGGCAAGTCATGACTGAGTGGAGGAAAGCACTAGGCAGTAGGCCAATGCAGCATCTGCTTCAGCCTGCCTTGTTTTCCTACGTGCCACCCACCACCAAACTATCTGAACACAACCCAAGGTTCTCCAAATGTGGTGCTTACTCTGATTCTCTCCAGATCCCAGCTCACTGTTTAAGGATGCTTTCTTTCCCTCAGATTTTGGCTGGTTGCTGCCAAGGATTGCTTCTCACAGTGACTACTAACAGGTACCCTGGCATGTGCACAGGGCTTATCATGTGGTGATGAGGGAGAGTCTCAGAGGCAGAAGTTGTTAATAGCAAGTGTGGACAAGGTCATATTTAGGAGATGGTGATAGGGAGGGAAGTTGACTAGTGAGCAAACTCAAAGGTTTTGCCATGGAGAGAATAAGATCAGAAAGAAAGGCTAATTGGTAAAACTTGGGGAAATGAAGGCAGAAGTGATTCCAAAGACCATCCCACAAAATAGAGGATAAGTGCTGGGTCTGGATTGGCTTCTGAAGCAGCAGCCTTGTCTTCACACTCACCTTCAATGCATTGTTGCCAATGCCTTGTCCAAGGAGCTTCAGCTGAGCAGCATGCAGTGGACAGTGCTCAAGGCAAGTTACTTGACTTCTGGGCAGGAGACTTCCTCAGTGGGATGGCTCATCCATAAATAGTCAATTGTGGGCATTAATAAAGTTAAAAATTATACTTTGCCCATGAAGTTTCTGCTCTCTGTATTTCAAACAATTGCATGAAAATAATATTGAAACAATATTTATAATTTATAATTTCTGACTTAATATACAAGATTCTAAGGTAGTTTATAAAATTATCTTTAATAAAACAAAAATAAAAATATTAAAGGACCAAAAGTCAAAATTGGTAAAAAGCTATTTGTACATGGTAGCTTTCCACAGATATTAAAGATGGACCACAAATTTGGCTGTGTGCTTACCAGGGGTCAAAAAGGAAAGTATTATTTTCTGTGTCAAAAAAAAGTAATATTCCTTGAAAAATGTGAAGGTATTCTAACCTTAGTTCTGAAACAAATTTTTCAGGAGGTAAACATCAGAAATTTGATTTCCTGGAACTTCCACTGACCTCTAAGTTACTTAGAGATTTATGCTGCACTTAGAAATATCAATATTGGGCATTTAATAGTCAGGACATCAGTCTAAGACAAAAACTGTATTGCTCTCGGTTCTTAGGTTTCTTCCACAAAGCACTCTCTCTCTCTCTCTCTTTCTCTCTCTCCTGCTCACTCTCTCCACATTTACTTCTTCTAGAAGTAAAAGCACCAAACAAAATGTGCAATTGGGGGGAGAAAAAGCTAAGCCATGCTAAATCAAGACAATTGCTCAAGACTAATGCTTTATCCACTCATCAGTATAGTCAGAGAGATAAGATTCATATAAAACTGAAAAAAATTACCAGAAACTATCTAGAAAATGTTAATGTATTTGGTAAATAATTTGAGACTATCAGAATAAGAGCAGAAAGTCATCCCTACTGTGACAGATTGACATTAAGTATAAACAATAGTTGGGTGTTCTTATTTGAGAGTGGAGATACAATATGTCAACCAAGCTGGGACAGGAAAGTTATAAGGGGTGTTACTAGTTAACACCCATCCCCAGGCATAAGCTGCAGACAAACAGAGGCATATGGTCACACAGCTGCTAATCATACTTCATATCCATATTGTGTTATTTCCTCACTGTGCTTCAATGTCATCACATAAGATAGAGGTCAGTAATATCATCTTCAATTTATGGATAAGAAAACACATGCCAGGGACTGAGGATCTTTGCTCAGCAGCTGACTGTGGGTTGACCATGTAAAGACCCAAGTTCAATCCTCAGTGTAGCAAAAAGAAAAGTAAATACACACCAGAGATGAATTAAGTAACTAACCCAAATTGGCAAAGAGTAATTAATGCTAGAACTAGAGTCCACCTAGGATTACTGGCTTCCTGGCAAAATGCCCTTTCACTAATCTAATGACTTGGATCAGCTAACCAGTAACCATGGGGACAGAACTGGGTTCTATTTTACAGTAAGAACAGTGCCTTTTGACATTTCAGAAGGAAATCCTTTTCTGAAGGCTTTAAATGGAAATACCAAGTTTTACATTTTGATTTTGTTGTTGTTGTTGTTGTTGTTTGCTTTTGTTGTTTCCTGAGATAAGATCTTGCTGCAGACCTCACTGCCCTGGAGCTCACTAGGACTAGGCTGGTCTTGAACTCCTGGGTTTGCTTCCCATGTGCTGTGATTGGTATGTGCCACCATGCCTGGGGCTAGCTTATTTTTGTTTGTTTTTTGTTTTTTAAATGACAATTCTTAGACCACAATGATTTTTATGATTTACTGATAAAGTCTATTTCCAGATATTTTTCTCAAGTCTAATCGTCCCACTGAAGAGCAAAGCCCCACAAAGCAGGAGCTAAGGCATAGTCCTCAAACTCAGACCCATCTTTATCCTGACCTATCTGGAAGTAACGCAGCAGTCTGCAAGTTTCCTTGTCTGAGGCAATCAGAAGTCAGTCCCAGATTATTCTTCTTAAGGTACTTCTTGGTAAGATACTTCAGGTATCTTTTAGAGAACTGTTTCTCAGAAACAACTGTGATTTTGTTCTTGAAACATTCAATGTGAACAACATTCCTGAGATTTCCAGTTTTTCCACTGACTTTAACCTTCTGTAGAAACTATCAAAACTGCCAGAATCAAGATTCCATTTTCTACCAGATGAGTAAGGTTCAAATTAAACTTCCAGGTTGCCTTCTTAGTCTTGTCTTTCTGCAGCGCCATCTTGATTGCGGCAGCATGAAGAGTAGACATATGTTTTGAACATCTCTATTTCTAACCAGACTTTCTCATAATTTTCTTTGTCTTTCTTTCAAGAAATCTAAATACGAGCAGAGTTTTAGAAGACAACAAGCATTTCCAAATATGCATGGAAAGCTTAAATCTAAGACCCCCATGAATATTTAAGTCAGATAATTCAAACTGTTCTACTACACTAATTGATAAAATAAGGATTCTTCTGTTATAAAGGAAGGATTGGTGAATTTAATAGAATGACTAAGCCACAGAGAATCAGCAGATCTGATGTCTCAGACCAGTTGCACTTCAAACTCTCTCAGAAATGTTTATGAAATCACAAAATCCAATCTTCCCTAGAATCCACTGAATCAAGGCCTCCAAAAGCTGAACCCCAAAAATACTCATTAACTCTCTAGGTGATTCTGGGACCCAGCACTTGTAATCCTAACCCATACTGACCAGCTCAAAACTCCCAAGGCAGACAAACAGCTAATACTCAACCCACCAGCAACTACAGCCACGCCATTCTCTCCTCCTATTGATCACCTTTCTCTGTCTTCGGCAATGCAGTGGCTAGACCTAACACTGATAGGCAGCTGAGGATAATGTCTGGGCAGTCGGAAAGCAGCAGGATGGATTCTATTCATCCCTCCCCAAGATCTTCTGAATCAATCTATGTCAAAAGATCAAAACAATGAAAACTGGTATTTGTATTTGGAGACCGGGGAGATGGTTAGTTGTTAAAGTGCTTGTCACGAGAACAAGAGGACAGAGTTCACATCCCACATAAATGCTAAGTGGACATGGTGTTCCTCCTGTAATTCTACCCTCAAAACAGGATCCTCAGTGAAAGCTGGCTAGTGAGACTAGTCATCAGTCATAATAGTAACCTTTAGGGTGACTGAGAGACCCTGTCTCAAAGAATAAGATGGAAGAGCAATTTAGGAAGATTCCAAACATCATCTTCAGGCCTCACATGAATACACATGTGCATTCATGTGCACACATAAGCCCACACACATGCAAACCAATGCACACACACACACACATACCAAACACATATACATAACCAGAAAAAAAAAAGCCTGGTATCTATTATCACTACACTTGGCACTAACTCTGTACACGCTAACCCTTCAAAGTATTATACCTGGTTTATATCCTAAAAGAGTAACTTTCCCAGGATGCTACAAGTGGCAGAATAAAGACATGAGTCAAAATCTTGGCCAAGCTATGCTCCGAACACTCATGAAAAAATACTCGGCACCCACTTGATTTCAGCTTCCACTCCCGCTGTGCACAGAAACCTGAGGCTCCACTGGTTTCAACAGGAAATGAACACCACCACCAGGGAAAAGGAAACACAGGCCCATTCTTAAAATTTAAACCACCCTTATCAAGGCACTTTCGAAAACCATCAGAGTCCTTCTGGAAAAATGAAACCTTTAGAATGTGAGGACATGCCAAAGGTGACTTTCCCCACATGATATCTGTGGATTTCCTGATTGGCTTGTTGGGAAGAAACTGAAGTAAAAGTTTCAAAGGTAACTCCAAAGCACAAGTGATTCCTACTCTTTGACCCTTCTACTGAACAAGGTAAAACAGGCTTGCACTTACGCTGGTTATAGGGCAGCCATGCGAATACTGACCAAATGAAACACTTTGCAAAGTGAAAGTAAAATGCTGTTCATAGTTATGCTAGGAAAATCGGCGGAACTCTCTCCTGGTGGCAGAATTTGATGACAATGAAGAAGAAATCAGTCCCACAGACTCGCTCAAAAGTAGGGCTGTTTTACTCAACAAATAATTTTTGTCAGAAAAACCACTAGCATAGAAAACTGTTGCCTAGAAATAGGGCCACTGCTATAGTAAACCTGATCTGATCATATGGTTCTCAGGCCGTGGGGAGTGATTTGAGAAGAGTAAGGAAGAGTATGGAACTCTTGGCTAGAACACTGTAAGCAGAGCTTAATGGGCGCTTCTGATAGGAATTTGAAAGATCCGAAGGCCAAGAGAAATATGAACTGTGGAGGGGTGACTTCATAAGATTTCAAAAGGAAATCAGGATTCTATCAAAAACCAGGCTAGAATCTTTTCGGGTTACATCCTGGCAAAGAATCTGGTTGTATCTGCCCTTGACATAAGAACTTGAGTAGGGCTGAATTTGAACTACTGAATGAATATGCTTGGCATAGGTATTACTTGCCAGTCTTAGCCAGGTCTACAGTAAAAAAGAGCAACAAGTTGGGCAGAAAGTTACAAAAACCATCCAGTTTACTGATGAAAAAAACTTCAACGAGTTTAAATTTGCAGCCAAGGTATGTGATTTGAGAGAGAGAAAAGAGAGAAATGAGTTGCAATTTTTGAAGAGCAGCCTCCTATCAGGACTAAAAAGAAAGTGCCTTGAGGTTAAGACCCTAGCCAACGAAGGCTCCAACCTATAAAAAGACAAATTCATTTTAAAAGAGAACCTAAGCTCCATATTCCCAAGAGTTTCCTGCTCCTTGAAAGCAATGTATAGGACCTGTTTCCCCAGGGCCAGTACACAGAGGCTGCACCAGCTGCGGCTACTACTGCTGCTGCTACTACTACAACTGGGGTCCAAGGTAGCTAAGCTCCATTTCTTGCTGGTAACAGAGTTTGGCAGTAGCATCCACATAGTACTGGTTTTCAGACATTAAAAAAAAAAAAAAGCAAGATTAAAGGTGTAATGGAGTCTTGTTCCACAGTTCCAGAGAGTCCCTGAGGCCAAACAACATGTGGTTAGGGTCAGAATCCCTGCAAGGAAGTCCTGAGAGGCCAATAGTGAAGCTGTGACTGTGAAGGCTAAATTGCAGTCAAGTATCTAGGATATTAGAGAGGCTAGCAGCACAGAAAGCTGCATACAAAGTAGGGCCAGTGCAGAAGAGAGGCAACTATAAGCTGCAGGGAGCAGAGCTGGAGTGGTGGGGCTACTTAATTCCTTTGCAGATGACATGATTCCATCATGTGATCCAAATACTGCACATGGAGTTGCAAGATTTAGTGCATGTCCTCTGTTTTTCATACTTGCTTTAATTGGGTATCTCCTCGCTGTGCCCACATCCTTCCCTTTGGAATGGAAATGCTTATTCTGTGCCACTGTATGTTGGAAGATGCAATTTATTTCTTGACTTTCATAGATCATCACAGTTATGAGATTATCTGCCTTGAGTCTCAAAAGTAACTGTTAAACACTATGGGGACTGTGATGTAAGTTATATTCACTCCACTGTTAATTTGAATCAACTGTGAGAAGAGCCTCTGTGCATCCCTATAAGGCAGTATCAGGATACTTGAGGTAGGAAAACCCACCCACTGAGGGTGGCCTATTTGCAAGGGGGGGAGTCCTATACTAGATTAAAAAGTAGAAAGAAAGCTGAGCACTAGCATGCATTCAAATATTGTTCTTTGTTATTGTTGTTGTTGTTTTAACACAGATGCAAGAATGCAATGAGCTGTCTCGAGTTCCTGTCTCTGTGACTTCCCCTAAAATGAAAACTGTAATGTTGAACTGTGGATTGAAATAAACTCTCCCCCACTTAAGTTGCTTTTGTCAGAGTATTTTACCACAGCAACAAAAAAGAGCCTAAAACAGTGACTCCGGAAATTGGAACAAATGCACTGTGCATCAAGAGATGGGGGCCAGAGGCGCTGGAGAGGTGGCTCAGGGGTTAAGTCTCTGCCTTGCAGGTGGAAGGTCCTGAGTTCGGATCCTAGACCCCACGTATAGACGCCAGGCGGAAGCGGGGGCAGCCTGCGTTTCCCGTCCTGGTAGGGCGGAGCCTGTGAATCCCAGGGCAGAGTAAACAAGGAGGAGGTGGAGGCGTCATGATGGTTCCCGAATTCGTCTGTGGTTCTACACACACATACATAACTACACACACATACATACACACACGTGCACACATGCATACATGCATAATTGAATAAATAATAAAATTTAAAAAAAAAGAGATGGGGGCCAGAATCAGAATATTGAGGTAGGAATGGTAATGCCTTTCACTGGCTCACATGTTTGAATGCCTGGTCTGCAGCTAGTGGTGCTATTTTGGAAAGTTGTGGAATCTTTAGGAGGTGTAACTTTGTTAATGAAACTGAATCACTGGGGGGGGTGATCTTGAGATTTTTATATCCTGGCTCCAATTCCTTTTATCTCTTTACTTCCTGCAAATGTGACTGGTTGGTCATCTGTTTCTATTCCCATCCCCAACCATGACAGAATAAAGCCATGCCTCTTCCCCGCAACCCAGAATTGTAAGCCGCAATAAATCTTTCCTTCTTTTAATTACTTCTTGTCAAGTATTTTGGTCACAGCAATGAAAAAAGTAATAATACATAATGGAGTAAGGCCTTTTAAGACCAAATCCACAAATAGATGAGAGGAAGAGGACAGGAGAAAAAGGCAACTAGCAACTGGAAGCTGGCAATCAGGTAGATGTACAGAAAAGAGGGCTCAGCTAGCCCATGATGAGAGGGCCCGGGACAAGCATCTAAGGAAAAGAATTCCTGTTGCCAGACCTCTGTCATGGCAAAATCTAGACCAATACTACTACCCAATAACCCTTTCTGCAATAATGAAAATGCTGCAGTCACAAGTGGTAACAAAATTTGCTGGTAACAGAATTTGGCACTTAAAATGTGGCTAGTGGCCCGAGGAGCTAATTTATTTAATATTAACTTAAAATGAAATTGGGGGGTGGATTTATCTCAGATGAACACAGCCCAAGGCTCAATCATACAGAAAGTCAAGGGATTACTATGGCTAGTGGCTGTGGCTGGAGCACATGGATCAAGAGACTTGTTTTCTGGAAAGGTAAAGCAGAACATATTGGGGCTAGAGATGCCACGTAAAACAAGAGGGATTAAGGGCCACTTAGTCTATGTGGACACACCCAGGATACTGTAACTTCCATTCTCTTCTTTTTAAGGCTGCAGAAATACTGTATTCAGCCCCCAGTCCTCCAGATAAGATGAGAAGAAGTGACCATCTGCCAGAACAGACCTAAAGAAACTAACAATGAACGGCTCTCTTGGGTCACTCCAATGAAGCTCAAAGTCTAGAAGTCACACTCACACGCTCAATTTTCCTCCACTCTCCAAGTTTAACCCTGAGCAAACAACTAAGGTAAACAGCTCTCTGAAGAGAACCTCCAATGCAGAGAAAGAGCAACTCCGCACAAAGGAAGACTACACAGAGAAGCAACTCCCAAAGGATAAAAGAATAATCACCAAAGAAAAATATGTAGTTTCTTATTGTAAATAACATTCAGAGAATGAAATAACCACTCACATCAAATACATAACAACAGAAGTGGAAAGGGAGGACTGGAAATGGTCCCTGTGGAACTCCCTAGCTCGATGGAAATGCTTTGTTCTGCTCAGGGTGGGTTTGCACTAGAGTATATGATTATCAAAACTAAGCACAATTATTAGGGTCGGTAAATTTTAATATACATAAATTATACCTTAATTTTTACAAGCTTAACAGAAATTTTAAAACAGATTAGCTTTGAAAAGAATGACTGGAAAATAGTTAAGAAAAGAGGATATTAAGAGAATCAATCCAGATAGTCACAAATCTTGGTTCCTCATGAACCAATAGAAACAGAGAAAAAGAAATCACCAGCACAATCAGGTAGAGATTTCCCAGCACGAAAAGTCACAAGTAGCCAGACAGAAACTGACACAACAGAGGAAGACCTCTGGGCCTTCCTGGGAAACCTGAACTGGAAACAAGAGAAGAATTTGTAAGCTTCCTAAAGAAAACAAGAGATACCACACTTGGAAGGCTATGAGTTGAGAATATTTGGGCTGGGGAGATGGCTCAGCAATAAAAGCATTTGCTGCACAAGCCTGATGACCTGTGTTTAGATCCCCAGAACCCATATAAAAGCCAAATGTGCACCCATAAAAGTGGGAGACAGAGATAGGAGCCAGCTGTCGCTTATACAGCAAAGAAGTGCTATCTTAAACATGGTAGAAAGACCTTGTTCATACCCAAGATCATCCTCTATCTCTATGGGCATGCCATGGCACACACGTCTGCAAGCATGCACACACACGTGCGCGGGCACACACGCACGCGCACACACACGTATGGGTGCGCACACATACATACAGAAACACACATAAATATAAGCATGCACTGAGGAAAAAGAAATTTTTAAATATTTTGGGTGCTGGAGAGGTGGCTCATTAAGCCTCTGCCTTGCAGGCGGAAGGTCCTGAGTTCGGATCCTAGATCCCACATATAGACACCAGGCAAAGCGGGGGCGGCCTGCGTTTCTGGTCCTGGTAGGGCGGAGCCTGTGAATTCCAGGGCAGAGTAAACAAGGAGAAGGTGGAGGCATCCATAGTGGTTCCCGAATTCACCCATGGTTCTACAAACAAACACAATTGAATAAATTTAAAAAAAGATGTTTAAAGGTTTTTTGGTAATTTTTTACATCTCATTTTTTTGTGTATATCAGAAAGCATTGTGTGTCTCTGTGGAGGATCAAATGTGTGTGTGTGCATGTGTGTATGTATTTGTGTGTGTGTGTGTGTGTGTGTGTGTGTGTGTGTATGTGTGTGCATGTGTATCAGAGCACACTATGTGTCCCTGTGGAAGACCAAGGGTGACTGTGGGAATCATCCTGGATTGCTTCTACCTCCTTTTTGCTTCACTGTGGGATTTCCCAGGCTCTACCCACCAGGCCCAAAAATACAGGTTACTAGGATCTAGGATCTGAACTCAGGGCTTCTGCTTGTGAGGCAGAGTCTTAATTCCTGATCCACTGCTCCAGGCCTACTTACAGATTTTCTTTTAATAATTTTCTTTTTTTATTATTTATTATTTATTCAATTGTGCATGTATGCGCACATGAGTGTGTATATGTGTGTGTATGTATGTGTGTGTGCATGTGTGTAGAACCACGGATGACTTCGGAACCACCATGGACCGCCTCCACCTCCTCCTTGTTTACTCTGCCCGGGGATTCACAGGCTCTGCCCTACCAGGACCAGAAACGCAGGCTGCCCCCGCTTCTGCCCGGCGTCTATACGTGGGGTCTAGGATCCGAACTCATGACCTTCTGACTGCAAGGCAGAGGCTTAACCCCTGAGCCACCTCTCCAGCCCCTCTACTTATAGATTTTAAGTAGAGGCAATGAAACAAGGACATCATCAATAGGTGCCTTAAAAATTCTTAAGGCAAAACTTTCCATCCTAGAAGTCCATAAATAGCCAAGTTACCAACATGGCATAAAAGAAGACTTAAGGAGTATTTATCTGAAGATCTCTAAAAAAAAAGCAACCTGCTCTAAACCCTCAGGAAGGTGAGAAAAGACCAGACCTAACACAAGAAATATGACTCAGCAGAAGAAAGCCAAAGAGGTTCTAGGGGACACAATGGAAATCTCAGGGTCGGATGTATGGCCAGCCTAAGATGACCAGTCTAGACTAGAATTGTGCAATTCCAGAGATACACATGAAGCTGGGCATGGTGGTGAGTCAGGAGGAACAAGAGTTCAAGGCTGAACTAGGTGTCACAGTGAGACTCTGTGAAAGAATAGAGGTGGTCGCAGGGAGACAAGGGTATGTTCAGAGCTGTCATCCCTGAGAACCTCATAGACTGCATCAGGGGCCGAAGGCCTGAGTCACATTCCTAAAGAAAATTGGCTTTTCTTTATCATGGACTAAGTGTCCCTTCTGTGCCCTACTGCCTGAATCTATAGACCAGTCCGTGCCACAGAAGCACTACTGCCAGCTGAACAGATGTCACATCCTAGGTCCTAACAGCTAACCACTGCATTCCTCCAGACCCCCAACTACAAGGAGCCCTGTTTATCATAACTACTTCATTAAAAGGTTTCTACAACCAGTCTTAGTTTTGGTCAGATTCAGGAGCATTGATTTCCACTGAGGACAAAACATTCTTCTGGGAGTCTTATCTAGTGAGAGCAGCAGAGCCCTTTCCTCACATGCCCTGGTTTGCACTTTAGGGACTTAATACCAGAAGGAAAGAAACACTATTACACCTGGGAAAATACAGGAAAGTGGGACATGTAGTGCCTTCCTAGGACACGGCAATGTCCTCTTTCTAATCTGACTAGTGAGCACAGAGGTATTTTTCTCTAATAGAATAAGTTGTGTTTCACATAACATTCTGTATGTTGATATATTTTTCAAATTTTAAAAAATTCCCCCCAGCTGTACATCGTTGTAAACACTCATAATCTCAGGCTTGGGAATGCTGACGCAGGAGGATTAAGAGTTCAAGGCCAGCCTGGGCAGCACAGTGAGCCCCTATCTCAAACAAAAAAGCATAAAATCACACGAAATAAAGTCCTTGTCCAAACAGATAAAATAATAATGATATAGTGAAAAGCACTGATAAAATGGGAGACTAGAAGTCTATTCAATCGATTATAATTTTATTTTTTTAATTATCAAGTACTGTTTACTTAAAGCCTCTTTTCAAGGGTAGCAACTTTCCAAAGCTCTGCCAAAGCAATCATGCCCTTGACCTCTATCATTTGTTAGTCTGTGTCACTATTTTGTTGACAAAGTATGCTTACTTGGCTAAGTTGAAGACAGGAAAAAAAAAGTCACTGATTTTCCTGTTATTTTTTTTTCTTTTCCTTCCTTCAGTCTTTGCCTAATATAAAAACAATATAAAACAAAATGGACCTAAGTCAAATGAGGACAGGGCCTGACTGCCATAGAACATTCTCTCATGAGTGTTACATTCTTGCATGCATTCATCAATCAATCCCATCCCATATTCAGTACCTGGCCAAGGCAAGGTCCGACACAGCATTAGAACCAAAATATCTCTTGACTAGAGAGAGAGAGAAAAAAAAAAAAGGGAAGGAAGGAAGGAAGGAAGGAAGGAAGGAAGGAAGGAAGGAAGGAAGGAAGGAAGGAGGGAAGGAAGGAGGGAGGAGGTGAGGGAGGGAGAAGGGAGGGGGAGCGAGGGAGGAGGGGAGGGGGAGGGAGGGAGGAGGAGTGAGGAGGGAGGGATAGAAAAAAGAAGAGACGAAGGAAAGAAAGAAAGAAAAGAAGAAGAGAAGAGAAGAAAGAGAAAGAAAAGAGAGAATAGAAGAAAGAAATAAAGAAAGCAAAGCAAAGAAAAGAAAGAAAGAAAGAAACTAAAGAAAGCAAGCACGCCGAAAAAACGACTAAAGCACAGCAAAAAGCACGAAAGAAAGAAATAACAAAGAAAAGAAAGAAAGACCAACCCATAGACGCAGACATCCGAAAAAGGTGCCGAGAATCAGCCATGGTAGAGTAAAGCAACCCCACATGGAAACTCAACAGTGATGCTTCCTGCCTGGACCAAAGGAGGGTGCTATCAAAAACAATCCTTCAAAATTATCTCTAAGTTTGAAACAGACTGAATTAAACTTGAATAAATAAAGTGCAAGGTTTAAGTGGGGTAAACAGAGAAAGCAGCGCTGAGGAATTCCCACCTGGCCTCTGGCATCATCGGTGCTGGCTCTGGATAAGGGGACAAAGCCTTGGAGGACCCTCAGTTCCCCTCCTGAAGGTCAGTAGGATTGTCAGAGCGCATATGCGCCTGTCTCCCACATCCCACTGGTAAGGAGATTCACACATTTAGTGAGGATGCCTCTGCAGACTAGAAGTTGTAAAAAGTCTTTATTAATGCTTTGAAACAGCTGACCCTATCCTGTGACTTTTAAACTGAAAAATTCTAAAGTCAAGGAAAATAATGTAAGTTGAAACTATGCCCACTTCTATTATAATTCCATGTTTAAGAGCAACTCATAAATGTATATGACTCACACATTTGAATATAACAAGGCGTGCCTTTATCACTTCATCTTCCGGTGCCAGTAATCCCATGATACACAATGCCAAAACCCCTAATAAGTGCAGCATGCTCTGGCCAGTCTCCAGAAATCAGTAGGAGACTGCTTTAATAAGGACACACACCTGAAAGAGGATTCCTGAGCTCTGGACTACTGGATCCCAGTTAGCTGTCAAAAAACCTTCATCTCTCCCCTCTCATACTTGATGTGCTGATTGCCACCCTAGAGCTTTTGGGGAAGGTGCCACTCGTCTCAGCAAAGAAGCAAAGGCTCTTAGGATGGAAAGTGGCTTGCCCAGGGTTATGCAGCTGGCAAATAAAAGAGCTGGGATCTATGTCTCAGGTCCCTAAAAGCAAAAACTCACCAAAGTTTGGTTCGTGATCTGGAGATAAGAAAATAAGTGATTAGGGCTGGGTGACAGCTCAGTGATGCAATACTTGTCCAAGTGATTGAAACTTAACCTTTGATAATTCTTGTAATTTTCCTGAGGGAGTAGTTTAGTCTTTCATAAAAACTGTCTGTGGCTGTCCCTTTCTTATCTCCTTTGTAACCTCGGTTGCAGGAGTAACTACTTTCTTCTAAGAAATGAGGACAGGGCCTGACTGCCATAGAACATTCTCTCATGAGTGTTACATTCTTGCATGCATTCATCAATCAATCCCATCCCATATTCAGCACCTGGCCAAGGCAAGGTCTGACACAGCATTAGAACCAAAATATCTCTTGACTAGAGAGAGAGAGAGAAAAAAAAAGGGAGGGAGGGAGGGAGGGAAGGGAGGGAGGGAGGGAGGGAAGGAAGGAAGGAAGGAAGGAAGGAAGGAAGGAAGGAAGGAAGGAAGGAAGGAAGGAAGGAAGGAAGGAAGGAAGGAAGCTTGCCCAGGGTTATGCAGCTGGCAAATGCATAGTGCAGTGGAGAAGGGTAGTTTGGGACTATAATCTCAACACTTATAAGACTGAGACAAATGGATCTCAAGATTGGAGTCAACCAGGGCTACATGTAAGACCAGAACAGAGGCACAGGCAGAGAGGAGAATGGGTACAAACCAGTATTTTAAAATGCTCCTGCCACTCTTTGGTCCCATCTCTCACAAAACTAACCAGTAAATCCTGTCTGTTTCCAACAGAAATAAAGAAGGAGTCAAAACTGGAACCAGGCACAATGGCAGTTCTAAGCTAAATCCAATGAGTTCCTCCTGACACCTTTCTTTCTCCTCCTCACTAGCCAAGGGGCCAGAAATCTAAACCAATCAGGAAGATAGCCAAAATGGAAAGAGAATGAACAAATCCAATTTGTACTTGATAGCGAATATAACCCCTCATCCATCCCAACTAGGAAGGCAATTCTCAACATCTACCCTTGAATATTAGCGTGGCATCCCCCTTGTACACCTGAGCCCTCCCTCAGTACCTCTGGAGAAACACAGCTAGCAGCCGTCTCCTAGTGATAAAAGTTCCCTAAGCAGCCAAAGACTGGTTCTTCATTCTGTTGTTTATAAGAAGAAAAAATAATAAAATAAAAAATGAAACCTGCTAATATTCTCACCACTTAGGTACTTGAGAACAACTAACAAAACTATTCCTGGCATAGAGTCAAGATTTTTCTCAGTGACCTAGCAATTTCAGTGGCAGGCACAATTTCACAATAGCTGAGGCTATGGAAACTTATTCTGCAACCTTTCATCCCCCTTACCTTCAGTTATACAACAACAGCTGGAATCCCCTGCCAGTGTATCCAGCCACACTTACAAGAAGTCACAATGGGGGGAAATTCCAAAGCTAATCAAACATCAGTAACGCCAAAGCCACTTACCTAGACATCTCAGTTTACAAACATTTTTACAGCTGACTAGTAACAAAGCTGACTCAGTAGAAAGATCTGCCCTTGTTTTCACCACTTCAAACATTAGTATGAGTTTGGATTTTGATTAACTGTGCTTGTCAAATGCTTCAGTCGTTGCTAAATTACTAGCAGGGTTGGAACTTATAAGCTTTTAAATATGATCACACATTACTTGCCAAAAACATTAAAGCAAATCTCCTAGTCTTGAATCAAATGAGATCTACCTTCAGGTAAAATCTGGTGAGTAAACAAGCTAATCGCTAGCATCATCTCCAGAGCAAGAGAGACAAGCCTTAGGAGTGGCCTTGCATCAGTCAAACTGAGGTTTGAAGCCTGACTCTGTCAATTCTGACTGAGCTGTGGCCCTGGGCACTTGACTTCTGATAATTAGTTCTAACTACTATCAAAATGCAATAAATGGAAACCATTTAGAAAGTACTAAACAAAATATACCAACTGAGCACTGTAAAGGTAAATTTGGAACACAAGCCATAGGACTGCTTGGGCGATGATGGTAAGGACATGCAGGGCAGGCAAGGGTTCTTTCGAGATGTGCTCCCTGGGCCTCCCAATCCAACTTACTCTTCCAATGGCCACATACAGCAAGTCAGCACCTTGTTAATACTGTCTCTTGTGTTCAAGATCACTATTTGCTATATCAATACTGTCTGAAGTCTTCAGTGTAAAGCTTCTCATTGATTCTCTAACTTCCAGTCCCACTAATGCTTCACTTTTTTACCTCACTATAAACTGTACCAGTGTAGAGTGCTTACCTCACGTGCACAGCCCTAGATTCAAAAAAAAAAAAAAATGAAATTATACCAAGACTGCAAGTGACTTCAGAATGCCATTTAACTAAAACTGCAGGGGGAAAAAAAGTGAAAAATCACTCTTGAAGACTGGCTTAGTGGGTAAAAGTAACTGTGTACAACAAACACAGAAACCTGAGTTTTTCATGGGAGCCTATATAGTAGAAGGAGAGAACCAACTTCCAGAGTTGTCCTCTGACCTTCATGTGTATACTGTGCCTACTTTCTCAGATACAAAATATCTAAAAATTAGTGAAATCATCACTTTACTTGAAGTAGAATTAAGCTCTGAAAATTATAACCAGGATATTTCCCCTTCAAGGGAACATTAGAAAGTCAGATAGCTGCTGGAAATCTTTCCTTTGCATAGGAGTGTCCCTGTACACATCACAGGATCCCCATTAGCCATGTCATTTCAATGCCACACAACCAACAAGGCCTCATGAGGAAAAAACATTGTGTCAGCTGCATGCTGTAGGGGGGCCAAGCAAAGGCTCAGTACTTCATGTTTCTGGCAGTGACCTTCCTTCCGACTATGTTTCCTAAGTGGGTAGTCAGTAAGTCTGAGAAATTAAGTAGTAGGTCTTCTAAAACTCCAACTCCACCTTGCAGGAAAGCAGTCAGCATACAGTCAACAGGAAGACAGCCTTTCCTAGACTAGAAAGAAGTGCTGACCTTCTCCTTGTACTCAGAGACCATATAATAAATAGGCTACTGTCATTCCTATCCAATAACGATGGCCCAAGACGAGGTCAGCAAATACACGGGAACGTTGAGGGGAGGGGTGAGCAGACAGAACACAGAACTGTCAGGACATTGAAAAGTCTCAGTATGTTAATCATGCTGTTTATTCCAGGCTCAGTCACTGCTGAAACATGAAGACACAAAGCTGTAAAAGGGCATCCTGACCCACTGGGCACTGGCCCTGGCCGGCGGTCACACCGCCCCCTTGCAGAGTCCCTACACCGACATTCCTGCCTCTAAGACACACGATTCTGTTGCATTGCGCCCTGGCTCTGCAGAGGTGCTCTCCTAGCCGCTTGTGTGTGCTGGTTCTGGAGCCTTCCGGACTCCCCATCCAGGTGCTCCTCCCTGCCCAACCTTCTCAGTACTATGTTGACACACTTTCTCCAGGGTCCTTCCCCACCTCCTCAACATCCCAGTAATCAGTGTGTGGGGCCTCTCCTGGCCCACTGAGTCCTCAGTCACCCTAACGGCTCATGGTCCACTTAGAGAATGCCCGAGAGGCCAGCAATCAATCTAAGTGTCAACATGTCTTGCACAACATGACCTTCCAGTCATGTGCTAGGTCCATTTTTCAGACAAACTGAGGCCTGCCATGGCCCAATTTCACCCAGTCGTCACCTTTATGTGCCAGGTCCTTGTATTCCTAACCTGACAGGGTGTTCACTCTGAGATACTCGCTAACCACCCTGCATCTGCCCAGGCTATTGCTAATGTCCTCTTCCTGCCCCAGCTCCCCTGAATTTTAAATACCCTTGGCTCTTTTCCTGCGAGCATTTAGAACAGCCTTGTTATCAGTCACTTGTTATTTTGTGATTTTTGTCTTGTTTTGTTTCTGAGGCCTGGGAATCAAGCCCATGGAAATAAAATGTACTTGCTAGGTAAGCCCTCTGCCACTGAGCTAAATCCCCAACCCTGTGTTTTACTCAACTTCCCTTATTAGCCAGAAGGGAAACAACCACGCCTACCTTCTTGCATATGTCAAGCATATACAGTTAACAATGATAAACACATGTTGTCAAATAAATGCATAAATGAATACATGAGCTTCAGAAAGGTTTCACAATCTGTATATTATAAAGATTAGACAACAGAAAAGATGAGTTTCAAGCCCAGATTTGTCCAAAGATGGTGTTCTTTATATATGTCTACTATTTTGCCTTTTTCTGCATAATAGGTATTTAAGATGTACCTGCTGAAATAATAAACAGATCAACCATGGGATCCTTAAGTTGATGCACAGTAGTTGTGACTCTACAAAGTGCCACTCTCTGCCTGGTTAAGTGAGTTATCAGTCAGTTCAAATACCAGGTAAGCACCCACAACAAGCAAATCTGAATTCCACCCATACAATGTAAAACAACACAAGGTCACCCTACTGGTGAGCTCTGGATTCAATTACAGAGTCTATGTCAAATGAATAAAGTGGAAAGGCAATTGAGGATGAGTTCTGACATCAACTTTGGACCTACACATACATGCACACACACTCACACACATACATGTGTATACACATGCAAACATACATATCTATCTACATGTACGTGCTACATATGCATATATACATACATGAAAATGGAAAAAGAAAAAAAGGTTCTAACAAGTATACCATATACTTAGAACAGGTTTAACTAAATGCTAGACAAAGTTCAGATACGCTTGCTGGCTCATGCTTTTAGCACAGAGAATAGCCAGTTATGCAATGGTAAATGAATATTAAAAAGGCTATGTTTATATATAAAGGGAGTGGGCGCACATTTTCCTCTGTCTTGCACTTTGTGATAAAGAATGAAAGCATTTGCTAAATACTGTGATTCTCCTTTGAGACCAAAGTTCCACATGTTCATCTTTAAGGCTTCTAAATTAATTGACACCCTTAAATTACTGCAACCAAAACTAAAATCACAAGTAAGAGCCATAAAACCAGCAGAAGACTGCGACTGGCACTCAGAACACAATTCAAGACGCACTGCACACTAACACAATTTTCACTACTCTCTCTGAACCTTCTCCTGATAGTGAGGTTTTATGTAGCCCAGGCTGGCCCTACATTTCATGTAGCCAAGGATGACCCTAAACTTCTGATCCTGCATTTCTATCTACCAAGTGCTGGGATTACATGTGTGCACCACCATACCAATTTATGGGACGCTAGAGATTTATATCAGGGCTCTGCATACTAAGTCAAATGCTCTCCCAAATGAATCTACATCGCAGCTCCTGGCTCTGTTCTCCTGTACTGTACTGCAAATAGGTGTGGCTCTTATAGGTCTGAACATGTAAAATTAATCTCTCCAAGAATCTCACGAAATTCTATGCTGGATTTTGTTCATAAATCCAGGGTTTCTTGGTTTCCGGAGTCAAAACTCACCAGATCCCAAGGTCCTCTTCAAGTACTAATATTCATAGATCCAAACTCAGGACCTTCTGCCCAAGTGGTGACACTTTAAGTCCCTGGAACAGTGTGAGTCAACAAAGTCTCTACCCACTCAGGCCATGTCCCCCACCCCTCTGTCAAAAACCTGAGTGTCTGGAAGCTAAGAGGCACCACTGTCGCCCAGGAACTACTCCCCTCCCCTTCAATTGCTCCCCCTGCCATCGCTGGAAATCAAATCTCTGCTCTCCACTCAAGGCTGGTAAAGTGTTACCAGGAAGCAATACAAATCAGATAATGAATAAAAAGACTAAAAATGAGGCACTTAAGTGACTACCCCAAAATACACCCTAAAAATGCATAACACATACACACACAGATCCAGTTGATAGAATATTGATTGCAATGCAGTTTATAATGGCCAAAAAAAGTCTAAACGCAAACTACATGTATTTTTGAAGCAGATATTGACTTTAAAGGAGCTATCCAAACAACAGAATACCCAGCTACATTAAAGAGTACTGACCATACTATGGATCCTTTGACAAGATTCTTTACGTCTCAGGTAATGCTCACAACAACAATACCTTGACATAGATATCACATCATTTTACAAACAACAAAACGAAGGTTCCTAGAAACAAAATTTACTTAAAGGTGATACAGCAGGCCAGTGTCAGGATCAGGTATAAACCCAACCCTCTCACTTCTCTTGTATTGCACATCTACTGTGTGCCAGGCATGAAGTTCCTGCACATACCTTTGCTGCTGGGGCTTTTTTATCCACTGAAGTTCTCTGAAGTTCAGAGAAGACACACATGCAACACAGAGCTCTCGTGTCTCTTACTCAGCTCTGCTTGACTCCTTCCAATAGCTACAGCGTTAGAATCATGTATCTGTCATCAAGTAACCCAAGGCATCTGAGGCCCACTGACTGTGCTGTCCTGTGCAACATCCTGTGGAGAAAACTGCCACAAACCAAAAGTTCTACCTAGTACAATGTCTTAAGCCAGTGCTGACACGGCCTGAAGCCATGGAAAGACTTGTGGGTTTTCAGGGTTTTCAGGGCTTGGATCTTTTGAAATTTTGGGGGGAGGGGCAATGCTAATTGGACCCAGAAACTTGCTCAAGTTAGTTAAGCTCTATCACTGAAATACATTCCAGTTCTAATATTTATGATTTTTAAGTAAGGATAGATTCTCAGAGGGATCACAAATAGCAACAGTAATTATGAGAGAAACAACAAATACAACTAGAACTACACCAATGTCAGCTACATTTACTATGTATGTGCCAAGTATTTCCCTTGTCTATTCCAAAGTGACCCACAAAATGGAAGCCTCTGTTCTCCCCATCTTAACAGATAAGCAGATCCATGAGCAAAGAAGTAAACTTCATGGAAATTTCCACAGCTAATAAAATGCTTTCCTTTCCTGGGAAGTAACAGAGCATTGAGCTCTTACTCCTCAGCTTGGCTTTGAACTTCTAGGTTCCTAGATTCCCGAACTCAGAAGCTATTTTTAGTAACAGTGGCTACCTTCCGGCAGAAATCAGATGTGACCAATTACCAGCTCAGAAGAACCATTCCTGGGCACAGCATTTTTCAGCCCCTGTGAAGTGCGATATGTCACTCTTGTGAACCTGTGTCCAGGGGAAGTGAAGAGACTAGGCACTTATACACACTGCCTTGACAGCCCACTTCCAAAGAGCCTTTCCCAGCACCATGCTGGGGACAACACTCACCACAGCCTGTGGCCCTCAATCTGTGACTTGTCTCAGTATTGCAAAGGTTGACTTGCCACAGGATGCTGCTCCTTCCATGGAACTCGAACAAAGGGCCACACACACCCCAAGGGATCTGCGCATCTCTGACACCGTGACAGGATGGAGTTGGTATAAACAAGGAAGAGTGTCTCTTACATCACACAATGCAACCTCTCTGCTTCATCAAGCATGTTGTTTGAAATTAGGCACGGTGCCACATGCCTGTCATCAGGAACACCATGAGTGCCAAGACAACCTGGACTACACAGTCAGTCCAGTCTAACTGCCTCAAAATGTCATAGTCAGGTGTCAACTTGATAGTTGAAGGTTTGGCTTTGGGCACATTTGTAGATAATTGGTAGCTAAATTAAGCCCAGAGCGAACCTGCAGGAGATTGTCTAGTTGATGGTAGACCCCCAGATGGATAGATGGATAAACTACACAGAGCTGGTTGGAGAAGTTGGCATTCTTGTATATACTTGGAGAGACATACTAGTCTGGCAAGTAAGGATTGTCCTTCTCTCAGCTGTTATGTGGATATGGTATGGCCATTAATATCCAGTGTCACTAGCAACAATAACCACCTCCACCTATATAAACACTGTCTCTAGAGCAGGTGTGTGTGTGTGTGTGTGTGTGTGTGTGTGTAATTGTATCCTTGTTTTGTTTTATGTAGCAATTAGTCTGTATTGTTGCTGATAAAATCACTATCAAATGAGTTATGGAAAGAAGGGTTTATTCTGTTACAATAGTCCAATTACAGTTCTTAGTCCAGTTTGCACTGTTATCAAAGGGCCAAAGGACCTAGGGCCACGTATATGCTGGATAAACACAACACTACTGAACTCCATTCTCAAAAGTTTTCATTATATATATATATCATACATACATATATATGTGTATGCATGATATATATATATATATATGTATGTATTTTGCAGGTTTGCCTTTAGACTTACTTAGCTTCATATTGAAGCAGTTTAGAATCATTCAAATCTGCTTTGGTTCTTAGGGGTTTGAAGCACTGTACAGTATAAAATTACTACATAAATACCAGCAGAATGTGACCCAAATACCACAAAGATTAAATGCTGACCAAAACACAGAAAGGGATGGACAGTAAGGCTATCTTAGAATGCAGAAAACATTTGGATAGGGAGTAAAGGACCAGTAGCAGCCACTGATCCTGGTCACCAACAGGGACAGGGGTGGGGAGGGACTGAGATGGGCATGTGTCCTGGATGCAGCTTCTGATGTCCTCCAGCTCTGGTACTCAGCATCTTGCTTAATGGCACAAAGGCAAAGTGTCAGAAGCTTCTTCTTAAGGGACCCCTGTTTTGAAATGGGGGAAGCAAGAGTGGGAGGGGCCACTGGGCAGCCAAGCAGGAAAGAGCTGGGCACACCTGGCACCCAGGGAACCGTGACTATGGTGACTCATCATAAGACCAAAGAAAACGAGGAATAACAACCACTGGCAGAGGACTTGGCAGGCTGAGCCCAAAGCAAGGTGCAGAGAGACAAAATGGGGACAAAGACTCACCTAAACAAACATGGTCACTCTCTGCTCTGAGTCTCCACAGAACTGTCAAACACACAGATGTGTAATGCCTCCAGACTACATGAAACACTAGGACTACATCTTACTGGCTTTCTTCCCACACATTCGACAAATGAATGAAGGTCTACTAGTAGGTGTTCCAGAGCAACCAGGCAATAGAAGCTGACTGGGAGCTCCATGATCCATTCATATCATCATCTTAATAATCCCAGACGTGGTGTTGCATCACTCCCAGAGTCCTCCATGTAACCTGGGAGTGAGGGCCTTTGTCCCAGATCCCTCTTCAGTGATGGGAGTGAGGATGAAGGGGCACTAGACATCCATAAGCTTGGTCCACAAACAGAATGATCTGACCTCCAAGTGCCCACTACTGTGAGCAAAACCTAAGTACCTCATTGGGAAGTTGTTGAGATGATTATGTAATCTGTTTACGACCTTTTCCTTCCTCTGCTTATGGAAGGATGAAACCAGAAAGATTTGCCAGAGTTCACTTTAAGTCCTTTTCTCCAACTGAGCCTGAGTGGGAATCTCCTTGGCTTTGGCAATCACAGCCTGCACGACTGCACCTGAAGTATGACCTCTGACGCTGAAAGGAGAGTGAGTCGAGAGGCACACAGCTTTGTGGCTCTAATCAGTGGATGGAGGCATGAAAGCGATAGTCAAAATAACCTGCTGAGACCTAGTGATACCCCCTCCAGAACAGTCATGCAGGTGTCTGCACACTGGAACAGCCATCCCAGAACCCGGTGACCTAAAGACACTCTTCACTCCTGCCCATTTCACGAAGCTCCCACAGGGCTTTTAGCCTAACTCCATCTACATGGGCAGAGATTCAACAAGCAAAAGGCTGACGAAAAGGTGTAAGTGAAACTCCCTCATGGCCTGGTTGCTTCCTTTCACCTTCCATTCTCAAGATGGTGGCGTCTTCGGCGACACAGAAAAGCAGGGTTTTATGAACCAACACAGGGTTTCGTGGTTGGAATGGACGCCACAAAAAGATGTTTATCCCTCTATTCATGACAAGAGCACCTATACTTTGATAATAGACCCACAAGTCATTAGTTTTGCCTTTAACTCCACAAGCTCAAAGACTACAAGAGCATCAGGTATTTAAGACAAGAATGTACTGCGTATGTACTGTCTAGGACAATAAGATGGGAACTGGAGAATAACTTTACAGGAATTTCATTCTCAAGTTCCTACAAAGCTTGTACTATAGGAAAATGTCCATTCATTCTGAAAAGTTCTTTTTTCCTATCAAGTCAAGTCACTCTGTAGCAATGTATAGACCTCCAAAATTTCTCAAAGCATGAATGGAGAGATGGGGCTAAATACTGGGGATGAAAGACAACCAGCTCTACCACCCACCAGCTGTGATCTTTAAAAAAGGGGAAAGTCATGGGGTAGAGGTGGCCTGTTGCAAACTTGGTGACCTGAGTTCAATCCCTAGAAGTCCATCTCATGAAGAAGAGAAACAACTGCCAAACATTGTTTCACAACCTTCATTAGTGTGCTATGGAATATATGTATACCCCTTCCCCAAAAGTAAGTAAATAATAATTTGTTAAAAAAGCTGGTGTGGACAAACAACCGCACGAGCGCGCAGTACCGCGCGGAGCCTTGCCCGATCCGCGCCCGCCCCGTCGCAAACTTGGGCTCGCGCTTCCCGGCCCGCTGCGGAGCCCGGGGCGCCCGGGGCGCCCGCGGCCCCGCCGTCGCGATCCCATCGGCAGAAGGAGTACAAGTGCGGGGACCTGGTGCTCGCGAAGATGAAGGGCTCCCCGCACTGGCCGGCACGGGTTGATGAGATGCCTGAGGCTGCGGTGAAGTCAACAGCCAACAAGTATCAAGTCTTTTTTTTTCGGGACCCATGAGACGGCATTCCTGGGCCCCAAAGACCTCTTCCCTTACGGGGAGTCCAAGGAGAAGTTTGGCAAGCCCAACAAGAGGAAAGGGTTCAGCGAGGGGCTGTGGGAGATCGAGAACAACCCTACAGTCAAGGCTTCTGGCTACCAGTCCTCCCAGAAAAAGAGCTGTGTGGAGGAGCCCGAGCCTGAGCCCGAGGCCGCGGAGGGCGATGGTGATAAGAAGGGCAGTGCAGAGGGAAGCAGTGATGAGGAAGGCAAGCTGTCATCGACGAACCCACCAAGGAGAAGAATGAGAAGGGGTCGCTGAAGAGAGCAGGGGACCTGCTGGAGGACTCCCCTAAGCGTCCCAAGGATTCAGAAGACCTTGAAGGGGAGGATAAGGAGGTAGCTACCTTGGAGGGAGAGAGGCCACTCCCCTAGAGACTGACTGACCCTCACCTCCACCTCCACCACCCTATGACCCGAGTCCAGGCCATGTCTTCTGTGTCCTGAGACAAGATGAGGCCGTTGTGTCTCCATTTAGATTTGTTCCCCAGGCTTCTATTGGGACCTGGGCTGTTGTTTCCACCTCATGACACCCCCTCCTTTCCTGCAGGAATTCTAGACCTCTGGGCCGAGTTGGGATAGGAGGAAATATTTCCTGGGGCCTGAGCAGGTGTGATGAGGGTGGCATCCCTAAGCCTCTGCTCCCATGCCTGTTTTCCCGTCTGCCTATATTCAGGAAAAGGAAGACAGCTTGCGGGGAGGTGCTCCTTCCATAAACCTTTGGTGATTGAGAACACCCACTCTTCTTTTGCTGACCCTAGAGTTCTAGGAGCTGTAGTTGATCATCAAAAGATGTTTGCAGGCTTCTGAGTTGTTAGGGCCAAGGACTTGGAGAGAACAGATTTGAAGGGTTGATTTACTCGGTTGGTCAGAGCCTTGAGCAGATGTCCCCTCTGGACTTCAGGCCAGAGATGGGTGACCTGGGGAGTCCAGTGCTGCCTCCTCACTGCTCCTAAATGCTCAAGGCCAGCCCATAGTCAGATCTATCACCCAGACATAAAGGAAAAGATGTTTTTTAGGAAATTTTTAATAAAAGAAAATTATAAAAAAAATTTAACCTCTAACCATTTGTGTGCTCCCCATTCTCCTTTCTTCCCTGCTGTTGCCCCAATTTTGAGGTGCACTGGGAGGCTCCTTTCTGTTTTGTTTGATGACACTTTCTTTTTGTAGCTGGGATTTTGGTGTTCCTTCCAGAATCACACCCCATCGGGTCCCCTTGATGATGTCACACATTCAGTTTGTAGCTCACTGAGAGGACAGTAATGTGTTCTGTCCAGGCCCTTCTCAGTGGCCTCGCTGAGCCTCTCACCCTCTGCCTCGTGTCTCTTATTCCCACTTCTTCCTTGGGCTCTGAAGATAAATTGCTCACTGTAGCTTTGGAAGTTTAGCTCTGAGAATCGTAGATAATTTCAGTTCTAGGAAAATAAAACCTGTTGATTACTAAAAATAAAATAAAATAAAATAAAAAAGCTGGTGTGGATGAATGCATGTAATCCTAGCCCTTGAAAAAGATTAAAGTTCAGGCCCAGTCTGGGCTATGTAGTCTCAAAAAGTAAAGTGAAACATTTTAAAATGAGCGAATGAATAAGAAATTACTAGGATACTCTATCTGCTGTGTAATGCAAAAGCAGAGCCAATGTTCCCTTCACTCAGCCTGACAGTACAAATACTGAATCATACACAATCACCAATACTTGATCATTATGAGGAAAGAAACTGGTAATTTCACAACACAATATCAGACAGGTATGACTACGAACACAGAGCAGCACTTTTTAAGTCATCCTGAACACCTAAAGAAGCTCCAATGTTTTATGGAAATTATTTCAACCACTATTGGAAACAAGAAACAAGTATAGGTTTGGGGCTGATCCCTCCACCCCCAGGCCAGCCTCAAAGTCTTCGCTATATTGATTAACTTTGGCTATTTGAAGAGCTGAGTGAATGTCAAGCTGGCTTCCTTTCACCACCCAGCAAATCCTGCAACCACAGCATACTCGGGGGCACCAAAGGGTAACTACGGAGAGCACCACAACACTATGCCTCCCATGGCATTCCTAGCTTCTAGGGAAGCCCCCTCAAAACCATGCTGCATCCCAGTCCAGTGGCCTGAATTTCAGCCCTATTCCAGCAACATCTGAAGCCACTCAAACTAGTTCCAAAAGGAGTTCCAGAGACCCTCTCCCAACCTTGAGTATTTTTTACCTTTAGTTATTTTTCTGTTAGTCAAAATTAGAGTGAAAAGAGCTTTTCCAACACATTAAAGTTTAAGTGCACAGCACAGACCCTCTGTATGCTACCTCCACGACATTCTGCCACTCTTAAGAGAAAACCTGAGCCCAATGGAGCAAAGTCTCTCTATCATCCTGCACGACTGCAGTCAGCATTTAAAGCCTGTGTTTATCCCTGTATTAAAACCGTCTCTCAATAAATTCAGACTCTACTCTAAAAAAAAAAAAAAAGGTAAGGTTTATTTTACAAGCATTGATAGAACACTGATTAGTAATTGAAATGGTTACTCTTAACTATTGCTGTGAGAGAGCACCCAAAATCAAGCAACCTAAAGGAGAAAGGAAGATTTAGTCAGCTTACAGTTCCAGAGGGGACGTACAGTCTCTCAAAGCAGAGGTGGCATGGCTGGCTGGCCAAAGCTGTAGGAGGCTAAGTCACTCAGACATCTTGGAAGCTGAGAGCTTCAGACTGCCTGGTACAAAGGCAGACTTCTCCTGGAGGTAGGGTGGGACTAATCCACCTCAAGGCTCACCCCTTGTGACTGCCTTCCTCCAGCAAGGCTCCATCTCTCAAGGTGCCAGACCTTGCCAAACACGTGAGACTGTAGGGGACACATTTCAAACCATGACAGTAATTAAGAGCTAACACTGACTCAGGTGATCATGGAACAACTACCCCTGGAAAATGTTGGTTAAATTCAGTTTGCAGACATCCTTTAGACACCCCTAGTTGACTAGAAGCCTGACATTCTACAATGTAAACACCGAGATAACTAAATTAATTTCATTGAGATGCTTCTTAAACAGAAAATGTCAAAAATCTTGTTTGTTTTCTTGAGACTGGGTCTCATTATGTAGCCCAGACTGGCTTCAAACCCACAGTCCTCTTGCCTCAGCCTCCCAAATGCTAGGACCATCACACCCCAGTTTACAAGTCTTTGTCACCAAGAAGGAATGCAATTTCACAGCTGAAACTTTTTTCAACTACAAGCTCAGCAGCAATAGTAGCAGAATTTTTCTCTGACCTATAAACTACACCTAGTGAGAAAAAATACCCAGAAGCATTTGTACTTGTTGGAACTCGATTATGTCACATATGAACTGAGAGCCTGGCACCAAAACACACAGATGACCTGATTAGCTTGGTCTTGATGATGATGTTTCAAGTCAAGCTTCTTGCTCTAGTTCTCTTCACACCAGAACTATTTCTGTCTTCTATTCCTCAATTCCAGAACAATATATAAAACCCAGGACAGGATTAGCTCTAAGACAAACTAATGAAAAAACTCTCTCCAACATAAACTGTGCACTTTCCAGTTTTTCAACCAAAAGTCAACTTCACTGAGAAAAAAAAAATCAAAAACAAAACAAAACAACAACCAAAAAAAAAAAAACTGAGAAGCGAATGATTGCTCATGACATCTCTTCTCAGGATTTTCTGGCTACACAAGGATGTAGCATCAGAAGAGGGAGAAAGCAGTCCTACAGTGTCTGGGAACATGTTTCCTAGAGTCCCCTGAACAGAACCATGGGCCTCACTACATGTATTCTTACTGCTAGCCCTAATTTCATATTGAATAAGATCTATCTACCACCATTCTTTTCATGAGGGCTCCACTGGCCTGTGTATTTAGGGAATTATTTTCTGAAAATTAATAACACATTTTGCCCCAAGGACATCCTTGTAGTGATGGCACATATCAACTACTGGCCCAGTAACAAGAGTAGCAGAATTTTTCTCTGATCTATATACTATGCCTAGTAAGAAAACAAACAAACAGAAGCTCTTGTACTTGTCAGAACTGTATTGTGCCACTATGCATGCAGCACATCCAGGCTGTGGTCAGTCCTCTAGCCATGAGAGTCATGAGCAGAGCATCAGAGCACAAGAGCATATGGAAACAACTGGAGGTGAGAGTGCACCAGGGCCAGAAAGACTTCCAATCCACTCTTGCATCCAAGTTTGTAGAAGCTATGTGCTTCATGGATTTAGACATTTGGAGGACCAGTTTAAAGCAGCAGTTTGTTTTGGCACTAAAAAGCATGATGAGCTCTGATTCAGACAAGAGTTATTCATTTATACATAAGTGAGGTACTTAATTTTCCAAACATCAGTTCCCTTGTCTTTAAATGGAGATGATACCACCCAATGCACGCTTCAGAGATTAAATCAGCCTTTCCCCACTTCGCCGCCCCCGGGGACGTGCGCAGTCAAATCGGGACTCACCGTGACCCAGGTAAGCTCCGCCCCGCCCACCCCCAGAACCCCAGGCAGCCCAAGGGACCCAGCTCCTCCCACCAGCCAGAGCAGGAGCCGCGCAGGGCCGGGGAGGACCCCCACGCCGGGCCACGCCCCAGGTTAAACAGCGCCCCGCTGCCACATCCTCCCTTTCCCCACTCCTCCGCCCGGGACGCGTGCAGTCCAGCCCGGACTCACCTGGACCTAGGTAAGCTCCACCCCCGCCCAACCCCAAAACCCCAGGGCAAATAATTCAGTTCAGTGAAAAACGCACAGAAATTGAAAGAAGATCTTAAGAGTTAAAACGACAATGCCCAAGTCAAAGTGCAAATCCATGAGAAACAACACCCAAGTAAACAAATATCCCACTGAAGGAATTAACCCTATAATGATAGACTCCAACCTGAACAAATCCACAGAAAATGGCCAAGAAAGCCTGACCCTGGATAACGACTTTCAAAACATGATCATTACCATGTTCAATACTATGAAACAGGAAATCTGGGAGGAATTAACCACATCAATCGCTTTGAAGAGGAAAACAACAGACACTTGGAGGAGTTGAGAAAAACAGTTCAAGAAACAAAAACAGGCAGAGCAGTTAAAACAGACTCAGGCAGAGTTCAAAACTGAACTAAAAGACAAGTTATCTTCAATCCAGAACGCCACAGAAAGTCTTATCAGCAGAACTAACGAAGCAGAAAACAGAATTTCAGACCGTGAAGACAAAGTGGGAGTATTAACCAGCTCAATGGAAGAGGTTACTAAAGCCAAAAAGATACTCCAGAGAAACATTCAAGAGTTATGGGACACCCTGAAGAAGCCTAACATGCGTATTCATGGAATACCAGAGCAAGAATCTCAAAATACCACACCTGAGGAAATTTTTCAAACGATCAGCAAGGAAAACTTTCCTCATCTAAAAAAAGAGAGGCCCATCCATATACAAGAGGCATTCTGCACCCCAAACAGATATGACCAAAATAGAAACTCGCCACGGCAAATAATGTTAAAACACTCCACATTCAAGATAAAGAAATGGTGCTGAGAGCTTCAAGGGAAAAAAAAAGTCACTTTTAAAGGTAAACCTATTAAAATAATAAATGACTTCTCAGTCAAAACAGTAAAAGCAAGAAGAGCTTGGAGAGACATACTTCAAGTATTGAATGAGCAAAAATGTCAACCCAGGCTGATATACCCCGCAAAACTATCCGTCATGATCGAGGGAGAAAGAAAAATTTTCCAGCACGAAGACAACTTGAAGGGATACATGTCCACCAAACCAGGCCTTCAGAGATTAAATCAGACATACACACACACACAACCTGTGGCTCATGCCTATAATCCCAGCACTTATGAGCAAGGACAAGAAGATTTAGAGTTGGAAGTCAGTCTGGGCTACACTGTAAGTTCAAGCCTGGTCTGGCTAGAGTACTACGTTGTCTCAAACAAAGCCAAAAAAAAAAAAAATTGAGTAAAGTCAGTTAACAATTACTCCAAATTCCCAGAGTTCTCTGCTTTTTCTATTCAGACAAACGGGGGTTCCTCAGGGAGACTCAGAACTATGGTTCCATTTCAATTTTGCAAAGAGGCCAATGTCCCCATACCTGCCTTTCCTTTCCTCCCTATTCTTACGTATTTCTCCATCGATCTCTCCCTTCTCCCATTCTCTCCCTTACTGGAATATTTGTAAATGGGAATAATAAAGGGATCTTTATGTGGGAGAATGTAGACTGGTCACACTCATTTTCTCTAAATGAATCAGAATAGCAGTTTGGAGACCAAGTGAGATAGTATGTGCATTTAGCCAAAGTGGAACCATTTAGGATCTTCCTGGAAAGAATTCTGAAACTAGAGTCAGACAGCCAACCCGTGGATCTTAGAATAGATGACATAATTAACCAAACAGGACATTTTACTATAAAAGTTACAGATACGGTGGGGCTGAAAAGAGACCTCTCTTATTACCACCCACACCTTCACCTACACGTAAGGTCATTTTCCTGTTCAAAGGAACTGCCATAACTGAAAAGAAGAGGGGAGACATGTGAATGACCAAGGAATTTCATCCTGTGAAGTTGGGTATGGCATTAGATTTGCTTGCTATTCAATCATTAAGGAATTTAATCCATGATGAATTAAAAATTTATAATGTCCACTGCTATTACTATGTACAACTGGGTTTTATGTAACTGTTCAGGAATTACATGAAAGCCAGGAAAGGTCTTTTGTTGGCTGCCCTAATTCCTCCAAGAAACAAAATGTACCTTTTATCCCATCTGGTTTCAACTACAGTTACAGTGCTGGGAGGATCCAACGCACTGCATTGGAAAAGTCTTCCCTGTAGACATGAATTCTCTTCTCTCATTAGCATCTCACAAGCCTGACTGACTGATGCCATAAGAGAAACCAAGTCAAAGGGATGAAGCTCCTTCTCGGGATCACACAGACATGTGACAACAGCCCCAGAACGCCAACCTTCTGATAGGAGCTAAAGCCCTTCTGGGGAGTTACAGCATATGTTTCAAATGTACAGTACAATTTCTAAAGACATGGATTTCAAATCAATAGATAATAAGATTTCTCATAATGTGGTCACTAGATGATCAGAAAAATCAATTGGCAGTCACTTTATATCACATAATAAAATAAACACAACGTATTTCAAAGCACCAAATATATCAAACTCTAAGTCTAAATACAGTAAAATTATTGACACAACTGGTCTCTTGAGCATAACTCCAGAGGTAGAAACCTTATGATCGGAATACTTGAAAGTAAAAAATTTCCATATCAGAATACCTGAGATACATGTTCACCACGTGAAAAAAAATCTACATCACGTGACAGAAAATGAGCAGTTTGTATACACATGCATATAAAAGGCAAATATATCACAAATGAAATAGACAAGCCCTTTGTCTTGACTAAGCAAGTCACAAATACAATTAATGTCCTAGTTATACAATGTCTAGTACAAACTTGGCACTTCCCACTGAGAGTTGAGTAAGCTTTAAATCTCTATATGGGACTGGAAAAATGGCTCAGGGTTTAAGACTTTGCCTCACAGAAGGTCCTGAGTTCAGATTCCAGATCCCATATAAAAATGCCAGAAGGAATGTCAATGACCTGTATTTCCGGTCTTGGTGGTGGAGCCTGGGATCAGAAGCAAATAAGGCAGTGCATGCAGTGGCACAAACCCTCTGGGGAACAATTCACAGTAGTAATTAAAATCGTCAATGCATTTCAGTTTTTTAACCCAGCAATCCCACTTATGGGAGTTTTTCCAACCTCCTACACTACAAAAGTTGCATGACTAAGCTTTTTTTTTTTTTTTTAACAATAAAGTATGGAAAACAAAATTTTGTGAGTATGGGGACTGGCTAAATAATCACATGTTGGAATACTATAAAAGTTTCTTTCAGACACAGATCTACACAGGACAGGTGAAAAAGACAATGTTCTCTATCCTGGTGTGGAAAGATGATATACAGCATACTGAAAAAAAAAAAAGCTAAGTACAAAATAATGTCTGGATTGTAGCCTCATACATAAAAATATGGAGAATAAGGGACATGCTTGTTCCAAAAAAGGTAGTAGGGGAGAGAAGGGCTGAGAGCAAAGCCTAATGGCCCAGATATGAAAATGCCATTATGACACCAAATACTAACCTGAAAATTAACCTTAAAAACATTTTTTTCTAGGCTCAGGGAACCTTACAGGCAATAAGGTTTTAAGAGCCTAAAGATAGGAAGGTCCATCACTGGACAAGACGTTCCACTCAAGGCAGGGCTGCTGCATTCAGGAACTCACTGCAATGAAACTTGTTCTTACCAATCTGCATAATGGTTGACATACCAACAAACCCCCACAGACTAGTGAGAATCTCGGGAGAAATAATTACATGCAGTGGAAACCTTAGGAGCTAGGGCTAAACAGGTAAAAGGGAGTGCCCTATCAGTGGGTCTGCCCAAGCAAAGGCCATTTCAATTGCCACAGATGCCTGAACCCTCACTAGAACAGACGATCCAGAGGGAACCCATAGGGAGTGGGAAGGATTGATGAAAGGAGGGGAAAGGAAAGAAAGGGGAGAGGAAGAAAAGAAGGAGGAAAGGAGGGAACAGGAATACTTACTCAATATGCTTGTAAAACTGGGAAAATTTTTAAAAAATAAATATAAAAAGTCAGAAGAAAAGTACCTACTTTTTTTCTGAACACTGTACATGTATAAAATGTCAGCAGTAACAGTAGCCAAGACAGTAATAAAGTGTAACTAAAATGCTTGTCACAAAAGAGAGCTACCACTGAAATTAAAGAATTTACTTGCTACTTTAAAGGAATATTCTGGGCTCAGCAGTCACTTGACATTCATCTTTTTCTTTCTTTTCAAACCCCAGATGTGTAACATTTATGTAGACAACACAAATATTTCAGAAAGTGAAATGAAGAGAAAAAAAAGCAGCAGAGGAGCGTTAAATTATTTCTATTTTTTGAGACAAGGTCTCTAGTCCAAACCAGCCTTGAATTCGTTATGGAGCTGAGGGTGCCCTTGAACTTCTGATTCTTCTACCTCCTCCCACTGAGTGTTAGGGTTGCAAGCATACATTGGGTTTATGAAGTGCTGGGATCCGATCCAGGGCTCTGTACATACAAGACAAGCACTTTACCAACTGAGCTGCATCCCTGACCCTGTAATTATTTCTTGATAGTAAAAATCTAAGAAAACATTTAAGGAAATCACACAGCTCTCTATAAAGTGCTCTGATCAAAGATATAACTTCCACAAATGACAAGGACAAAAGCAATGATTCTGAACCTTTCTGGTCTGCAGAAATCCCTTTGGAATTTAACAAGAGGAAAACTCAGACTGGAATAGACAATTCAGAGGATCGAGCATTGCAAATGTGAGATCTGGAACTCAGATCCTCAGAATTCACCATCAAGCAGGCACCATCACCACCTGTAATCTCAGCACTCGGGAGGCAAAGACAGGGAATCCCCAGGGTAAAAAGACCAGCTAGTCTAGCCAACTGGAAAGCTCTGTGTTTAGTTGAAACCCTGCCTTAATATTAAAAGTGAAGAGCAATTGTGATAGTTAAGCCTGGGTGTCAACTTGACACACCCAGTATTAACTAAGATGGGCTGAGACCAACTTTGGAAAGGATCAACTGAGACCACTTGATAGGATTGTACCCACCCTAGATCCTATCAGAACCTCCAAAGCTCTCATAGGATCCTCCCCCAGTACTGCATCATATAAAAAGGAGCCACCAAAGAGAACAGATGCCTTATTGCAGCTGTGCCACCCGGTTTCTTCGACCCTCTAGCCTTCCAACCCACCAAGTTGTTGTCGACTAGACTAAAGACTCTAGGAATTCTCCATCATTCAGCCATCACCCACTTGACTACCAAACTAAGCAGCTACCAGCAGTCATCGTTGGACCACCTCAGCTACTGGCAGCCATGGTTGGACTACCTTGACCATACTGTAAGCCGACTCAATACATTCCCTATATTTTATATATATTCATTATGTCGATTCTGCATCTCTAGAGAACCTGACTAATACAACAATCAAAAAGACACCTGATGTCAACTTTGAGTTTCCAAATGTACGTGCACATACATATACACATATACACGTATCCACATATATGAGCATACACACACCCATACCCCACGATTACACGTTTGTGAATAAATGAATAAATAAAAAGCCTATTCTGTCAGGAAAATACTGGTGAGAAATTTCGTGCAACATTTCAGGGAGTTAGTGGATCTACTGAAGATCCTTCCATGGTTAAGGAAGGAGTTGCAGGTTAGGGGTCAAGACTCTCATTTAATAAAGCTGCCATCCTAAAGTTACAATGGGAAGGGAAAGATTATAATCACACTGAAACTAAATAAAGCAAAGTAAAACAAACAAAAAAAACTTAGGAAATAGGTTGCCACACTCTCTGCTGCTGTAACTTTGAGAAATAAACAATTAAGGCTCTACAAAAATTAAAACTTTCAAATCACCTGGGCACTTAAAACCACACTTCCTCCTTTCAGGTGTTTTATCTAGTATTCTTTGTTCTCTAAGTTTTGACAATGCATACTTATTAAATGAAGCAAATGTTCTGTTTTTCATATTTTTCTCTTTCAGGACATCAAAAAAATTAGAGCAAATATTTTTAGATGCATTTTTCTCCTTCATTAAATGTTAACTATGGAGAGGTTCTCCGAATAATAATGTCAACCACCTGCAAAGTGCACTGGGAGGGAGACACTGCAACTTTGTTACACATGCACACAGCCATCACAGTTCTGGGTGCTTTGGACCCAAGGAAACAATTCTCATCACAGACGCAGAAGGTAGAAATTACTGTTTTTCCCATTTTGCAGATGACTACTCTGAGTCAAAGACCAAATAACTTGCTCCCACAGCAGCTTCTAACTCAATTGCTCACACCGGTTCCCCCCTTACAACAGTGCACACATGGAGACTGAGGTTGAACCAGAAAAATCGTTCTCTAAGAGACTAACCACTGATTTTATGCAACTATCCAGGCAAGAGAAGAAACCTAAGGAAAGGCAAAAGGCAGGAGAGATGGCTAGAATGCAGCTTGGGGGCTAAAGGCTTACATAAGGCTCTAGGGTCCATCCATTCCCAGCACCATAAATAGATGGATGGATGAATGGATGGACAGACGGACAGACAGGTAGATAGGCAGACAGGCAGATAACAGATGATGAGCACTGATAGGAAGATGATAAATAAGTAGATAAGTAGGTAGATAAATGATAGATGATAGATAGGAAGACAGATGACAGAAAGGTTGACAGATGATAGATTGATATTTAATAGCTGGATAGATAGGTTAAGACAGGACAGACAATAAAAAGATAGATGGATAATATAGAGATTACTAATAGTGCATGCATATAGAAGACTGATAGATAGCAGATAGAAGTTAGATAGATGATAGATTGACAGGATCCACAGATGATTGATAAAGATAGGTAATAGTGGTAAATGAGATAGATAATGAAGAATAAAGACAGAGCAAAGCCGTTTCTCAACCTCAATTTCTTATAAGTATGTGTCAATTAAAAAGATGTTTCTATATCCACAGATTTAAAAGTGACTGAATATAAGCTGCTTTTCCCTGAGACTTCTCAAGACTTGACTGTGTCAGTTTACATTCTGGTTCTCTAGGAAAAGGAAGAACACCTCAAGGCCCCTCCCAAGCCCTCTGACCATGAAACATGGTATTCACAGAGCATCTTTCGAGGAAACATCCTCAGGATGCTGGATTGAAGAGAGGAACTATAAAAAGCCTCAAGCCCAAGAATCACAGGATAGAAGTGACCCAAATATCCACCACCAGATATATATACACGATAGAATATTATTTGATCCTAAAGTGGAGGGAATTCTACCACATATAAAAGACTGACAACCCTTGAGCCTTTAATATCCCATTCTGCTTGTATGCATCACCTAGAGCCATCAGAGCCACGAGACAAGGTAGAATGGTGGCTGCTGGGAGATACAGAGGAGAGAATGGGCAGTTACTGTTAATGGTTGCCGAATTGCAGTTTTGCAAGAAGAAAAGAGCTCCATTGCGTAACAATGTAAATACAATGACCTGGACAGCTTAAAACAGCTTAAAATGTTTCCTTTTGTAGTGTGGATATCTTACCACCATTTTTTAAATTTACAACTGCCAGTTCACAATATTATGGTAGATATTTACTGTTTCCATCTGTCTAGAACCTTCTACCACTGATCACAGAATCCCGCCTGAAGAACCACTGTCCACCTCCATGATCGAGGAGGCCTCTGATCCAGTCCACCTCTTAGGATGCTTCTGCTGCACAAGGCACAAGGAGAACAGAAAAGCAATCCAGACAATCCACAGAGAAACACTCTCTCTGAGCAACTGGTTCCTGAGGAAGAATCTTCTTACTATACCACCTTTTAGAATGTTACCTGAGAAAAGAGGCACACAGTTCAGAATTTACAGAACACAATTCAAATTTAACACAGCCTTCCCATTAGACAACTGCATCAATATCTTAGCCTAGAGAGTACTATTGTGCTGCTAAGAGAAAACATATTTAATCATCATCAGTCTAACACAGACTGCATTACTGAGAAGAGATGGCACGATGTGTAGGAGAGTTAGAAGCCATTAGAAATTAGAAATGGTGATGCTTCCAAATCACCAGACACGAACAGAACACATAAATCACCATGAAGGTTCAGTTTGGGTGGAATGCTATAAATAAAAGTCACAGAACAGAGTAAGACCCTTTATGTCTTCTACTGGAAGTATATTCCTAGCTCTTCATTTATCCTGGATTCCCCACTTGGTTTTCACTACAAAGTGAACCTAATCAATCCATAACTGTCCCCTAATGGCCAGTATACTGACTCTCATTTGGCATAAAGGCACTGAGGAAGGGGCAAATACAAGGAAGAGGAGCTCGGTGCTGAATGTGATTATTGCTTAGCAAACTGTGACCCGACACACTGGAGAAAGCTAAGAATCTATCCTAGAAATTAAAGTCAAGCTACTTTCCTATCTGAAATCTCCAAGGCTGGAAGCAGAAAACTGCACAGAGGTGTCCAAAGGCAAATATTCAAAGTGAAGTATATTCCCCAGGGATGGTGTTGGTTGTAAACCTATTGCCACAAGTCTTGCAAAGACAAATAAATTAGCCTTCATTTCACTAAAGCAGACCCAAGCAAGGACACAACACCCAAACTAGGAAGATGAAGTCATCGTAATTACCATAGGTACAGGATGTAAGTTCTGAAATTATCAAGGCTTCTCTCTCCATCATGAAGAACAATTAGTATTTTGATCACTCGGAAAAGAAAAGATCACTATTTACTTGGATGACTTGGAAAGCTCACTACAACACACCTGGTAAATATTAAATGAAAAAGTTTGCCTCTTTCACTGAGGATTAACCTCCAAAACAAACCTCAGAATCCAAGAGGGATGGAGGGATAGCTCAGTAACACAGCTTGTTATACAAACATCAGGATCTGAAGTCAAATCCCCAGCACTCGTGTAAGAAAGCTATGTGCAGACCTGTAACCACAGTCCTATGAGGGATGGAGACAAGAAGATTATTGAAATTGTTGACTGCCAACCTAATTCCAGATTTAAGAAGATCTTGTTTCAAGGGAATAAGGCAGAGTGGTAAAGCAAAAAATACCCAAAGTTCTCTCTGGCCTTTGCACATGCACAGGGGTACACACAAACTCATATGTATACACTACGTGTCACCATACTCACACATACACACAAAATAGGTAGAAATGTCATAAACCTTAAAGAAAAAAGAACCCAACACCTCAGAATGTTAAGAGTGCTTGAGGGGAAATCTGGCCACTAGAAACACAGTCCAGGTGTCCCAAAGTCCACAAAACTATACATGTAACAGGGATTACACAGAACTTATTGCCTTAAAAAACAAACAGCAAATGTATGATGTTTCTGCTAAAGTTCAGTATGTGTTTGCTTTGTTTTGGGATAGGAACTCACATATCCTGGGCTGGCCTCAAACTGGCAACATAGCTAAACATGTCCTTGAACTTTGATTCTCCTGCCTCCACAACAAATTGAGAGATTCATACACTAGACAAACACTCCACATCCCTTGTCCAAGCTCAGTGTGTATTTCTTAAATCATGCCTGTGATTGAAATTGGAAAAAACTCTGAGATAACAAACTTATAAGCTTTACGATAACTACTTATAGTACCCCAAGAAAATTCTCAAGAATGATAAAGATGGAGACACAAATATATTCACATGTGTACAGTAGAATAAACAACCAATACATATAGCCTATTCCCCAGGGTTAGATTAATAAACTCTAAGTTATCTATACAACAAAAAGTTTATGCATCACAAAAAGATGTAGCATCATAATTAAGATATTACCATAGAGGGAAGGAGTAATTACTTGGTGAAAAGTGAGCCAAGAAGACCACATTGAGCTCTACAATCTCCTTGAAAACTTTATAGTCTCATAAACCACACCGGGCAAAGTCTATGTTGTAAACAACAGCCATAGAGCTCTTTACCTGTGAAAGGATGTCTTATACAACATTTTACTTTGTTCTTCAGGTTTCTAGAATGCAAATTTCCCATTGTTTAGTTTGGCAACTATGGGAAATCCCAATCATTGCCTAGAAAGGTACAGTTATTAGAGTTATGTCTTAACATCTCTGAAAGGAAATAGAAAAATAGCGATACCATATTCTACACTAAACTGTAACTACTATAGTGCTAGATGGAGTACATAAATGTATAAATGACCTAAAAGTACTTAAAAATTTAGAGAAACAGGGGCTGGAGAGGTGGTTCAGGGGTTAAGCCTCTGCCTTGCAGGCGGAAGGTCCTGAGTTCAGATCCTAGACCCCACGTATAGACGCCGGGCAGAAGCAGGGGCGGCCTGCGTTTCTGATCCTGGTAGGGCGGAGGCTGTGAATCCCAGGGCAGAGTAAAAAAGGAGGAAGTAGAGGCGGTCCATGGTGGTTCCCGTATTTGTCCATGGGTCTACACACACACACATACATACACGTACATACACACATGCGCGCACATGCATACACGCACAATCGAATAAATAAAAAAAAATTAGAGAAACAGTTACCATGTTTGTGGAGACCCAACCCACATACCCAGTGAGAGCCCATAAAAGGCACATGTCTTTCTGTAATATAAGGTTACAATTATTTCAGATTCACAGCCCGTAGCCTTGAAGATTTAAAAAGGAAAGGAGACTAGCAATCAGAAGGAAAGTGGAAACGAAACCCCTCTCTCCTCAGAAGACCTCCCCAACCCCCACCTACCTCCACCCACCCACTTCCCATCCTTCCTTCTCCCCTCCCTTTCCCTACATCTACTTTAAGTTTCAGCTACAAATAACTACTGAACTGCCTGCTCAGGCTGCACCCACCATAAGAACTGCTGACAACAGACCCCATTCTGCAAGAACAAGGTAAGAGCAAGTAACCTGATGGAAGCCTGTGTCAGAACCGTGACAGCGACTAGAGGTAGAGCAGGAGACCAGACAAGCTACTGAAGGCTCTGTGGAGCCAGGGGGCTGAGCACCAGGCAACGGAAGAGGCATCCCACGTTGACTAGAAGGCGGTACTGTTCCTCCAAACCAACGCACAGTGGGAGAAAACAGAGCCAGTGGGCACAAATATGAAACTGCTTCATCCCATAAACCTAAGTTTCCTTAAGTATCAGGAGAAACGGTTACCAAGAACCTTCAGATCTGACATGAGCTTTCAAAGCTTTCTTGTCATTACTGTTCTTAACATAACTATTTCCTGGTACCAGTTACTACACATACATGCTAGAAAACACTATGGTGCTAGCTACAGGAACGAAAGAAAGGTATTCCTTACAGTACAGTATATAGGCATATAAAATAAGTATATAAATCAAAGGTTGATGATAAGACTATTTTAAAATAAGTCTGATTGAAGAGATAGTTCATTGCATAAAGTGCTTGCTGCACAAGCCTCATGACTTGAATACAGTCCTCAAACCTATGTAAAACAGCTGGATGCAGTGACTGGCGTCTGTAAGCCCAGCACACCGACAGCAAGATGGAAGATGGAGACAAGAGAATAAGCAGGAAGTACCTAGAAGCAGTACATAGAAGCAGGTCTACAGCAGAAACAAGAGATCCTGTCTAAAAAACAAGGTAGAAAGAGAGAACTAACTCCCATAAAAGTTGTCCTCCGCCCTCTCTGTACACATCATAGTAAGCAACCATCTTGAATCTGAGCCTCGTGTTTTGGGAGCATTTCTCGGTGTGGCGTGCTCAGAAAATGTCAGCACCAAGTGTGCTGTGTGCTGAGGATCAAGGCAGCAGCCGTGTGTTCACACAGTGCAATGCAGGTGAGCACTGTCAGAGCTACCTCGATGCCGCATGCATTCAATCTGGTAGTAAGTTTTAGTTGTGTTTAGTTTTACTGTTGCCAATACTTTCATGATCCCCACATGAGCCACGGAGACCCTGCAGACACCAATAGTTTACAAAGCTGGATCTTAAAGGGTAAATGAAGACTTTCAAGATTACAAAATCCACATCTAAAGGGCGAGCAGGAAGAGAAGAGGGACAGTATTCTTAGCACGAGAAACTGCCCCCAGGACCAAGGGCTCCCTCTACTTTTAGATGAGGTCATTTCCTAAGGAGAAAAAAACATCAAAACGAGGCAAATCAATTCCTTTAACCACAACTTTCTGCCAATGATAAGTAATTATAATGTCGATAAATGCAAATAGGGAGCTGGGTTCTTTACTGAAGAACAGTAAAGAAATGAGTAGCTCCCACCAATGTTTAAAGCTATTCGTGATGGCAATTACATTTTAAAGAATTACATCCATATTAAGGTAAGGGTTACATCCCTTAATGAAGTTAAGTCTACACATTTTTTCCTGATTATCAAAAACGCTATATACTTTTGGTTGTTTATTGGCTTGGTTCTTATCATTTTTATTTTGTTTGGGAATTTCTCTCTAGGTCACCTTAGCCTGAAACCACTGATCCTCCTAAGTACTGAGATTACAGGCATGTTGCACCACACCCAGTAATTTATGTTTTCAAAAGTTCCCCACAGTAGTCTATAAAAATAGAAACAGATTAAATATTGTCATAGTTGATTTATTTAAGCAAAATAAAATGTATTATTGACCCAAGTAAATATTTTATAGATATCTAAAAATGATCTTATGAAAGCTATATACTACAATAGAATTCTTTTAAATGTTTAGGTGAGAAAAGATTGGAACAGAATAAGTAAAAAATGTCTTTAACACGGGAATAAATATTAACAGCAACTCTTTTATCATCTAGTCAATGCTAAGATTTTTAAAACAGTAACAAAGTTTAACTCTTCCTAGGAATGACCCAGGCTTGTGTTGACTGGTTTGGGCTTAGCATCCTCTATCCAGCCTGTCCTTCGTACCGTGTTCTTAGGACACCTCACCGGATCACTTTCATTTCCCTTCCCCCATGGACCACTGTGTGTGATGGTTGGTTCTGGCTGTCAACTTGATACCTAGGAGGCAGGTTCCTGGGTAATCAGGTTGACTGAGGAGGAAAGACCTGCCCACTCCTGGGCAGGGGGCCCGAACTGTTCAAGCAAGCAAGCTGACGACAAGCATGCCTTTGTGCTTCTGACCACAGAGCTGGGATGTAACCAGCTGCTACAAGCTCTGGCTGCTGTGACTTCCCTGCCACGATGGACTGTCATCTGGCATTTTAAGCCATAATGTCATATGGCATTTCTGCCATAAGTTTGCTTTTTGTCAAGTTCTTTATCATAGCAATGAAATAAGTAACTGGGACACAGTTCTTAATAATATCCAAAGTAATGAGCAAAACCTAGGTATCCTGATTTCCCCCCAAGTAACTTCTAAATTTTCTACCAATGAAATATCTGAGCCACCTCAGAATTATTGAACAAATGGATATTTAGTTGAATAAATGATACGTGTGGTCATTTTATCAATTATTCTACTACTCAATGACAAGGGAAGCAAGGTGTAACAAATATAATAATAATAATAATAACAGTAATAAAATCGGCATATTTACACACATTTATAATCCAAGCACTTCTCAGCCTGAAAAATAGAATCACAAGTTCAAGGCTAGCCTGGGTTAAATAGTGAGTCTCAAAATGAACAAAACCTACCTGAGTTTAGACCCAAAGGACTGAGGTGAATCCCTCAAGCACTGCCTGCTTCTCTATCCACTAAAAACTGGAAAAGTTGTTTTCTGAGTAATTTGATTTCTCCCAACTCCTATGATCATGTATACTAATAACCTTTAAATAGCATTTATTAGATATCTCCTGTCAACTTGGGCATTAAAAGACCAAGTCAATGTGGCTTTTTCCAAAACCACCAGGAGGCTGGGTGCCTCTACCCACATTATGTGACTGTCCTAAACCTCCTAGTCTCTGATAGAGAGAAACCTTCGCTGTGCAGTAAAGCAACTCATATCTTTACAATTGCTTGAGCGGTACAGCTTTCATCTTTCTAACATGCAGCTGGGTTTATCAGTCATTAGAAAATGTTTGATTTCCACATAAAAGAAAAAGAATTTTCCCCCAAGAGTCTAGGCAAGCAATGCACAGGGAAGGAGGCTGATCCTCAATGGGAACTGCCCAATCAAAGTAAAGCAATAAAGGCAGAGGCAGGGAACAGCAGTGTAATATAGAGAAATCCCTTAACTGAAGACATGGAGGGAATTCCAAGGAATGTCTCCTTTTCAGGGAAAAGAGTGAAGGACTAGAAAGTAACAGCAAATCCTGGCAACACATCATACATACGCACTTTCATTCCTTCCTTACCATGATGTTAAAGCAGGTGCTGCTATTCTTGAATCTCCTTGATACTTTTCAGAAAAAGAAAAGGAAGGTACAGAGATTAAGCAATTTGGCCCCTCAGTTAACCAGTAAGATCAACATGAATTTGAATTCACAGACTGACATGGGAATCCCAACCTCTCTCCTCTACTACAGCTTTGATAGCTACAGTCCAACCATCTGCACAAGGTAATTACTACATCAGAACTTCCTCTTTGGGAAACAGCCATCTATGAAGCTTCTGCTCAAAACAGTGCTCACATTGTAGCACCACATGAGGGCTTTCTAGCCAGGTGGTAAGGGGTAAGAAACCCCTAGTCTGTACGTCTGTAAGAGCAATAGGCACAATTTTGTATATACCTTTAGCTCTGGCTACTCGAAAGGCAACACAGCCAAGAATCCAGTGGGGAAGGAAGGGAGAGGGAGTGGGAGGAGTCTTTTTGCCTCTTTGCTACTCAGCATCTAATAGTATAAATACTATGCAAGGTATGAAGGCACTTCTCAAACTGCTCTAGGTTAGAAAGCAAGTCAGGAGCCAGTCTCTCCTGACAAAGGACAAAAAGGACCAACGCCGAGCTGTAGAAAGGCGTCTACTTGAATAACAGAAAGGCTTTCTTGGCTGGTGTTATTTGTTTGTTTTTCAGCCAGAGTCTTGGATTTTAATTCCAGCCCTGCCATGTATTAGTTCAGATGTTCATCTGAAAAATCATGCCATTAAGAGCCTAATCTGCTGTTGCAAGATTAAATTAAACGACAAATGTAAAGTACACAATGCCGCAACAGCACAGGGTAGTGCTCAGCAGCCACAGCCTCACCTCAAGAAAACAAGACATGCCAGTTACTCCTTGAATGTGGACAAAGGGCCTTGTCCCAAGGGCTCCGTGCCCTGTCTTTTGCCTGTTTCATCTAGGATATTCTTTGACCATGCTGTCATGACTGCAGATGGGAGAAAGCAAGGAGCAACTATGATTAATACTGTTCTTTCATTGTCTTCCTTCTTGTATAGGCACTGGTTATATTATACCAGGTCTCATCAGTCCCCTTAAGAGAAGGTTTGGAAGCCATTTTTGTCACCAAGTACTGCCATCACACAAGAAGTTACCTAAACCTTTCTCATCCTCACTCTAAGGTCACTTGGACTTGGCTCCTACATACACTCTGCAGATGAGACTCTGACCCTGCAAGCTGAAACCTCCTTAAGTGCAGGGAAAGAACTCTTCCCACACATGTAGAAAGACACATGATCTCCAGAGGTCACAAGCAAGTGAGGGCTATTCCAAGCCACACTGAGAGCAGAAACATGACAACAAGAAGAAAGGTCCAACATGAACCTGCAAATCTCAAGGGCCAAATACACTGCCTAAAAAAGCATTGATTTCATCATCGCAGGTCTTTAGAAGCTCCTGAGCCCACAGAAGCCGTAATGCATGGTCCAAGAAAGCTAGTAGTCCTTGTTCATCTCCACAATGTCCACTAGTCACCCACACCCAAACCCATGCCACATATCCAAATTCATGCTTCATGTATGCTACCCTGTTTATAATTCTCCCACCAAAATATATATAGAGAGAGAAAGAGACAGAGAGAGAGAATGTGTTAAAGTTATCTATACACGTAAAAAACATTCAAAAGAACCCCTGATCAAAAGGAAGATCTAGCAGGTAATGATACAGTGCAAAGACTGAGGCAGAGGTGACTGTAAGAACAATGAAAACAAAAAAGCAAATAACATGACATTGCGCTTGCTGGACAGAAAGCATAACAAATTATATAGCACAGCTTACTTGCTTTTTGGTTGCATAGCCAAAGCCTGTCAACACCTCTAAAGGAACACTAATAATTAAGTTATTTATCTAAGCCACTGGAAGGATCAAGAATATAACCAAAGTCTTGCAAAATACTTGGTGATAATTCACAGACCATGCCACTTTTCACAAAGACCAAGAGTAATATTGACCAAACTCACTCAGGGAAAATCTTCTGCTTTGAAATGCTTTATGATCTTATGCAGGACTAAACGAACACCCATGTGCCTACTGTGAATGGGGACATTTCCATGAAGAAGCTCTCTTCCCACACAGTGGAGTCAAGTCTGTAAAAGAACCGAAAACCATACACTGGGCACAGTCGTGTCTATGGGCCCAACTATCAGTGAGCTAAGGCATATCAGGAAAGTCCACCCAGCCTAACTCCATCTAGCCCAAACCCACCCACCAGTTTCCACACCAGGTGGGAAAAGCAAACTCAAGAAAAAGGCAAAGGGGCTGGAGAGGTGGCTCAAGGGTTAAGCCTCTGCCTTGCAGGCGGAAGGTCCTGAGTTCGGATCCTAGACCCCACATATAGACGCCAGGCGAAACAGGGGCGGCCTGCATTTCTGGTCCTGGTAGGGCGAAGCCTGTGAATCCCAGGGCAGAGTAAACAAGGAGGAGGTGGAGGCGTTCATGGTGGTTCCCGAATTCGCCCGTGGTTCTACACACACACACACACACACACACACACACACACACACACACACACACGCATACACACACAATTGAATAAATAAAAAAAAAATTTAAAAAAAAAAGGCAAAAAGGAATTCTTGAGCCCATGAATTCAAGGCCACCCTGGGCAACACGAGACCCTATTTCGATTAAAGGAGAAGGAGCAAGCTGAAATCTTGTCTTAACAGACAAGTAGAAAAGATTGGGCGGTGGCAACAAGGCTTCTAAGGCTTGTGACCTCAGAAATCTTACAACCTGAATGACATTTCAGGAAGATTATTTGCCATCCACGTGCAAAGCCAACTGGGGAAGCTAGAAGAAGGGCACTGGGACAGAGGGTACAACCCTTTCCCTTCCACTCCACCTCCAATTCTGCTCATACCCTTCTATTTGCTGATCTTTCCTCTTCCCTTTTCTTTCTATTCTTCCTTTTTGTTCCTTCCTCTGCAAGGGTGGGGGTGGAGAAAGGTGCAGGAAAGATCAGCATGAGGCAGGTCCGATGCCTGTAAGGCCATATGGCCACAAGTGATCTCTACAGCTGAGAAATATGCTTTATCTATTTAAATGGTTAGGGATAGAACAGCGTTTTGTGAAAGTAGAAGCAGAGATTTCAGCATCCAGACATAAAGCTTACAAAACACTGTTGCACACACTGGTTTATGTGTTGTCCTTGTTATTTGCTAAACATCAAGCCAGCATCAATCAGTAGTCATAAAAAGGCACTATGTGACCCCTGAAACTGGAAATGCTTATTATTGTCTTCTTGTCTTAAAAAAAATTTGGTGGTGCTTAGGGCCGAAGCAATCATAATTGGACTTTGCATGCCCTGCTCAATATCCAACACACTATTGACCCCACAAAGTCTAGCATCTGCTAAAGGCACCAAGATCCTTGGAGGCAAGGGATTGGCAGCCACAGTAGTGTTCCTATGCTTAAGGGGAACACAGGAAAGGGTTCAGGGAAATGCCACTGGGTCCTTGTACGTCATGAGAGAGGAGGCCCAGAGGAGAGTCAAGGATGCACATTAAAGGACTCTCTGGGAATTGGGGCGGGAGGCACTGGGGGATGGAGAGGGATGAGAAAAGGGGGAGCAGGGGGTTCGGTGGAGAGGAGGAGGGAGGGAGGGAACCGGTGTACCTATTAAGTTTGTATGAGCGGAAATAATAATAAAAAATGTTAAAAAAAAAAAAGAGTTGGCTCAGTGATTAAGCACTTGCCACACAAGCAAAAAAAAAAAAAAAAAAAAAACAAGAGTTCTGTGTTTAATTTGAAACCCACATGCAAATCTATAAGGCGGAAGAGTCATGAAGGATGATTTCCAATATCACCCTTGGGTCTCCACACACATGTTGACATACATGTGTACTTACCATCCATCCCTTTCACACGTGTACATAAAAATATAAAAAAAGAAAAAGAAAAAAATGTGACCTCTTATCTAAGGTTGTATGGGAGGCAGATGGAGATGTTACTAAGAAAAGCAGAGAAATTTCCCCTGGGGTGTCAGCAAATCGCCCAGGTCAGGAGGTCCAGCATGGTACAGGATAACTAAACCACCTTGAAGTCCAGGTGCTAATTTATCCCTACCTTGAAGCAGCTGCCTCTAGATCTCTACATAGTCCAGTGGCTTTTCCTTCTCACAGTCCTTCTATGACCAAGCCCAAATATCATCTCCTTGGAGATAGTTACACCCCCCAGCCCTCTCTGCAGTCCTCAGTAGGTAGCACACATCCCCAGCCCTCTCTGCAGTCTTTAATAGGTAGCACACACCCCCAGCCCTCTCTGCAGTCCTTAGTAGGTAGCACACACCCCCAGCACTCTCTGCAGTCCTCAATAGGTAGCACACAACCCCAGCCCTTTCTGCAATGCCTCAGTAGGTAGCACACACCCCCAGCCCTCTCTGCAGTCCTCAGTAGGTAGCACACACCCCCAGCCCTCTCTGCAGTGCCTCAGTAGGTAGCACACACCCCCAGCCCTCTCTGCAGTGCCTCAGTAGGTAGCACACACCCCCAGCCCTCTCTGCAGTGCCTCAGTAGATAGCACACACCCCCAGCCCTCTCTGCAGTCTTCAGTAGGTAGCACACACCCCCAGCCCTCTCTGCAGTGCCTCAGTAGGTAGCACACACCCCCAGCCCTCTTTGCAGTCTTCAGTAGGTAGCACACACCCCCAGCCCTCTCTGCAGTGCCTCAGTAGGTAGCACACACCCCCAGCCCTCTCTGCAGTCCTCAGTAGGTAGCACACATCCCCAGCCCTCTCTGCAGTGCCTCAGTAGATAGCACACACCCCCAGCCCTCTCTGCAGTCCTCAATAGGTAGCACACACCCCCAGCCCTTTCTGCAGTGCCTCAGTAGGTAGCACACACCCCCAGCCCTCTTTGCAGTCTTCAGTAGGTAGCACACACCCCCAGCCCTCTCTGCAGTGCCTCAGTAGGTAGCACACACCCCCAGCCCTCTTTGCAGTCTTCAGTAGGTAGCACACACCCCCAGCCCTCTCTGCAGTGCCTCAGTACGTAGCACACACCCCCAGCCCTCTCTGCAGTGCTTCAGTAGGTAGCACACACCACCAGCCCTCTCTGCAGTGCCTCAGTAGATAGCACACACCCCCAGCACTCTGCAGTGCCTCAGTAAGAAGCACACTCCCCACCTCTAGAACTCTGCGGTGCCTTGTTAGGAAGCATCCCCACTCCAGCACTCTCTGAAGTGCCTTGGTAGTATCCTCCAGTGCTCAGTCTTTTAGTTTCACTCAAATCATCTTATTTGCCAGCACATTTAACATCTGGTGATGTTCATTCCAGAGCTCTTATCCTTGTCTCCAGCATGGCTGCATTACCTGCCATAGTTCCAGTAGTACCAGGGAGGCAGAGAACAGAGAGGAAGAAATATGAATAACAAGAACTGGAGCCTAGGCAAAGGCAGGTCAACTTCATGGTTTGCACAACAAATGAGCCTTGAGGAGAATTCCACTGGTAAAAGGGGAGAATTGAGAAAAAAGGGCCACAAAGAGAAAGACACAGAGAAGGAGGGAAAGTGCTCACTGTGTCTTGAATGCCAAACTCAGTGGGACTGGGGGACATGTGCCAGTCAAGGCCTGCAAGCAGTATGTGTCAGGTAGTAAGAGTGGAAAAAAGTGTCCACAGCAAAGAGGCAGCTGGAGAGCTCCAGGAAACCAGCATGACAGCAGCAGTCTGCCAAGGTTAAAGAGTGAGTAGGTGGGAGGAAATGGCATTTGGCAGCAGACAGAGGAAAAGGAAGGGAGCCCCTCCTGGGGAGCAGTGAGGGAGTGAGAACCTTTATTTGTTCACACAGTGACACAGATTACTGCCCAGTTTGAAAGCCTTCGACATCTCCTACAACAAGCCAAAAGTAATATGGCCATGTTATGCTGCCTAGCTCAACAGCTGCATCATCTTCCTCTCTAACATCTACAAGATGGTGGCCCTACCCCAGGGCCTTCATACATTTGTACATGCTGCTTTCTCTAGTTAAAAACCGTGTGTGGGTGTGTGTGTACGTGTGCACGCACACACGCGCGTGTTTGTCAATGCACATATATCTGGAGGCTAGAGACTGACATGGGGTGCTTACCTCAATTACTTCTTACCTCATTTTTTCAAGACGGGGTCCTTCACTGAACCTGGAACTTGCTGACTCAGCAAACCCAGAGATCCTTCTGTCTCTGCCACCCTACCTCCCCAAAACTTGGATTACAGGTATACATCCCCATACCCAGTTCTCTTACTTGATTGCTAGGGATCCAAACTCAAGGCTTCAGCCTTGCATGGCAAGTACTTTACCCCGCAAGCCAGCCTCCCAGTCCACTGATGAGAAAGCATGTGAACATCTAGCGTCGCTAACTTTCTCACCCTTCAGATTTTAAATGTACAAAAAAAAAAAAATTGCAGAGAACATCTTTTTACTGCCCCATCTTTAACTTAAAGCCATTCACATATCTCCTGATATTTGTCCTAAGTGTATAGCTGCAATACTTGCATAATTGTGAAAGTGTTGTTTTTTGTGTTAGCAAAAAAATCTGAGGGCAGAGCCATGCCTGTTTTGATCTCACATGTTGTGATCTGCAGATAGTTGTTAAGTAGTAGAATAAATAAGAAACCCCAAGAGCCATTTTTATCTCAGCCAGCCTGTGCACCAGTATCTTACTTCCTGAAGTCACAGGAGGAGACTTATAGTTATGGTCAGACCAATCTGATCTCGGACTTCTCATTGCCACTTCCAAGCAGTCTGAATGAAAAATCGCTGTCAACAAGCAAGAGATGGAGTTCTCTACAACTACCATCGTACACTGGGTTTCCTAATAAGATAATTGATGCAAGGGCCTGAGAGCTAGCTGAGCTGATAAGGTATCTACTCCAAAACCTCAGGACCTGAGCTCCATCTCAGAAGTCCATAGGATAGAGAGAGAAAAGTGACTTCCTAAAGTTGTCCTCAACTTCCACTAGTTTGCACACCATGCACATGCTCTTTCCTCCCTCTTTCAAATAAATAAATCAATAAATAAGTATGTTTAAAAAGATAACTGATACGTAGTGGTCACAAGACCAGCTTAACACTTTAAAGTGGCTCTAGATGAACGAAGTTAGGCAGCACAGAAAAACTTAAGTAATATACATATGAGTTATGTGAATTTTAGCCTTTAATCTGAGTTATGTAAATTAACCCTAAAATGCAATGGAAATACATGTGGGGAAAGAACTCTTCACAGCAAAGATCACATCTGTCTGTCTCTTTGTATGGGGCCCAACAAACCAGTTTAAACTTTTTTTATTATATTTATTACCTAATGTGTGTATGTGCACACACTTATATAGTGTGTGGGTGGGCAGGTGCAAAGGTGCAATAGGGACCAGTTCTTTATGTCTACCGACCATGGGTTCCAGAGATTAACTTCAGGACATTGGGCATAGTGGCAAGTGACTCTACCACTGAACCATGACAACAACCCTCAAACCACTTTAGTAATTTTCCCCAGGAAATATTCACTGGCAGGTTGTTTTTGTTCCTCTCCCTCTCCCATCTTTCTCTTACTATGGCAAGAAAGGTCATTTTAAATTCTACTAATTGAAAAAATTGCTATAAATTACAGCCTTACCATGGTCTGAAAATAACCGTGCAAACATGCCCACAGATATTATCATGCTTAATTGAGTGAACTGCTGTCAGTTCTAACACTCTTAAGCCCTTCAAAACACCATTAGAAACAAATAATATTTGCATCCATTACAAATTGCTCTTGTCTACTTCTACTTTACGCGGTCAGGTCCATCTCAGTCACACAACACACACAAAAATATGTACTAAAAGTGTATTTTTTAAAATATTTGCCCTCCATAGATCAAACCAAGGACCTTATTGAGTCTCATTTATTGAAAGGAGAAATACGGAAAGATTCAGCTACCTGTCTTCAGCTGCCAAAGCACACAGATAACAATGACATCAAGATGTTTCTCCAACCACATGCCAATTACTGTTCTTTTGCCTTCTCTTTAAGAAGCAAAGGTCTCATGTAGCCCAGGGTGGCCATCAATCTTGTATGTAGCTGAAGACAACTTTGAATTCCACATCCTCCCTCGAGTTAAATTACCAAGTGTTGGGATTGCTGCCTGGTTGTTTAGGAGAATACTATCCAGATTCAAGAGACTCATCCAACATGAACATCACTATGAAGGAAATATACTTCAAATACACAAACGAGTATGTGCATTCAGATACAAGATTAGGAAAAAGGATCCACTCCCCAAAAGTGTCTGTTCTGACAGATCTTGCTTTAGGAGAACCTCATGTGCACATAGAAACAGAAGCTGATGAACACAGCAGTCTGCAGAAACAACTCACATTTGGGAAGTCCTTAAGCAGCAAAACTCCTTGGAGTTTATCTGATGCATAAGACTTTTTTTAATTGGGAAACATCTCTGACAACACCATTATACAAACAAGTATGTTCAGTGCCTCCCTGCTTGGCTAAATTGGCCGAGTTGGTGAACGCAGCACCATAACTTTACCACCTCCTCCTCCTCCCCAGAGAGCAGGTTGTATGCTACCAAGTCATGTACATTGGATGATGTTTACAAAGAATCTGCAGAGCATTTCAATAAAAGCCCCCTTGTTTCTTATTTTTCCTTGAAAAATAGAGCAGAGCCTAATTTACCTGGCACCATGCATGTCATCCACAAAGTATACTCTTCCTGACTGGGAAGCTGCCTTCTTTAAGCATGAAACCTTTGTGGTTTATCCACTTTTAACTGGAGCTTTCTGAAAATAGAGGCTGTCAACTACTGCTTTATGTTTTGTATCTGCTGGAGGACAGACACTTCCTACCATCTTAAACATTTTAAATGTAACGAGCTTTTTAAAAAGTAAACCAAAGTATATGGGGCAATCATTTAAAACAAAATTTAGTTTGTGCCTGACAGTATTCCGAAATCTTTACACATGGGCATTCAATTATCAAAACATTGTCAGGAGTGAGCACTGTCTTCACACCACTCTGTGGAAACACGTCCTCGATGCTAGGATCAGGCCCACAGCCTGGGTCCAGAGCCTTTCCCAAGCAGACCATCAAAAGCAAGAGAAGGTTAAAATGTAATAATTCTATCAGTTTTCTATTCAAAAAGGTAATAAGCTGACATGAGGCTCCCTAGGCTGGGTTCAAATTACTATTGTTTCCTCCATAGGAGCTGACCTTAAAACTTATCCCTTCCTTAAAAAACAATCCTCAGTGAGCCTCCTAGTTAATTAGATGGATGTGTGTCAACTAGACGACTGATGGCTCAGCTTTGGACACATGTGAAAGAATTGTTACCTAAGGCAAACACTAAAGGAAGCCTACAGAGCGGGTCTGATAGATGTGGGAAGACCCAGTCCGTCGTGGTGGGTGGGAATATTCTAAGGGCAGGTGCGTAAGATGGAAGGAGCTGGTTCAGTAGTCTGGCATACTTCACCATACTTTGGCAGACTTACAGGATGGCAAGTGAGGTCTGACTCTCTCTCAGTAGTCCTGTGAATATAGTGTGCTCAGTTCCCTTGGCTCCTGATATTGGTATGAACTATCTTGCCAAGCTGGATTAAAAATTGTAACTACAAGTCACTAGAAAGTATAAAGACCCCTTCTTCCCCCTAAGTTCTTTGGTCGTGAGCTTAGTGATACGCAGACAAAATGGCGATATGCAGACAAAATGCAACAGTGTTTATTCTGAAGAAAAGTTCTTTGATTCTGACCTATAGAAATTCCCTAGTAGTATTCCCTAAATGGGGTGTCTGAAGTGATCCTGATCTGTGCGAGACCTGACCTGCACTTCCTCTCACACACTCTAAAAGGAGCCCTCCCCAGCACCCTGCTAGGCACTGCCAGCATCAGCTGCTACCCACAGCTTCACTGATAGTATAGGTGTGCCATGGGCTGCCATCCAATTAATGCCCCAGATGGTTTTGCCCTTGCATTAAGCTCTTGCTTCCCATAATCCTACTCCCCATTCAGAAAGACAAAAACTCAGCACCCCTGACCTCAGAGTCTCTTCACCATACCCACCTCTTAAATTGACTGTATTTAGTTTGGCTGAAAACCAGTTAGATAAACTGTCAAGGACTTGATAAATCAAAAGCAAATTAAAGTATGCTTTGCTACCCGGTTGGGAAAGCCTATTTGAACTCCACAACACCTACTGTGACTCTAAGCATTTCCTGTTTCCTGGCAAACTCCTGGACAGCTATAGATAGTGGATAAGTAAAGCTCTTTGGATGTTGGGGAGAAGGTAGCTCTATGATCAGGAGAATTTTCAGAGATCTGCAGGTCTTCCATTCGCTAATGTCATTCTCCAGTCCCACAACTTCAAATGACTCCTCTTCACTAGTCATCTACTGGCCAGAGGCCACAGTTCCTGACTTTACCCTGTTCACAGACTACTGGAGAGAGTCTCTGCTCACCTGACCTCCTCTTGCTGTCTCCCAGAGTCTAGGCTCTCCTCACAGTGGCTGTGTCCAAGTTTGCCACCCATACCACGTACATACCCACCTTTGTCCATCCCTTGACTTCACAATAGGTCTCCTCCTCTGGGTCCTTCCTACACCAAAATAAAGTCACACACTTCTCGAAGAGTCACTTGAAGGGAGCCTCTTCAAAACATCCTGGATGTTTGATAGTGTGTGCTTCAAGTAGCAACTATTTAGAAGCCAATGTAGGAAGATCTTAGAGCCTGGGAGAAACACTCCATCTCTGTCACTCTGTGTGTGTGTGTGTGTGTGTACACGCACGCGGGCAGATGCACGTGTGTGCACGTGTGTGTATGAAGTTCACAAATCAACCTTAGGTGGTGTTCCTCAAGAGCTGTCCATCTTGTTTTCCAAGAGAGGATATTCTCCCTGGGACCTAGGACTTAATAATTATCCAGGATTAGCTGGCCCGAGAGCCCAGGGAACCACCTGCTTCCACATCTCCAGCACTGGGACTGCAAACGCATACCAGCATGCCTGTCTTCATATGGGTGCTGGAGACTGAATTCAAGTCTTCATACTCACACATCAAGCACTTAACGGGCTGATTCATGTCCCCAACCCCACCCCATCTTTTAAAAAGCATCTACAAAGGTTCCAAGCAGGGTGTCACTCTCTTTAAAAGCTCTAATGGCCTTAATTTTCAAAATTCTACTTTAACATCACTTATACTGTCCTAAAACTATCTGCAGTAGAAAGTCTGTCTCCAAATGAGCTGTGCCTCTACCATCTGTCAAACACTCAGTAGTACCAAGAGTTGGATTGGTATGTATAAAAAAGAACGAATTCATCTATAATTAGTATTTTAAAAAAAGGAAGCAGAAGCCACTCTGGTCCTTCAGTGACAAAGTGGTGTTCTGAAAATTTGCAGAAACATTCTGCAGTGACAAAGAGGACTGACTATATGCAGTCTGTATACATAAAACTGAGTGTGTCCCCAAAGTTCCTTCATTAGCCATCAAATTCTATGACAACGTACTTTACTCAAGGAAAGAGCTCAATAAAGGCTGAATGAGTGAATGAATGAATGAATGAATGAAATGTCCTGCAAATATTGCTGGTTAATAAATCAGATACATAGATTAGGAATATTCAAACAGACAAAGACCAATTGTCCTCTGGATAGAGGAGACTTAAAAGAATCTTCTAGCAGAGGGTAGTTCACACAGGCAATTATAGCAGCACCTGGGAGGCTTCAGTCATATAGTGAGTTCCAGACTAGCCTGGATTACAGAGGGTTTTTTTTTTTTCTTTTTTGCCATTAAAGCACATTTTGCCTTGAGACTGAGCAATCGACTCAGAGCACTAAGGAATGTGTGCCTCTGCCAGGCTGTAAAGAACTAATGTCGTAAAACCTCTGGGGTACAGCCATTGCTAAAGTGAACCTAATGTACTGTGCTTTCTTCCTACCTCAAGCTGTCAAAAAGTGTGGGTGCACTTGAGAGACAGGAATACTCACAGGAACTTATTTCCTGTCCCTGAAACCCCATCCTTTCAACATGGCAGCTGTTTCAAACCCCATGTTACCAGAAAATGTTTGAGACAGGAAGCTACAGTGGCACAGCTCACTGAATGCAGTGGAGAACAGAAGCAGAGAGGAAGCTGCTAGCCGGAAGACAACACCCCAAGTCTCCCTCTAGCCCACTGTGGCATAGCTTACTGGCCTGCCCAGCCTCTCAAGTAGCTGGAATGGAAGCAAGCACAATTACTCTGCGTTTGTACAGTACTTAATATAAAAGGATAAAATGAAGGGCATAAGGACAAGGAGCTCCTCCTTTGATTACCAGCTGCTCTGTCCTTTGCCCTGTAACTCTTCCCCCTACCCCAATTTTACCCATGCTTGCTAGGAAAGCTGGTAAGACCACTGACTGTTAAAGCAGAAAGAAAAGAGAGTGTGGATAAGTTTCTTTCTCTGCTTCTTACATTCATATACTGTCCAACTTTTCTACAGTGGATTTTCTCCTCATAATGAAAGAACAAGCTGTTTGTTTAAAAAAAAAAAAAAAGAGCTAAAAAGTTTATGTTCTAACACTAGAACTAAGCACACCTAGATGAACCAATACAAAGAACTCCACACTATCAAACCATCCACCTGCTTTGGACTCAGCACATATGACTGGCCTCTTTCTCCCCCAACTACCAGTGCATCAGACAGCTGCTTGGCAAAGGGCCTTCGTAGTGGCTGTAATCATGTGCCCGTTCACTTTCCATGCATTACAACAACTGTGAAATAGCCAAACTGGATGCTTTTATTTCTGTCTACAGAAGAGGCGAATTGGTGCCAGCAGTAAATGACTTGCCACAGCATGGCCGCAGACTGTTTCTCACTTGGTACTTCCAAACAGGATCCTCTCAATGTCAGCATTATTGACATTTTAAGCCTGATCATTTCCTCTTGTAGAAAGCTGTCCTGCACATCGCCTGGAACTCAATAGCACCCCAGCTTCTACTCATTCGGTGTCAAGAGTACCACACCCATCAGGAGAAATTAAAAATCTCTCCAGAAACTGCAAATGTCTCACTAGGCACAAAATTTTATCAAGCTGGCCACTGGTCTGAAAGAATCTAAAGGGCCCCTTCTGTCACCTTTACTCTATGCCAGGATCCCATGGTCCGGGTAGTCCCAGTGCTTCAAACAGCAGCAGAAGAGCTTGCTCAGAGAATTAACCAATTCTCTACCCAACTGAAAGAAATTTCCTAATGTGAAAATTATTCAGAAAATTTCTATGTATCAATATGTACATCTCAGACAGCAAATACATTGAAACATAAATCACATATGTGTGCTTAATGAGGAGGGGAGAAGAAAACAGGACAACCTGAGCCAGAAAATATAGATTCTGCTCTTTGCTAGAAAACTCTATTAATATAGCAATTTTCTTTAAGGGTTTTCTGTATGAAAATGGTTTTAAACCTACATATACTTCAAAACTTACATATATTGTCAGTTATTACTTTATTTGGGTTTCTATCCAAACATATATTTTACTTTAAGCTGTTCAAAAGAAATGAAGTGATAGCTTATGAACATTATTATCTGTAGCTGGCCATATACTGTTGAAACCAATCCTTTTTAGAACAACTACTGCTCACAGTTAAAACCTCTTTGAACTGGTAGGTCTTACAATCCTCTTTAAAATTCCCCAGGTTAAAATTGTCGTGCAATTTAAGCCAAGTGGGTTCCTAACAAAATAACACTGTCCTCAAAATTCTGCATTTTAGCTTTTCAGCAAGTACCTGAACTTGAAAAGAATTTTTAGCAAATGCCTGACTTTTCTTAAAATCTGGTATCTGTATCCAATGACCAGAAAGATGATTACAAGTACAGCATTACCCACAGTGACAGCAAAACAGCCTAAGTTACAACCAAATGAAATACAGTTACATGTAGGAAAATGAGTATTTTGCCAATGTCTAATGTATTTGCTCTCTAGCATTTCCCAATGGCAGTATATAATTTGTGTACTAGCTGTATTTAATGTTTAGTGTTAAACTGAAATCCTACTTCAAAAAAATATATAGCTATGCAGTCATTTAGAAACTAAGACATGGCAAAGGCACTTAGTTAATATGACATAGAATTAAGACGAAGTTACATTCACTACATTTATAATGCCGACATTCACTTTAGCATGAACTATTGGCATCTTTAAATGTGATCTTGATCTACAGAGGAAACATTTTCTACATATTAAAAGCATATTGCAGAGAAGTGTCTAGAACCCTGGTGATCTCCATTAGCTTCACCGCATAGTACAATAGAGCACAGTGATCCTTCAGTGAAAATTATCTCCTAGTCTTGGAAAACATCAGAGTCACCAAAAGCAAAAATTGACATGGGGTTTGGGAAAGGCAAATGCTCATCTTGAAAAAAAAAAAAATCTCTTTCCATTGCGTATGGTGTCCACACATGTCTCCTATCTTACAAAATAAGGCAGAGGACTAATGCTCAAAGACCAATCGTCACATCTAATTGTGTCTATCTCAAACTCGCCAAAGATTCTTTATGACTTTTTCCCTGAAAGAAGTCATGACAATTTTATACCACTGTAAATATCCGCCACTGGGCGAAAACCCTACCCATGTCTAGAGTGGATCCTAATAGCGCAGATCAATGTACCCAACCAGGGACAGAAGACAGTTCACAGCCACCACGGTCTCTGTCCCGAGAAATCTAAATACCTCCGGAAGAGAGCTGCACTGGCATTGGCACTAATCCTATCTTTTCATCTAGTCTCCCGAGAGAAATTCCTTGGTAAACAAAGGTCCGGGCAGTCTGGAGGAGTGCCTCCAGGGGGTGCTTACTACCGCCACTCACTTTAGTAAGAAGTACTGGATCGCTAGATGCGATCTCTATCTCCCCAATACCGTCCCTCGGATGCGCCAAGGGGGCACCGCACGGAAGGCGTCCGCGGAGTCAGAGAGCCCCAGTTTGGATCAATGGGGTCCGCTTTACCGGAGGAGCTGCGTTCTTGCCCCTGTGCCCTTTCCCAAGTCCTCTCATCCAAGATCCTGACAGTCCCCCTTCGCTCCGGCAGACGGGGGCCAGGGTCGTCACAGCGCAGACCCGAGGGGCGTTTCCTAGTTCCACCGGCTCGCACCCACGCAGCCCCAAATCCCGCAAACTTTCCCTTTCCCAGACTGCTAGGCAGGTAAACCGCCAAGTCCCCCACCTCCGTCCAGTGGCCAGAAAAATACCTCCTCTCCGGCCCCCCGAAAGTGGCCGGAGCCTGGCGCAGGACGAGCCGGAGCTGTCGGCGCGCCGGCTGCGGCCGACTCTCGGGGTGTATAAACAGGATGTCAGTCGGCGATTCAGGCTTGTTTATGAAAAGTCGCCGCGCGGGGAGAGGGCGGCGGGCTGGCCCTCCCCGGCCCCGCCTCGAGACCTCCCCGCCGCCGTCGCCTGGAAATCCCCTGCGGGCCGCCGGGCCCGAGCGGACGCGACCGCCCGCAGCTGCAGCCCGGCCTCCGCCGGGCGCCGAGCTCCGCGCTCCGCGCCCCGGCCGCGGCTTTCCCGCGGCCCCTCCGTGACACTCACCACTTCCGCGTGTGCCTGGGCCGCGCGGCTCCCGGGCGCCGCGCTCGCTGGGGCGGCCCGCCGCGCGGAGCCCCGGCGTGGAGCACCCGCGGCCGAGGAAGGGGAACCAGGGGGACGACGCGGAGCGGGCGGCTGCGGCTCTGCACTGCTCGGCTGCTGCGGCGGCCTGCGCTCGCGGACGCTCCGGCCCCGCCCCGCGGCCGGCCACGCCTCTCCCCACGGGGCTGACGGTCGCAGCCCCGGCTCTGGGTCGCCCAGGCCCGGGCCCGCCTGGCTCGGCTTACGGCCCCGCCCCGCTGACGGCCACGCCCCCTCTCCCACACCACTGACAGCTCCGCCCCGCCCCGCTGACGGCCACGCCTCCTACCCAGCGCTCTGACGGCCCCGCCCGTCCCGCTGACCTCCCCGCCGCGCCCCAGAGACAGCCACGCCTCCGACCCAGCACCCCGATGGCCCCGCCCTCCTGGAGCCCGCGCCCCGCCTTCTCTGACGTCAGAAGCCGCCTCGAAAAGAGGCGGGGTCCGCTTACCCACCCCACCCCATGCCTGGAGCGTGCGCAGGAAATCTCCGGTAAATGACTGCTAACACTTAACACAAACTCCAAATCTAGATCGAGCCCTGCAGCAAATAAAGTTATCAGAATTCACCCTCTGGCACATGGACCTCTCCCAGGTTTTAGCCGGATCCACCGTATCACTGAGTTCTTTGAGACTTTTTTAACTAACCACTCAGAAGAGTAGGGCTGTTGAGAGGTTTGACTAACGACATTATTTTCTCGCTGCGATAAAGTACTTGACAGAAGGAACTGAAGGAAGGAAGGGTTTATTTCAGTTTATAGTTTGGGGGATGCATTCCATCATAATGAGGAAGTCATTAAGTCATCACCGCAAGAGCTCAAGGTGACTGGTTTATAGTGCATTCGGAGTCAAGAAGTAGAGAGTGATGAGTGCTTGGGTTCAGCTTGGATTCTCCTTGCCCTGCAGTTCAGGAGCCTAGTCCAGGGCATGGTGCTGCCGGCTGTTAATGTGGGTCTTCCCTTAAATCTACATGATCTCCAGGCATACCAAAGGTTTGTCTCCTCCGTGATTTTAGAGCCTGTCAAGGTGACAAAACATCACAAGAATTTAGGTGGTAATCAAACCTCTGGTTTTGACCCGTTCTGATCCACCCTACCCCTTATTTAAAGAGCTCTTTAAAGCAGCCTAGGAAACTTCCTGTGCAAAACATCATAGGAGCTAACATTTTGTGAATAACTTTGCATCTGGTGCTCTTCATTTTTTTATTAATAATCATCTCTCACAACCTGCTTCTATCTATGATCAGGAAAAAGAGCAAGGCCCAAATATCTTTTTTTTAGTATTTATTTATTTTTTCCACTCATAGAAGCTTGGTAGGCACCCCATTCCCCTCCCTCCCTCCACCCCTCCCTGGATCCCCTTGCTCCCTCTCCCTTTTCCCCTTCCTTCCCCCCCCTTACTCCCATTGTCCCCCCCATCTGTAGAGTATCTTTTAATGTACATGTCAAACTTCCCTCTGAGTCCTACTCTCTGATGATGTATAAGAACTTAGTAGCATTGCCTAGAGTACTTTTTTGTGTTCCCCTTTAGTATGGGAACACTATTGTGGCTGTTAATCTCTTGCCTCTAAGGATCCTAGTGCCTGTGATCCATGCTAAACTTTGGGGGGGGTCAATGATACGGTCAATGCGCAGGTCATGAAAAGTCCTATTATGATTACTTCGGCCCTAACTTGTGTGGAGTATCTTGCATGTCGTAACTCCTCCCCATCTTTAGACTCTTACAATCTTACCACCCCCTCTTCCGCAAATTTCCCTGAGCTTTAGAATGGGGAGAGATTAGGCTGAAGGCCCAAACATCTTAAACTACCGCTTCTGAAGCAATGGACTCTGTGATAACTGAATGCAAGACTTTGCAAAAATATTGGCAGTAAGTGAAAGACTTCTGAATGTGCAACAACTAAAATGAAGCACATAATGAGTCTCAGATATTTCTTGACCTCACAGCAGCCTTGGTCTGAACATCTGTGCGTGCTGTCAGGCTACACACCAACAATGAGCACTTTCCGATTACTCTGACTCAGATTAAAACTGTCATACCTCAACTGCAGGGTTGCTACCACACATACAAATTTTATGTAATGTTTTAATTACAGAAAACAAGGACTTTTAATATTTTTGTACCATCGTTCCTCAGCATGCATCAAACCTTTGATGTTACAATGTTCGATTTAAAAATTTGCTGTTCGGAATGGGAGAAAATCTTCACTAACCACATATCTGACAGAGCTCTACTGTCCAGAGTGCACAAAGAACTTAGAAAATTAAACTCCAAGGAAAACACTGGCCCAATTAAAAAATGGGCCCTGGAACTTCAAAGAAACTTTACCAGGGATGAAATTAAAATATCTAACAATTATCTTAAAAATGCTCCACTTCCTTCCCATCATCAGGGAAATGCAAATCAAAACTTCCCTGAGATATCATCTCAACCCGCGGTCTCAGTCAGGATGGCAAAAATCCACAATACAAACAACGACAAATGCTGGAGAGGATGTGGAGAGAGGGGAACTCTCCTACATTGTTGGTGGGAATGCAGGCTCATACAGCCACTCTGGCGAGCCGTCTGGAGATTCTTAAAGAAATTAAAGATTGAAATGCCATATGACCCTGCTATCCCACTTTTGGGAATAACCCCCCAAGCAGCAAAGGTTCGCCTCGATAGCACAAGCTCGACCATGTTCATAGCAGCACTGTTTACAATAGCAAAGTCATGGAATCAACCTAAATGTCCAACAGTTGACGAGTGGATAAGGAAACTGTGGTACATCTATACAATGGAGTACTACTCAGCCATCAAAAATGATGAATTACTGGAATTTGCTGGGAAATGGATGTCATTAGAAAGAATTATATTAAGTGAAGTATCCCAAACCCAGAAAATTAAGCGCCGTATGTACTCCCTAATAGGTGGCTCCTAGTACCAAACTCACCCAGCCCACATTGGGACACTCAAAAGTAAACCTATGTAACACAGTAATTGCAAGGATTATGAACAAGAGAGATGGGTTAGGAGGGCCACACCAGAAACAAAGAGAGAGGAGACCATGTTACAGCAGAGAAAATAGGCCTCCATGAAGGTCTGCAAGTAAGTAATGAGAAACCTGGTTAAGTTCACAGACGTTCTTTCCTGATCTCACCAGAAGGGGAGGGCATATAGTCTAGCAGATAAAAAGTAATCATTTTGCAAATGGGTGATGGACCCCTCTCTCAGTGAGGTTTCCTACTCTTATTACATCTACCCTTGAATGTGCTATTACAACAAGACTCCAGTTTAACAGCTTTTTGTCTCTGGCCAGGGGGTGACATACAGTGCCCAGCAGAATGGAGTGAAGGGAATTGCAGGAGCAGCAAAACTGCAAAAGAAAATCAACAAACCACAATCCAGAACTTCAGAGACTCTATATCAATCACATAGAACTAGGACAGCCTAATCTCTCCTCATCCTGGAGCTCAGGGACATTTGCGGAAGAGGGGGCGGTAAGATTGTAAGAGCAAAAGGATGGGAGGAGCAACGATTTGCAAGATTCTCAACAATAGTTGGGGCCAAAGCAATCATAATGGAACTTTGCATGCCCTGCGCAATGTCCAGCGCACTGTTGCCCTCATAAAGTCTAGCATCTGATAAGGGCACCGAGACCCCTGGAGGCAAGGGATTGACAGCCATAGTAGTGATCTTATGCTTAAGGGGAACAAGAGAAAGGGCTTATGGAAATGCCACTGGGTCCTTATATGTCATCGGAGAGGAGGACACAGTGGAGAGTTAGGCACACACAATAAAGGACTATGTGGGAATTGGGGGGGGGCACTGGGGGGGGGGGGTTTTTTTTTTTTTTTTTTTAAAAAAAAAATTTGCTGTTCGCAGCTAGCATAGGAAAGGACTTTCTGAAAAGAATTCCAATAGATAGCAAGAATCAATAAAAGGTCTTATATAAATTAAAAATCTTTTGCTCCATAAAGGAAGCAATCAGAAAGCAGATGCAGATTGCAGAATGAAAGAAAATATTTTATAACTGGATGTCTTATATAGGATTAATGTCTAAAATTTGTAAATAATTCGAAAGATAGTGAGAATAGTGTGATGTAATTAGTCACACTTTGTCTGATGTCAGTATACATAAAGAGAGATGGATATTGGTGCCTTGCTTGTCCAAAACTGCAGACTATTGGAAGGGGTGGTTGACATTTTGGGTAGGTCTTCCATGTCTTTAAGGTCTTCCTTAAATCTGAAAATAACTTCATGGATGTTTGTTCTCTAAATTATTTTAATTTCTGTTAATTTGTGAAATTGTACATCTATTCACTAAGTTTGTGTAAATAAGCAAATGATACATGCTTATTTTAATAACAAATTTTTACCCAGGTATCCATGCCCTTTTTTGTTAGAGTATATCACATGCTTTAATTTTGAATGAGGACATTTTGGAAAAGCTAAAAAAAAAAAAAATTGCTGTTCAAGTTCCTGACTTGAGCTTCAAAAAAAAAAAAATCATTCAAGAATTTTGACTTTGGATTAAAGTAGATTTTTCCAATAACATCTGAAACAACACTAAGCATACTTCTAAAATTTTGTATCATTTATTTTTATGCAGCATGGTATTGTTTGACCTAATGATTACAAAATCAAAATATCAATCCAGGCCAGAGAAATGGCTCAATATTAAAGGATCAGAGTTCAGATCCCATGTAAAATATCAGGTGAGTGTGGCTCCCCACATGTAATTCTGTCCTCAGAAGGCAGAGACTGGGAATCCCCAAAACAAACTCCCTGGTGAAACTGGCCCTATTGGTGAGCTCCAGGTTTGATTAGAGACCTTGTCTCATAAAGACTAAGATAGAAGTGTGATTACCCTCATACATGTGGACACATACAAGCATGCATTCACCTCGCTAGTTCCTACATGTGAAAATGGAAAAAGAAATAAAATATCAACTCTGAAAAACATTGAAGATGCTCTATGTCCTGCCGTAGCAAATTTTCAGCTAAGACTTAATTCTTTATATAAAAGTCAGCATAAATCGCTAATATGTAAATTTGCTTCTATTTTTAGTAAATAGTAAAATTGTATATATATCAGAGAATTATGTTAAAATAAATTTCATTATGATTTGTATCAGTAAATGTTTGATTTGTATATCATCAGATCTTAGCTTCATAAATATTTCTCAAGCAAAGAAGGGGTGACATGTCAAAAAAATTTAAAAAATCATCCCTTAAACTAGACCATACTATAACCAGGAACAGCCATACCCATGAGCATTCTACAACCAAATCCTGATGATTTTACTTCCTGGGTATGCATTTAGATGCCTGCTTCTCTGCATCCCCAGGATGTGGTCTGAGCCATTGCTCACTGGAGAACTACAAACAGCTCTTATGGTCGATGTGTTCGCACTCTGCTCCCTCAATTAATTATCTTCACAGAGATTTTAAAAGTTCCAATCTGCTCACTCCTGTTCTTAAAACACTCCAGTGACTTCTTCCTGTAAAACCTTGAATGGTCAGAATTCTGAACCTTCACATCACAGCCACCTGAACCTGCCCACCTGCCCTGACTCCACCAGCCTTCTTCTGGACCATTCCTGATGACTTGGGGGCCAGTCCCCAGAGCTTAGACTGAGCATCAGAATCTATGGTTACTGAATTTTAAGTTTGAGTTCCACCCTTCACCACCTGTGTTTCACTAAATGATTTGTGGCTTCACTAATGATTAGTCCGTTGAATGACTGGACTAAATGATGTCCTGAGTGCCTTCTGAAAGGAGAAACCAGCTATCAAAGAAGATGGGAGGATCCAGCAGAGAGGGAGTAGACCCGGGTAGCTGCACGGAGGGCATGGGTATGCATGTCTCATCTGGCCTCTGCGTGCTGTGAACTCCTCAAGGTTCATTGTGTGTCATTTTCCTCAAATAAGGATGATACCTTCCTTGTGGAGGTTTTGCTGAAGAATTAAAATAATATATACCTGGCATAGGGCATGGGCTCTAGAAATCACAGTGGCTATTGTTTTTATCTAGGTCCTAAAGAACAAATGGGAGGGCCTCGAACAGAAAGAATTGAAAGAGGGGGTGGGGATGAAAGTCTTTACCTTGCAAACAAAAGGACCTGAGTTCAGATCCCCAGATTCCATGTAAAAATGCCAGGCAGAAATGGCATTGACCTGCCCACACTTCTGACCCTGGAAAGTAGAGCCTGGGAAATCCCAAAACAAAGCAATAGAAGATAGAAAAACAACACAAGATGATTCCCAAAGTGACCCTTGGTCCTCCACAGGCACACACACTCAAGTGTCCTCTGGAGGAGGGTCAAAAAAGGAGGGGGGAGAGTAGCATTTCACATAGGGGAAAGGTAGAGAAAGGAAGGCAACAGTGAAACTGTTTTTTACTTTTCATACTGATTGACAAGCTCATTTTCCTGCAGAAGTTTTCCATTTTCATATCATCACCTGTTATTCATTGCTGAGCTTTTGTATGGGTTGTTGCTATTCATTGTTTACTTTGTGATTTCATCTGTGGTCCTTTACCAAGACATTCCCTCTCATCAGATTAGATTAAGTGGATACTATGAATATTCCTTAGGCAGTGACTGTATTTCACACACTATTTTTGGATAGCAAATACTGAAGCAGAATTGAACATAAAAATGTTCCTTGTCAAGGAAAATGATCAGGTAAGTGGCCTGTGATCCCAACATTCAGGATGCTAATGTTCTGCAATCCCAGTACCATCAGAACCCAGAACCCGCACAGGACTTGATTATCCTGCTGTAAACTCATAGTGGCAATGGCTGTGTGGACAAAACTGGGTTCATCCACATTTCAGCATGGTTGATGTGGGGCTCCGTCCCTCCCTAAGCAGCCCTAGGTAGTTAATGGTTGCTAGGGGAGGGAAAATTATATTTATATATTATATGGTTTAGCCACTGGTAAATTGCCCTTGTGCAAATGAGTGACAATCCCCCCCCTCCCCAATGCTCATGCAGGCAACCCTAATTAAATGTAATGGGTGTGTTAGTCAGGGTTCTGTAAAGAAACAGAACCAACAGAACAAATATATGAAAAGGGAGTTTATTGGACTGGCTTACAAGATAAAGTCTAGGTAGTCCAACAATGGCTGCCAGTAGCTTTTCAGTCTAAAATCTGAACATCTCATCAGTCCCAGTCTGTTGCTGAAGTCAGGGGGAATTCCTAGAGAATGTTCTGGAGAATGTCATCATGTTGGTGGGCAATCATGTTGGAGAGTTGAAGAAGCTGGATTCTGATGGTAGCAGGAAGATGCATTTGCTGTCCCTAGGCCTGAGAGTCTCTGAGCTCTGTTTTGTGATTCCTTTTATGTGGTCTGCTACTGGGTGGTTCCATCTTTGTGTTGCAAATATATTGATCTATGGATGGTCTGGCAGCTAATCTGTTAGTTAATACCAGGTAGAGTCAAGCTAACAACCAAGATTAATTATCACAGTGGGACACACCAAAGAGAAAAAGGACATGAAAATAGGAGGGAGATTTAGGGGGAAGAAAAAAGGGTTCGGTGGGAGGTGGAAAGAGAAAATGGCGGGGGATGTGATCCAAAAAGTACATCGTGTATGTGTGTGTAGATAGTGTGTAATCATTAAGGAATACATTTTTAAATAAATACATTTTAGAAAGCTAATTCCATAGACTAAACAAGCAAAAGATTTCCTGGTGGATGTGCCCCTAAAGGATCAAAGAGGAGGGGCAGGAGATATGTAAGGCCTTCAGAACAACCTGCACCTCTGCTATCAGGGAAGAAAAAGGAACAAGTGAGACCATGAAACCTCCGCCAGACCAGCTGACAGTTCTCTAGTCATAGAAACTGATCCGCTTCCATCCACTTGCCATGCTGAGTCACAAGTCTGAGAAGTGTGGTCTGCACACAAGTATGGTGTGGATGCAGAGACTACATCTGAGCCCGTCGTTCAGTCGTGCTGTAGGGAGCAGCGGATCTGAGCAGGACCCCATTGCACTGTCCAGATCAACTTCTCCATGCAGGTGCGTGGAGTAGCCCTTCCATTGCTCCGAGGACCTCTCTTCCTGTCCAAAAACTTAGTAGTGACAGGTTAAAGGAAAAAACTATGACCAGACCATTGCTACTGCTCTACCCAGGTGCCCATCCTCCCCTCTCTTTTCACTGCCCATTCTAATTGTCCCTCACTCTCAGCTATCACTTTGCCAAGTCCAGGGAGGATGAGGAAGAGCTTGCCTGGTGGTGTAACCCCAATCCTTATTCCTGATAGAAGGTGTTTTGCCACTCCACCTATCTCCAGCCAGGTAGATCTTTCTGGTTCCACACATCTTCTCCCCTAGCCCTTCCCACTTCTTCATGATGAGGATAATGAGTTTCCTTTCCCATGATGATTCTTTACCCTCTGAAGACAAAGAACCCCAAGTGCTCTTGTGATAACTGTGCTCAGTAATTTGACAAGACTCTGATAATATCTTCTGATAAGAGCACACTAACCAGAAACTTTACTCCAGGACAAAACCAGAGTTTTGAGGGCAAGGGAGATAATGTAGAAGTTAAAGGTTTTGCTATATCAATCACATAGAACTAGGACAGCCTAATCTCTCCCCATCCTGGAGCTCAGGGACATTTGCGGAAGAGGGAGCGGTAAGATTGTAAGAGCAAAAGGATGGGAGGAGCAACGATTTGCAAGATTCTCAACAATAGTTGGGGCCAAAGCAATCATAATGGAACTTTGCATGCCCTGCGCAATGTCCAGCGCACTGTTGCCCTCATAAAGTCTAGCATCTGTTAAGGGCACCGAGACCCCTGGAGGCAAGGGATTGACAGCCATAGTAGTAATCTTATGATTAAGGGGAACAAGAGAAAGGGCTTATGGAAATGCCACTGGGTCCTTATATGTCATCGGAGAGGAGGACCCAGTGGAGAGTTAGGTGCACACAATAAAGGACTCTCTGGGAATTGGGGGGGAGACACTGGGGGAAGGGGAGGGGGGAGGGAGGGAACTGGTAAAAAATTTTAAAATGTATAATTAAATTTTTAATAAAAAAAAAAAAAAAAAAAAGAAAAAAAAAAAAAAAAAGAAGTTAAAGGTTTTGTCTCACCAGCAGAAGGACCTGAACTGGGATCCCCAAATCTGACAAAAATGTTGGGCTGCAGGCACATGCTAGTACAGATGTCTTTGATCCTAGTTTGGGCTCAGTGGATCATACATGCTGGGGGGGGGGGGACAGAGAAATGGGAGGGAAATGGGGTGGAAAAGAAAACAAGTGGGATGGGATAGCAGTAGGAGGGTAGTAGAGGATGAAACATAAATATTATATTTGCATATGAAAACTTCAAAGAATAAAAATATGCTGGACAAATGTGGCTGCCTGCCTGTAATTCCAGACCTGGAATGCAGAGCCTCCCCAGGGCAAGCCGGCTAGCCAGACTACCCCTAATGGAGTGCTCTGGGCTTAATTAAGAGACTCATGTTCACAACAATAAGGTAGAAAAGCAGTTGAGGATGATTCCCAATGTCACTGTCGGGCCTCTCCAGACACACACACTCAAATGTACTAATGTACACATACCTGCACATACATTGACCCACCCACGTGCAAACCTATATATACACACAGCACGCGCATGCATGCATACATCCCATACACACATACAAGAAAAGAAAAAAAGACACAGAGTTTTTAGGGGACAGGAAGAACCAAGTTCCCCAGCAGGACATTTGTTAAAATTGCTTGTGCAAAACAGGCCTCCTGTTTCGACTACATGTTCCTGAGCCCATTTCTTTTCTTAGGACACGGTAACACATAGACATCACTGGTTTACTGCATATCCTGGAGAACAGCTCAGTCTTTCAGAGGCCATCTCCAGTCTGTCCCTTCAGTATGGTTTTCCAAGGCCATTCCAGTGAGGCCTGGAATGTTGGGCTTACCTACTCCTTTTTAGATGCTCATAGTGTTGGGGATGGAATCCATGTTCTCCTGGAGGCGAGGCAAGTGCTGTATCATTGAGCCATACCTGTAACCCTTTAGATTCTGGATAGCACCTTTGTTGACTGCACGGCCCCAAGGACACCATGCTTTGATAACCATTTCAGCATTTCCTCTCAACAACCATCAGCCCTCCACTGCTCTCTGATCTTGCTGGTTATTATGCTAGTTGCAAACTCCCAAACTTCTGGCAGTTCCAATCGGTTTCTTTCCTTGGGAGGAACTGCTTCACACCTTGACTGTTAGTTAGGAAGCCCAGCTCTGGAATCATGATCCTGCTTGGAGCCAGAGCCTGTACAACTTCTTAGTGATTCTGATGATGCCTCTTTCCAAGTGTATTCCTGGTCTTTGTGAGTAGTGTGATGTTTGGGAGTCCCATGGAGCATAGTCCTCTAGTGGCTCTTCTGGTCTTCTGCAATACTGCCATACTAGCCTGCTCTTTTCCTCAACTTTTGAATTTTTTTCTCTCTCTCTACTTTATCAGAGTTTTGTTATTCCTTTTTTCCACGCTTCTGACAGCAACCCACTGTAAGGTTAGTTCATATCTTGAAAGAAAAATCGCCCCTAGATCTGAGCTCTCTAGAGGCTTTGACTTCTCTCTCTCTGACAAGGTTAAGTTACTTTACTACTTATATAACTGACCCTTTTCCTCCTTTTGATCTGATTGCTGAAAAGCTGGAATCAAATTCGGGTCATCTATCACAAGCATAAACTCTGGGCACTTTGTGAACAATTGGTGGTTTAGACCAGCTCTAAGCAAGCCTGCAGGTAAATATCTAATTGATGTGAGAAGACCCAGCCCGTCATGGGTGGGGCCATTCCTGGGGCAGTTGGGTAAACCTGAGGAGGATGACTCAGTGGTTGGGCATCCTGTAGCACACTTCCACAGGCTTACAGTGAGGTTTGCCCCTCTCTCAGCAATCCCTGTGGATCTGATGTGACCATTTCTCTCGGTTCCTCATGTGGGTATGAACTGTCCTGCCAAGATGGACTGTAAATTGTAACAAAAATAAGAATAAAATGGCCTTCTTCTCCCTAAACAGTATGGCCATGATTTATCAGCAGCATGCAGACGAACTGCAACAAATGGCATGTGTTTTATATTCTATTTTCACAATAGCTTTATCTTTTTGTCTTGAACTTATTTTCACTTTATTCTTTCTCAGTTACCTTTATTGAAGACACTCTCTGCCCGGCTTTATGGTGAATGCTGTACATTAGCATTATCTCATTTAATTCTGATTTTTTTTCTGGTGCTATCTTCGGCAGGATACAAAATCTCTAAGTTTTAATTGCAATGTCTGTTAAGTGTGGGTAATGATAATTTCCTCTTTATCGGGAGAATTGATGGTAGTTAACATCAAATCATTTCTAAAATACACTCAAATACTTTAAACAATACTCAACAAACAAATACTCAAAACAATCAAAGTATTTGATTTAATTACTTTATAAGACATCAATGTAATGTGCTCTATAAAGATAAATATCAGTTTTTTCTAAAAATACTCAACATACAAAGTATTGCTAATCTTATTTATTATCGCTTTAACCAGACTGAAAGCTTTTGTGGTTTCTGTAATTAATAGCAGTATTAGCATAATCCATCAAGCTGGGCTATAATGACTGTCCATACAAAAGAGCTCATTTATGTTTTTTTTTAATAGATCAATGAATTACACCCCCTCTGAGAGAAGGAAGTCAGGTTTGCTTTACTTTAAAATCTATTATTTTATGGGAAGGTCAGATAGCTTTGTACAAACTTACTAGGCATAACTGTGAGGCTTATGGTGCCCCTGGGACATAACATACTGCATTAATAATTAAAACACTTTGTGAGGAAGTGCTATGCTAACAAGCCAATTTTGGTGCCTTGGGAAGACAGATGGATCAAAAAGTAGACAAACACTAGTAAACACTTTCCAGCAGACAAGAAATTAGCTCAGTCACTTTAATCCTTCTCCTTGTGTTACATCACATTTTATGATGCTTGTTAGCATGAAAATAATGTGTATCTTTTTATGTTTTATTTATTTATTGAGAGGGAAAGAGAGAAGGAGAGAGGTACACATACCATAGTACATATGTGAAGGTCAGAGGGCAACTTTCAGAAGTCAATTCTTTCCTTCTACTATGTGAGCTCTGAAGATCGAACTCAGGTTGTTAGTTTTCATTCAGTCACCTTTACCTGCTGAGCCATCTCACAAGCCTGTATCTTTATTTTCTAACCTCCCAGCATGTATGTCTACTTTTGGCTTAGAAATCATGGACATATTTCCAATATAATCACAGCTGAGTGGACACCTAAGTTACATGAGAATTAGATGTGACTCCTTCAAATGTTCTGAATTCTTATTAATCACTAGAATAGTGTTTTATGGAAATCACATATGTATAGGAGTCTCTGGCACCCAATAATTCAAAGTCACTCTGGTCACAAACCTTTGTTTAGTGCTAGAATGTGTAAGAACCGTTCTTCATTTCTGAGACTAGGAGGATCATCTTTACGTGGATCACTAATGATCAACTGAACATCAGCATGTGTACGGTGTAGAGTAAGTCCCTGGCAGGATGGTCATTCTCCCTATCCTCTGGAATTATGTTGTGTTCACCATAAAAGGAAGAAGTCTCACTGAAAAATGTACCATCAGTTGTCAATTTGCTGATTTCAGCAGCAGGAAACATGACTGAAAATTCAGACAGACTTCATGGAGTATATGAGACATATACAGATTGACAGATACGGAAAAATCAAAGAAAAGGTGTTAGGCCTGGTACAATTGTGTTTTTTTAATTGTTGTGACCAAAGTAACTGACAGAAGCCATTTGTACCACTTAATACAGATGGGATCCTGACAGTGCTCTCGGGATCCCAACAGGTTTACACACACATAATTCTTGATAATTAAGAGTTGAGTCTTAGGTACACTTACTAAGATTTATTTAATTGAGGCGAGCACTGAACAAATCTGTAAGAGATTATGTAGTTGCCAGGGGAAGACCCAGCCCATAATGGGTGGGATCAGTCTCTGGGCAGGCAATGATGATGATAAGATAGAGAGAGCGAGTTTGGGAGACAGGTAGACTAGCAAGAAGGTATGTCTGTCCTTTCTCTCAATTCTTTGTACGGATATGGTGTGTCCAGTTCGTTGTACTTCTGATGTTGGTATGAACCCTCCTGCCAAGAATATAATAATAGCCAAGAATCGTAAGCTGAAATAAATGCTTTGTTCCCCTAAGTTGTTTTGGTCCTGTATTTTTATCAGCAACAGAAGAAAAACTGGAATACTAGAAAGGTTGGCAATTTCAGAGAGATTTCTTTCAATCCATCATGACAGGGAACACATGGCCCAAGTATAATATAGTAGAAGTTCCACACATTACAGTGGGCCAGAAAGCTGAATCAGAACCAGCGGTGGGGCATAACCTTCAAGGCCTGCCCTTCAAAGCCTGTTTCTACCAGTTGAGCCCCATTTCCCCAAAGGATCCACTACCTCCCAAAACAGCATCACCAGATGGGGACCAAGTATTTAAAACATGAGCCTGCAGTTTCAAATCATAGCAGGCCTATTTAATTGGCACCTACATCCCTCTCAGAACAGTTAAGACTATATTTAGTTTTGTGCATGATTGACAGATATGTTATCTTCACTTGATTTTTAAGGACCATAATAGCAGAAACCACAATCACCTGTCACTATTCTGAGGAATTTACGTTTAGCCTCCTCCTCTGTGGACACCAAAATCTAAAAGTTAAGTCCTATGTATACAATGGCAAAAAATTTGTGTGGGACTCTTCATATTCTATGCACATTCTTTCATATTCTTTAAATCATTTCTAGATTCCTTATGATCCCTGGTATAATGTAAGTGCTATGAAAATAGCTGCGATAGCGTTTCAACTCAGTTGTTTAGGGAGTAATGACAAGAGAAGTCTGTATAAGTTCAGTACAAATACCATCTTTTTCCATTTTCAAGTGTGTATGTGGGAAATTGCACATGTGTGCCTTGTGCATGTACATGTATGCTTGCATGAGTGTATGAGGGTGTGCATGTATGAGAGTGCACAGGTGTGTGGAGATCTGAGGTTAATTTCACCCTTTCAACTTATTATTTAGAGTCTGTGTCTCTAATTAAACCCAGAACTCAATATTAGGGCTAGTCTGGCTTACTGGCTTGCTCTGTGGATTCCCAGGCTCTGCCTTCTGGTGCTGAAATGACTGGTTCCCCACTATGTTCACCCAGCATTTTTACAGGGGATCTGAGGATCCAGTCCTTTTGCTTATGTGACAGACGTTTTAATCGTGGAGCCACCTCCCCTGACCCAAACAACATTTTTTTAAAATATTTTTCACTCAGGGTTTGGTTGAATCCATATATATAGAACTTTAGATAAGGAAGGGACAACTTGAGTGATATTTCCATTTATTTATTTATTTTGTTTGCTTGTTTTGTTTTTTGAAACAAGATAACATGTCATAGATATGGATGTCATCTTGACATTTGAGGGTTCTAGCTCTGGGCTCATCTGTAAAGAATTAGTAGTTGAGTTAAGCACAGAGAAAACTTGCAAGAGATTATCTAGTTGATGGGGAAGGCCCAGCTCATAATGCATGGGGATAGTCCCCAGGCAGGTGAATAAGATGGAGGGAACTGTTTGAGAAAATTGACATCTTTCTGTATACTGGGACCAGCCACACTGGTCTGGCAAGTAAGGACTGTCTCTCTCTCGGTCATTATGTGAATATGGGGTGGCCAGCTCCCTCAGTCTTTGGTGTTGCTGTGGGTTCTCCTGAGAAGGTGGACAAAGAACTATAACCAGACTATCATAAGAGAGAATAAACTCTCTCCCTTAGGCTGTTTGGCCACCACTTTATCAGCTGGTAAACCGTGACACCTGTCTTTATATTAATTCAGTACAACAGATACTTATGAAGTACCTAGTGTGCAACAGGCATGGTACTATGGATGTATGTGGTTGCAGTTTCAAGCCCAACTTACCCAGATCTTTGAGGGGGCTCAGATGATTTCTGAGATGTCGCTCTCTCTTTACCTTAAAAGCTTCTACAGAGACTAGAGAGATGGTTCAGTAGTTGAGAGTACTTGCTGCGTGGAACAAGTCTGGTGTGGTTACATGCACACTGTGACTCAACACTGAGGAGCGGGGTAGAGGTAGGAGGAGGATAGCTGGAGCTTGCTGCTGTCAGACTAGACAAAGAAACATAAGCTCCAGGTTTAGGGAGAGATCCTGCCTCAAAGGAGCATGATAAAGACACCCATGCCCTCCTCTGTCTTTTGCATATGCACCCGCGTGCGCGCGCACGCGCGCGCACACACACACACACACACACACACACACACACACACACAGCAATTCAATAAAATGAACGCCTTTCTGAATTTCCATTAGCCGCTCTGACACGAGTCACCTGAGCACCTGAGCCAGGGACATGTGTGTATGGAGGAAATCACAACTCTGCTCCTAGCCAGCTGCCCCCTCTTGGCCTGCCTCCCCTTTCCTCACACTCTCCACTCCAGGCGGCTGCCAAGAATCCAAATTTCCCCTGGAGTCCACACAATGATTTGTCCCTCCTTTAGCCCCAGCAATATTTCCCCATTTCAGCTTTCCCAAGTGCTTTCCAACCCAGTTTTCTAGACCCAGATGCTTCTGTCCCTTAAAGGAATGCTAGGATCACCTAGTAAGAGGTAATATTTTCTCCACGTTGTTCCAGAGATAAATGGACCAGTGGTTCTGAGAGAGGTTAACATCTGTGGGTACAGGAGAGCGAGTGTGTGTACATATGTGTGTGGGGGGTGTGCATGTGTGTGTACAAAGAGGGCATTTGAGTGTGTCCATCTGCGAAGGCCCACCCAAGAGTGGCTTCAGAGATTGCTCTACCTCCTTGTTGCTTTACTCTAGGGTTTGCTCTAGGGTTTCCCAGGCTCTGCCTTCCCTGCCTGGCATTTTTACATGGAATCTGGAACCAAAACTCAGGTGGTTTTGCTTCTGAGGCACAGGCTTTAACCCCTGAGTCATCTCACCAGCTCTTCTGGGACCTTCTGAAGCCATGTCTTTCTCTTTTGAATTGAGGCATCATTTACTGCCTGGAACACTCTCTGCACAGGGTCCTTTGCAGTTTTCTCTGCTCTCTCTCTTTCTATCTGTTCATGTGTCTTATCTCTAGAACAGATTTTTCCACAGCTCCTACATGACAGGCTTTTCTCAATTTTCTTCCAATAGCTTTTATGGCACCTTACCATGTGCCTCTAGAGTACCCTACTTGAATTTCCCTAAAAATGTCACATGGCTGGTGTTCATTCTAATTTAAGTAAATTATAATGCCCTTAACAATACATTGCACCTTCAAGCAATGTGCTTGAGACAGCTGGAGAGGTCCACTCATGTCTGCCACAGGCAGAAAATAAGAAGCAGAAGCCCAACCTCCACAGCAAGGAGTAAGCTTTTATTCCAGACCTGGACTGTTAGAGCGACCAAGAATTAGGTAAGGGGACAGTGTGTGGAGGTTTTTGGCCAAGGTTTTATAGCTCAGAATTGGGGGAAAGGAATGAGGAAAAGATGACCTTTATCATTTCTGTTTGCAATCCCAGGCAGTATGAAGCTCACCGCTGGCTGTTTACTGACTCTTTAGATATTCACATTAGTGTTTTGGTGCAACTACCTGGCAGCTGAGTCTTTTGCTATGTGACTTCTGTGTTCTGGACTTTTGGATATTCACTACCTTCAATGTTCTACTAGGAAAGAACCAGAAAGAATATGCTTAAATACTCCTAGGTACTACCATCTGCTTTCATTCCCACCACCACCTTTGGAGATGAGATTAGGCCTTGGCCAAAGGTCACACCAGTGCAGAGCAGGAACACCAAACTTCAAAGCTCTGGTTCTTCTCCCTATATCACACACCCAGCACAGTAAGGCCCGTTCAGAGATGCTTCAGTTCTGACTACTAACATAGGCAGTAATTCACCAAGCTATAAACTCAACAGATGCCCTTAATAGAGTCCTTGAGTAGCAGAAAGAAAACTGATTCTCTGAACTTGAATAAGTGCCTTCTCCTTTCTGAGTTTTAAAGTACATAGTCACACACACACACACACACACACACACACACACACACTTTTAAAGTACATAGTCACACACACACACACACACACACACAGAGTTTTACAGAGCTGACATCAACATTAAAGTAACTCATACCTGTACAACACCTGGAAAGTAGACTTTCCATTGGCTGAAAAGAAATATCAATGGAATTCTTTTGGAGTTTCTACTGACTGTCAATAGAAACCCTCCTTCCTTTTACAGAATGTAAAATGGAAGTTGACACTCAAGTCTGACACTCAGATTTTTCTGGACAAGTGTTTCCTAATTGGGCTAATGCATTATATTGATGGGGAATGGCTTTAGCTGATTCACAAGAGCAGATTAACCATTAACCCGAAGCACTAGCAGCAATCACACTCCTGTAAGGTAAACTGTCATTAACAACTTTTAATTTCTTGTGCCTAACAACCACCATCGTTTGGGCCAGTAAGATAGCTCAGTGTGTAAGGCACCTGCTTGCAAACTGGCAACTTAAATTCAATCCCTGGAAGCTCACATGGTGTAAACAGAGAACAGACTTGTAGAAGTTATCCTTTGCACATAGGATTTTAGAGGGTGGGTCTGGGTACTCCAATTTCTGGGTTAAGATAGCCTCTGTTCCTTCATTGCTTAGGCCTGGATCTGAGGAAGGCTTGTCAAGAACATGGCATTGCAGAACTGATTGTCCGACTGGGTGATTGAGAAATCTATGCATGCTTTCCAGGGAATAAACATGACTTATGGTGACAGCTGGCATGACCAACTTCTGGTAGAACACCTTGTCACCCAAGAGCCATGGCAGAATGACACATCAGAGCTATCCCGAAGCTGTCAGGGTTGATGGAGTGATCAAGTAGGAACAAGTCCTTCCAGGTCTGATTGGCTACCTGTGGAGGTCCAAGGGTAACATTGGGAGTCATCCTCAATCGCTCTTCCACCTTATTGTTGTGAGTCTGGGTCTCTAATCAAACCCTCAGTCTACCACTAGAGTTAGTCTGGCTAGCCAGCTTGCTCTGGGGATTCCCAGGTTCTGTCTTCCAGGACTAGAGTCACAGGCAGGCAGCCTCACCCAGCTTCCGTTTTCACATGGGAAATTTTCATTTTCACATGAACTCTGGTCCCTTTGTTTGCAAGGCAAGGGCTTTAACCACTGAGGTAGCCTCCCAGACCCACCTTATTCTTTTGAGACAAGGTCTCTAATCAAATCCAGAGCTTCCAGACAGGGCTAATGTAGTTGGTTGTCTTCTGAGAATTCTGGAATTCTAGGTAGATTGCCATACCGGCACTGATCCTGGCCTGGGATCTGGAGATTAAAACTCTGGTACTTTTGTTTGTGTGGCAAGTCCTTTAGTCACTGAGCCTTATCAGGGGTTCTAAATAATGTTGGGAGCTGGCCCCCACTATTCCATCTTTTTTGGTGTGAGGTACTAGAGCAGCCTCCTTCTGATTCATGGGAAATGGAAGTGTGCACATCTTCTCAACTCTACATTAGTTAATTTCACACTGGTATTCACAAGCCATCCATTCCAGGAGAGGTTTCCACCACAGAACCTACTAGTAGTTAAAATCAAGGTTTCTATGCCTGATTCCTTCTGAAACCAGCTGCTGACATTTACCAGGACTACTGATTTTACAATGGAAGATCCTAATTTGTTACCTCAATATGGCTTCTTTATAGATGAAGAACTAAGTGGTTAAATAAATACTTTATTACAAACTTCTTTGGTGAAAAAGAAAGATTAGAATTCAGACCCCTGGAGCTGAAGAGTTAGCTCAGTGGGTTAAAGCACTTGTCTTGCAAGCAAGAAGACCAAAGTTCGGATCCTCATATCTCATGTAAATTGTCAGGCAGATGTGTTAGTCTGCTTATAATTCTAGCTCCAAAAGGCCAAGTCTGAGAATCCCCACCGCAAGCAGGGTAGCCAGACTAGCCCTGCAGGAGAGCTTTGGGTTTAATTAGAAACCAGGATCAAAACAATAAGGTAGAAGAATGATTGAGAATGATTTCCTGATATCACTCTTGAGTACAGAGATGTATGCACACACATGCACACCCCTACCTTCTTATCCATATACAAATAAACATATACACTTACATGCATCCCCTGCACACAAACACATGAAAAAAAATGGGGAAAAAAGAAAAAGCCAGACCATCTGCCTCTGAAGTTCATATACTTAATCATTTAAATCTTTGTAAACATTAATTGTATTAAATTACATGCAAGAGGAAAAGTCTACCTTAGAGCTTAATTTTAAGATTTCAAATCTTGGGCTGGAGAGATGGCCCAGGGATTAAGACTGTCTCACAAGCAGAGGTCCTAAGTTCAGATCCCAGGGAAATCCCAGAGCGAAGCAAAAAGAGATAGAAGAAATTTGGGATGATTCCCAAAGTCACCCTTGGTCCTTCACAGGGACACACAGTTTTCTCTGATACACACACATACACACACACACACACACGCAAACTGATAAATTTTTTAAAAAAGATTTCAAACCTCTAAGTTGGTCAGCAAATTAGTAGTTAGGCAATTCTTAAGCTCTTGACCCCATAGAGACATCGAAAATTAGAAGGTGTCAGAATCAACTGCATCAGAACTCTGAGAAAAAAGGCAAAGTCTTTCAGTAACAAAGTGAATGGTGAATCAAAAAAAAGCCAAATTCCAGAAAAGAGGAAAGATGGTCAACATTTTTGCTTGCCTTTGCTCCTCAGTTCCAGTGGGCTTGAGAGTAACTCATATTGTCATTGGGACCTGTCTAGGGCTGCCAAAAGAGCTACCATAAAAATGCTCACCACACTCTAACTAATATCTACAGACACTGCTAGAAATATTGCCAAGTGGAAGAATAATGTTGGAGGCAAAAGGTCACAGTCAAGCTGTACAATAAACTTCCTTAGTGGGGAGAGGTAATGGTAAGAAATTAGGGCAATTAAACACAAAGTTGTCCTGTGAACAGCCACCCCAGGACATACTCTTAATGTTGATGTTCAGCCTTCCTGTAGGCCTACAGCTGCTCAACCAGCCAATCACAGACTGCAACTTCTGAATAATAAACCTTTCCTCCTCTAAGGAACAAATAAATAAATCAATAAAAAATCACCTATGTTCTCTTCTGCTCTTTTCCGCCATCTCCATCTGTGTTGCTCTCTAGGTCGTCACCCTGTCTTCTCACAAGACTTTCAGAATCAAGTGTTTCCTGGCCAAGAAACAAAAATGAAACTGTCCCATTCCCCAATGGATTCGGATGAAAATTGGTAAACCCGCTATAAGTAAACCTGATATAACTCCAAGAGAAGACATTGGAGGAAAACCAAGCTGTTTCTGTAAACATGAGCCAGCATAACTATCTATGCTAAATCATAGTCAACCATCAATCTTACCAGAAGGAGCTATTTTCCATGGCCAGATATTTGGGCATGTTTAACTGGGAATCTGATTGGCTTTTTATCTGCTATACATGAGCAAATTGGTTGGTTCAGAAGTAAACATGTAGAACCTTTTGAAAAAAAAATCACCTTTGTCTATGAGAAATCTTATAAGTCCTTCTCATGGCCAAGGCAAGGTAGTAAGAGAGAAAAGAAATTAAAATCTTAAATTTTCATCACAGACTGTCTGGCTAAGCATTAACGAGAGCTCCCTAACCTGGACTAAATCTGAAAAAGTGAAATAAATGGGAGTTTCTTACGTTTGCTGTTTGCTTACTTGTCTTGTGTCACTGGGATCCTAACAGGGCTTTTTGCATTCTAAGCCCCAAGTTATCGCTCCAGTGGACAAGAAACTTGGATGGAACCCTGAACGTCTCTAAATTGGAATGGCAGGCCTGCTATACTTATGTAGCAAAAATTTTGCGGTGAGATTCATGGGGACTGTGCTCAGAAGTGTAAGTACTTGCTGATTCTGAAGCATCGAGCAAATGCTCCTGCATCAACCTCCAATCCACAAAAGCAACTGCATTCTCCTATGATTGTCCTTATTCTAAGCTTGCTGATCAATCCTCCATCATTCTGGAGGAAATAAAACCTGTTGGTGTTAATCATTCACATTCACCATTGTCCCAATAAATTAAGTAATTACACCCGTGGCTAAATAACATTTTCAGTTACATTTCAATAAAATTTAGGAGAATGTTTGATTTTTTCCAGGTAAACTTACAAGAACACAGAGGCTTGTACTCCCGTAATGGGAGTTATGTCTGCAAGGGTCACTCTGAGAGAGGAGAGTTAACTGTGATCTGTCATCTGTCTTACTGTCATCGATTTCCCTATGGCTCCTTCAAATAAGCAGACACCAGCAAAGTGCTGTAAGTGGAACTAATAGCATTGAATTAGGAGATTATCGATGATCTGCTTCAGTGGGGTTTTCTAGCATGAGACATACATAGATATTTCAAAATCTTGACATCTTCCCTTAGGATGGTAATCCTTTAAGAGTGAGAAGTCATTAGAGAAGGATAATATACCTTGCCCTTGTTGTCAAAATATTGCCTTTTGGAATTTTCGTTTGTTTGCTATGAAAAAAATGTTTACATGTGCTGAGTCATTCACAGATTAGAAAATCTATCACATCCCCTTTGGCTATAAAAATGAATATACCAAAAAAAAAAGTCCTGTTTCTTTTCTTTCCTTGAAAATAATCTCTGAAGACTCCCTGTAGACCATCATGAAATGAAGCATGGAGTTTAGTTGGAATCTCCCCAATCACCAGGCAGGAAACAGGGTTTCCTCTTATTCTTATTCCACATATATTTAGCTCTCATCTCCTGTCACATCATCTTTTAATTATTTATACAATGTGCCATTTACCTTCTATGCCATCATACCCACCCTTATTAAGATTTTTAAATTACTATTATTAATGTGTATGCATATGTATTTGTTGGGGCAGGGAGTTTACATACACCACGACTCACATTCAGTAGTCAGAGGACATCATTGGGAATCAGCTCTCACCATCCATCCACTTTGCTTTGAGACTGGGTCTCTCTTGTTTCTATGATGCCACATACTCCAGACTAGTTGGTCCATGAGCTTCGGGGCAATTCATCTTTCTGTAGGAGTGATGGCTTTTCACGTGGTTTCTGGGGATTCAACTCAGATCTTCAGGCTTGCACAGAAAGTGCTTTTCCCCACTGAGCCATCTTGCTGGCCCTTAAGACCTTATTTTTAAAAGCACACTTTAGCCAAGGCAGAGAGTTTCTAGATGTTCTTCTTAAGAGTTCTGATTTTGGTCCCCTACAGCCATGGCCGCCGCCGTCGCCGCTGCCGGCGCTGGGGAGCCTCTATCCCCCGACGAGTTGCTCCCGAAAGCCGACGCAGAGAAGACCGAGGAAGAACTGGAAGAGGACGATGACGACGAGTTAGATGAGACGCTGTCGGAGAGGCTGTGGGGGCTGACGGAGATGTTCCCCGAGAGGATCAGGTCTGCGGCGGGAACCACCTTCGATATTTCCCTCTTTGTGGCCCAGAAGATGTACAGATTCTCCAGGGCAGCGTTGTGGATCGGGACCATGTCCTTTATGATCCTGGGTCTTCCTGTTGTCTTTGAGACCGAGAAGCTGCAGATGGAGCAGCAGCAGCAGCTGCAGCACCGGCAGATACTTTTAGGACCTAACACAGGGCTATCAGGAGGAATGCCAGGAGCTCTGCCTTCACTTCCTGGAAAGATCTAGATTGTTTCCACTATATTTTAAGGTGTTTTGGTGGAAGAACTTTGGAAAATTCAGTTGTGTTTAAACTGCTGACTATCTGGATTTTTTTTTCTTTTTAACTTTGGCACATTGATCTAGTTAAACTTGGTGTGGGGAGCACTCTACCCTTATTGTCTTATGGGCAGATTCCCAATTTGCAAATGTGCCCTTGATACTATCCTTACTTTTTCTTCTGTCCGCACTCATACCAGAGTGCAGCTGTGTGGACGGTTATTCCGGCTCTGGCCGCCCTAGCCTGCGTAGTGAGTGAATTGCTCCTAACTTGAAGTTCTCACTGTCCCATTGTGGAATAAAACATTAATGCCAGTGGGTGGAAAGCTAGCACCCCTGACCATTAACAATTTTTTTTTAAAGAATGGAACATCAGGGAGACATGCAAACAATCTGAAACTGACAAAATGTATTAGAGCTGTAGCACAGAAAAACATGCCAGGAGACCCTGTGCTGGAAAGCAAAGAAGCGAGCCCGCTGCAGCTTCAGCCAAAGGGGACGGTAGGACTGGACAGCAGGAGCTCAGTTCCTCTGTCCGTTCTGGCTGTGTGAGACCTGCATGTATGTAAAAAAGTCAGTGCTCACTTTTTGTATTTAAATATTAGAAGGGTTCCAGCTGAAAAAAAAAAAAGAGTTCTGATTTTATTCATTCATTCATTCATTCATTCATTCATTCATTCATTCATATTTTACCATGTAGCCCAAGCTGACATGGAACTTGTGACCCTGTGGTCTCGGTGCTAAGATTTACAGGCATGTGCTGGCCATGCCCCACTGCTCTTTAAACCTCATGATGTTTCCATTCATCTTGCATAGTCTATTTTCACAGGGTATGAAATCATTTAAGGCAATGGCCATGCTGAACATTGTCCTATATTGCAGGTGCAGTGACAACATTTCCTAAATTAAAAAAAAATACCTAGACACATGATCTGATGATCATATTTATAGAGAAATGGAAGCAAAAATTTTTAAATATACTTTTCCTTCCACACTGGTGATTCCTGTTGCAAAAGATGTACTTTGAAAGAACACAAGGAAGACACTCTTTATAGGTTCATTATGGCCTATTTAGTTTGTGTAGACCATAGATTGCACACCAGCAGATTAAGATCAAATATGGTCTATGGTAATGATTTTGCTTAAAAAATAAATTTTAGTTGGGCATAGTGACATGTGCCTATACTTTCCTGTATTTGGGGAAGGGGAACTGAGGCAGAGGATTATGAGTTCTACACTAACCTAGACTACATACTAAGAAGTTATCTAAAAAGAAATTAATTATTTAATTTGACTTTTCTGCACTATTTTTATTTTTTCCAAAAGAGTCTGCATACTTATTACTGAATTAACCAATTCATTTATATAGATCAGATAAAAAGCAAATTAGATTCCCAATTAAATATGCCCAGATCCCCAGATGTCAAAACTTTTAGCTACATTTGGTAGGACTTTAGGACTGATTGCTGACCTCTCAGCATAAATAGTTGTGCTATTCTGGGTGGCTTCTTTTAGATCTAGCATGGTTCTTCTCCAGTGCCTTCTCTTGGAGTTGTACCTGATTTTGTTATCAGTTTTCATCTGAATCCACTAGGGAATGGGATGACTTGGCTTTTGCTTGTTGACCAGGAACCATTTGATTCTGAGAAATCTTGTGAGAAGACATGGCCAGAAGCTAAGCAAGCTACGCTGACCCAAATAGCAAAGAGGAACAGAAAGGCGCCACTATTTTTAAATTGCTGATTTCACATAGAAATCAGAGGATCTAGAAAAATCTGAAAGTCTAAGAATATTGGATTTTTAGAAGTCAACCAATGCTGTGGAATGTGATGGCGAACACTTGGGGGCAAAAGGAAAAGAATTGTGAGTTTGAGACCAGTCTGGGTTACCCACCTAGGGCCTCTGTGGGAGGGCAAATAGACAAGACTCAGAATATAGAATAACTTAATTTAATATTAATTAATTTGACAAATATTTGATTACTTTCTACTTGCCAAGAACTGTTCTAGCTCTGAGAGAAAAAATATCCAACAATATAAACACTTTAAATTTCAGGAACATTTTAAATGCACAGGAAAATATCTAAATAAAGAACATAGTCTAGTAAATGGTTAAAAACAAAAAGTAACCCAGGAAAGGATTATGGGCTGCATTACTACACTGAGAATATCTACTGTTATGGCCACATGGAGGTTAGCTTTAAAAAGAAGAGATTCTCTGGGGGTCTTGGGCTTCTTATCAAACATACCGAGAAGGAGAACACACAAGGGTGTGATACAGTTGCCAGAAGCTAGTATTGGTACATAAAAAGAGGGGTGGAAGCATCAGAGAGTCCTGGACCTTTTTCTTCATTCCTGCTCCCCCTCCACACACACACACACACACACACACATGAGATAGGGAAGAAATCTCTAACCCACAACCTAGGCATGTGAGATGAGGTTTGAAAGGAAACTCTAATTTGTAGCGTAGTTCACCCCAAGGAATTTCCTGCTTCCTACTAATAGAAGCCCAGAGGCCAGGAGAGACCTTGTTACCTTTAAAACCTTACTTATAAGAACAAAAAGTCTGTAAATCCCAGCAAAAAACAAGAGACTACCTGAAATTTTTTAAAGAGATCTGCAATAGATATAAAAAAATTCAAACATGTTAAAAAAGAGGTTGCACACAGCTAAAAAGAAAGAATTTGTGAACTGGAACACAGGCCTGAAAACTATCCTAAATGAAATCCAGAGGCTATAAAGATCTGAAGATTTGGGTCTCACATACAGACTTCTCCACTGAAATAAAGAAAGAAATGAATGAATGAATGTAGAGGAGGTATTCAAAGATATTAGAGTGGTAATGGCTGAGAATTTTACAGAATCATGGTCAGTAATGACATTCCAGGTCACAGCAGGCATTTGAGTTATGGACCTTTTAGAAATAAATAAAATTTGTCTTAAGAGATCTGGCCAACTGCTTTCAAAAGGCTTTTTTTTTTTTTTTAATTTTTTTTTTATTTATTCAACTGTGTGCATGTGCATGTGTATGTGCGCGCGCGTATGTGTGTCTCTGTGTGTGTGTGTCTGTGTATGTGTAGAACCACGGACGAATTCGCGAACCACCATGGACGCCTCCACCTCCTTCTGCTCCGGGATTCACAGGCTCCGCCCTACCAGGGCCGGAAACGCAGGCCGCCCCCGCTTCCGCCTGGCGTCTATACGTGGGATCTGGGATCCGAACTCAGGACCTTCCGCCTGCAAGGCGGAGGCTTAACCCCTGAGCCACCTCTCCAGTTTCAAAAGGCTTTTATGCGGGCTGGAGAGATAAAAGTAGAAAACCTGAGTTTAGAATTCACATAAAAATGCCAGGCAAAAATGATGGCAGCTTGTACTTCCAACCCTCCAGGAAGAAGCCTGGGTGTAACAGTTACTCGTCTCTGTTATTGTGAGACATGATTCAGGCTCAAACAACTTAAGGAGAAAAGAAGATTTATTCCATTTATGGATCCAAAGGGAAGATACAGTCCATTATGACAGAAAAGACACAGCTGGCTGGTATAAGCTGGAGGTGGCCTAAGTCACATCCATCAAGAAGACTGAGAGTTGCAAACTATTCTCATATTTTTCTCATCAGATCACACAGTTTTTGTATACTTCTGCCCAATTCTATGCTCTTTTTCTTCATAACTCTGAACAACAGTGCTAAAACGTAGCCATACCACAGTGTCAAGACTACATTGCTTTGAAACTTTTTGGCCAAACACTTGATTTAACTTTAGGCAAACTTTCAAGACATGGGCAAAACTTTGTTAAACTCAACCAAAGCAGCACTCCATTTGCCCCTTGTCCACTTTCCAGCACAGTTTCTGCTCCCCTCTGGACTGGGCTTCCACTGTCCACATTTTTAACAGTTTCACTGTCCCAGAAACTCTCACTAGAATGGCCCTTTAAGCCACTTCTTCAAGACACAAAGCTTTTGCAGCTCAGAGTCCCAAAGTTCTTGTATTTTTCCCAACAAACATTTCCAAAGGCTTACAAGCCACATCACATCTCTACTTCTGGGTACCAACTTTTCTCAGCTTCACAAACACTTCACTTTCCGGTACCAGATCCTCTTAGTTTCACAAGCAATGCCCCACTCCTGGTACCAATTTCTGTATCGATTACTCTCTCTGCTGCTGTAAGACAACACTGAGGCTCAAACAACTTAAGGGAAGAAAGGAAGATTTATTTGTCTTATAGTTCCAGAGGGGAGATACAGTCCATTATGATAGGAAAGGTCTGGCAGGGGGCAGAAGCTGGAGATAGCACAAGTCATAGCAGTCCTCATGGAGGCAGAGAGAACCGCAAATGGCTAGAGCAGACTAGCAAACTGAAGCAGGGTGGGGCTAACCAACCTCAAGGTCCACCCCCTGTGACTACCTTCCTCCAGTAAGGCTCTACCTCCTAAAGGTGCCATGACCTTCCCGAACAACTAAAGATTCAAGCACATGAGCCTCAGGGGGGCAACTCACATTTCAAACCAAGATGCTGGGAAATCCCAGAGCAAAATAATAAGAAGGTAAAACAATTCAGGATGATTTCCAAAGTCACCCTCGGGCCTTCACAGGCATACACAGTGCCTTCTTCTACATATACACACCACACATGTATACAATGGCACCTACACACATGTCAAAATCAAAATAAAATATTTTGCTTTCACGCAACATATGTGCCACATTTTTTAAAATTCACTGAAAGTCTCAGATTTGTTTACCTGGTAGAAACTCACATACATGATAGAACAAACTATTTTATTGCCTTATGTTCATACCTCCTTCTTAGCTCTACTTTCAGTATGAGTATTTTTAATATATACAAAAGCTTATGCATCTGTATAATTCTCCCAAGTAAATGGCCACACACCAAGTTCTCAAGACACTAGGCTTCTGTTTATGACATTCTTCTCCTCCCTCCTTACCTTCCTGTCCTCCTTTGATGTTGCCCCTTGCTTACCTCAGGTTCCAGACCCGCTGGTCTGAAGACCTCTTCTCTTAACTCAGCATCTCGCTGCTTAAGACTTTCTCTACCATTAGTAGCACCACGAACTACAATATTCATTGATTTCAGAGATATCCTGCATTCTATCTCTGGTGTATCTGGTGTGTGATGAGCGCTCAGTAAATTCTTGGTGAATAAATGGTCTAGAAAGCTTGGGAAAACAAGGTGGAAAGCCAGGAAATTTAAAAGATCAATGTAAGACCTAGCAATACCATTTTGAGGAAATTTCCCTATATAATAATAGAGAATATGTGCAAAGATTTAACCACAAGGCTACCCAGTCAAATCTTGTTTAAATAACACCATTCAGTCCTTAGGACATTGGTTAAGAAACACAAGACACACTACTAATTACCTATTAAAAAAAAAAAAAAGTAACGTATTTAGTGATATCTGACCTGAAAAAGGTGGCTCAGTGATTATGTATAATATACATCAGATTAATGCTGGATTTCTGGTTGTTGTTATTTCAATTTTTTCTGTCTGGTTTTGAAAAAAATTCAGACTTTTCTACAAATAGTCATTATTTTGTGAATTTAAAAATAAGGGCGGTTTCTAAAGACTGAGGCCTTTCCTTCATGTTTCCACTTTCGTTCCAGACTCCAGTCTTACCAAAAATCACTCGGGGTCCCCAACATTTCAGGGTGTCCATGGGACAGACATTTAGCCTTTATTCCAAAAAAACGAAACCGTGGTAGGGAAGACCAGCTGCTTTAGTGAGCAGCGAGTGCTAAAACATAAAGTGACTGGGTAGTTTCCAGTATTACACGTTTTTTCAAAAATCTTTAATTAATAAATAAATGTCCCTCCTAATTCCATGCTGAGAAGGGCTCTGCTCCTCCAGGAGTAGGTCCAAACACAAGCCCGTCGCTTCTTGACATTTACTGGACTTTGCCCAGCCAGAACCACAGGCTCACTGGGCCGCAGCGGAGTTTCCCGAGGCCGTGACCCCGCCGGCAGGGGGGCCCCCCCGTAGGCCGGGCGCGCCCCACGCACAGCGTCCTCTCTCGCTGCGCCCTGGCAGGCGGCCCGCGGGGTGACTAGCCTTCCTCCCCTGGCTTTCCCGGAGGTCCCCGCCCACATTGCCGCCAGCGGGCCTCTGAGAAAGTCACGTTGCGCCTTTGAACTGGTCTGACGCTTCGGAGAGGAAGCCGGAGGGGCGGGGAACGGGGGGCGGGGGAGAAAGGGGCGGGGAACGCGTGAATTGACAAGGACCTTAAAGTAGGACAGAGAGACAGAGCCTCAGGCTCGAGTCTGTGATTAATTCTCTGTGATTAATTCGATGTGATAGGGTGCGCGATTTTCCCAGCGATTGCACTTGATCTTGATCGAATGAGAATGCACAGTCTCCCTTCCAGGGCTGACCTCCAGAACCTCTGCCCAGATGTGTCTGCAAGCGCTGGGGAAAAAAATAGCGAACTAAGTTGTTTTCCTTTTCTGGAATTCGTAGCAATCCTCCTGCCTCCGCCTACCGAGTGCTGGGATTAACACACCCTTCACACTTTTCATTTGACTTTCCAACAACTCCTTAAATCCCCAAGCCCAGTATGCTATTGAATATACAGATACAAGTGTGCGAAACGACTTCCAAACCTTTTTCCTTCCCGGGGCACGATGCAGGTCATACGCGCCTGTACGAACACATTCGTGGAGCACGCCGGCAAGTAGGGAGTCCTCGCCAGCGACTCCCCTTTTGGTTCCCGGATTCGCACTCTGCCTTCTGTCGACTTCAAGTCTGTGTCCTGACTTCTAAGTGAAGTTAATGGTGTGTATGTCACAGGATCAGTGGTTTGGGTAAAGAGTATGACCAAGCGTGAGTCACCGCGATTCTCCCCGGTCCATAGCCACGGGTCTTAGCCGTGGGTCTTCGCAACCCGGAGGCCCGGGGTCCCCAACTGGCAAGTGCAGGAAGGTGGCGCTGCGCGGGCCTCCGGGTCGCCGAGGTGGCCCGATCGGCGAGGCCAGCCTGTGTCCGGGCTCGGAGCCCTGACGCCTCAGTAAGGGGCCGCCGGCGCGCGGTTCTCCGCGGGGGAGAAGGGGGGGTTTCCTGCTGGCGGGCAGGAACCCCTGCGCCCAGCCGCTCGTCGCAGTGTGAAGCAACCAGGAATTTAGCTGGAAAAAGCTGGCCGGGTGGCGGCCTCCTCCGCTTCCCGACCCGGAGGCCCGGAGATTGCCCGGTTGCACAATTCCTGCTGCTGGATTGCCGCGTGACTTTGGGGGAGCGGAGTCCCAAGGGTTTCCCAGGTTTCCCCAGCCCATAGAAGAGCCTCTGTGTCCCCACCCAGACCGGAGGCGCCCTCTGAGTCTTCTCTCGGTAACTGAGCTGCCCTTTAAAGAAAAAAAGGTTAGCTCACCAGTGGGTGGCCCGCAGGTCTCCCTAGCGCCCAGCTGACAAGGCTCTTTTTTCCCTGGTACACTTGGACCAGCCAGAGCTTGGGGTTGGAGGAGCAAACACAAGGCTTAACAGAGGAAGAATAGGGAGGATTTTCTAGTGGGTTCTCCAGGAATCAGCCAGAGCTCTGACTGCCTGGCCATGCTAAATCAACAGTGACTGACTGGAGGAAGCTTTTTGAAGGCCGTCTGTAAACTGTGCTTAACTCTAAGGGTTAAGTGATTGAAGTCACCTGGCTAACTAGGAAGGTGGCAATACTATGTCTCATAATACTCATAATTACGACATGAGAATATCCCCTGCCTCTTATGGAAACAAATGCCTTACTCGGTAATCGCTGCAAATGCGGACTTCACATACAAACAAACTTGAAAAGACTAAATTTGGGAACGCTAAGGCAGCACAATTCAGTGATTCCCATGAATCACGAGCACTTATTCATCACATAAAATATCTAAAGAAAAAGGAAAGGCCCCCAAACTGTTTCTGCAACCTTACACGAATGATTGATGCCAGCTTCCCGCTAACCTCACTTCTGTGACTGAGGTATTTGGTATTCTGCCATAAGTACCAATTGACTCGTGAGCGACCTGTCAGGAAAGTAGCTCTAAGGCTGGTTAGTTTTATTCGGGTTTGCTGGAATAAACGGCTGTTCATCTTTCAGTCCACAAGTTGTAGAAACAGCAGAATTCACTGACCGTCTTTCAGATGGCTGGGTAGCTTGTCTATGGAGTTTCAAGGGTGCCCAAACTTCACCAAATGTCTAATTGCTAAACACATGGATGAGAACATCAAAGGAACCCAAACTGAAAGTGGTGATCTTGAATAAAACAGCTTTTTGTGGTCTATAAAAGTGTTTTGCACAACGATAATTATAATTCAGTCCAAGTAAAAGTTCCTTTTTTATTTCTTTTTCCATTTTTATGTGTATGGGGGAGGCTTGTATATGTGAATGCATGTTCACATGTGTGTAGATACATGTGTACGTATGTGTGGACCTGCTTATGGAGGTCAAATGTTGATAATGGGGATCATTCTAAATTCTCTTCCACCTAATGTGTGTGTGTGTGTGTGTGTGTGTGTGTGTGTGTGAAGAGGGCACTGTGTGTACTTGTGAAGGCCCAAGGTTGACTTCAGGGATCACCCTTTATTGTTCTATCTCATTGCTTTGCTCTGGGGTTTCCCAGGCTCTGCCTTCAAAGACTGGACGTGCAGGTCACTATCATTCAACATGGGATCTGGTATGGGATCTCAGGTCCTTTAGAGACATTAGGTGTCTCTAATCAAACACAGAGTTCACCAACAGGGGTAGTCTGGCTAGGCAGCTTGCTCTGGAAATTCTCAGGCAAGCCATCACATGGACACAGTCCTTTAGCCTGCACAGCAAGTGCTTTAACCACTGGGGTATTTGCTATCCTCCAAGTACAAATCTTTGTCCATGAAGAAATTGAGGCTTCAGATACAAATTTTGAAATGTCTCACTTTCAGGTCAACCAGCACGCCTTGAACGAGGCAATTCTTATCTCTAACTGCTATTTGCTCTTCCCCTGGTCTCTTGACTACGCTCTGGAAATTACTGAAACTCTGGGTGGCTAAACAGAATCTGTAAATTCTAATTTGATAATCCTATATAATACTCCTGAAATCAAAACATCATCTTTTCCAAATGTGATAGTATACACCTATAATCTCAGCACTTGGAGGCTGAAGGAGAATCATGAACCAGAGCTATATAATATGTATCCAGGCTAGCTCCAGCTACATAGCAAGACCTTGTCTCAAAAATGCATGTGTTCATACAAACAAACCAACAATGTATACAGAAGTGCAAGGACCACAAATTGCACAAGATACTTTTGAAAAAGAATGTTGAAATACTTGCCAGATATTAACATTTGTAAAATTGATATGGGCATGGTAGCACATACATATAATTCCAGCACTGTAGAGACAGAAACGGAATTATGACTTCAGTGTCAGCTTGGGCTAAATAGCAAGTTCCAGGTCGGTCTTAGATGCAATACTAAGATACTCCCCAAAATAAATAAAAAATAAAAAAAAGATTAAATGTATAAGGGACTAGAGAGATGATTCAGGAGTTAAAAACTTTTGCCTCGAAAGCTAAAGGACCTGAGATCCCATACCAGATCCCATATTGAATGATAGTGACCTGCACGTCCAGTCTTTGAAGGCAGAGCCTGGGAAACCCCAGAGCAAAGCAATGAGATAGAACAATAAAGGGTGATCCCTGAAGTCAACCTTGGGCCTTCACAAGTACACACAGTGCCCTCTTCACACACACACACACACACACACACACACACACACACACACACGCCGCACGCATGCACACACGCACAATGTACACACATATAAACACCAAAAAAAGATAGTATATAGTGTTATGAGGATCAAGAAAAACACCAGTGAATCTTGAGAAACCGGGCCTAGATTCACACACATGTGGATGGGAGTGCTGAAGGATGGAAAACAGGAAGAACCTTTGAGTAAATGGCAAAGTGGTAAAACTTCTAAATATTTAACTTTTCTTAAACAAAGCACAAAACACAAAAGACTGGTAACTAGAATACATTAACACTAAGGTTATTTATTCATAAAAAAACTTCACAAGATTCCTGTCATCATTTGGAAAGATATATGTAAGTGTACATAACACATTCAAGCAATAAATAAAATATCAAAATACATAAAGAATGCACATTATTATTAAAGCTGTGAAGAGATACTAAACCTCTCAAGTAAGGGCAGAAATAAAAAGTATTATAAAATCACACTGCAACATTTTAGCATTTTTAACAGATTATATAATTCCAGATGTGAAAATGTACTATGTAATAGCAGAAATGTTATGCACAGCTAGCGAGCATGTGAATTTGCATACAGACTCATAAAAACAGTTTAGTATTACCTACTAAGACGGAACCTAGATACATGTATGTATCCTACAATTCTGCAGTTCTGTTCCTGGTTGCATACATAAAAGAACTCTTGTATTAGGAAATGATCGCTAGAAGCTAAGGTGTAGCTTAGCAGTAGGACTCTTGCCTAAGTGTGCACAAGATTCTAGATTCAATACCAACCACCACTCAGTGAGCAAAAAAACAGAAACATGCACATGATTTTTCTACCAGCATTATTCATAACAATAAAAAACTGAGAGCAATGCAAATTTCCACAAAGAGTAAAATATATAGTTATATAGTGATAAAAAGGAACATCAAAAATCATGAAAGTAGTGGACTAGCATCTCCACACATCAAGACAGACGCAATGTTGGAAGAAGCAAGTCACAAGAAAACACATGCTGTGAATCTGTTTATACTGAAGTTCAAAACAGACAAAAGTGAACATCATTTGGCAGGGAGATGTACACAAATGATGGTCATCCTACAGAGGAAGTGATTCTCCTGAAGTTCTGAATTGATTACTTATTGGTTTGGGGTGGGGGGGGAAGGAGCAGGTAAACACTTGATAAATTATATAGTTCTGTCTTATACATTCTTCTATGACTATGCTTTATTTTCTTTTTTAAAAATTTTTATTGTTATTATTTATTATTTATTCAATTGTGCATGTATGCGTGTGCGCGCGTGTATGTGCGTGTGTATGTGTGTAGAACCACGGACGAATTCGGGAACCACCATGGACCGCCTCCACCTCCTCCTTGTTTACTCTGCCCCGGGATTCACAGGCTCCGCCCTACCAGGACCAGAAATGGCAGGCCGCCCGGGCTTCCGCCCGGTGTCTATACGTGGGGTCTAGGATCCGAACTCAGGACCTTCCGCCTGCAAGGCAGAGGCTTAACCCCTGAGCCACGCTTCCAACCCCTATGCTTAATTTTCTAAAGCCATCTTTGGTTGAAAATAAAACAAACAAAAATTCCACTGGATGTTTTGCTCTTAGAAGCCAAGATCTTAGCTCTCAATTAAACCAAACAAATTAAGATCATTATGCAAGTTGAGCAATAAATATAATTTGCAATCTTTCATGATCAGACAGTTGATCCACCCATTATGGGACATCGTACAATTAAATCTATTTCACTTACCTTACTGCCCATAGATCAGAGACATAAACAATGAATAGTCTTTCTAGCAAGAGATATTTCATTACTTCACTCAAATATGATGAAACACAGGGAAAAAAATCCCTATTCCTCATGATGGATAGAGAATGGTGTTTAGTAACCCGATTAAGAAGGTGTTGAAGCTCCTTGAGTAGTTCATTAAACTACAAATTTGTCTGTCCTATCTTACAGAATAGCATCCAAATTTAAAAATATACTTGGATCTAGATGGTTTTCTCCCATGGCTTTTCATTCATTAAAAATTCTATTCTTCTTGGGCAGAGAGAACTCAATCCATAAAGTGCTTGCTGAGCAAGCATAAAGACTTAAGTTCCACCCCTGGAACCTACATTAAAAAAAGCTAAGCATGTTTCATGTTTGTAATCCCACTGCGCTGGTGAGGTAGAGATAGATGAACTCCTGAGTCTTGCTGGTCACCCTGCCTCACCTACTTGATCAGTTTCAGTCCAAGGAAAGAACCTGTATTTAAGAAGAAGAAGAGGAGGAGGAGGAGAAAGCTGGGGAGGAGAAGGAGGAGAAGGAGGAGAAGGAGGAGGAGGAGGAAGAGAAAGAGGAGGAGGAGGAAGAAGAGGAGGAGGAGTGGTGGGAGGTACTTCCTGAAGAACAACATCCAAGATTAACCTCTGACCTCCACATGAATACATACTTACCTACACACACGCACACACACACACACACACAGAATTTCCATTTTTTCCCCTACCATTGGTGCTGGGAATCAAACCTAGAGCTACTCATAAAAGAATATATAAGATATGATGTACATTATAAAGAATTAACAATTTCTAGGGGAAAAGCCTAAAGATGGCAAGGTCCATGTTACAGTTATTCTGCATGGTTGTTGGTAAAATCATGATAAAGCTGTTTAAGGAAACGAGGAATTTATTTTCTTACCATAGTCTGGTTACAGTTCTTAGTCCATTGGCAGGAGAGCATGCACCATCATCAAAGGATGCGAGGTGATTCTAGGGAGCTGGTCACTCCATATCCAGCATGTCTGTCCAAGTATACACAAGGATGCCTACTTTCTTAACCAGTTCTATTTTATTCACCTGTCCAGGACCTAGTCCCACCCACCATGGGTCTGCCCCATCAACTACACAATCTCCTGAAGGTTTGCTCTGGGTTTAACTCCCTACTAATTATTTGTAAATGTGCCGCAAACTCAAAGTCTGAACTATCAAGTTGACACGTGTACCTAATTATGACAGCCCACCACTGGACAATATAAAATATTCCACTCAAGGCAAGTAGCTGCATTCAAGAACTCACTACAGGGGCTGGAGAGGTGGCTCAGCGGTTAAGCCTCTGCCTTGCAGGCGGAAGGTCCTGAGTTCAGATCCTAGACCCCACGTATAGACACCAGGCGGAAGCGGGGGGTGGCCTGCTTTTCTGGTCCTGGTAGGGCGGAGTAGTTCCCGAATTCGTCCGTGGTTCTATACATACACACTCATACGCACACATGCATATGCACAATTGAATAAATAATAAAAAATTTTTAAAAAGAACTCACTACAATGAGACTTGTCTTTACCAGACTTGCATAATGACTGACATGCCAACAAGCCACCATAGATTAGTGAGGATCTCAGGAGAAATAATTACATTCGATGGAAACCTTAAGGGCTAGGGCCAGACAGATGAAGGTGAGTGCTCCTATCTGGGTGTGCCCAAAGAAGGGCCACTTGGTCTGCCACAGAGTCCTGAACCCCCACTAGAGCAAACAATCCAGAGGGACTTCTGGGACCCTGTAACAGTTACTCTTAACTATTGCTGTGAGAGAACACCCAAAGTCAATCAACTTAAGGGAGAAAGGGAAGTTTATTCAGCTTATGGTTCTAGAGGGAAGGGACAGTCTCTCAAAGCAGAGGCGGCATGGCTGGCTGGCCAAAGCTGGAGGAGACTAAGTCACTGCAGACATCTTGGAAGCCAAGAGCTGCAGACTGCTAGAAGCAAAGGCAGACTTCTCCTGAAAAGAGGGTAGACTAATCCACCTCAAGGCCCACCCCTTGTGACTGCCTTCCTCCAGCAAGGCTCCACCTTTCAAGGTGCCATGACCTTGCCAAACACATGAGACTGTGGGGGACACATTTCAAACCATGACAGACCCATATAAGCAGATAGACAGGAAGGTGGAAGAGAGTGGGATGGATTGATAGAGAGGAGAGGGAGGGAAGGAAGGAGAGGGAGAGAAGGACGGGAGGGGAGAAGGGGAAGGCAGGGATAATTACCCAATGTTTGTAAAACTAGGAAAAAAATTTTAAAACATTATTTAAAAAGTAAGCAAATTACAAAAAATAATTAACAGTTTCCATTTTTACAGGTAAAGTCATATACCTGATTGCACATTTACCCTTTTTAAAAAGGAACTTAATTTCTTGTGATTCATCAGCAGATACTCATTATGTTAGCCGAACTTGTTCACTCCCTGTGCATAAACATCTATCTTCTAATGTGAACTTGAATGATCCAGAAGTAACTAAATCAAGATGCACTCAATTTAATAAACTAGGTGATATTTGTCATTTGACTTCAAAAGATCCATCCAAGATTATTAAAATGTTTAAAAAGAAAAAAATGCTTGTCATACTGGTTATTATTCTTTATTGACAATTCTTTGCCCAGAAATGTTGGGGAATCATGATTTTTTTAAAAACAAAAATGGATAGTCTAGGTTCCAATTGAATAGGCTTAATAGCTAAGGCTATTCGTGTAGGGGCTGGGTGGTCTGAATAAGCAGAGTTCTGCCATCAAAAGGAATACACTTTGATAAATAGAAGTAGGAAAGATCAGCTTAAGCAAGCTGGGATCTGAGGCAGGAGCTGAGGCATGCATGAAACTGGGTCTCCAGAAGAAGGTACTTCCTCCTTCTCGTACCCAGTTAGATGAGTGGTATACTATAAAAGTATGTCTGCTGCATCATAAGTCCCAAGTTGTATTCCAAGCCCCCCATGAATCATTCAGCTCAGAGTGACTTCCTAGAGAGAAGCTTACCTTTGTTCTGAGTCCTCATCTAATTTCTCAGGAGAGAGATGATTGTGATTGTCACACCTCGAGTTTGGTGACTTACAGTTTGGGTTTGGTGACAGCTCTTGGTCTAAACCCAAGATAAGAAGGCAGGTAGTCATAGAAAGTAGGAAAGTCTTTATGGGCACGAAAAGAAGCCTGGGTAAAGATATAAACACATTTATGACTCTTCGAGTAACACCAAATAGAGGCAGTTAGCTAAATATGGGCACATGCAAAAGTACTACGAGATTTTATTGGAGGATCAGGGACTGGAGAGATGAGATGGTTCAGACAGTAAAGTGCTTAAAATGCAAGCTTGAGAACTTGAGTTCAGATCCATGTAGAAAGCTCAGGTGTGCCACGGCATGCCTGTAACCCCGCTGTTAGGGCAAGGGGCAGAACCAGAAAGATCCCTAAGTGTTGCTGGCTAGCTAGTCTAGCCAACTGGTAAGCTCAGGTTCAGTGAGAAATACTACCAGCTCAGGAAAAAAAAGTAGATAGTGAATTAGAAGAAGACACTAACATCCACACACATGTGCACACATATATAATGAATACCGCCCACATGCATGAGTACACACACACACACACACACACACACACACACACACTGGAGGATCACAGCCACACAGCCACATTGGAATAATTCTTCGATGTCAAGCTACAAGGTTTAAATATTGTATGTGTTTTCCCATAAGATCTGTAGCAGTTCAGTGAATGCTACAGTCATTCTGCATTGTTGTATTCATGCATTTTGGGAGGTTAGAAAATCTGTCCAGTGCTGTGGGTAGTGGCTCATGCCTGTTATCCCAATCCTCCAAGGCTGAGGTAAGAGGACTGTTACTTGAACCACACAATGAGTTCCAGGTTGCCTAATGAGGCCCCATCTCAAAAACTAAACAAACCACCATCACCAACAATACACAAAAGCAAATTCCAATATGCTTAACTGCTATGTTTATTATATAATTGTCCACATATATAAAAAGATGGAAGCAGCATGAGTGTCCATTAATACAATAGTTCAAATGCATATGGTATGTACTTCCATTCTCCACAGTTCAGAACAGTTATTGAAAAGAATAATGTATTTTGACATGGTGACCCAGACCTGCAATCTTAGCCACATGAACACTCAGGTAGGACAGCTGCAAGTTCAAGGCTAGCCTGGGCAACTTAGACCCTGTTTCAAAATTTACAAAGTAATAAATAAATAAACACAAATAAACAGGCCGGGGATATAGCTCAGTGATGGAGCACTTGTCTGATATGTGTAAGAGGTTGGGTATTGAAAAAGAAACTGAGATAAAGCTATCAACACTGACATGAAAAGGTCTGTTATTTAAAAAGTAAACAGAGCAGTCGAAGGACATGCATAGCCCAGTTCCGAAGATGTTCACACACTTTCAAATGCATGGCTTTACAACAGTAGAGATGTTTTCTGAAAGCCCATCGTGCAACTGTTAAAGTGGTTTCCTCTGGGGAAGGAAGTGGGATGGATGAGTGGGCGAGGGTGGAGCAACACTCACATTTTACATGCTACGTGTTTCAAAAGAAAAAAAAAAGATACTTGCAAAGACAGCATGAAAAATAAAGCTACCAAGAAAGCTAATTCCATCTTCCATTAGACCAGGTAAGGGCATGCGCTTTGTCCCAGCCTAGTATAGCAATGACTGACAAGCACCTTAGGTTTACAACTGATAGCCAGCACATGCTGAGTCTTCACATATTGTTCACTTAACACTTACAAGGACCTGACGGGGCAGGTGCTACGATGCTCTTGTGTTACTGGCCAGGAAACTAAGACAAAGATCAGCTGCATTCCCATGCCAGTAAGCGGCAGAACTGTGATTCTAGCTCTTGGATTTCAGTTTTTTGTGACTGCTCATTTTTTTTACTTTTTGGATAAGGGTCTCATGTAACCCAAGCTGGCCTCAAAATTCACTACCCGGCTATACAATCAAGGGTCGCCTTTAACTCCAGATGGCTAACTTCTCCAGCTTCCATTTTTGATGGCCTGTACAAAAAACTGCATTTATGCAAAAGCGTTTGCACGTATATTGACACGCGTGCCCCTGAGCCATGACTGTCCCTCATGTCACATATGAGAAAGTGGATACTCATATCTCAGAGTCTCAGAATTACCCATTTTCGAGTTCACGTACCCGCTAAACTTTCGAGCTTCATCACACAAGCAGCCTTGGTTTGTTGTTGTTGTATCTCCAGTGTGTAATAAGTAGGCAACTCTTTTCAGGTATATGTATGTGGAGACCATGCATATGTTAACATTAGTGTGTATGAGGGAGTGTGCGCATGCATGTGCTGTGCATGTGAAGACCTGAAGTTAATGTGGAGAATCATCTTCAATCACTCTTCTATCTTATTCTTTTGGCATCTCAAATCAAATCCAGAACTCCCTGGTATGGTCAATCTGGCTTAGTCAGCTTGCGCTGATTCTTGGTTTCCACCTTCCAAGGTTGGAATTACAGGTGAGCTGCTGCATTCACCTGGCGTTTCACATAGGATCGGGAGAATCTCAGAACTCCACATGCATGTACACTCGCATGCAAGAGCATCCACACACATACATATGTGTGCTCATCCACATGGAAGCACACACAGGCATACACGAGAACAGAAAATAAATAAATGAATGAAAGGTGATTCTAATTCTCTTTTGGAATACTGGACACAGTGATTCATTCAATTAACATCAAAATGAAGGTGGCAGCATGTGAGTGCAGAACTAGAAAGTGAAAATCACTATACAGTACTGTCGCCTTTCTCCCCTCCTCCCCCTCCTCCTCCTCCTCCCCCTCCCTTCCTTCTTCCCCTTCCCTTCTCTTTATGGCATGTTCTTTCTCTTCCCCCACCTCCTCTCTCTCCTCCTCCTTTTCCTTCTTCTCCTCTTAGTCCTCCTCTTCTTCCTCTTCCTTCTCCTTTATTCCTCTTTCTTTCTCTCCTTTCTTTCTCCCTCTCTCTTCCTTTGAACCTCCAAAGAAGGTTAAATGTCATGTCACGGGGAGAAGCTTACATAATGAGAAACGGGCCTCCAATCAACGGCTCTCAAGAAACAATCTGCTAAAAGTCATGTGAGAGAGGCTGGAGGTGGAACCTCCAGGTTCAAAGAAGCCTTCAGATGACAGTGACCCAGCTCTCATCTGGACTGTGACCTCGAATACCCTGAGCAGAGTCGCCCAACTCAGCAGCTTCTACTTTATGACCCACAGAAGCCAAGATAATCAGGGTCACAGTTTTAGGTCACTAAGCATCAAGGTAATAAATTATATACATGTGGTACGAATATCCATCCTACATAGCTAGTACACACACGTATGTATGACACTTACTAATGTGCTTTCTCTTTTTTATTTCTATGCAGATGATATTCTGAGTTGGTCTGAAGCATCCATTGGCTTGAAGGCAATATGTAGGGGGTTGTAAAAGCAGTGTGATTGAAAAAGGAAGAGCCAAAAACAAAGCTTCCGTTATCTAAAATAAGATTTTCAACCAGCTCCCAAAGCCTTTTCAATGGTGTAAAGAGACAGCTTTGCCTGTCCCTGTGACTAAATCATTAAACCTGCTGCCCTAGGCTGAAGCAGAAGATGATGCTGAGAACAAGGAACGTTTGAACCCTTCTTGCCATGGTGAGGGGCAGAAAAGGTGGGAGGTGGAGTTAGGAAAGCAATACAATGAGGTCCCAGAGAGAGAAGGTAGAGAGGCTCAGGCCAGAGGGACTCCCCTTCTGCTCCCTGTGTGAAATCACTCAAGGAAATCTTGGCTTATGGTTGGTCCACAGCACAATGGGATAGATGCAGTAGACAGAATTGAACACTGAAAAAAGGGGGTGCAATAGGATATGAAGGTAAAGGGAGGGAGACTGGGGCGTAAAGATTTAAGCAGGATCAGGATGGGAGGATGGAGAGAGAAGGGAGCAAAGGGGTGGTGAGCTGAGCTGAGGATGTACAGAAAACAGTTGTGGATATCTACTACTTTATAAAATAAATTATTTAAAAATAAAGGAGTTTAACGGAGGTACCCTGCAGGAGTAAACCATGCCACTCCTAGAAGTCACGAGTTTTTAAATGGAAATCTCAGTGCCAAGTACAGGGTTCCTTTCTAAGAGTTATGGGAAGGCCCCAAAGGTTCCCAAAGCAGCACAGAGTCTAGTAATGACTCCAACACATTCAGATGAAGGCAATATTTTTTTAAAACTTTATTTATTTGCTTGTTTGTTTGTTTGTTTGTTTATGTCGTGTGTGTATATCAGGGGGCACTGTATGTTCTTGTGAAGGACGAAGGGTGAATTGGGGAATCATCCTGGCTTGCTTTTACCTTCTACCTCCTTTTTTCTTCTAGCTGGGATTTCCCAGGCTTCACCCACCAGGACAGAAAGTGCAGGCCACCATTGTTTCTGCCTGGTGTTTTTTTTTAAATTATTATTTATTATTTATTCAATTGTGCGTGTATGCGTGTGTGTGCGTGTGTATGTGTGTGTGTGTGTGTGTGTGTAGAACCACGGACGAATTTGCGAACCACCATGGACGCCTCCACCTCCTTGTTTACTCTTGCCTCGGGATTCACAGGCTCTGCCCTACCAGGACCAGAAGCGCAGGCCTCCCTCGCTTCCACCTGGCTTCTATATGTGGGCCTAGGATCAGAACTTGGGACCTTCCACCTGCAAGGCCGAGGCTTAACCCCTGAGCCACCTCTCCAGCCCTCTGCCTGGTGTTTTTAAGTGGGACCTGGGATCTGCACTCAGGACCTTCTGCTTGTGAGAGAGAGTCTTAACCCCTGAGCTGTTCTCTCCAGTCCCCAGATGAGGGCAATGTTACAAGGACTCAGTGGACTACCGTTTCACTTTTCTTTTTCTGTGTTTGGATAATATGGGTGTGTATTAAGTTTGTTTGCATGGAGGTGAACACGTGTGTGGGCAGGCACATATGCACATGAATGTGTAGGCCTGAGACCTTACTGTTTTGAATTGGGACTTCTAATTAAGCCCAGAAATGTCATTAGAGCTGGCCTGGCTAGCCAGCTTGCTCTGGTGGGTCCCAGGCTCTGCCTTCCTGGGCTGGAATTACTGGCAGGCTACCATGACAGCCTGGAATTTTTTTTCATGTGACTTGAGGATGCAAAGTTTAGCCCTATTGCTTGCCCAGCAAGAGGTTTAACCACTGAGCCACCTTCCCAGTCTTCAATGGGTTATTTAAAAAAGAAGAGAAAGAAGAAAACATGAAACTGCGAAAGTGATTTTTAGGGGGGAGGGGCACTGAGGGAGACCCAGGAAGAGTGGAAGAGGAATGGGATGAATATGATCAAGAGATATTATATACACATATGAAATAAAGAAAAAATTAGAAATATTGTTTTATTTATTCCGTGTGTATGTGTATGTGTGCATGTGTGTGTGTGTGTGTGTGTGTGTGTGTGAGAGAGAGAGAGAGAGAGAGAGAGAGAGAGGGCACTGTGTGTCCCTGTGAAGAACTAAGGATGACTTTGGGAATCATTTGGATTTCTTCTCCCTCCTTTTTGCTTTGCCCTGGGATTTCCCAGGCTCCGCCCACCAGAGCTGGGCTACTGCTATTTCCATCAGGATCTAAATTCAGGTCCTTCTGCTTACGAGGTAGTCTTAATGCCTGAACTTTTCTCCAGCCCTAGATAATATATCAAAACTTTTTAGTGTGTGTGTGTGTGTGTGTGTGTGTGTGTGTGTGTGTGTATTAGAGGGCGTTGCCTGTACTTGTGGAGGATCAAGAATGACTTTGGGAATCATCCTTGATTGCTTCTACCTGCTTTATGCTTTGCTCTGGGATTTCCCCTCAGGACTGGAAATTCAGGCTGCTACTCTTCTGCCTGGGGTTTTTTACATGGAACCTGGGATCGGAACTCAGGACTTTCCACTTGTGAAGCAGAGTCTTAACCCCTAAGCCACCTCTCCAGCCCCAGAAATTATATATATATATACATATATATATATATATATACACACACACACATATATATATAGTGTGTGTGTGTGTTCCACCTGACATTTTTGTTTTTGTTTTTGTTTTTATTTTATGTGGGACCTGGAATCTGAACTCAGGTCCTTCTGCTTTGGAGGTAGAGTCTTAACCCCTGAGACATCTCTCCAGTCCAGAAATAGTATTTTAAAGAACAAAAAGGGGATGAAATTTGAGCATCCATAAACTCTGTGTTCTGTGGGAGGTACATGGATGATCTGAATTTTCTACAGTAGACAGAGATGCCGGCTCAGCTGACAGTAGGTCCACCTTGAGGAGGTTGTAAGCGGAGGCACTGGATAGAGGATGTGCTGGAGGTGCATCTTATCCATAGTTGTAGCTGAGTCATGGTGGACCTGAGTTAGCGGAGGCAGACCACTATATCCTGACCAAGTGGAAAGAAAATGAGCCTCCCACGGACTTTGCCAGAGCAGACCTGGGCAACAGATGCCGGTAGCAAACCAGAAAGAGTACCTGGGGGCCTCTGGAGATGCTGGCCCGGAAGTCACACTAGTGAGGAGCTCGCCCCAGGCTCCTGGCCACTGGGAACACTTCACCAAAGAGAACTCCAAAGATGCAACTGATTTTAAAAATAAATTACTTTAAAAGTTTCAAAGTATGAACGAGACAGTGAAGGGTCACTGGGACACCGCCCCAAGTCTCAAGCAACATCTCCAGAAGAAGGGGTGGTATAAGAATATAAGAGCCAGAGTATGGGTAGAGCTGCTGTCAAATAATGTCGTCTGGATTTGACAGGGCTGCTGTACCCATGAATTCACTGAAGCCATGGTAACCCACACAAGAGTCAGCTTGTCAACACTTCACTATGGAAGGAGAAAGATCCCATGAGGCAATGCACTTCCTGAGAGACTATGGACAGGGCAGAGGAAGGGGAGCTAATTATTATTATTACTATTACTATTATTATTATTATTATTATTTTAGTTTTACAAACATATTGAGTACTAATCCCTGCTTCCCTCCATCCCCCTCCTTCCCATAACCCTCTCCCCCCCTCATCAATCCCTCCCACTCTTCTGTCTGGCCGGGGAGGCACTTTCTTCAGTGACATATCACGGATATTTCATCAAGTGCTCAGGCACACGCAAGTGCAGGAAACCCAGATGAAGCTGAGCGGCCACACGTGCGTGAAAGACATGAAAGAAGGAAGAAGGCTGCTTGGGAAGAAGCTTTCAATGGGATACAGAAAGAGATGGGATCAGGTTATATTGGGTAAGAATGGCACGAATTCATTATTTACATGTGTGAAACTGCCAAAGGACAAAAACATATTTATTTATTTATTTATTTATTTATTTATTTATTATTTATTTATTTATTTATTGTGTGTATACACGTACGTGTCAGAGGGTACTGTGGAGGACCAAGGGTGACTTGGGGAATCATCCTGGATTGCTTCTACCTTCTTTTTGCTTTGTCCTGGGATTTCCTAGGCTCCACCAACCAGGGTCATAAGTGCAGGCAGCTGCCATTTCCCCCTGGCATTTTCAAGTGGGATGTGGGATTGGAACTCAGAACCTTCTGTTTTCGAGACAGTCTTTTAACCCCTGAGCCATCTCTCCAGTCCAAGATATATTATTAATAATAATGATTATTCACCTAGACAAATCTGAAGTAGACTGAACACTAAATGCTTTACTTGGGGGCTGTGCCAACTCAGCCAGTCTGAGCTATCTTCCCCAGGAGTGGTATGCTGAGGAAAATCCAAGAAAACCAAGAATTTAAAATCCACATTTTTCTTCGCAGGGCACTGCCAAGTGATACAATGGGCCAACAATTTCATCCCTGAAGATATGTAATCACTTGTTGGCCTGACTGTGGTATAGCCATTTAGCAGTCCAAAGATATTCAGGCATAAATTTGAAGTGGTGTTATACTGGTGATTGAAAGCAGCAAATCCATTTTAAGAAGTTGTGTTTATCTTATTCCTCCACAGAGAGCTTTTCAAGACCAGTGACAGCCCACAGCAAATGATGCAGCACATGTGAACGAGCTCTTGAAAGGGAACTCAGGAAGCAACCGTTCAAAGATTCAGACATTGCAACTATCAGGCAGTTGGTAATTATAACCATTATGATCTGAGAAACCAGAAGCAAACCTAAACTTATCTTCAAGAAACTGGACACTCTGAAAAAGTGACCAAGAAATTTTCCAAAGATTTGGAGCTGAGGAGATGGCTGAAGTTTAAGCCAAGCAAAGTACCTGAGTTTGCATGCCAGATCCCATGGCAAAACTCCAGGCAAAAATGGTGGCTGTCTGTATTTCCAGCACTGGAGGGTGGAGCCTGGGAAACCCCAGAGTAAAGCAATAAGGAGGTAGAATAGTCCAGGATGATTCCCCAAGTCACCCGTGGGTCTCCACAAACACACATACTCAAGTCCCCTCTTCTACACACACGCCCACACATTCACAGAAAAGAAAAGAAAAGAAATTTTTAGAAAAAAATCAAATCAAACTTCTGGAAATGAAAATTACGACTGAAAACCGAAGACAAAAGAAACGTGGGCGGCTGCGGCACACTGGCCACAGACAGAACTAGAGACAAGAGTTAGGTGGCGAACTTTGACAGAACACAGCACATACACAGGCATTCAGGGAAATGAAAGGCGTGACGGAAAGAGTAAGATCCACGGGTGCCAGAGAGTCTAACATGCATCCAACTTGAGTTCAAGAAAAGAAAGAGCATATGGTAGAGACTTTTTTTTTAATTTATTTATCATGTATGTGTGTGTGCATACATCAGAAGGCACTATATGTACCTGTGGAGGACCCAGGATGACTTCCAGAACCGTCCTGGATTGCTTCTACCTCCTTTTTGCCTCACTCTGGGATTTCCCAGGCTCTATCCACCAGGGTCAGAAGTGTAGGCCACCACTGTTTCTGCCTGGCATTTTTTAATGTGGAACCTGGGATCCAAACTGTTTCTTCTGCTTTTGAGGCAGAGTCTTAACCCCTGCGTCATCTCTCCATACCAGCAGAGACTTTAAAAAAAAAAAAAAAGCTAACTGACACTTTCACAGAAACTAGGAATGAAAGCTATCCATACACTCAAAACCAACGAACATCAAGAGCATCAAGAGGAAGGAGAGAGGGAGGGAGAGAGGGAGAGAGGGAGAGAGGGAGAGAGGGAGAGAGGGAGAGAGGGAGGGAGGGAGGGAGGGAGGAAGGGAGGGAGGAAAGAAGGAAGGAAGGAAGGAAGGAAGGAAGGAAGGAAGGAAGGAAGGAAGGAAAAAAGGAAGGAAGGAAGGAAGGAAAAGAAGGAAGGAAGGAAGGAAGGAAGGAAGGAAGGAAGGAAGGAAGGAAGGAAGGAAGGAAAAAAAGGAAGGAAGGAAGGAATTCATACCCAGATCCATCAGGAATCCAATGACTAGGCAAAGATGTTGCTGCTGAGGATACAGGTGGAGAGAATCATTAACAAAGGAAGATTTTGACCAGGCACTGACTTCTCAGTCACAGCCATGGGACCTGGGTTGTAGCTCAGTTGGTAGAATACTTGACCACTGTGCACAAGGCTTTGGGTTTGATCCACAACGCCGCCTATACCAGCTATGGTTCTGCATGCCTGCAATCCCGGCACTTAGGACCAAAGGCAAGAGGATCAGCCATTCAAAGCCAGCCTCAGTTATATATAGTTGAGGTTGGTCTGGGCTCTATGAATCTATCTCAAAGAAAGAAGGAGAAGGAGGAAGAGGAGGATGAGAAAGAAGGAAAAGGAAGAGGAGGAAGAAGGGGAAAAGGGAAGGGGAAAAAGGAAACATGAAGTATGAGCCTACAGCATAGAAAACAGAGTTTGCTATTATGCAGATCCCTGTAAAAGCATATTCCAAAGGATGCCATCTGTACGTGCACAAAAGAAGAAAGAACACAAAAATAACCAGGATATAGCTCAGTTGGTAAAGTGTTTGCCTTGCACATAGGAAGACTTGATTTTCACCCTCCGGAATTCACATTATTTACAAAAAAGTCAGGCATGATGGTACACACTTGTAGTCCTGGTTCTGGGAGGCTAAGAAAGATGTATTCCTAGGGCTTGCAAACCAGCCCGCCTAGCAGCCTACTTGGTGAACTTCTATCTCATCATAAGAGGTTGGGATCAGGAAGATGGCTCAGTGGATAAAAACATTTACCACCTAAGCATGAGGATCCGAGTTTAAATCCCCAGAGCCCATGCAAAAGTTGGATGTGTAATAAGCATCTGCAATCTCAGTGCTCCCACAGGGAGATGGGAGGAAGACAATAGAATCCCCAGAAGCTCACAGGTCAACTAGCCCTGATGAATGCCGTGGAAAACCAACAATCACAAACAATGTGGAAGGTGAGAACTGACACCCCAAGTCCTCTGAACTCAGCACACGTGTCTGGCACACATATTACCACATTCATGCACATGAACAAACCACACACACTTGTCTCCCTCATACACATATGGAAGGTGATGGTAGGTATTGTAGTGCATGTATGTGTGTGAGTGCATGCACCCATGTTTTTGCATAGAGAGGCCAGGGGAAGAGGCCCTATGTTCCTGCTCTGTTACTTTCCACCTTTTACCCCTGAGACTGGGTATCTCGAGGTGCCTAGAGCTTGCTGTTCTTTGGCTAGGCTGGAAGATAGAAAGCCTTAAGTAATCTTCCTGTCTCAGCATCCCGACATCTTCAGCTCAGAGATCACAGACGTGTGCCGGGCCTGGATTTTTTTTTTTTTTTTTTTTTTTAAGGGAAGACATTTTTGTCAGGCGTTTACTCAGATGTTTAAATTTTTTTATTATTATTATTTATTCAACTGTGTGCATATGCGTGTGTATGTGTGTGCGTGCCCGTGTGTCTGTGTGTGTGTAGAACCACGGACGAATTCGCGAACCACCATGGACGCCTCCACCTCCTTCAGCCCCGGGATTCACAGGCTCCGCCCTACCAGGACCAGAAGCGCAGGCCGCCCCAGCTTCCGCTTGGCGTCTATACGTGGGATCTGGGATCCGAACTCAGGACCTTCTGCCTTCAAGGCGGAGGCTTAACCCCTGAGCCACCTCTCCAGCCCAAGGGCCTGTATTTTTATGTGAGTGCTGACGATCTGAACTCAGGTCCTCATGTTTGCACAGCAAAGTGCTCGTCCCCACTGAGTTACCTCTCCAGTCCCGCCATCACCTCTTCTGTTCTCCCTGCCAGTGTGGGACTTTCTTAAACTTTAATGGCAATGTGGTGCATAGTCTGCAGCCGCATTAGGGAACTGTTTTTGTCACTTTGAATCAAACTTTTATCCACACAATTTGATCATGGTATCCACTGGCATTTGGAAAATACTGGTTCATTATATCGCCCAGACTTTGCAAATGCTGGCATATTTCGTATATAATATAAAAATATCACACTTATTAGTGTTATTACCAATTTCATGACAAAAGAATGTATACTTGATGGTTGAGACTTAGAATTAATTCTGACTGCTTCATTAAGATACTCTTAAATGGAACTGGCATACTTTTCCCATTTTCATATATATATATATATATAGAGAGAGAGAGCAAATGTATGCATGTGTGTATATATGTTTGATTTGTGTGTGCACGCATGTATAGGGTACATATAACACATGAGAATGTGTGCTTGTGAAGGCTGGAGGTTGATATTGGGAATAATCCTTTTACCTTATTATTTTTTAATTTTATTTTAAATTATTTATTTATTCTGTGTGTGTGTGTGTGTGAGCGTGCGCACATGGATGTGTGTTTGTACATGTGTAGGTGTGTGTATCAGAGGGCACTGTCCGTGCCCGTGGAGACCTATTGCAGTTTGCCTGAATTGTTGCTGATGATATCACCATCAAATGGTTTAAGGGAGCAAGGAGTTTATTCCTTTACGATGGCCTGTTTAGTTCTTAGTCCAGCTTGACGGGAGAGCATGCACCAACACCAGGGCCAAGAGAACTGGCCACACCAAAAACACGTAACAGCTGAGAGAGGGACAATCCTTACTTGCCGGACCAGCATATCTGGCCAAGTATACACAAGCACGCCAGCTTCGTCAACCAGCTCTCTGTATTTTATTCATCTGTCTAGGGCCTAGTTCCACTCACCATGAGTGGGCCATCCCCATCAGCTAGACAATTTCCTGAAGGTTTGCTCTGGGCTTACCTCAGCCACCAATTATCTACAAATGTGCCCAGAGTTTGAACCATGATACAGGTGTCAACCACAAAGTTGATACCTGTATTTAACTGTGACACTCCACCTCCTGTCAACTTGATAAGGGATCATATCACTTTTAATCTGTAACCTTCACCTTGTCCTCACAGGTGTTAAATTTATCTTTAAATATACTTAACTTATTAATTCTAAAAGTCCAAAATTAAAAGTTTCTATAATCCAATTTAAAGTGTCAATAATTAAAAGTTCAATTATTAAAATGTTAGAGCTGAAAGTCTTTCTTTAAATATCCCAAATCTTTTAACTGTAGGAGTCTATCAAGTCAAAATAAGTTAAATTCTCCAACACAGATAAAACATCAAAATAGAAGCATTGGGACAATGTTTAAACATCAACTTAAGATCAAAGTTCAGCAAATCAAATACCACATCCTGTATTCAGTGTCCATCTTCTGTTGCTCATCACGTAGTCACAGTGGCTCAGAGATTCTAGGCATTCCCAGTTCCTGTTTACAGCTCAAAGTTGCAGAATCAGAGTTCCTCTGAACCAGGCCGAATCTCTCTGCTCGACGCCGTCCTCACCATACATCCCACAGTTCTTGTATCTCCAACAACACTCTGGGTTCGCCTCTGCAGCTATAAGCTTCACCTTCCCTTACAGGAACTCTACACCTGTCACTTGGTGCCAAGCTTCTGCTGCTCTCCATGAACCCCTTAATCATACACCAAAACAAGAACCACCTGGGAAATGCTGACACACTCTGAAGTGAGGTTGAAAGATAGCTTGGTCCACTGAAGCCACAGCTATACCAACTTATGCATGCTGACTCTGAAAAAGCCCCTTTCTAAGCAGCCAAAACTTCCAAAGGGAAAGAAACAGCTTCAACTTGGGTTTTGGTCCCTGAAGGAATCCAGATTTGTATCTTCCCCTGTCCCAGTGCAAATCACTAGGTTTTCTTTCACTGATGTTCCTATCCCCAAGAGCAGCAACTGTTCTGCTACCTGCCATTTCCACATTCAAAGTTTCATGGCTACCAACACAGCTCTCCTCTACCAAGAAAATCAGCCTATCATCTTTAAACTCAGCTCCGTCAAAATCCTTGTTCTCTATATTGCAAACTGGGCCCAAACAATCCATGACTCGGCATCACTATTTTCCAAATAGCCCACAAACTGAAAGGTTTTTAGAGCACATAATCTCAATGTCTTCAAACATTGTCATATTCCTCCAAAAAAAGCCATTCGAAAGTCCACAAAGTCCAAATAGCCAGATTTATCTACAACACCCCACTGTACCTAACCATGACAAGACCCAAGGGTAACTTCAGGATACATCTGGATTACTTCTACGCCCTTCTTGCTTTGCTCTGGGTCACCTTATTATTGTGAATCTGAATCTCTAATGAAGCCCTCAGCATGTCTTTAGAGCTAGTTTGGCTAGTCAGCTTGCTCTGGGGATTCCCAGGCTAGAATTACAGGTGGGCACCCACCCCCATCCAGCATTTTACACAGGGTCTGGGGATGCGAACTCAGGTCTTCTTGCTTGTGTGGCAAGTGCTCTAACAGCTGAAGCATCTCTTCAAACTCAGCATGCTTTTTGACTGTAAGTGATGTTCAATATAATGATCACCGACACCATGTGGTTCCGCTGCCTTGATTCACACTAAGTTTCTAACAGCTTTGCCCACAATGCTTTTGTTTCATCGGTGCAGACGAAAATGACAAACCACATGGAGCATTGTAAAAATGAGTTTAGCTGAACATGATGTATAGCCAGAGTCACAGCACTCCAACAATTGATGCAGGAAGATCATAAGATCCGGACCAAGCTGGGATGCACTGAAAGACCCTGTCTTCAGAAACCAACCAGGACAGGAAAGACGGCTCAGTGAGCAAAAGCACTTGCTGGGCAAACTGGATGACTTGAGTTTGGATCTCCAGAGCCCATGTGAAAACCAGATGCAGGAGTGTGTGTCTGAAATCTCAAAGAACCTACAGGAAACAAGACAGGAGACCAAGATAGGAGAATCTGGAAGCTCAAGGCAGCTAGCCTGTTTTATAAGCAGCATGGAAAAAGGCTTTGTTTCAAACAAGACAGAAAGGTAAGGATTGACACTTGAGAGTTGTCCCCTGACCTGGACACACAGTTGCCCACACTGTCACACACAGGAACAAGCATATGCACATACACGAACACACAAACACGTAGAAAAAGAAAAGAAAGAAAGAAAAAACCATCCCAAGGACCAGACAAACACACTTTTATCTTCACTAACCCCCAAAAGATCCATATGTTCATCGCCCCAGAAGGAATGTGTAACTTTGTCCTATGGTCTTTGCTAAGTCGATGTGCCGACCTCTGTTCCTATGGACAGCCTAGGAGAATTTCCATCACTTCGCATTTTGCTGACAGTGGGCATTGTATTAACTGGGGCTTTTTCTTACATTTCTCTCCTTATTAATGAGGAGAACGAGGTTGAGCAGATCTACATGTATTCCCTCTTGGTGTGTGTGTGTGTATACACATGCGATGGGCAAATGTATATGCATTTTTGTATGTGAGTAGAAACATGCACATGAGTGTATGTATGTGTGGGGAGGGACAAAGGTGATATTGGGAAACACCTTCGGCCATTCATCTTCTGCCTTACTGTTTTAAGGCTGAGTTCCAACTAAACTCAGAGCTCAACTAAAGAGCTAGTCTGGTTAGCCAGCTTGCTTTGAGGACTCCCAGGGCCAGCATTACAGGAGGCAAGCTGCCATGTCCCTCTCAGCCTTTAATGTGGTGCCTGGGCATCTTTTTGCTTGCAAGGCAAGTGTGTTAGCTGCTGAGCCATCTCCCCAGTGATGGAGTCCCTCTTTTATGCAGCACTTTTACAGATCTTCTACCTGTTTCTCCTATTGGGTTACCTGGCTTTTCCATGTGGGTCTCTTTGAGTTTTTTACATTTTTTAGATTCAAGTCCTTGGTGGTTATTTCTGTAGTTAATATTTTCTCTGCTTGGCTTGAGTTTTCACTCATTTCATTTCAGGAAAAGTTTTTTTATTGAAGTTTATTGCTTATGTTTTAACTTTCTGAATTATGAATTGTATATAAACCAAAGTCATAAAAATCCTTTTATGTTGTTTTCCTAAAGATTAAAATTTATTTTTTGATATATTTTGAGTGTGCATATGTGTACATGAGTGAATGTGTGTAAGCGAGGAGGCATACATGCTGTGGCATATATGTGGAGGTCAGAGGACAACTTTCAGGAGTTGATTCTTATCTTCCACCTTATTGAGGCAGGGTCTCTCCTGTCTGTTACTGCACCATGGCAAGCTGGCCTATGAGCTTCCAGCTGATTTCTCTCTTTTCACTTCCCATCTCACTGTGACCATGTTGGGATTACAGATATACGTAATGTGTTTTATATGTGACTTTGGGAAACGAACTTGGGTCATCAGGATTGCATAGCGAATACAATTTATCTGTTAAGCAATCTTGGTGGCTGTTGCAATTTGTCTGCATGTTATTAATAAATTCACAACCAAATAGCATAGGGGACCAATGGGGATTTTATCCTTACTTATGATTCTCTATTACCTTCATAATCCAGCTTGGCAGGGGAACTCATATCAATGCTAGGAGCCAAGGGAACTAACCACATCATATCCACAGGGGACTGTTGACAGTGGGGCAAACCTCACTTGCCAGACTTTGAGTCTGCCAAAGTCTGTGGAAGCATGCCAACTTGTTGCAGCAGCCCTCTCCTTACCCACCTACCCAAGGGAATGCTCTCACTCATTATGGACTGAGTCTCCATGTAACAATTAGACAGTCTCCTGCAGGCTTGCTCAGGGGTTGCCTTGATTATTAATTCTTCATAGCTGTGCCCAGATCCCAGCCTTCAACCGTCAAGTTGACAATTACATATCTCACTAATACAACTTCTCCAAATATTAAATTTGTTTGTTTTGTTTTCTTTAATAAGCATGCACGCCACAGTGTGTATGTGAAGGTCAAAGGACAACCTTGAGAAATAGGTTCTCTCCTTCCTCTTGATCAGTTCTGGGGGTGTAACTCAGGTGATCAGGCTTACATATTACTCACTGGGCTATTTTGCCACCCCAACATTATAATTTTTAAAAAAGTATTTTATTTTATGTGTGTGTGTGTGTGTGTGTGTGTGTACAGAACCAAGGGTGACTTCAGGAATCATCCTGGATTGCTTCTACCTCCTTCTTGCTTTCCTCTGGGATTTCCCAGGCTCTACCCATCAGGCAAGAAGTACAGGCCATCATTGTTTCTGCCTGGCATCTTTTAATGTGGGATCCGAACTCAGGACCTTCTGCTTTTGAGACAGACTTTTAACCCTTGAACCATCTTTCCAGCCTCCCAACATTAGACTTTTAAATTAAACTATTATTTATGTTAGTATATAATGAGTTTTTCATTGTTATTTAAAATAAATATTTAGGATTGAGGAGCTGACTCAGTAGTTAAAGTACTTGTTGTTCTTAAAGACTGAAGTTTAGATAATCAGAGCCCACGTAAAATGCCAGGTGGGTGTATTGGCCTGCTTGTAATTTCAGTGCTGGAAGATGGAGACTGGGAATCCCCAGAGCAAGCTAAATGATTAAACTAACCTTTCAATGATCTCAAGGTTTGACTGAGATCCTGTCTCAAAAACAGTAAGGTAGAAGAGCAATAGAGGATGATTCAGATATAAACTTGTGTCTCTATATACATATGTACATGCATGCATGCATATGCACCCTACACATACAGGTACCCCTACACATACACACAAAAGTGGAAAGTATAACGTATGTAATAAAATGCTAAATATTTTAGCTTTAACTTCAAATATAGTAAATATTGATAGAGCTCATCTACTTAGGAGCACTATGGAATTCTCAACAGGTTTCAGGAGTGTAAAGGGTCTTCTGAAGAAGGACTAGAAGGGGTCATTGGACCTCTTTGTTCTTCCCAAAGTAGTCACATGGAATAAATCTCCTTTTTTGCTTTTTGCTAAAACAAAAAGCTACAGAGAAAGAAAGGAAGGAAGGAAGGAAGGAAGGAAGGAAGGAAGGAAGGAAGGAAGGAAGGAAGGAAGGAAGGAAGGAAGGAAGGAAGGAAGGAAGGAAGAAAGAGAAAAAGAAAGAAAGAAAGAAAGAAAGAAAGAAAGAAAGAAAGAAAGAAAGAAAGAAAGAAAGAAAGAAAGAAAGAAAAGTGAAGGGTCTTAAAACTGAAAAGTTTGCAAACTCCTGTATTAGAGAATCTTCTCCATTGCACCCTCAAGATAAGTACAAGACTTTTCTCAGCAGCATTTCACTGAAGAGCCTAACACCAGGAGAAATCCAAATACACCTCAACAGTAAAAGACAATAAAGCGTTGAATATTGCTACACAGGAAGAGCACACAGCAGCAGCAGTTTGCACGTACAATGCAACTACCTATGTGACAGGAAACTGTAGCATTGTGCAGAAGAATCAAGACACAAGCAACTACTTTAGTGCCACTCCACTTATATAAACTGACAGGCAAAGTGAAGAGCTACTTAAAAAGATGATTACATTGAACCTAAAGGTGGCTGGGCAGTTGAGGGCACTGGTTCTGCACCCTTAGGACCTGAATTGATCCTCTGAAATCGCATGAAAGTGGAGAGAAGAAGTGACTTATAAAATTGTTCTCCTGACCTCCTCACGTGAGCCATGGCCCATGTGAACCTATTGACACGTCAGACACACACACACTAACAGCAATAGAATAACATTTTAAAACTCTAAATGCATCCTCACTGGCAAAATTCAGGAAAAAATCAATAATCGTTGTTATAAATGTTAAAATAAAAGAGGAGGAGGGGGAGGGCAGAGGCTGAGAGTAAGAGGTTATGCTCTTGAGCAGCCAGCAATGTTCTTTCTGAGTAATAGCACACCACATGTAGGAGACCATTTATAATTATTCTTTAAGCTGCACATACATGTTCTATGTACTTTTCTGTATGTTTTTCAGATGCCTCATTTGAACTGCAGTAGATTTGTAGTCTTTAGAGAAGCTTAAATATCATATCTAATTTGATCTTTACAAAAATCTTATTGATTTTAATAATTTGACCTCGCGAATAAAACTGCTATGATGGTAACCTCCTGAAATCCCAGTCTGGAAGGCCGAGATAGGAGGATTACAGAAAGTCTGAGGTTGACTTGGTCTACACAGGAAGCTCCAGGCTACCCTAGGCTACATAGTGAGATCTCACTTTAAAACAAAAGCAAAAACATGACAAATGAATAAAACCAAGGTAATCTGACAGCTATGGGTGTGGTTTCTATGACAAACCCATGTGCATTCTTCTGTGCACAACAGAAAAGAAGTAATTCATTTATAGAAATCCAACCAGAAAAGAAATTTCATAAAGGAATTGTGGACAGGGACTGTTTATAAGAAACTTAAAAACAATAATAAATGTGCCAAGTTTCTCCCACTCCTAAACCAGAAGGCACGAGAGGTAAAAGCCAGAGTTAGAGCCAAGAGAACCAACCACTTATAGTAGTGGGAGCTGCTGGTCAAAAGCAATGGCCACCAGTGGCTGGTTCAATTCAACTGACCACACGCCAATTTCAGAGGAAGAGACAGAACTTATTTTTCCCTTGCTCCCTTGCTCCCTTCCCTTCTCCCTTGCTCTGATCCCGGCTCCCTGCTGCTGAAGCCAGCTGGTAGGCCAGAGAAGCTACTGATGCAGGTTCCCTGGGACCTGAGCAGGGTGGAGCAGGGTGCAGGGTAGATGGTGAGGAAGGGGAAGCCAGTCACTGGCTTACCTGCACCCACAAGGTTGCCACACCCAGTGTTTCTCATCTAACTAGGAGGGAGGGGCACCATAGGGCTTTGCGGGTATTCATTCCCCTGCTTCTCTAGCCTCACTGTATTCTTGTGCGAAAAAGTAGGAATGAAGATGCCTTTGTGTACTTTTCGCAAACAGGTTTGGAGAGACCCAGACTTTTGCAGGTGAAATATGGAACATGAATATCCATTATTTAAACTATTGGGCTGAGAGGTTGTTCATTGACTCCCTGTGCTTTGGCTATGTATATGCATAAGCTCTCACTGTCTGTCCCTACTACCTGCTATGTATGTAGCAGCATGCTAGTAAGGATCTGTCTACCTCTCTACATAGCGCTTTCACAACCTAAGGAAGCAGAGGAACATTTAGCTGTTATTTCACTGGAAACGTGTTGATTTTACTTCTGACTTTTTGCTTTATTTTCAGATTTATGTGTGCATGCATATGTGTACCTGTGTGTGTGTATGTACATTTGTGTGTATATGATTGGGTGCACATGTATGTATGTTTTTGCATGTAGGTGGGCATATGAACGAGTGTGCATATATGTGTATGTACACTTGAGCATGAGTACCTATGGAGATCACTGCTTCCACTAATCTGGCTAGCCATCTTGCTCAGAGGATTCCCAGGCTCTGCCTTCCAAGGATCAAACTACAGGTGGGCTGTCACACCTGAAGCATTTTCATGTGGGATCTGGAAGTCCGAACTTCCAGGTTCTCTGCTTGGGAGGCAAAGTCTTCAACCACTGATTCATCTCTCCAGTCCTCTTTACTTTCGACTTTTAAGCAAGAGCAAAAGAATTTGAGGTATCTGCCTAAGACTGCATAACTAGTGCATGAACTGGGACTAGAAGCTTGGCTCCAACCTGCTGGATGCCCTGGGGCAGGCCATCTATGTCTTATAATGGGAGCAGGCAGATCTGGGAATGGCAATAATATAATGCTAGACAATACTAAAGGTGACTTGGGGTAGGGCAAAATGCATAATTCCAGATGACCCCTAAATGTTAAAGCCCTGTAGGACATAATAAGACATTTGTCATCCTTCTGTCTAACTGCCAAGCTGCAGCGGTAAGATGCTTTGGCTCTGTGTTTTTCCAGAGCAGGGCCTTTTCCAAAACAATTCATCAGCATGATGACTACTCAGGCATATTTCAATGTGCTTGCTAATAAATTTCCTAGGCAGTGAGACATAATCCATCTTTTTCTCCTGTAACATTTCTTGTCCATCTCCCCTCAAGGAGCTCTGGCCGTTGCTTTTATTTTTGGTCACAGAGAAGCCCCTATTAGTGGAGCAATTAAGGGCTCTTTCTAGTCTGTAGAGCCCCACCGAAATGCATCTCCTGCCGCACCCGCACCCGAGGGATTTCAGGAACCATGTTCGCACGTTTTGTAAGTGACTCTGCATTTCTGCACGGCCAGAGCTCTTCCAGGGGCCCATTAGGCAGATCCTTAAAGTGGTAAATGAGGGGGAGGGATGAGGTAGAAATGAGCTAAAGTCACAAGAATGAGTCAGCTGAACTCCAGCTTGGAAAGTTAGCAGCACTCCAGCCTCTGGAGATGTCTGAGGATCTTGGTGCTTCAGATCTGGACTTAATGATGGAAGCCATAAGCTCTGCCTTAGGATTGTTGCAAGGTTATTTGTTTTTAAAAACCTTGCATAACTTGACTAGTAGGTTGAGGTATCTTGCTTCAAAGATTTTCTATATTAATACATCGAATTATATAAAATTAATATATAGGACTTTATGTATTAATACTGTGCTGAAACGGTCATTTACTTAACAGTTGATAGAACTTTTTTGTGCAGAGTTTTCAATACTGTATATCAAAGAACAAACTAGTGCAGGGTGGGAAGATTTGGTCTTTTCTTAGTTTGATAGGAAAAGATACTTGGAGTGACAAGAGCTTTCACACCAACGATTATTTTAAAAAAATTTTTTTTTAATTTATTCAGTTGTGCATGTGTGTGCATGTGTGTGTATGTATTCAGTCGTGGGTGTGTGTGCGTGTGTATGTGTGTGTATGTGTATGTGTGTGTGTAGAACCATGGGCGAATTCGGGAACCACCAGGGACTGTCTCCACCTCCTCTTTGTTTACTCTTCCTCTATCAGGGCTCTGCCCTAACAGGACCAGAAACCCAGGCTGCCCCCACTTCTGCCCGGCATCTATCCATGGGGTCTAGGATCTGAACTCAGGACCTTCCGCCTGCAAAACAGAGGCTTAACCCCTGAGCCACCTCTCCAGCCCCCACACCAACGATTATATACATTGAGTATATATGATTGAAAGTGAAGTATGATTGAAAGTGAAAAAAGCAGTAAATGGTTATTGCTTCTATTTATGTATTTTGTGTGTGTATGCATGCACGCACATGTGTGCCATAATACACATGTGGAAGCAGAGGACAACCTTTGGGAGCCAATTCTGTCCATCCACCATGTAGACTCCAGGGATCAAACTAAGATCAGCAGGCTTTGCAGCAAGTACCTTTACCCACCACGCCATCATGCTAGCCCCAAAGCAGTAAATGTTTAAAGCATACCGTTGATTGTTTTAAAAATGTGTTAGGGGTTCGAGAGATGGTTCAGGAGTTTGTTTGTTTTTTTTAAACTTTTGCCTAGCAAGCAATAAAATCTGAGTTTACATCCCAGGTCCCATATAAAAACTTCAGATGGAAATGGCACCAGTCTGCGATTCCTACCCTGGAAGGTGGAGCCTGGGGAACCCCAGAGCAAAGCAAAGAGAAAGCAGAGTGATTCAGGATTATCCCCAAAGTCACCCTTGGGTCTCCACAGGCACACACACTTGAGTGCTCTTTGATACATACCCACATCCACATATACCCACCTACACACTTATATATGCAAAAATAAATTAAAAATGGAGCTGGAGAGATGTCTTGCAGGCAGAAGTTCCTGAGTTCTGATCCCAGGTCCCACATAAAAGCACCAGGCATAAGAGGCAGCAACCTGCACTTCCAGCCCTGGTGGGTGGAGCCTGGGAAATTCCTAGAGTGAACCAAGAAGGAAATAGAAGCAATCCAGGATGATTCCCAAAATCACCCTTTGGTCCTCCACAGGGTCACACAGTGCCCTCTGATACACACACACACACACACACACACACACACACACACACACAAATAAAAATAAATTAATAAATGAAAATAACGTATATCAACTGTTTATTAAGTTTTAAGAAGCATTTTATGTATTTGAGTGAGCTAGAGTTACAGATAGGTAGATAGATAGTTAAAGACAGACAGACAGACAGATAGATGCATATGTGGTGGTCAGAGAAAATTTTTCCAAAGTCTGTCCTCTCTCTCCTTTAACCACATAGGCTCCAAGGATACAACTCAGGTTACCAGGTTTGAATACAAGCCCCTTCACTCACTGAGCCATCTTGCCAACACAAGATTCAGTAGGATTTTGCAATAGCATATACCCTGTACCTGCCACCTAAGATTCCAGACAGTTCCTTCACATCTTTGATCTCTTTCTAACCCAACTCCTAGTCTTGTGCCCCATCATTTACTGAAGCAACCACTTTCCAATTTCTGTCCCCATACATGAATTTGCCTGCTGTTGGACTTTGAGTGGAGTCATGGTGTGTGTGTGTGTGTGTGTGTGTGTGTGCCATTTTATGTGTGGTTTCTGCCACTCAGTGAATCGCTATCTTGGTCCATGTGTTTGCATGTATCTGTGGCTTTTCCCTTCATCATTTCTCAGCATCTCTTTCTGTGAACATGTCATAATGCACGTACTGATCCATCTTCCTCTTGATGAACACTTACTTTTGGCTTTTGTGAATATCACCTCTATAAGCATCGTTTGCTTTGTTTTTTTGTTTGTTTGTTTTTGTTCAAAAACAAGGTCTCGCTCTGCACTCCTGGCTGGCCTGTAACTTTTTAAGTAGCCAAGACTGATCTGGAACTAATGATTCTCCTGCTTCAGCTTCCTGAGTACTGAGCTTACAGAAGTGTCCCACCACACTCGACTTAGGAACATTCTTACACAAAACTTTTTGCAGACATATTTCATTTCTTTTTCAAGTCAAAATTTTTCCAGACATTCTGCATCCCTGCCAGCAATAGACAAAGGTTTCATGTTCTCCATAGCTTGCTAATAATTGTTGTTGTCCGTATTTGCAAGCTTAGAGGATGTGAGGTCATATCTCATTGTGGTTTGGGGGTTGCAGTTTCCTAATGACTAATCATTTTGAACATTTTTTCAAGAGTTTATTGGCCATAAGTACAGCTATTTAAATCCTTTGCTCACTTTTCCCCCACTTTTCTTTACTGACAAGTTTTGCTCTTTGACAACTTCATACATGTACATAATACATTCTGGTTACTTTCCCTCTACCTTGTCTTATTTCTCCATTCCCTGCCAGTCCCCTTCCCTATATGTCTTCTTCCCATATGCATGTCCTTTTGTTTAGTTTTATGTCCCACTGAAGTTTGCCATTTGTGTGATCCTGGGCTTGGGACCACCTCTTGGTGCCTCATAGGTGGGAACAGGACTTGATATTTTTTATCCACTCCTCCCCATCTGTTATTTCCCATTGTCCATCAATCAGTACTTTGCAAGCTTTGTGAGTTTCTCTTGGTTTCATAGCTGACCAATGGCCAAGAAGGCACAATGCGGGCTTGGGAGTCAGTGACCACTTCTGTTGTAGGTTTGTGATGATCAAGGCCACATCGTTTTTGGATGATGGTGTTTCACAAGTCTTTTTCCTGTCTCCTGGCCCTTATACACTTTCTGTTCCCTCTTCTGCAAAAGTCCTTGAGTCTAGGGGTAGTGTGCATGCCACTCTGAGATCCGAGTCTTCATCCTTCACTTACACCCCGCGTCTCACGCTATCATGGATCTCTGTCTTTGTTTTGGGTCATTTCAGGGAGACGCTCTTCCACTGAAGACTGAGGGAGGTCTTTGTATTCTTTCTGCTTCTTCTTCAGTGATTTTCCTGATTCTCGTGGGGTTCCATGGCCCACCTAGGACCTTTGACCATTTTTGATGGGTTGTCTTTTTATTTTTGACATTGTTTGAATTCAACTGAGACATTCTCTTGTGTCAGGCAAGTTCCTTCAGTCAAAAGAAATGAAAGCCAATCCATTAGCTTAAGCACAGATGGAATTCAGTTGTATCACAGAACTTAAAGTCACTGGGTGGGGGTAGTTTGGTCTTGATCCAGAGGTGGGGGAAAGGGACACCAGAACCTGTGCTTTGCCTACTCATCTCTTGGCTATGTTTTTGCTGAGGCACGACTTCTCCAGCCAGAGCAATGAGCTGGCTCCAGCTATGCATTCTCTTGGGTTTGGACCAACTGGGAACAGTCACTTGCCTTTTTCACAGCACTGCTGATCCTGATGGCTAACCTATACATACTAACTATGGTGGTCAACAGAAATGGGAACTATAGACATGGTTTTTGATGCCAGAACAGAAGCTCACTGGAAATGCAAGTGAGGATGGAAGGAAGTTCTCCAGGGAGAACTAGTTTTAGCAAAAAGATAAATGGATGTTGGTTTGCTGAAAACTAGCCAATGTCTATGATGGGCTTCCAAGCATAGTTCTCTCAACTCTGAGAATGGCTTCAGTGAGAATATCACTGATGTGTGGTGTGCCAAACAGAGGCAGCAGCCTTTGAACACAGCCTGGGAGGAAGACAGAGGTGGGGTCCATATTAGCGGGAGACTTTCAAACATCCACAGAGACCCCAGATTCCCCTGGTTTGATTTCCAGGAGTAGATGCAAATACAAAGCGCTCGCTCTCTCTCTCTCTCTCTCTCTCTCTCTCTCTCTCTCTCTCTCTCTCTCTCTCTCTCTCTCCAGTGTATATTTCATTTCTGAGAACATATTTTAAGGGGGAAAGAAGTACTCCATCATCATTCAGAATTTCACGGAGACACATAGGGGATTAGCAATCTGGTCGAAGTGGGGGAATTGTCCAGAAAGTGCTAGCAGCTTTACTGAGGCTGGTGCTATTGGAGATGGCCGAGGTGTGGCACTGGGTGGTATATGGAAGCTTTGGTCATCTCTTGGCAGTAATTGAACTGCCTTCTCTCTGTTTCCATGACACTGTACCTGGCTTGGGTAGATGGTAGAAACCCAGAAAAATGTCTTCATGTGCATTTCTGCTCTGTCTCCTGTGAGTCCGGTGGTCTGGGTAGCAAACAGGCACTAAGGGAAGATACACAGGAGCTGGAGCGGGCAGGAAGTCTTTGCATTGTGTGTGGTGCAGGTTTGATGCTTGTGAGAGGAGAGGAGGGTCATTTCAGAACCCAGAAAAGGATATATGGCCTGGTGAACGTTCAGCTGTAATCTTATCAATGGCTTCATGACTCTATCAGTGTCTAAGCTACAAGGTCTGATGCTGGAAAAAGAGAAGAGGAGGGAATGCTGTGGTGAGTGACATTTCAGAAACCAAAAAAGACTACATGACCTAATCAGTGTGCAGGTGTAACTGTGTCAAAGGCTATATGATAAATATCAATGTCTAGGCTACATGCATAGTGAGTGTCCCTGTGACACTTATCACAACTTGTGGAATGTATAGTCACCACATATAAGAGGCAAAGAAACTAGATCTTGGGAGGAAATAACAGGGATATAAAAGTTGTACTTCTCTTCGTCTGGGCTTCCATCTTCTGGGTAAGGACCCACACAGCCTTGTGCTAGCACAGATAAAACTACTTCCTGGAAGACTGCGTCAGTGTCCCACCTTCCCCTGTGCAAGAATCCCCTTACAGGAAGATTGGTAGGGAGAGAAAACCACAGACAGCGACATAGCTCTAGAAACCTCCAGGCAACCTAACAGGGAGCAAGTACTCTCAGTGTAACAGTTACTCTTAACTATTGTTGTGAGAGAGCACCCAAACTCAAGCAACTTAAAAGAGAAAGGGAGATTTATTCTGTTTGTGGTTCCGAGGGGAGGTACAGTCTCTCATGACAGAGGCTGCATAGCTGGCTGGCCAAAGCTGGAGGAGGCTAAGTCACCGCAGACATCTTGGATGCTGAGAGCTGCAGACTGCCTAGTGAAAAGGCAGATTTCTCCTGGAGGTAGGGTGGGACTAATCCACCTCAAGGCCCACCCCTTGTGATTGCCTTCCTTTAGCAAGGCTCCACCTCTCAAGGTGCCATGACCTTGCCAAACACATGAGACTGTGGGGGACACATTTCAAACCATGACACTCAGGAAAATTGCCTTGAGGGAATCCCACACTGAACAGTGGAGCTCTTGCTCTAGTACTAGCTGTATTCAGTCACTACTTGAGGGTGCTTAGGAAAAAGTTAGTACCCCAGATGCTGGGTGATCCAGGTGTTGCTGCTGGGTTGTCAGCCCTCCTGTTGTTTGTTTCATTTTTTGAGATAAGGTCATGTTCTACAGCCCAGGCTGGCCTCAGACTTACTTTGGAGCTGACAGGGACTTCGAATTCATGATCTTCCTGCCTCAGTCTCCCGAGTGCCAGGAATTAGATGTGTACCACCATATCTAGCAGCAGGATCATTCTTGAAGGGAGGTATGTTAATTTATCTTCCTGTTACTAAAATCAATGAATAACCCAAGCAATTTAGGGGAGCAAGGTGTTTATTCACGCTCACTATGCTAGGGTGCAAATGATCATCAAGGCAGGAGCGTAATAACAGCATCAGGATCTGGGGAGACTGACCATACCCTATCTACAGATGGATTTGAGAGAAGGTCATGCTTTCTAGCTCACCTGTCTGCAAAACCCACCAATTATATCTCCATCTTTTGAAAAATTCATCTATTTGAGAATGAGTGAGAGATCAGAGGAAGTCAGTTCTTTCTTTCCACCATCTGGGTTTTGAGGATTGAACTCAGGTTGCCAGGTTTGCAATCAGGCACCTTCCCTGCTGAGCTAGCTCACCAGCCCTCTCTCTCCATCTTACCTACCTGCTATGGTGATTAGATAACCTCCTACAAGCTCAAACACTTGGCTTCATGAGATAGTTTTTCATAAGTGTACCTGAAGGTCTGCTCTACAAAGCTCTACAGTGACCTACCACTTTCCAATAGCCAGCCATTCTGTTCTTGCCTATTGTGATAGTTAGATACACATGTTGACTAATGATTGAGGTCTGAGCTATGGGTACATCTGTGAAGAGCTAGTGACTGAGACAAGGCCTGAGCAAGTCTGCAGGAGATTGATTGATGTGGGACAACCCAGCCCATTGTGGATAGGGCAATTCCCTGGGTATCTGGATAAGATAGAGGAAGTTGGTTCAGTACAGTGGTATTCTTTCACACACGTGGACAAATTTCCTGTCTGGTGAGTGAGGAATTTTGACTCTCTCTCAGCAGTCTTATGGACATGACATGGCCAGTTCCTCATTCCTGGTGTTGAACTAAGCACTCCTGCCAAGTTGGATTAAGAAATGTAACCAGAAAAATTATAAGCTAGAATAAAAATCCCTTACTTTTTAAGCTGTCCGGTCATGGACTTTTCCAGCAGCATGCTGGGGAACTGCGACACCTGTACTAGATCTTGTGGAGAGAGTCAGAGGGCCACTCTGCACCTTGGCTAAAGCCAGTGTCCTTCAAGTGAACTCTTAGCTCTTCCTTCTTCTACCTGGAATGCTTTTCCCTCAGGCACCCCAAGAATCTAGGCCCCTACCCTTTAGGTTTTTGCTCATTCCTATCCAGTGTTAATTTTCTTTATCCCATCTAGCTCTAAAAGTTTGATTCTGTACTTACCGTCTATTCTCTTTGATTGACCTCAAATTTTATGTGCTACTCTCCCTCTACTGCCTAGAAGAATAGATGGTACCTAGAAAATGTCATTGAACATGTGAAGTGGAAGCAAGGAAGAAGGGAGGGAGAGATGGGCTGTAGAGGGACAGAGAAAAGGGGAAAGGGGAGGGAGAAAGGAAGAGAAAAGAAGGGGATTTGTTTATTTATTTTTAAAGAAATGGGGTCTTGGACTGATTAGATGGCTCAGGTAGTAAATCCTTGTAATCCTGACAGCCTGAGTTCAATCCTCAGAATCTTCATAAAAGTGGAAGAAAACAGACTCCACAAAGATGTTCACTGACCTCCTCACAAGAGCTGTGGCATGTGTACCGCCCCAACATCACACACACACACACACACACACACACACACACACACACACACACAAACAATAATTAGTAATTGTAAAATTATGTAATTTAACCATTAGGCAAGGCAGAAAACGCAAGGCAAAAACACTTTGGATAATGACTGTCCTGTCTTCTTAAAAAAATGCTAAGATGAAAAAAGTGGAAGGGCTGAGGCACTCTCCCAAATTAAAGGTTAGAGAGGTGAGAACTCCAGGCACATCCCAAGACTAGATTTTTCCCAGAAAACAAGGCACAGCCAGGGTGTTGCTGGAGAAATTCATGGTCTGTGTGCATGGGCCACACTAGCTGTAGTGGACAACTGGCTTGGGTCAGTCCTTTGTGGCTTGTTTTAGTCATTTCTCTGCAGTTATACAAGCGCATGTCCTTTCCCCTCAAGGATCTAAAATGTTTAGGGGTACCTAAGGAATTTATTATCAAGAGTGAAAGAGAGAGAGAGAGGAGAAAATGGAAAGGAGAAAGAGGTAAGTGGGGGTGGCATGGTAGAGAGAGGGAGAGAAAAGAAACAAACCAAAATGAAAAATTGGTGATTCTGAATAGGGAGCACACAAAATTTTCAATTTTATCCAATTTAAAATTCTTGGCTTGTGCTTTGAATCTGCAAAGTCCTTACTCTGGGACCTGTGGGACACATTTTAGGTGATTACTATGGATTTCTCTTTTAAGTTTTTGAATTATTTTTCTAATCAAAATAAGATACTCAGGAGAGTCCCAGAAATGCCCCGATTCCCACTGTCAGTGTAAATGCTCCTCTAAGTGCAGCCAGACAGTGTCTGTGCACAGACCACTCTGCCAGAAGCCTTGTTTGCAATGAGGTCTTTTGCAAAACACGAGGTTTTTCTGATACCAATTTTGTAAATAGAAATAAAATATATGCAAAGAATAAGGGCAGAAGGGAAAAGTAATCTATTCGGAATAATTTGAAATGACTTCGCTTTGCTTTGCTAATGTCAATTTATCATACTGTTACTATCATTTTGAGAGAGAGGGAGAGAGAACACACGCATGCCATGGCACATGGATGGAGTTCAGGAATTCAGTTCTTTTCCTTCCCCTGTGTGGGCTTCCAGGGATAGAACTAAGGTCTCCAGGTTTGTGAGCAGGCACCTTACCCACTAAGCCATTGTTGTAGTTATTTGTCAGCAACCATACAGGTGAAGTACAACAGAAGTGGGGTGTTGCTGATGAATCTGGCTGTGTGGAATTTGAATGGTTTTGTTGGAGGAACTTTGAAATGTTTGAAGCTTTTGAGCTTGTGGATTACAAATGACCATCAAACAGCTTAAGGGAACAAGGGGTTTATTTTCTCTTAACAATTTTCCAGTTATAGTTCTCAGTCCAGCTTGACAGGAGAGCTCACACCAGGGCCAAGGGAACTGGTTACACCATTACCACATAACGTCTGAGAGAAGACAATCCTTACTTGCTAGAACAGCATGTCTGGCCAAGTTACACAAGGATGCCCACTTCCTCAATCAGCCTTCCGTCTTTTATTCCAGGGCCTAATACCACCCACCATAGGCTGGGCCCTTCCCATCAGCTAGACAATCCCCTTCATGCTTGCTCTGGGTTCAATTCTCCACAAATGTGCCCAGAGCTCAAACCTTTAACTGTCAAGTTGACACCTGTGCCTAACTATGACAGCCATCTTACTGGCCCTCCTAATGTTGATTTTATAACCATCCTGTATGTGAAACTGTAGGTCCCTGGGCTGTTCAGGGCAAAGTCTCTTTTGCTTTGTTGGCAAGTAAACAGCTATATCATCTCTTCCCTATCTTCAGTTATTTTGGCACCATTGATTCAGAGAGGCCCTAGCCCCGGCTCCCAGGAGGTCTAGACAAGCCCAGACAAGTACAGACATGCCCCAGACATGTTCCATACATGGAGGAACCATACAGGCGGAAGGATGAATAACCAACGAGAAGGAACCATGAACAACCAATGGGAAGGAGGGATGAACAACCAATGGGAAGCAGCCATCTAACCTGCCTCTGCAATGGACACATAGTAAACAGCTAAATGATTGGTGGCTGCTCTCCCCCTCCTCCTGAGTGGAGAGGTGGCAACACCTGATTGGACCCCTGACCCTATATAAACACTTCCTGAAATAAAGGAGTCTGCAGCCAACTCCTCTTGTCTTCTGCCTGCTGCTTCTCGCCTGACTCCTGGGGTCTGGGTGGTGCCCCATGCCTGCTCGCCCCCTCCCCGCTCGACCCTGTGGAATTCCCCCTCCTTTCTAATTTTGAGCCTGTCACTGCCTAAGTGTCTTTCCCTGGTGCTGTGATAAAATACCCGGCAAAAGCAACTTCAGAGAGCACAGCCTTTATTTAGACTATTTAATGTACAGTTCATCAGAGCAGGAAGTCAAGGCAGCAGGAGCTTGAAGCCGCTGGTCACGGTATGCCCGTGATAGAGCTTGACGCCTCTGGTCATGGTGACCTGTGATTGGAAAGCAGAGCTTGGAGGCAGGCGCTCATCTCACTTCTCCTTCTGCTCAGTTCAGGATCCCAAGCCCAGGGAATGATGCTGCCCATTTTGATGCTGCTCTTCCTACATCGACCAATGCAATCAAGACAGTCTCTCCAGGACATTTTCAGAGGCCAACCTTAATCTACATATTTCCTCACAGGTATGGATGGGGGCTCCTCTTCCTCAGTTGACAATTGATATTACCATCACAATCAGAATATTCTAGTTGCTTATAAAAACCAAAGGAAATTGTAGGGTCAGGCTTCTGGAAGGGTCTTTAAGATTTGGTAAGGAATCCTACCCCTTCTGTTATCCTTGCAACTCCTTGCCTGAGACATGACTGTGATGGCTAGACTTCTGACAGTCATCTGGGAAACATGAAGGTAAGATGCTTAACCTGGGGAGAGTAGAAGAATGAGCTACAAGACATTGGGCTTGTGATGCTGTCTTAAGGTTGACATTATCAGTCCTGTCCTGCTTTTCCCTGTGTGTGTGTGTGTGTCTGTGTCTGTGTGTCTGTGTGTGTCTGTGTGTGTCTGTATACAAGAGGGCACTTGAGTATGTGTACTTGTGGAAACCCAAGGGCAACTTTGGGAATCACTCTGGGTTGCTCTACCTCCCTCTGGATTGCTCTACCTCCTTATTGATTTGCTCTGTGGTTTCCCAGGGACTGAAGTTCAGGTCACCACCATACTTGCCTGGCATTTTTACCTGGACTCTGGGATCTGAACTCAGGTTCTTTTGCTTGTGAAGCAAAGTCTGTAACTCCTGAGCCATCTCCCCAGCCCTGGACCTGCTTTTCTTTGGACTCTTTTAAAATGAGAGAAAACCCAACTCCTACCTAGCATAAATGATCATTTCTTTGCATGTTTGAAAATACAGTTGTATATAATGCTTAAATCATACCATCCTGATTTCCAGAACTAATTGAGCTGAAGACAAATGCTTGCAGAACAATTAGAGCTTAAAGCTTAATGGACTGAGGTAGAAGGGAGGATGGGCAGGCACTGTAAATACTGTAAAAGTATGGTTTTCTTCTATAAAAGGATGGTCCAGTCATGGTGGTACCTTTCTGTTACCTAGCACTTGGGAGTCAAAGGTATTAAGATTGGCAAATCAAGACCAGCCTCAATCATGAATCTGAGGTCAACCTGGGCTACTTGAGAACCTGTATCCCCCCCCCCCAAAAAAAAAGGGAAGGGGAAAAGTCAGGATGATACTAATTACCTCATGTAGTTGTAACAGAGGGAAGAAAAATGGGACTGGTATGTAATCATAGGAGAAATTCATAATGTATATCAACTCATAGAAGGAAACAGTATAAGGAAAACCTTAAAGACTAAATAAATTGGATTTTTTTTTTTTTTTTGTAGATCAGGGTGAATGTGTTCAAGATGGACAAAGAGAAAAAGTGTTCCATGTGGAGAAAGAACAGGGGAAGGGTACCACTGGTAAAGACAGGCAAAAGGTAGTGTACCTGAGTGGACCAAGGAAGGGAACAGGAAAGTAAGGGATGTGGTGGAGTAGAGCTGAGGAAAGGAGGGTGGCACGGATGGACCGGGTACAGAGAGAGGAAGCCGGGGCTGAGGGGTGAGGCTGGGATCAGGTGGAAGGTCAAGGAGACACATGGCTCACTATGGAAGGACACAGGAGACGTTACACAACGAGAGGTCAGGACACACGAACAGCTCATCACATGAAGATCCTCAGTTTTCCTAAGTGATTTTCTTTAAAGAGTGACAGGAAATGATTCTGAGTGCCAAATGGAAGGCGAGTGTCTAATCCAAAAAAAGGAGCCATTAATGTAATGGAAAGATGGCCTGGTACTAAACATTATTCCAGTTATTAGGAAGTAGTATGAGCTAGCAGAGTCCACTAAGCATTCTCCCTGCATTTTTTTTTAATAAAATGAAAGCTTTTGGGTTTTGGCAAAAGTGTTTATCACAAAAAAAAGTATAACTGAGGCATTTCGACTCAGAATGTTTCTCTGTCCAGACTGTAAAGAGCCAGCAGAGACACCCATCATCTCCTAATGGTAACTTCTCTATCTTGTTTAGAAAAATTCTCTTCATAACACCAGCAATTATTTTACAAGTCTCCCGGTAAAAGGTGAGGGGTCATTGATTTATCCCTCCACTCCATTTTACAAACTCATCACGTAATAACGTTAAATTATTATGGTACATCTTGTGTGCTGAGGCGGGAACCAGCACACTCGACCTGCCATCAGGCGCCATATAGTCCTGTACTTACAGAGCCGCCCGTGAGCTCCTGACTTAGAATTTGCCTCTCCCCGCCCCCTCAATCTGAAAGAGTACGTGACAGGAGCTGAGAACATAGATCTGAAGGTGAAAGATGTTTGGTTGAGTCATCACATCTCTGTGGGGTCCAGAAAAGGAACAGGCACCTCCTTGTAATGAGGGGACTCAACCCTGTGGCTGACTCTCAAGTAATATGGAAAGCATGAAGCAGGTCAGACTTCCCCAACTCTGGTCTCTTTGACTGCTTATGTAGCTTAGTGGGAGAGTACATGCTGGCATAGCACCCCTGGCTCAGTCCTCCACACCACCGATAATAATAATGACAGTAATAATAATAATAATGTATAATAATGTAAAAGTTTCTCTGTGCAAGAACACATAAAATAATGTCCACTGATGTTCAATCCTCTGAAGAATTTTAAAAGGTGGTATCTTACTAGATACTTGACTGGTCTTCCAAAGGGTGGGCCTAAGGACTACATCAGAAATGATCATGACATTCATCATTAAAAGGCAAGAGCTACAGTTTGGGAAGATGGGCAGTGATGATGTCTGCACAGCAGCGTACATGCTCTTCATGCTACTGAGTTGCAGCATTGAAATGGTTAAGATGGTGTGTGTATGTGTGTGTGTATGTGTGTGTATACAAAGACATACTGTATATAATATATATGCTGCATATGTTATATACAGTATATTATATACTGTATATATAATGTATATAAATGTATACAGCATATATGTACATACACACACATATAAAGTATATATAAACACATACTGTATATAATATAAACATATGCCCTGTATATGTGTGCATATATTATATACATTATACACATTATATATATACATATATATATTCACCAAAAATGGAAATCAATAAAGCAAGTCCCTGAAATCTAAGACATGCATCAAGCATTTGCCGCAGGCTTCCTATGTTCCTCGACAAGGCTGATTCTGCTTCTGTCTCGTCTTCCCTGCACGCTCAGACCTGGCGCTAGCTTCATCTTCCAGAAGCGGAGACAGGGCATGTTCTGGCTAGTGTCAGTAAGTAGTAGAGTTTTTGAGTCTAAGTAGACCCAGAGTCCCTTCTTGCCTTCACTGATCAGTGGATGGTCCAAGGTCACAAAGGCAGGAGACCTTCCACTTGCCAAGAACATGATGCAAAAGACAAAGATGTTCTGGGCAGGCTGTGTTGGCTCTGAGTTCTCTGAATCTTGGGTTCCTAAGCAAGTCAAAGCTTCTCAGGGGTCAAAGTTGTAAGGAAGCAGGAACTCGGGAGTGAGCAGAGAAACCTGGTCTTGAGAATCATCAGACCAGGGAGGGGACCAGGGCTGATTCCTTTCAAGGTCCCCAGTGACTTGCCAGTTGAATCTCTGTGGCCACTCTACACATTTATCAGCAAAATCTTTCCCTTAGGTAACTCTAGTGAGCAATTTGCAGCCAACTCAGCTCTAATTATCAGCAAATAAGAGCAAACGGAGCTGTGGTACAAATAAAACAGCACACACACAAACACATACATACATACAGGCACGCAAACACAAACACACACATATATAAATACACAAACACAAGCATACACAAACACAAGCACACTCAAACACAAGCACACACACGCACACACACACAGAAACATAAAAGAAAATTATGGCACTTCTTTATCATAATGAAACATCGGGAAGAATTAAATCATACAATATATGGGAAATAATGAATAACACTATAATTTCAGGAATGTTAGGTAATCATGAAAATCATAAACATGAAAAATGCTCATAAGTAATTATGATAGCATTAAAATGAAATACATATGCTTAAAGATTGAGAAAAGTAAGGAGATGTCATAATGGAACCCATGACTCTGTGTGCAAACTTAATTAGTAAGATAAATAAATATTGAGAAAAAAAGCGATGCAGATATATCAACAACTAAGATTGTCAGGAAAGAGGTGGGCGCTTTGCATTCTGTGAGAGTGCTCTGTCCTGTTCAAATTTTTTATTCTTTCTTTTTTTTTTTCCTTAAAAGCTTGAGGACTCAGGATTTCCTGTCTTAAAATGGTTGATAGAATTATTAAGTCTTAGGACTGGAAATAATTTTGGAGATCATAATCTCACTTTTTATTTTCTGTCATTTTCAGGACACTGTCAGAGACAAGGAGGGTCTCCTGCCCTGCAGGCCACCATAGTGCGGCTATCTACCTTCAGTGAGGCTGCCGGGGACCCAGGACTGAAGGCCTCTCTCTTTCATAGAGTTCTGTCTGTGCCGCCGCCACTGAGATCCAGTTCTTCCTGTTGAGGTTGAACTTCTTTTTCTATCTCTTTCTGCTTCTGTCTCTCTCTCTCCCCTCTTTTTCTGTTTCTTTCCAAGCGGACTTTGAACTCACATTCTCACATGACCCCCTACTTCAGAGTACCTGGAACCACAAGTGTGTGCACCAGAGAGGATTAAAGACTAAGCCTGCTTCTTCTTAAATGATAACATACAGGGCTGCATGCGCAACCTCTCTGCTCAGAAGGTGCATGCCTGGGCAATACTCTTTTGTAGTCATTTTGAATTACTCATCATTTTTTTTAAACAGGACCTGTGTTTTCAATTTACATTGAGTCACATAAATGATATCGTTGATTCTAAAAATATTTCAGGTAGCTTTATATCAAAACTCTCTGTCCCTTAGAAAACTGTTTCCTGAGTCTTGTAGCCATCTTGGTTGATCTAACTTTGCCCTCACCCCAGCATATAATATGACGGAGTCAAGTCCCTCAACACCCTTCTTTGAAAATGCCTGATGTTGAATGCTATTTTTGTACTCACAGGTTTTATGGAGCACATTCCATGTCCTTTTCAACCCTTGCAGCAACCCTCCTAGTTAAGAAGCACATTTAGTTTCAGTGTGCAGACTAGCAAACTGCTGCCTAGAGAGGCTGTGAAACTTAAGATCCCACAGTCCAAAGTCAGCAAGCTAGCTCAGTGGGTAAGGCTGCTGCTCACATACCTGGCAGCCTGTGTCAATTCCCAGAAGCCCACATGATGGAAGGAAAAAAATTGACTTCTGAAAATTTTCCTGACCACCACTTAATGCACCATGGCAAACTGTTCTCTCTCTCTCTCTCTCTTTCTCTCTCTCTCTCTCTCTCTCTCTTTCTCTCTCTCTCTCTCTCCCTTTCCCCTTGCTCTCTCCCCTCTTAAATAAAATGTCAAAAAAATTGGTACAATTTCGCAGTCCATAAATGGCAGAATGGGACTCACACTGCAGCTTTCACATCATGTTCTATGGTTTCTCTAGAAGTACTAGAATTACTCAGTATTTGAGAAGTTAAAGCAGCGTGAGCTGAGATGTTTCCTAAACCTGGTTGTCAAATCTTTTTATTCTCTTTAAATTTTGTGTGTGTGTGTGTGTGTGTGTGTGTGTGTGTGTGTGTGTGTGCCTGTGCATGTGTGTGTGGCTCTGTGCAATGCACTACTGTGCACACTACAGCACATTACGTATAGAAGCCAATTCTGTGGCGTTGGCTCTCTCCTTCCACCTTTACATGGGCTCTGGAGATTGAAGTCAGGTCATCAGGATTACTACCTGCTGAACCAGCTCACCAGCTCCTGTTCAAAAGTCTGCTTTCATATTTATGTAGAGAGAGTGTGTGTATACATGCCAGACCATAGCACAGGGGCAGAGTCAGAGGACAACTTCTGGGAGGCAGTTCTCTCCTTCTACTGGCGAGTTCTGGGGATCCAACTCAGATCATCGGGCTTGTACCCTCAAGAGTGCTCTGATCCACCGAGCCACCTCAACAGCCAATGTTATTACTAATTATTGTTATTACTGCAACCCAGGTTGGCCTTGAATTTGCATTCCTTCCTCTGCCTCCAAAGCATAGGGGATTACAGGTGTCAACCTCATTTGTCAACCACTTTTGTTCAAGAGTCACGAGGAAGATCCCTGTGGACACTGCTTGGGCTCCCCCATCGTGGCCACTTCTTCCTGGGTTCATTAACCCAGGAGCTTCTTCCCTAGTTTTCCTCCTGTCATGGTTTGAATGCGGTTTGGCCCACACACGTGCATGTGGTTGAATCCTTAACAGATCACCTGCATGGCTGCTGATAAATGACCATGAAATGGTTTAAAGAAACAAGGAGTTTATTGTCTTACAGTCTAGCTACAGTTTCTTAATCCAGCTTGGCAGGAGACCTCACACCAACACCAGGACGGAGGGAACTGGTTACACCATATCCACATAACAACTAAGAGAGATGATTCTTACTTGCTAGACCTGCATATCTGGCCAAGTATACAGAAGGATGCCAACTTCCTCAGCCAGCTCTTTGTATTTTAGTCACCTGTCCAGGGCCAAGTTCCGCCTACCATGGGTTGGGTCTTTCTCATCAACTAGACAATCTCTTGCAGGTTCATTCTGGGCTTAACTCACTAATTATCACAAATGTGCCCGCAGCTCTAACTCTCAACCATCAAGTTGACACTTGTACTGTGACAGGAAGTGGCAACTTTGACTTGTGGCAACTTTAGGAAGTAGAGTCTTGCAGGAGGAAGGCACATTTCAGAAGGTGGGCCTTGAGGTTGGTTAGCACTGTCTTGTTCATGCTAGCAGTCTGCTTTAGCAGTTTACAGTTTGCTTTCTGAGTCTCCATGATATCTGCAGTGACTTGAGCTGCCTCCAGCTTCTGCCGCACACCATGTCATAATGGACTGGAGCTCCTCTCTGGAATTGTAAGTTAACTAAATCTCTCTTTTCTTCTCTTAAGTTGCTTGAGTCTGAGTATTGTCTCACAGCAGCAGAAAGAACCTGCAACACCTCCCCAGCCCCTTCCCACTAGGCTTAACTGCTATGTTAGGTTCCAACTGCTATGTCCAATTATCAAAATCTAAACAACGAACAGACAATGCAAATATCACAGAGTTTCACAGGAAATAGCGTGCTCCAGTAAGCTGCATGCCAAATGAACGAGGTTGAGGTCAGAGGCCATTTCTGGAAGCAAAGATGAATTACATCAACTACTTTGAATCAGTTATGCTTGGCTCTGAGAATCAATAACAAGAGTGGTGTCAGTCCCCTTAGGTACAGGTTGGACAGGCAGTTGCTGGGCAGATATCCCTTGCAGGAATCTTTCCTGTGTGCCCCTGCAGTGTCCCCTGTGGAAGGCTGTGGTGCTGGCCATCTGCCATCAGACATCAGCCAGCCTCCCTTCATGCCTCTCTCTTAATACATATTTCCAGCCACTTGGTGGATTTGAACACTATAATTTATTAGTGTTGCTCTGGAGGGAGGATTTTGAAGTGGACAGAGCTACTGTCTTTCAGATGTTTGGGTGTGTGTGGGGATCTGCCCCTTGCCTTCTCCATCTCCTCGGTTACTTGACCTCCCCAACAATGTTGTTCCAACTTCTGCTTCTGTTATCCTGGGTCCTTCCCTGGCTGGCCTTTCTGCCTCTCTCTTCTCAAAGTCTACCTCCTCCATCATGGCAAGCTCCCCCACTTTATGGCCAGGTGGTTAATCATAACCCCCTTGCTCTGCTTCCAGGGACCAGGAAATGTTCTGTCCACAAGTGTCTCCCCACTCACCCATCACAGGGGTACTCACACACCCATGGATGCACTCTGGTTCTTCTGCACTCAGCAAACACTTACAGAACCTCTGTCATGTGTGAGCATTGCATGAAGGCCAAGGGGAACCAGGAGAAAAGACACTACCTGGATGGAGCTTCTCCTTTGCAGCAGACCTGGCATAAATACGAAAGCAGGGCTGGAGAGAGAGCTCAAGTGGGAATGGTGCCCATTCACAAACCTGGTGATCCCTGAAAGCCCCAATGGTAGAAGGAGGGAACTGACTTCCAAGGCTGTTTTTCTGAACTCCACCTGTGTGTCATGTCACTCCTGGGTTGGAGTTAAAGGATTTGCACAGAAGTAGCTTATGGCTCCTATTCCTCTCCTAGATCCACAACACCAAACCACTTAGTAGGTTCATTATGGAGGATTTGGCACCAGTGAAAAGTCCAGCAGATTGAGTGCTCAGGAACTGAGAAGCTAAGAATGATGGATCTTCCACAGGACTACAATTCAGTAGGGGTTAGGGCTGTCAGCAGGGGCTCGTTTCCAAGGCCACCAGGCTGATGTAAAACAAAGTAAAATCAAAGTACAAAAAACTGTCCACAGTTTTCAGGGGGAGGGGCACCCCAGTGGACAGTCCTTTGTTCCTCATATTGAACCTGACCCCAAACAAAATTTTATTCTCAAAGCATAGAAGAGGGAAAAATAATATCCAAAGGCAAAACTCAGTTCCTGTGTCTGGAATGTGGAATCTGAGGACCAGGCCTGCAACTGCTAAGCTTTTCACTCTTGTGTTTGCTTGAGAGACTATCACAGCCCAGTACCCTGAATGTATCTAACCACTCTCTATTCCTACCCCATGAGAAACTCAGAGGCCATGGCATGAGTCTGTGTGTCTGCAACCATAGAACTTTCACAGGAATCAGGGGCCTTTGTTTCTAGCTCTGTGCTGAACCCTACTGACATCTTTCAGAAACACAAGCAAACACACACATACTCATACACACACTGACACATGCATATACATATCCACCCATCCATATATATGTATATACACACGAATGCATATATCATTTGACCATACACATACACATTCATGCACACGTGTGCATGAACACAACACATACATATGCATACACACACATAAATATAGATATAGATATATATACCATACACTCATGTACTCATTGTCACATTAGCTTCCCTAATTATGGAAAACTGACCTCTCATTTAAAAAATCTCACATACATACACACCTCCAAGAAATCACTTTTCTTAATGACACATAGCCAAAAAGGAGAGGACAGTGACCATATTAAATCAGGTGCCTTTTGTGAAATGCTAATATTATAAACAGGGCTTCGACATTGACCAAAATTTTCTTTTCTTTTCCATTAACTTCACTCTTTAGAACATTTTTTTGGAATGGCTGTCTCCAATGGGTCCATGAAGCCCTATGCTCCTTTCAAATGGAGTCCCCTTCTGAGAACTTTGAAAAGGCATTTATCATTTGTAACCATGTTGCATAAACTGCCTGCAAAGGACTAGACTGGGATCAGTCCCACTCTTTCAGTCCCCTCCCCCCATCTGCCAACGTGGACAAATTTCCTGTCTGGGAGTGAGGTTTTTGACTCTCTCGTCAGCAGTCTTATGGACATGACATGGCAAGGTACTCATTCCTGGTTTTGACTAAGCAATCATTCCTCAAGTTGATTAAGAAATGTAACCAGAAAATTATAAGCTAAATCAAAGATCCCTGACTTTTCAAGCTGTCCGGATCATAGGACTTTTCCGAGCAGCATGCTGGGGAACTGCGACACCTGTACTAATCTTGTGGAGAGAGTCAGAGGGCCACTCTGCACCTGGCAAAGCCAGTGTCCTTCAAGTGAACTCTTAGCTCTTCCTGCTTTCACCTGGAATGCTTTTCCCTCAGGCACCCCAAAATCTAGGCCCCTACCCTTTAGGTTTTTGCTCATCCTTATCCAGTGTTAATTTTCTTTATCCCATCTAGCTCTAAAAGTGTTGATTCTGTACTTACCGTCTATTCTCTTTGATTGAACCTCAAATTATGTGCTACTCTCCCTCTACTGCCTAGAAGATAGATGGTACATAGAAAATGTCATGTGAACATGTGAAGTGGAAGCAAGGAAGAAGGGAGGGAGAGATGGGCTGGTAGAGGACAGAGAAAAGGGAAGGGGAGGGAGAAGGGAAGAGAAAAGAAGGGGATTTGTTTATTTTTTTTAAGAAATGGGGTCCTTGGAACTGATTCGATGGCATGCTGGTAGTAAATCCTGTAATCCTGATAGCCTGAGTTCATCCTCAGATCTTCATAAAAGTGGAAGAAAACAACGCACACAAAGATGTTCCATGACCTCCTCACAAGAGCTGGGGCAGTGTGTACCGCCCCAACATCACACACACACACAACACACAACACACACCACACAACACACACACACACACACACACAAACATAATTAGTAATTGTAAAATTATGTATTTAACCATTAGTGCAAGGCAGAAACCGCAAGGCAAAAAACACTTTGGATAATGACTGTTCTGTCTTCTTAAAAAAATGCTAAGATGAAAAAGTGGAAGGGCTGAGGTCACTCTCCCAAATTAAAGGTGAGAGAGGTGAGAACTCCAGCACATCCCAAGAAGATGCTTCCCAGAAAAACAGGCACAGCCAGGGTGTTGCTGAGAAGTTCATGGTCTGTGTGCATGGGGCCACACTAGCTGTATGGACAACTGCTTGGGTCAGTCCTTTGTGGCTTGTTTAGTCATTTTCTCTGCAGTTATACAAGCGCATGTCCTTTCCCCTCAAGGATCTAAATGTTTAGGGGTACTAAGGAATTTATTATCAAGAGTGAAAGAGAGAGAGAGAGAGAAAATGGAAGGAGAAAGAGGTAAGGGTGGGGGTCATGTAGAGAGAGGGAGAGAAAAAGAACAAACCAAAATGAAAAATTGGTGATTCTGAATAGGAGCACACAAAATTTTCAATTTTATCCAATTAAAATTAAATTCTTGGCTTGTGCTTTGAAGCTGCAAGTCCTTACTCTGGGACCTGTGGGGGACACATTTAGGGATTACTATGGATTTCTCTTTTTAAAGTTTTTGAATATTTTTCTACTCAAAATAAGATACTCAGGAGAGTCCCAGAATGCCCCGATTCCCACTGTCAGTGTAAATGCTCCCTAAGTTGCAGCCCAGACAGTGTCGTTGCACACCCACTCTGCCAGAAGCCTGTTTGCAATGAGGTCTTTTGCAAAACACGAGGTTTTTCTGATACCAATTTTTGTAAAAAATAAAATATATGCAAAGAATAAGGGCAGAAGGGAAAGTAATCTATTCGAATAATTTGAATGACTTCGCTTTGCTTGCTATGTCATTTATCAATACTGTTACTATCATTTGAGAGAGAGGGAGAAGAACACACGCATGCAATGGCACATGGATGGAGTTCAGGAATTCAGTTCTTTTCCTTCCCCTGGTGGCTTCCAGTGGATAGAACTAAGGTCGCCAGGTTGTGAGCGGCACCTTACCCACTAAGCCATGTTGTGTTATTTGTCAGCAACCATACAGGGAGTACAACAGAAGTGGGGTGTTTGCGAGAATCTGGCGTGTTGGAATTTGTGTTTTGTTTGGAGGAACTTTGAAATGTTGAAGCTTTAGCTTGTGGATTACAATGACCATCAAACACTTAGGGAACAAGGGTTTATTTTTTCTCTATAACATATTTTTCCAGTTATAGTTCTCAGTCCAGCTGACAGGGAGAGCTCACACCAGGGCCAAGGGAACTGGTCAACACCATTACCACATAAACGTCCGAGAGAAAGACAACCTTACTTGCTAGAACAAGCATGTTCGGCCAAGTTACACAAGGATGCCCACTTCCTCAATCACCTTCCGGCTTTTTATTCCAGGGCCTAATACCACCACCAAGGCTGGGCCTTCCCATCAGCCTAGAAAGCAATCCCTTCATGCTTGCTCTGGGTTCATTCTCCACAATGTGCCCAGAGCCGCAACCTTTAACTGTCAGTTGACACCTGTGCTAACTAACAGCCATCTTACTGGCCCCCTAATGTTTATTTTATAACCATCCGGTATGTGAAACTGTAGTCCCTGGCGGTTCAGGGCAAGTCTCTTTGCTTTGTTGGCAGTAAACAGCTATATCATCTCTTCCCTATATTCAGTTATTTGGCACCATTGATCAGAGAGGCCCTAGCCCCGGCCCCAGGAGGTCTAGACCAGCCCAGACAAGTACAGACATGCCCCGACAGTTCCATACATGGAGAACCATACAGGCGGAGAGATGAATAACCAACGAGAAGGAACCATGAACAACCAATGGGAAGAAGGGATAACAACCAATGGGAAGCAGCCATCTAACCTGCCCTGCAATGGACACATAGTAAACAGCTAAATGATTGGGGCTGCTCTCCCCCTCCTCCTGAGTGGAGGTGGCACACCTGATTGGACCCCGACCCTATATAAACACTTCCTGAAATAAAGGAGTCTGCAGCCCACTCCTCTTGTCTTCGCCTGCTGCTTTCTCGCCTGACTCCTGGGTCTGGGGTGGGTGTGGTGCCCATGTGCTCGCCCCCCTCCCCGCTCGACCTGTGGAATTCACCCTCCTTTCTAATTTTTGAGCCTGTCACTGCCTAAGTGTCTTTCCCTGGTGCTGTGATAAATACCCGCAAAAGCAACTTCAGAGACACAGCCTTTAGTTAGACTATTTAATGTACAGTTCATCAGAGAAGGAAGTCAAGGGCAGCAGGAGCTTGAAGCCGCTGGTCACGGTAGTTGCCCTGATAGAGCTTGACGCTCGGTCATGGTGACCTGTTATTGGAAAGCAGACTTGGATGGCAGCGCTCATCTCACTTCCTCCTTCTGCTCAGTTCAGGGAATCCCAAGCCCAGGGAATGGATTGCTGCCCATTTTGATGCTGCTCTTCCACATCGACCAATGCAATCAAGACAGTCTCTCGCCAGGACTTTCAGAGGCCAACCTTAACTACATAGTTTCCTCCAGGTATGGATGGGGGCTCCTCTTCCTCAGTTGACATTGATATTACCATCACAAATCAGAATATTCTAGTTGCTTATAAAAACCAAAGGAAATTGTAGGGTCAGGCTTCTGGAAGGGTCTTTAAGATTTGTGGGAATCCTACCCCTCTGTTATCCTTGCAACTCCTTGCCGAGACATACTGTGATGGCCTAGACTTCTGACAGTCATCTGGGAAACTGAAGTAAGATCTTACCTGGGGAGAGTAAAGAATGACCTACAAGACATTGGCGTTGTGATGCTGTCTTAAGGTTGACATTATCAGTCCTGCCTGCTTTTCCCTGTGTGTGTGTGGTGTGTCCTGTGTCTGTGTGTCTCGTGTGGTGTCTGTGTGTGTCTTGTATACAAGAGGGCACTGAGTATGTGTACTTGTGGAAACCCAAGGGACAACTTTGGGAATCACTCGGGTTTGCTCTACTCCCTCTGGATTGCTCTACCTCCATCTATGATGTTGTCTGTGGTTTCCCAGGACTGAAGTTCAGGTCACCACCATAACTTGCCGTGCGTTTTAACCTGACGCTCTGGATTGAACTCAGGTTCTTTTGCTTGTGAAGCAAAGTCTGTAACTCCCTGAGCCATCTCCCCAGCCCTGGACCTGCTTTTTCTTTGACTCTTTTAAAATGAGAGAAAACCCACTCCCTACCTAGCAGAAATGATCATGTTCTTTGCATGTTTGAAAAATACAGTTGTATATAATCTTAAATCAATACCATCCTGAGTTTCAAACTAATGTGAGCTGAAGACAAATGCTTGCAGAACAATTAGAGCTTAAAGCTTAATGGACTGAGGTAGAAGGGAGGATGGCAGCACTGTAATAACTGTAAAAGTAGGTTTTCTTCTATAAAAGGATGGTCCAGCGTCATGGTGGAACCTTTCTGTTACCTACACTTGGGAGTCAAAGTATTAAGATTGCAAATCAAGACGCCTCAATCATATCTGAGGTCAACCTGGATACTTGAGAAACCTGTATCCCCGCCCCCCCCCAAAAAAAAAAAAAGGGAAGGGGAAAGTCAGGATGATGACTATACCTCACATGTAATTGTAACAGAGGGAAGAAATGGGACTGGTATGTAATCATAGGAGAAATTCATAATGTATTCAACTCATAGAAGGAAACAGTATAGGAAAATTAAAGACTAATAATTGGATTTTTTTTTTTTTTTTGTAGATCAGTGATGTGTTCAAGATGGCAAAGGAAAAAGTGTTTTTCCATGTGGAGAAAGAACAGGGGAAGGGTACCACTGGCAAAGACAGCAAGGGATGTAACTGAGTGGACCAAGAAGGGAACAGAAGTAGGGATGTGGTGGAGTAGAGCTGAGAAAGGAGGGTGGCACGGATGGACCCGGGGTACAGAGGAAGGGCGGGCTGAGGGTGAGGCTGGGATCAGGTGGAAGGTCAAGGAACACATGGCTCACTATGGAGACACCAGGAGACGTTACACAACGAGAGGTCAGGACACACGAACAGCTCATCACATGAAGATCCCATTTTTTCCTAAGTGATTTTCTTAAAGATGACAGGAAAGAATTCTGAGTGCCAAATGGAAGGCGAGTGTCTAATCCAAAAAAGAGCCATTAATGTAATGGAAAGATGGCCTGGTACGAAACATTTATTCCAGTTTTTAGGAGTAGTTGAGCTAGCAGAGTCCACTAAGCATTCTCCCTGCATTTTTTTTTAATAAAATGAAAGCTTTTGTTTGGGTTTTGGCAAAAGTGGTTTATCACAAAAAAAAGTAATAACTGAGGCATTTCGACTCAGAATGTTTCTCTGTCCGACTGTAAAGAGCCAGCAGAGACCCCATCAGCTCCTAATGTAAACTCCTCTATCTTGTTTAGAAAAATTCTCTTCATAACCCAGCAATTATGTACAAGTCTCCCGGTAAAAGGTGAGGGTCATTGATGTTATCCCTTCCACTCCATTTTTACAAACCTCATCACGTATAACGTTAAATTATTATGGTACATCTTGTGTGCTGAGGCGGGAACCAGCACACTCGCCTGCCATCAGCTCCATATAGTCCTGTACTTACAGAGCCGCCCGGAGCTCCTGACTTAGATTGCCTCTCCCCCCCACTCAATCTAAGAGTACGTGACAGGAGCTAAGAACATAGATCTGAAGGTGAAAGATGTTTGGTTGAGTCCATCACATCTCTTGGGGTCCAGAAAAGGAACAGGCACCCTCCTTGTAATGAGGGGACTCAACCTTGGCTGAACTCTCATCAGTAATAGGGAAGCATGAAGCAGTCAGACTTTCCCCAACTCTGGTCTCTTTGACTGCTTAGTAGCTTAGTGAGATAGTATATGCTGGCATAGCACCCTGGGCTCAGTCCTCAACACCACCGATAAAATAATGACAGTAATAATAATAATAATGTAAAAGTTCCTCTGTGCAAGAACACATAAATAATGTCCACTGATGTTCAATCCTCTGAAGAATTTTAAAAGGGGTATCTTACTAGATACTTGCTGGTCTTCCAAGGGTGGCCTAAGGACTACATCGGAAATGATCATGACATCTCATTAAAAGACAGAGAGCGGGCTGGAAAGGTGGCCAGGGGTTAAGCCCCGCCTGGCAGGCGGAAGGTCCTGAGTTTGGATCCGATCCCACGTATAGAACGCCAGGTGGAAGCGGGGGCAGCCTGCGGCTTCTGGTCCTGGTAGGGGAAGCGGAGCTGTGAATCCCAGGCAGAAGGAGGTGAGGGGTCCATGGTGGTTCAACATTCGTCCGTGGTTCTACACACACACACACACACACACCGCATATGGCACACAGTTGAATAATATAATAAAAAAAATTAAAAAAAAAAAAAAAAAGGCACAGAGCTACAGTTTGGGAAGATGGGCAGTGATCATGTCTGCACAGCAGCGTACATGCCTGTCATGCTATGAGTTGCAGATTGAAATGGTAAAATGGGTGTGTGTATACAAAGACAACTTTATATAATATAATGCTGCATATGTTATCAATACAGATTTATAATACTGCAATATAATGTAATATAAATGTATACAGGCATATATGTACATACACACACAATAAAAGTGAAAAACACATAGTATATATATAAACATATGCCCTGTATATGTGTGATTATTGATATACTTAACCATTATTATATACATATATACACCAAAAAATGGAATCAATAAGGCAAGTCCCTGAAATCTAAGACATGCATCAAGCATTCGCCGCAGGCTTCCTGTGCCTCGACAAGGCTGTTTCTGCTTCGTCTCGGTCTTCCCGGCACGCTCAAACCTGGCGCTAGCTTCACTTCCAGAAGCGAGACAGGGCATGTACTGGCTAGTGCGTAAGTAGTAGAGGTTTGAGTCTAAGTAGACCAGAGTCCCTTCTTGCCTCACTGATCAGTGGATGGTCCGAGGTCACAAAAGGCAGGAGACCTTCTACTTGCCAAGAACAGGATGCAAAAGACAAGAGTGCGGGCAGGCTGTGTTGGCCTGAGTTCTCTGAATCTTGGGTTCCTAAGCAGTCAAAGCTTCTCAGGGGTCAAGTTGTAAGGAAGCAGGAACTCGGGGAGTGAGCAGAGAAACTTGGTCTTGAGAATCATCAGACCACAGGGAGGGGACAAGGGCTGATTCCTTTCAAGGTCCCAGTGACTTGCCAGTTGAATCTCTGTGGCCACTCTATCACACATTATACATCAGACATCATCATTTCCCTCTCTATGGTAACCCTATGAGCAGTTTGCACCAACTAAGCTCTAATTATCAGCAAATAGAGCAAACGGAGCTGTGGTACAAATAAACAGCACACACAACAAACACATACATACAACAACCAGACACGCAACACACAAACACACACATATATAAATAACACAAACAAGCATACACAAACAACAGCACACTCAAACACAAGCACACACACCACCACACAACAGAAACATAAAGAAAATTATGGCACTTCTTTATCATAATGAAACTCGGGAAGAATTAAATCATACAATATATGGGAAATAATGAATAAACACTATAAATTTCAGGAATGTTAGGTAATCATGAAAATCATAACATGAAAATGCTCATAAGTAATGATGACGGCATTAAAATGTATAATACATATGCTTAAATAATGTAGAAATAGAGGATGTCATAATGAAACCCATGACTCTGTGTGCAAACTTAATTAGTAAGATAAATAAAATATTGAGAAAAAAACGGATTGCAGATATATCAACACACTAATGATTGTCAGAAAGAGTTGTCCACTTTGCATTGTGTGAGTGCTCTGTCCTGTTCAAATTTTTTATTCTTCTTGTTTTTTTTTTCTTAAAAGCTTGAGACTCAGATTTCCTGTCTATAAATGGTTGATAGAATGATTAAGTCTAGGACTGGAACTAATTTTGAGAATCATAATCTCACTTTTTTTTCTGTCTTTTCAGGACACTGTCAGAGACAAGGAGGGTCTCCTGCCCTGCAGGCCACCATAGTGCGGCTATCTACCTTCAGTGAGGCGGCCGGGACCCAGGACTGAAGGCCGCTCTCGCTTTCATAGAGTTTCTGTCTGTGCCGCCGCCCTGAGGTCCAGTTCTTCCTTTTGAGTTGACTTCTTTTTCTATCTCTTCTTTCTGCTTCTGTCTCTCTCTCGCTCCCTCTTTTCTGTTTCTTTCCAAGCGACTTTGAACTCCATTCTCACATGACCCCCCTACTTCAGAGTACCTGGAACCACAAGTGTGTGCACCAGAGAGGACTAAAGACTAAGCCTGCTTCTTCTTAAATGGTAAATCAGGCTGCATGCGCAACCTCTGCGCTCAGAAGGTGCCGATGCCTGGGCAATACTCTTTTGTAGTCATTGTTGAATTACTCACATTTTTTTAAACAGGACCTGTGTTTCAATTTACATTGAGTCACATAAATATTCGTTGATTCTAAAAATATTTCATTTCAGGTAGCTTTATATCAAAACTCTCTGTCCCTTAGAAAAGTTTCCTGAGTTTGTAGCCATCGCTTGGTTGTCTAACTTTGCCCCTCACCCCCACATATAATATGACGGAGTCAGTCCCTCAACACCTTCTTGAAAATGCCTGAGTTGAATGCTATTTTTGTACTCACAGGTTTTATGGCGCACATTCCAGTCTCCTTTCAACCCTTGCAGCAACCCCCTAGTTAGAATGCACTGTTAGTTTCCAGTGTGCAGACTAGCAAACTGCTGCCTAGAGAGGCTGTGGAAACTTAAGATCCCCAGTCCAAAGTCAAGCAGCTAGCTCAGGGTAAGGCTGCTGTCTCACATACCTGGCAGCCTGTGTCAATCCCCAGACCCCATGAGAAGGAAAAAATGACTTCTGAAAATTTTCCTCTGAACCACCACTAATGCACCATGGCAAACTTTTCTCCCTCTCTCTCTCTCTCTCTCGTCTCTCTCCCCCATCCTCTCTCTCCTCTCGCTACTCTCTCCTCTCTCTCTCTCTCTCTCCCTTCCCCTTGCCTCGTCCCCTCTTAAATAAATGTCAAAAAACTTGTACAATTTCGCAGTCCATAAATGGCAGAATGGGACTCACACTGCAGCTTTCACAGCATGTTCTAATGCGTTTCTCTAGAAGTACTAGAATTACTCAGTATTTGAGAGTTAAGCAGCGTGAGCGGAGATGTTTTTCCTAAACCTGGTGTCAAATCTTTTATATCTCTTTTAATTTTTGTGTGTGTGTGTGTTGTGTGTGTGTGTGTGTGTGTGTGTGCCTGTGCAATGGCGTGTGTGGCTCTGTGCAATGCACTACTGTGCACACTACAGCACATTACGTAAGAAGAGCAATTCTGTGGCTTTTGCTCTCTCCTTCCACCTTTACATGGGCTCTGGAGATTGAAGTCAGGTCATCAGGAGTACTACATGCTGAACAAGCTCACCCAGCTCCTGTTTCAAAAGTCTGCTTTCATATTTAATGTAGAGAGAGTGTTGTGCATACATGCCAGACCATAGCAAGGTGCAGAGTCAGAGGACAACTTCTGGGAGGCAGTTCTCTCCTTCTACTGGCGAGTTCTGGGGATCCAACTCAGATCATCGGGCTTGTAACCCTCGGGGGCTCTGATCCACCGAGCCACCTCAACAGCCAATGTTTATTACTATTGATTGTTATTACTGAAACCCGAGGTTGGCCTGTGAATTTGCATTCTTTCCTCTGCCTCCAAAGCCTAGGGGAGTACAGGTGTCAACCTCATTTGTCAACAACTTTTGTTCAAGAGTCCGGGGAAGATCCCTGTGGACAACTGCTTGGGCTCCCCCATCGTGGCCACTTCTTCCTGGGTTCATTAACCCAGGAGCTTTTTCCCTAGTTTTCCTCCTGCATGGTTTGAATGCGGTTTTTGGCCCACACACTGCATGTGGTTGAATCCTTAACAGATCACCTGCATGGCTGCTGAAAATGACCATGAAATGGTTTAAAGAAACAAGGAGTTTATGTCTTACGTCTAGCTACATTTCTTAATCCAGCTTGGCAGGTAGACCTCACAACCAACACCAGGACGGAGGGAACTGGTTATACACCATATCCACATAACAACTAAGAGAGATGATTCTTACTTGCTAGACCTGCATATCTGGCCAGTATACAGAAGGAGTGCCAACTTCCTCAGCCAGCTCTTTGTATTTAGTCACCTGGTCCAGGGCCAAGTTCCGCCCTACCATGGGTTGGGTCTTTCCATCAACTAAGACAATCTCTTGCAGGTTCTTCTGGGCTTAACTCACTAATTATCACAATGTGCCCGCCAGCTCGACTACTCAACCACAAGTTGGACACTTGTACTGTGACAGGAAGTGGCAACTTTGACTTGGGGCAACTTTAGGAAGTAAAGTCTTTGCAGAGAGGAACGGCACATTTCCAGAAGTGGGGCCTTGGGTGTGTTAGCATGTCTGTTCATGCTAGCAGTCTGCTTTAGCAGTTTACAGTTTGCTTTCTGAGTCCCATGATACTGCAGTGACTTGAGCTGCCGCCAGCTTTGCCGCACACCATGTCCTCTCTCTCTCTCTCCTCTCTCTCTCTCTCTCCAGTGTATATTGCATTCTGAGAACATATTTTAAGGGGGAAAGAAGTACTCCATCATCATTCAGAATTTCACGGAGACACATAGGGGATTAGCAATCTGGTCGAAGTGGGGGAATTGTCCAGAAAGTGCTAGCAGCTTTACTGAGGCTGGTGCTATTGGAGATGGCCGAGGTGTGGCACTGGGTGGTATATGGAAGCTTTGGTCATCTCTTGGCAGTAATTGAACTGCCTTCTCTCTGTTTCCATGACACTGTACCTGGCTTGGGTAGATGGTAGAAACCCAGAAAAATGTCTTCATGTGCATTTCTGCTCTGTCTCCTGTGAGTCCGGTGGTCTGGGTAGCAAACAGGCACTAAGGGAAGATACACAGGAGCTGGAGCGGGCAGGAAGTCTTTGCATTGTGTGTGGTGCAGGTTTTATGCTTGTGAGAGGAGAGGAGGGAATGTTGCTGTGAGGGTCATTTCAGAACCCAGAAAAGAATATATGGCCTGGTGAACGTTCAGCTGTAATCTTATCAATGGCTTCATGACTCTATCAGTGTCTAAGCTACAAGGTCTGATGCTGGAAAAAGAGAAGAGGAGGGAATGCTGTGGTGAGTGACATTTCAGAAACCAAAAAAGACTACATGACCTAATCAGTGTGCAGGTGTAACTGTGTCAAAGGCTATATGATAAATATCAATGTCTAGGCTACATGCATAGTGAGTGTCCCTGTGACACTTATCACAACTTGTGGAATGTATAGTCACCACATATAAGAGGCAAAGAAATTAGATCTTGGGAGGAAATAACAGGGATATAAAAGTTGTACTTCTCTTCGTCTGGGCTTCCATCTTCTGGGTAAGGACCCACACAGCCTTGTGCTAGCACAGATAAAACTACTTCCTGGAAGACTGCGTCAGTGTCCCACCTTCCCCTGTGCAAGAATCCCCTTACAGGAAGATTGGTAGGGAGAGAAAACCACAGACAGCGACATAGCTCTAGAAACCTCCAGGCAACCTAACAGGGAGCAAGTACTCTCAGTGTAACAGTTACTCTTAACTATTGTTGTGAGAGAGCACCCAAACTCAAGCAACTTAAAAGAGAAAGGGAGATTTATTCTGTTTGTGGTTCCGAGGGGAGGTACAGTCTCTCATGACAGAGGCTGCATAGCTGGCTGGCCAAAGCTGGAGGAGGCTAAGTCACCGCAGACATCTTGGATGCTGAGAGCTGCAGACTGCCTAGTGAAAAGGCAGATTTCTCCTGGAGGTAGGGTGGGACTAATCCACCTCAAGGCCCACCCCTTGTGATTGCCTTCCTTTAGCAAGGCTCCACCTCTCAAGGTGCCATGACCTTGCCAAACACATGAGACTGTGGGGGACACATTTCAAACCATGACACTCAGGAAAATTGCCTTGAGGGAATCCCACACTGAACAGTGGAGCTCTTGCTCTAGTACTAGCTGTATTCAGTCACTACTTGAGGGTGCTTAGGAAAAAGTTAGTACCCCAGATGCTGGGTGATCCAGGTGTTGCTGCTGGGTTGTCAGCCCTCCTGTTGTTTGTTTCATTTTTGAGATAAGGTCATGTTCTACAGCCCAGGCTGGCCTCAGACTTACTTTGGAGCTGACAGGGACTTCGAATTCATGATCTTCCTGCCTCAGTCTCCCGAGTGCCAGGAATTAGATGTGTACCACCATATCTAGCAGCAGGATCATTCTTGAAGGGAGGTATGTTAATTTATCTTCCTGTTACTAAAATCAATGAATAACCCAAGCAATTTAGGGGAGCAAGGTGTTTATTCACGCTCACTATGCTAGGGTGCAAATGATCATCAAGGCAGGAGCGTAATAACAGCATCAGGATCTGGGGAGACTGACCATACCCTATCTACAGATGGATTTGAGAGAAGGTCATGCTTTCTAGCTCACCTGTCTGCAAAACCCACCAATTATATCTCCATCTTTTGAAAAATTCATCTATTTGAGAATGAGTGAGAGATCAGAGGAAGTCAGTTCTTTCTTTCCACCATCTGGGTTTTGAGGATTGAACTCAGGTTGCCAGGTTTGCAATCAGGCACCTTCCCTGCTGAGCTAGCTCACCAGCCCTCTCTCTCCATCTTACCTACCTGCTATGGTGATTAGATAACCTCCTACAAGCTCAAACACTTGGCTTCATGAGATAGTTTTTCATAAGTGTACCTGAAGGTCTGCTCTACAAAGCTCTACAGTGACCTACCACTTTCCAATAGCCAGCCATTCTGTTCTTGCCTATTGTGATAGTTAGATACACATGTTGACTAATGATTGAGGTCTGAGCTATGGGTACATCTGTGAAGAGCTAGTGACTGAGACAAGGCCTGAGCAAGTCTGCAGGAGATTGATTGATGTGGGACAACCCAGCCCATTGTGGATAGGGCAATTCCCTGGGTATCTGGATAAGATAGAGGAAGTTGGTTCAGTACAGTGGTATTCTTTCACACACGTGGACAAATTTCCTGTCTGGTGAGTGAGGAATTTTGACTCTCTCTCAGCAGTCTTATGGACATGACATGGCCAGTTCCTCATTCCTGGTGTTGAACTAAGCACTCCTGCCAAGTTGGATTAAGAAATGTAACCAGAAAAATTATAAGCTAGAATAAAAATCCCTTACTTTTTAAGCTGTCCGGTCATGGACTTTTCCAGCAGCATGCTGGGGAACTGCGACACCTGTACTAGATCTTGTGGAGAGAGTCAGAGGGCCACTCTGCACCTTGGCTAAAGCCAGTGTCCTTCAAGTGAACTCTTAGCTCTTCCTTCTTCTACCTGGAATGCTTTTCCCTCAGGCACCCCAAGAATCTAGGCCCCTACCCTTTAGGTTTTTGCTCATTCCTATCCAGTGTTAATTTTCTTTATCCCATCTAGCTCTAAAAGTTTGATTCTGTACTTACCGTCTATTCTCTTTGATTGACCTCAAATTTTATGTGCTACTCTCCCTCTACTGCCTAGAAGAATAGATGGTACCTAGAAAATGTCATTGAACATGTGAAGTGGAAGCAAGGAAGAAGGGAGGGAGAGATGGGCTGTAGAGGGACAGAGAAAAGGGGAAAGGGGAGGGAGAAAGGAAGAGAAAAGAAGGGGATTTGTTTATTTATTTTAAAGAAATGGGGTCTTGGACTGATTAGATGGCTCAGGTAGTAAATCCTTGTAATCCTGATAGCCTGAGTTCAATCCTCAGAATCTTCATAAAAGTGGAAGAAAACAGACTCCACAAAGATGTTCACTGACCTCCTCACAAGAGCTGTGGCATGTGTACCGCCCCAACATCACACACACACACACACACACACACACACACACACACACACACACACACACAAACAATAATTAGTAATTGTAAAATTATGTAATTTAACCATTAGGCAAGGCAGAAAACGCAAGGCAAAAACACTTTGGATAATGACTGTCCTGTCTTCTTAAAAAAATGCTAAGATGAAAAAAGTGGAAGGGCTGAGGCACTCTCCCAAATTAAAGGTTAGAGAGGTGAGAACTCCAGGCACATCCCAAGACTAGATTCTTCCCAGAAAACAAGGCACAGCCAGGGTGTTGCTGGAGAAATTCATGGTCTGTGTGCATGGGCCACACTAGCTGTAGTGGACAACTGGCTTGGGTCAGTCCTTTGTGGCTTGTTTTAGTCATTTCTCTGCAGTTATACAAGCGCATGTCCTTTCCCCTCAAGGATCTAAAATGTTTAGGGGTACCTAAGGAATTTATTATCAAGAGTGAAAGAGAGAGAGAGAGGAGAAAATGGAAAGGAGAAAGAGGTAAGTGGGGGTGGCATGGTAGAGAGAGGGAGAGAAAAGAAACAAACCAAAATGAAAAATTGGTGATTCTGAATAGGGAGCACACAAAATTTTCAATTTTATCCAATTTAAAATTCTTGGCTTGTGCTTTGAATCTGCAAAGTCCTTACTCTGGGACCTGTGGGACACATTTTAGGTGATTACTATGGATTTCTCTTTTAAGTTTTTGAATTATTTTTCTAATCAAAATAAGATACTCAGGAGAGTCCCAGAAATGCCCCGATTCCCACTGTCAGTGTAAATGCTCCTCTAAGTGCAGCCAGACAGTGTCTGTGCACAGACCACTCTGCCAGAAGCCTTGTTTGCAATGAGGTCTTTTGCAAAACACGAGGTTTTTTCTGATACCAATTTTGTAAATAGAAATAAAATATATGCAAAGAATAAGGGCAGAAGGGAAAAGTAATCTATTCGGAATAATTTGAAATGACTTCGCTTTGCTTTGCTAATGTCAATTTATCATACTGTTACTATCATTTTGAGAGAGAGGGAGAGAGAACACACGCATGCCATGGCACATGGATGGAGTTCAGGAATTCAGTTCTTTTCCTTCCCCTGTGTGGGCTTCCAGGGATAGAACTAAGGTCTCCAGGTTTGTGAGCAGGCACCTTACCCACTAAGCCATTGTTGTAGTTATTTGTCAGCAACCATACAGGTGAAGTACAACAGAAGTGGGGTGTTGCTGATGAATCTGGCTGTGTGGAATTTGAATGGTTTTGTTGGAGGAACTTTGAAATGTTTGAAGCTTTTGAGCTTGTGGATTACAAATGACCATCAAACAGCTTAAGGGAACAAGGGGTTTATTTTCTCTTAACAATTTTCCAGTTATAGTTCTCAGTCCAGCTTGACAGGAGAGCTCACACCAGGGCCAAGGGAACTGGTTACACCATTACCACATAACGTCTGAGAGAAGACAATCCTTACTTGCTAGAACAGCATGTCTGGCCAAGTTACACAAGGATGCCCACTTCCTCAATCAGCCTTCCGTCTTTTATTCCAGGGCCTAATACCACCCACCATAGGCTGGGCCCTTCCCATCAGCTAGACAATCCCCTTCATGCTTGCTCTGGGTTCAATTCTCCACAAATGTGCCCAGAGCTCAAACCTTTAACTGTCAAGTTGACACCTGTGCCTAACTATGACAGCCATCTTACTGGCCCTCCTAATGTTGATTTTATAACCATCCTGTATGTGAAACTGTAGGTCCCTGGGCTGTTCAGGGCAAAGTCTCTTTTGCTTTGTTGGCAAGTAAACAGCTATATCATCTCTTCCCTATCTTCAGTTATTTTGGCACCATTGATTCAGAGAGGCCCTAGCCCCGGCTCCCAGGAGGTCTAGACAAGCCCAGACAAGTACAGACATGCCCCAGACATGTTCCATACATGGAGGAACCATACAGGCGGAAGGATGAATAACCAACGAGAAGGAACCATGAACAACCAATGGGAAGGAGGGATGAACAACCAATGGGAAGCAGCCATCTAACCTGCCTCTGCAATGGACACATAGTAAACAGCTAAATGATTGGTGGCTGCTCTCCCCCTCCTCCTGAGTGGAGAGGTGGCAACACCTGATTGGACCCCTGACCCTATATAAACACTTCCTGAAATAAAGGAGTCTGCAGCCAACTCCTCTTGTCTTCTGCCTGCTGCTTCTCGCCTGACTCCTGGGGTCTGGGTGGTGTGGTGCCCCATGCCTGCTCGCCCCCTCCCCGCTCGACCCTGTGGAATTCCCCCTCCTTTCTAATTTTGAGCCTGTCACTGCCTAAGTGTCTTTCCCTGGTGCTGTGATAAAATACCCGGCAAAAGCAACTTCAGAGAGCACAGCCTTTATTTAGACTATTTAATGTACAGTTCATCAGAGCAGGAAGTCAAGGCAGCAGGAGCTTGAAGCCGCTGGTCACGGTATGCCCGTGATAGAGCTTGACGCCTCTGGTCATGGTGACCTGTGATTGGAAAGCAGAGCTTGGAGGCAGGCGCTCATCTCACTTCTCCTTCTGCTCAGTTCAGGATCCCAAGCCCAGGGAATGATGCTGCCCATTTTGATGCTGCTCTTCCTACATCGACCAATGCAATCAAGACAGTCTCTCCAGGACATTTTCAGAGGCCAACCTTAATCTACATATTTCCTCACAGGTATGGATGGGGGCTCCTCTTCCTCAGTTGACAATTGATATTACCATCACAATCAGAATATTCTAGTTGCTTATAAAAACCAAAGGAAATTGTAGGGTCAGGCTTCTGGAAGGGTCTTTAAGATTTGGTGAGGAATCCTACCCCTTCTGTTATCCTTGCAACTCCTTGCCTGAGACATGACTGTGATGGCTAGACTTCTGACAGTCATCTGGGAAACATGAAGGTAAGATGCTTAACCTGGGGAGAGTAGAAGAATGAGCTACAAGACATTGGGCTTGTGATGCTGTCTTAAGGTTGACATTATCAGTCCTGTCCTGCTTTTCCCTGTGTGTGTGTGTGTGTCTGTGTCTGTGTGTCTGTGTGTGTCTGTGTGTGTCTGTATACAAGAGGGCACTTGAGTATGTGTACTTGTGGAAACCCAAGGGCAACTTTGGGAATCACTCTGGGTTGCTCTACCTCCCTCTGGATTGCTCTACCTCCTTATTGATTTGCTCTGTGGTTTCCCAGGGACTGAAGTTCAGGTCACCACCATACTTGCCTGGCATTTTTACCTGGACTCTGGGATCTGAACTCAGGTTCTTTTGCTTGTGAAGCAAAGTCTGTAACTCCTGAGCCATCTCCCCAGCCCTGGACCTGCTTTTCTTTGGACTCTTTTAAAATGAGAGAAAACCCAACTCCTACCTAGCATAAATGATCATTTCTTTGCATGTTTGAAAATACAGTTGTATATAATGCTTAAATCATACCATCCTGATTTCCAGAACTAATTGAGCTGAAGACAAATGCTTGCAGAACAATTAGAGCTTAAAGCTTAATGGACTGAGGTAGAAGGGAGGATGGGCAGGCACTGTAAATACTGTAAAAGTATGGTTTTCTTCTATAAAAGGATGGTCCAGTCATGGTGGTACCTTTCTGTTACCTAGCACTTGGGAGTCAAAGGTATTAAGATTGGCAAATCAAGACCAGCCTCAATCATGAATCTGAGGTCAACCTGGGCTACTTGAGAACCTGTATCCCCCCCCCCAAAAAAAAGGGAAGGGGAAAAGTCAGGATGATACTAATTACCTCATGTAATTGTAACAGAGGGAAGAAAAATGGGACTGGTATGTAATCATAGGAGAAATTCATAATGTATATCAACTCATAGAAGGAAACAGTATAAGGAAAACCTTAAAGACTAAATAAATTGGATTTTTTTTTTTTTTTGTAGATCAGGGTGAATGTGTTCAAGATGGACAAAGAGAAAAAGTGTTCCATGTGGAGAAAGAACAGGGGAAGGGTACCACTGGCAAAGACAGGCAAAAGGTAGTGTACCTGAGTGGACCAAGGAAGGGAACAGGAAAGTAAGGGATGTGGTGGAGTAGAGCTGAGGAAAGGAGGGTGGCACGGATGGACCGGGTACAGAGAGAGGAAGCCGGGGCTGAGGGGTGAGGCTGGGATCAGGTGGAAGGTCAAGGAGACACATGGCTCACTATGGAAGGACACAGGAGACGTTACACAACGAGAGGTCAGGACACACGAACAGCTCATCACATGAAGATCCTCAGTTTTCCTAAGTGATTTTCTTTAAAGAGTGACAGGAAATGATTCTGAGTGCCAAATGGAAGGCGAGTGTCTAATCCAAAAAAAGGAGCCATTAATGTAATGGAAAGATGGCCTGGTACTAAACATTATTCCAGTTATTAGGAAGTAGTATGAGCTAGCAGAGTCCACTAAGCATTCTCCCTGCATTTTTTTTTTAATAAAATGAAAGCTTTTGGGTTTTGGCAAAAGTGTTTATCACAAAAAAAAGTATAACTGAGGCATTTCGACTCAGAATGTTTCTCTGTCCAGACTGTAAAGAGCCAGCAGAGACACCCATCATCTCCTAATGGTAACTTCTCTATCTTGTTTAGAAAAATTCTCTTCATAACACCAGCAATTATTTTACAAGTCTCCCGGTAAAAGGTGAGGGGTCATTGATTTATCCCTCCACTCCATTTTACAAACTCATCACGTAATAACGTTAAATTATTATGGTACATCTTGTGTGCTGAGGCGGGAACCAGCACACTCGACCTGCCATCAGGCTCCATATAGTCCTGTACTTACAGAGCCGCCCGTGAGCTCCTGACTTAGAATTTGCCTCTCCCCGCCCCCTCAATCTGAAAGAGTACGTGACAGGAGCTGAGAACATAGATCTGAAGGTGAAAGATGTTTGGTTGAGTCATCACATCTCTGTGGGGTCCAGAAAAGGAACAGGCACCTCCTTGTAATGAGGGGACTCAACCCTGTGGCTGACTCTCAAGTAATATGGAAAGCATGAAGCAGGTCAGACTTCCCCAACTCTGGTCTCTTTGACTGCTTATGTAGCTTAGTGGGAGAGTATATGCTGGCATAGCACCCCTGGCTCAGTCCTCAACACCACCGATAATAATAATGACAGTAATAATAATAATAATGTAAAAGTTCCTCTGTGCAAGAACACATAAAATAATGTCCACTGATGTTCAATCCTCTGAAGAATTTTAAAAGGTGGTATCTTACTAGATACTTGACTGGTCTTCCAAAGGGTGGGCCTAAGGACTACATCAGAAATGATCATGACATTCATCATTAAAAGACAAGAGCGGGCTGGAAAGGTGGCTCAGGGGTTAAGCCTCCGCCTTGCAGGCGGAAGGTCCTGAGTTTGGATCCCAGATCCCACGTATAGACGCCAGGTGGAAGCGGGGGCAGCCTGCGCTTCTGGTCCTGGTAGGGCGGAGCCTGTGAATCCCAGGGCAGAAGGAGGTGGAGGGGTCCATGGTGGTTCACGAATTCGTCCGTGGTTCTACACACACACACACACACACACACGCATATGCACACAGTTGAATAAATTATAATAAAAAAATTAAAAAAAAAAAAAAAGGCAAGAGCTACAGTTTGGGAAGATGGGCAGTGATCATGTCTGCACAGCAGCGTACATGCTCTTCATGCTACTGAGTTGCAGCATTGAAATGGTTAAAATGGTGTGTGTATACAAAGACATACTGTATATAATATATATGCTGCATATGTTATATACAGTATATTATATACTGCATATATAATGTATATAAATGTATACAGCATATATGTACATACACACACATATAAAGTATATATAAACACATACTGTATATAATATAAACATATGCCCTGTATATGTGTGCATATATTATATACATTATACACATTATATATATACATATATATATTCACCAAAAAATGGAAATCAATAAAGCAAGTCCCTGAAATCTAAGACATGCATCAAGCATTCGCCGCAGGCTTCCTATGTTCCTCGACAAGGCTGATTCTGCTTCTGTCTCGTCTTCCCTGCACGCTCAGACCTGGCGCTAGCTTCATCTTCCAGAAGCGGAGACAGGGCATGTTCTGGCTAGTGTCAGTAAGTAGTAGAGTTTTTGAGTCTAAGTAGACCCAGAGTCCCTTCTTGCCTTCACTGATCAGTGGATGGTCCGAGGTCACAAAGGCAGGAGACCTTCTACTTGCCAAGAACATGATGCAAAAGACAAAGATGTTCTGGGCAGGCTGTGTTGGCTCTGAGTTCTCTGAATCTTGGGTTCCTAAGCAAGTCAAAGCTTCTCAGGGGTCAAAGTTGTAAGGAAGCAGGAACTCGGGAGTGAGCAGAGAAACTTGGTCTTGAGAATCATCAGACCAGGGAGGGGACCAGGGCTGATTCCTTTCAAGGTCCCCAGTGACTTGCCAGTTGAATCTCTGTGGCCACTCTACACATTTATCAGCAAAATCTTTCCCTTAGGTAACCCTAGTGAGCAATTTGCAGCCAACTAAGCTCTAATTATCAGCAAATAGAGCAAACGGAGCTGTGGTACAAATAAAACAGCACACACACAAACACATACATACAAACAGACACGCAAACACAAACACACACATATATAAATACACAAACAAGCATACACAAACACAAGCACACTCAAACACAAGCACACACACGCACACACACACAGAAACATAAAAGAAAATTATGGCACTTCTTTATCATAATGAAACATCGGGAAGAATTAAATCATACAATATATGGGAAATAATGAATAACACTATAATTTCAGGAATGTTAGGTAATCATGAAAATCATAAACATGAAAAATGCTCATAAGTAATTATGATAGCATTAAAATGAAATACATATGCTTAAAGATTGAGAAAAGTAAGGAGATGTCATAATGGAACCCATGACTCTGTGTGCAAACTTAATTAGTAAGATAAATAAATATTGAGAAAAAAAAGCGATGCAGATATATCAACAACTAAGATTGTCAGGAAAGAGGTGGGCACTTTGCATTGTGTGAGTGCTCTGTCCTGTTCAAATTTTTTATTCTTTCTTTTTTTTTTTTCCTTAAAAGCTTGAGGACTCAGGATTTCCTGTCTTAAAATGGTTGATAGAATTATTAAGTCTTAGGACTGGAAATAATTTTGGAGATCATAATCTCACTTTTTATTTTCTGTCATTTTCAGGACACTGTCAGAGACAAGGAGGGTCTCCTGCCCTGCAGGCCACCATAGTGCGGCTATCTACCTTCAGTGAGGCTGCCGGGGACCCAGGACTGAAGGCCTCTCTCTTTCATAGAGTTCTGTCTGTGCCGCCGCCACTGAGGTCCAGTTCTTCCTGTTGAGGTTGAACTTCTTTTTCTATCTCTTTCTGCTTCTGTCTCTCTCTCTCCCCTCTTTTTCTGTTTCTTTCCAAGCGGACTTTGAACTCACATTCTCACATGACCCCCTACTTCAGAGTACCTGGAACCACAAGTGTGTGCACCAGAGAGGACTAAAGACTAAGCCTGCTTCTTCTTAAATGGTAACATGCAGGGCTGCATGCGCAACCTCTCTGCTCAGAAGGTGCATGCCTGGGCAATACTCTTTTGTAGTCATTTTGAATTACTCATCATTTTTTTTAAACAGGACCTGTGTTTTCAATTTACATTGAGTCACATAAATGATATCGTTGATTCTAAAAATATTTCAGGTAGCTTTATATCAAAACTCTCTGTCCCTTAGAAAACTGTTTCCTGAGTCTTGTAGCCATCTTGGTTGATCTAACTTTGCCCCTCACCCCAGCATATAATATGACGGAGTCAAGTCCCTCAACACCCTTCTTTGAAAATGCCTGATGTTGAATGCTATTTTTGTACTCACAGGTTTTATGGCGCACATTCCATGTCCTTTTCAACCCTTGCAGCAACCCTCCTAGTTAAGAAGCACATTTAGTTTCAGTGTGCAGACTAGCAAACTGCTGCCTAGAGAGGCTGTGAAACTTAAGATCCCACAGTCCAAAGTCAGCAAGCTAGCTCAGTGGGTAAGGCTGCTGCTCACATACCTGGCAGCCTGTGTCAATTCCCAGAAGCCCCATGATGGAAGGAAAAAAATTGACTTCTGAAAATTTTCCTCTGACCACCACTTATGCACCATGGCAAACTGTTCTCTCTCTCTCTCTCTCTCTCTCTCTCTCTCTCTCTCTCTCTCTCTCTCTCTCTCTCCCTTTCCCCTTGCTCTCTCCCCTCTTAAATAAAATGTCAAAAAAATTGGTACAATTTCGCAGTCCATAAATGGCAGAATGGGACTCACACTGCAGCTTTCACATCATGTTCTATGGTTTCTCTAGAAGTACTAGAATTACTCAGTATTTGAGAAGTTAAAGCAGCGTGAGCTGAGATGTTTCCTAAACCTGGTTGTCAAATCTTTTTATTCTCTTTTAAATTTTTGTGTGTGTGTGTGTGTGTGTGTGTGTGTGTGTGTGTGTGTGCCTGTGCATGTGTGTGTGGCTCTGTGCAATGCACTACTGTGCACACTACAGCACATTACGTATAGAAGCCAATTCTGTGGCGTTGGCTCTCTCCTTCCACCTTTACATGGGCTCTGGAGATTGAAGTCAGGTCATCAGGATTACTACCTGCTGAACCAGCTCACCAGCTCCTGTTCAAAAGTCTGCTTTCATATTTATGTAGAGAGAGTGTGTGCATACATGCCAGACCATAGCACAGGGGCAGAGTCAGAGGACAACTTCTGGGAGGCAGTTCTCTCCTTCTACTGGCGAGTTCTGGGGATCCAACTCAGATCATCGGGCTTGTACCCTCGAGAGTGCTCTGATCCACCGAGCCACCTCAACAGCCAATGTTATTACTAATTATTGTTATTACTGCAACCCAGGTTGGCCTTGAATTTGCATTCCTTCCTCTGCCTCCAAAGCCTAGGGGATTACAGGTGTCAACCTCATTTGTCAACCACTTTTGTTCAAGAGTCACGGGGAAGATCCCTGTGGACACTGCTTGGGCTCCCCCATCGTGGCCACTTCTTCCTGGGTTCATTAACCCAGGAGCTTCTTCCCTAGTTTTCCTCCTGTCATGGTTTGAATGCGGTTTGGCCCACACACGTGCATGTGGTTGAATCCTTAACAGATCACCTGCATGGCTGCTGATAAATGACCATGAAATGGTTTAAAGAAACAAGGAGTTTATTGTCTTACAGTCTAGCTACAGTTTCTTAATCCAGCTTGGCAGGAGACCTCACACCAACACCAGGACGGAGGGAACTGGTTACACCATATCCACATAACAACTAAGAGAGATGATTCTTACTTGCTAGACCTGCATATCTGGCCAAGTATACAGAAGGGTGCCAACTTCCTCAGCCAGCTCTTTGTATTTTAGTCACCTGTCCAGGGCCAAGTTCCGCCTACCATGGGTTGGGTCTTTCTCATCAACTAGACAATCTCTTGCAGGTTCATTCTGGGCTTAACTCACTAATTATCACAAATGTGCCCGCAGCTCTAACTCTCAACCATCAAGTTGACACTTGTACTGTGACAGGAAGTGGCAACTTTGACTTGTGGCAACTTTAGGAAGTAGAGTCTTGCAGGAGGAAGGCACATTTCAGAAGGTGGGCCTTGAGGTTGGTTAGCACTGTCTTGTTCATGCTAGCAGTCTGCTTTAGCAGTTTACAGTTTGCTTTCTGAGTCTCCATGATATCTGCAGTGACTTGAGCTGCCTCCAGCTTCTGCCGCACACCATGTCATAATGGACTGGAGCTCCTCTCTGGAATTGTAAGTTAACTAAATCTCTCTTTTCTTCTCTTAAGTTGCTTGAGTCTGAGTATTGTCTCACAGCAGCAGAAAGAACCTGCAACACCTCCCCAGCCCCTTCCCACTAGGCTTAACTGCTATGTTAGGTTCCAACTGCTATGTCCAATTATCAAAATCTAAACAACGAACAGACAATGCAAATATCACAGAGTTTCACAGGAATAGCGTGCTCCAGTAAGCTGCATGCCAAATGAACGAGGTTGAGGTCAGAGGCCATTTCTGGAAGCAAAGATGAATTACATCAACTACTTTGAATCAGTTATGCTTGGCTCTGAGAATCAATAACAAGAGTGGTGTCAGTCCCCTTAGGTACAGGTTGGACAGGCAGTTGCTGGGCAGATATCCCTTGCAGGAATCTTTCCTGTGTGCCCCTGCAGTGTTCCCTGTGGAAGGCTGTGGTGCTGGCCATCTGCCATCAGACATCAGCCAGCCTCCCTTCATGCCTCTCTCTTAATACATATTTCCAGCCACTTGGTGGATTTGAACACTATAATTTATTAGTGTTGCTCTGGAGGCAGGATTTTGAAGTGGACAGAGCTACTGTCTTTCAGATGTTTGGGTGTGTGTGGGGATCTGCCCCTTGCCTTCTCCATCTCCTCGGTTACCTGACCTCCCCAACAATGTTGTTCCAACTTCTGCTTCTGTTATCCTGGGTCCTTCCCTGGCTGGCCTTTCTGCCTCTCTCTTCTCAAAGTCTACCTCCTCCATCATGGCAGCTCCCCCACTTTATGGCCAGGTGGTTAATCATAACCCCCTTGCTCTGCTTCCAGGGACCAGGAAATGTTCTGTCCACAAGTGTCTCCCCACTCACCCATCACAGGGGTACTCACACACCCATGGATGCACTCTGGTTCTTCTGCACTCAGCAAACACTTACAGAACCTCTGTCATGTGTGAGGCATTGCATGAAGGCCAAGGGGAACCAGGAGAAAAAGACACTACCTGGATGGAGTTCTCCTTTGCAGCAGACCTGGCATAAAATACGAAAGCAGGGCTGGAGAGAGAGCTCAGTGGGAAGGTGCCCATTCACAAACCTGGTGATCCCTGAAAGCCCCCATGGTAGAAGGAGGGAACTGACTTCCAAAGGCTGTTTTCTGAACTCCACCTGTGTGTCATGTCACTCCTGGGTTGGAGTTAAAGGATTTGCACAGAAGTAGCTTATGGCTCCTATTCCTCTCCTAGATCCACAACACCAAACCACTTAGTAGGTTCATTATGGAGGATTTGCACCAGTGAAAAGTCAGCAGATTGAGTGGCTCAGGAACTGAGAAGCTAAGAATGATGGATCTTCCACAGGACTCAATTCAGTAGGGGTTAGGGCTGTCAGCAGGGGCTCGTTTCCAAGGCCACCAGGCTGATGTAAAACAAAAGTAAAATCAAAGTACAAAAAACTGTCCACAGTTTTCAGGGGGAGGGGCACCCCAGTGGACAGTCCTCTTGTTCCTCATATTGAACCTGACCCCAAACAAAATTTTATTCTCAAAGCATAGAAGAGGGAAAAATAATATCCAAAGGCAAAACTCAGTTCCTGTGTCTGGAATGTGGAATCTGAGGACCAGGCCTGCAACTGCTAAGCTTTTCACTCTTGTGTTTGCTTGAGAGACTATCACAGCCCAGTACCCTGAATGTATCTAACCACTCTCTATTCCTACCCCATGAGAAACTCAGAGGCCATGGCATGAGTCTGTGTGTCTGCAACCATAGAACTTTCACAGGAATCAGGGGCCTTTGTTTCTAGCTCTGTGCTGAACCCTACTGACATCTTTCAGAAACACAAGCAAACACACACATACTCATACACACACTACACACATGCATATACATATCCACCCATCCATATATATGTATATATACACACGAATGCATATATCATTTGACCATACACATACACATTCATGCACACGTGTGCATGAACACAACACATACATATGCATACACACACATAAATATAGATATAGATATATATACCATACACTCACGTACTCATTGTCACATTAGCTTCCCTAGTTATGGAAAACTGACCTCTCATTTAAAAAATCTCACATACATACATACCTCCAAGAAATCACTTTTCTTAATGACACATAGCCAAAAAGGAGAGGACAGTGACCATATTAAATCAGGTGCCTTTTGTGAAATGCTAATATTATAAACAGGGCTTCGACATTGACTGAAATTTTCTTTTCTTCTCCATTAACTTCACTCTTTAGAACATTTTTTTTTTGGAATGGCTGTCTCCAATGGGTCCATGAAGCCCTATGCTCCTTTCAAATGGAGTCCCCTTCTGAGAACTTTGAAAAGGCATTTATCATTTGTCACCATGTTGCATAAACTGCCTGCAAAGGACTAGACTGGGATCAGTCCCACTCTTTCAGTCCCCTCCCCCCATCTGCCAAGCGTCCTCAGTCCCAGCCACAGCACACCTCTCCAGGCAAGTCTATCTTTGGAGGGTTGTCATGAGAAGGCCAAAAGAGGAGTTCACAGAGTTCACCAGTGCTTCTGGAAGGGACCCACAAGGGAGGCTCATCTTTGAGAAGGCTCTCTGTGTTGAAACAGCAAATCAGTCTCTGTTGGAGATTATGGATGTCAGGTACACCCAGAGAAGATGAGTCATTGAATCTAATGTTTTCCCTCCAAACAATGGACAGGACCCGCTGTTTATCTCCCCCCACGAAAAAATGTCAGATTATAATGTAAAGCTATAATTCCTGTAACTGAAGTTGAAGAGACAGTGTCTTAGAAATATTAAGTAATTCATATGCTCTCTGGGCTCAGAAGCGGGACAGTTGCCCTCCATAATACTGATTATAAGCTTCGGTTACAATGGATCACAGGACACAGGCAAAATATACCAACTGGAACTGGTTTGAGATAGCTTACACAGTACCAAGGAAGCTGCTGAGGGAGAAAGATAATTAAAGGCCTCATCAGTCTGTAAGATCTGCAAGTTATAATAAAAATCACCATGGCAATAGGTGATCAACAGTGTAATAGTGGCATGAGTATCTAGGAGACAACCATAGTTTGGACTGATTGGACTTAAGGCATGCTTGTCAGAATGGAGCACATTCTTATTACTTGTTAACTACAAGAACCTATAAAAGGGAAGGAAATAGGTCACTAAGGAAGAACAGACTGTGAAATCTTTAGCTAGGAAGACAGTACATCAAGATGCTCTGTAAATACCTGTTGTTACAGATTGAAAGAACACTCAAAACTTAACCTAGAAGCTTTCTTCTACAATATAAAGTGCTTATTACTGAAAAGCATGACCAGCTGAATGTAGAAAAGAAGTGTCAACACACTGCTTGTCCCTAAATGGGACAAATAAACCTCACCTACTCCCCACCCCAAGACCCAGAGAACATCCATAGGGGGCAGCAAGATTATAAGAAGTGGGAAGGTAACAGGCCATGCATTATATCCTGGACACTGAGATAGTTGTTACAAGCAAGGTTTCATGGCAGATAAGTATACATATACAAGAATTGCAGGGAAACTGTCTTGTCATTATCTCAACATAATCAGAAAGATCTTAAGAAGCTCCACATCTCTCTGAGAGAATGATGAGGACTAATGCTGATGGGGAAGTAAAGGAGAATATTTTCCTCTATGGTATATCCACTGATCTAGGATGCTTGCTGGAGAGTGAATCAGGTCAGGCATAAATCATCTGACTAGATGAAACACAGTGGGTTGCACAATCCAAAAGATTTGGAAATAGGAGGGAGGGAGGGAGATGGGAGATGAAGGGTTTATAAGGGGAAAAGGAGGGAATGGGATCTGGGACTAAGGGTTGAAAATATTATAAAGTCACTATATTCATTTATATAGCATTAAAAATAATAAAGATAAAAATATTTTTAAAACTTTAGTTACTAAAATAAAGAAATCAATAGAATTGTTTAAGACCTGAATATGTTTTTAGATGTATAGATTTCAGGTAATAAATAAAAACAAATGGCAACAAATTGAAGCTAAACAATAATTTGGATGAGTCTCAAGGAAATTAGTGAAGCAAACAAAAGCCAATTCCAAAATGTTATATGTGATGTTCCCAGACTGGCTTTGAACTCACAACTCTCCTGACATAATCCCAACTGCTGAAACTGTGGGTGTGCACCACCGTATATAGCACCCTATATAATATATAGCTTCCATTTTTCATGTGCATCTGGAGGGTGCGTGCATGTTTATATGTGACACATCTGTGGGCACATGTGTTTGCAGATGCATGTGCACATGAGTATGCATGCATGAGGAGGCCCAAGAATGATATTGGGAATCAGCTGCAACTGTTCTTCCACCATTCTTTTCAGCTTGGATTTCTAATTAAACCCAGAGATGCCTATGGGACTAGTTTAGTTAGCTAGAGTGCTCTGGGGACATTCCCAGTCTCTACTATTTGGCACTGAATAAAAAGATCCAGTATGTTATGTGGATTTGGGGCTCTAAACTCCAATCTTATTTGTATGGCTAGCCCCTTTAACTGTTGAGCCCTCTTTCCAGACCAGTACTTTTTTTTTAACTTTTTTTTTTATTCAATTGTGCATATATGCGTGTATGTATGCGTGCGTGTATATATGCATGTGTGTATGTATGCGTGTGTGTATGTATGCGTGTATGTATGTGTGTGTGTGTGTGTGTGTGTGTGTGTGTGTGTGTGTGTGTAGAACCACAGACGAATTAGGGAACCACCATGGACGCCTCCACCTCCTCCTTGTTTACTCTTCCCCAGGATTCACAGGCTCCACCCTACCAGGACCAGAAACGCAGGCTGCCCCCACTTCTGCCCAGTGTCTATACGTGGGGTCTAGGATCCGAACTCAGGACCCTCCGCCTGCAAGGCAGAGGCTTAACCCCTGAGCCACCTCTCCAGCCAGACCAGTACTTTTTAAATGACAAAATTGTATTCTTTTTCTTGGGAGGTGAGTGTCTCACAATGTTGCTCAGGCTCAGAGTGAATCCTAAGGTTTCAGGGACCAGAAGTGTTGCCACAGCATGAGACAAAGATGACAAAGTCATCTTGGTGGTCGAGAAAACAGATGGAATGAGGCGCTGCAGCTCTATCTCTGACCTCAGTGAGGTGTCAGGAAGCTGCTGCTTCTGATCGTTGACAAAGTGCAGGTTGAGCTTCAGGCCGGCTCCTCCCAAAACCCACCTGCAGGAAAGCGTTCTTCCCAGGGCTCAGGTGTCCGTAGGGCAACAAAGGTAAGTGCAGGTACAGTTCTTCCCATAGGCTGGTATGGCAGACACTCGGATTAAAACTAAGGTGCTGTGGAGCCAACGGGCACTCCAGTGAAGGTGAAGGCTGGTGACGACCTGCAAGCGCTCACACCTGTGCCTGGCAAGTCAGGGTGACCAGATGGCTGGCAAGCAGAGCAGGAATACAAAAAGCAGCTCTGGCTTGGCCTCATGCCATGTGTTCGGAGCTGGTGACTGCTTGTGGCCAAAAGGCCAAAGGCAAGGGCAGAAAGGTACAAGGCATCTGGGGACAATACCAGGGGGCAGTGAAGAGACACAGCTAAGTGTCCAGGAAAGACCCAGCTCCAGAGGACTTGCCCAGCACTGACCTCTAGACTGCAGACCTCCAGCACGTGTTACAACCCAGATCCAGAGTCCCAATTTGTAGAGCAAGCGATAAATGCTTGCCCAGCCTGTGATGTCAACTTGATGGGAGGAACAAACGGAATCATGGTTGTATGGAGAGTTTTGTGAACAGGTACATGATACACAATGCTAAGGAGCTGCTTTGGAGATGGAAGTCAGGCTGTCCAACCCTCACCAACTGAACTCCAAGACTTTGAAATTCACTACTTTTGCCTTTGAAAACATTATTTAGTCCTGGAAAGCTTGATTTCTTTTTTTATACAGAGATGGTATTTATAGGTGGCATTTGTCTATACAAACTGCTAATTCAACAAACATTTGAACACCTATTATAAGACCTAGTTCTACTTACTAAGGACACATATTATTAAACTAAAAATGCAGTATTAGCTTCCTAGGAGGAAAGAAAGCGGTCGCCATTTTAAGTAAATTGAAGCATATAAGTTTGAACAAAACACATTAGTGTGAATGTAGCATGTGAAAGTGAGAAAATGGGTGGGAGGGAGTGGGATGGATTGATGAAGGGAAGGGAGAGGGATGGGAGGAAGGGGGATGGAGGGAAGCAGGGATGAGTACTCAATATGTTCGTAAAACTAGAAACAATTTTAAAAAGTGAGAAAATGAATAGTTTTTTTTTTTCCTTTTTTGCACGTGTTTGTGTGTCTGTATCAGAGGGCATTGTATGCGCCTGTGGAATCCAAGGATGATTTTGGGAATCATCCTAGATTGCTCCACCTCCTCAATGCTTTGCTCTGGGGTTTCCCAGACTCCATCTTCCAAGGCAGGAAATATAGGCCACTACCATTTCTGCCTGGAGTTTTTACATGGGACCTGGGATGTGAACTCAGGTGCTTTTGCTTGGGAGGCAAAGGTTTAACCCCAAGACATCTCTCCAGTCCAAATAAAGAGCTGTCTACAAAAGGATCACACGAGAAGATGCAAGGGAAGGTCAGTACATATGTCGATCCTCTAGAGAGGCCTCAGTAGATGCTGTTCTTCCCATGGGGCTGTCTAGACTTGAAAGACTACAGACAAATGCACTGCCCTGTTTCTGAATTATAAGTTGGTGACAGGCATTTGCAGCAAAGACAAAAAGGAAGTGGGCCCTGAGACTGTTTCTAGGTGGTGGAGAATTCAGTGGCGTTGGGCTTCTGGTCTTGCAAGGAGAGCTGGGGCTATGGCCCAGGAATTAAAGTCTTTGTCTTGCAAGCAAAAGGACCTGAGTTCAGATCCTCATATCCCACCTAAAAATGCTGGCCAGATGTGGTGGTCTGCAATTCCAGCTCTGGAAAACAGAGTCTGGGAAACCTCAGAGCAAAACAATAGAGGTAGAACTATTCAAGATGATTCCCAGTGTCAACCTTGGGCTCATACATTCAAATGGCCTTTTGTGTGTGTGTATGTGTGTGTGTGCATGTATAACACACATACACACACACACACACACACACACGAAAAAAATTTGGCAGGAATTTGAAGATTCAGAAACCCAGGCTTGAACCGAATTACATTAGTGACAGTGTTTCTAAGCTGTGGTTTCCCCCTTATTTGACCAGGAGTGCTGTGAGACTTACTATTAATATATGTAGCTGGCACTATCTAGTGCCAGTTTCTTGGGAGGCTGAGGTCAGAGGATCTATTGAGATCAGCAGCTCAAGGCCAGCCTGGAAACACAGCAAGACTTAAGAGATGAAGCTCAATGATACGGTTTCACCTAGCATTACTGAAGCCCTGATACAGTCCCTTAGTGGTGCATCTGAAAAGAAAAGATGATTGACAGACAGATGTATGATAGATAGACTGATTATAGATGATAGACAGATGAGGAATGATGGACATACAGATAGATGGATGATAAGCGATGACAGATAAATAGACAGATAAACAAATGATAGACATACAGATATATAGATGATAGATGATAAATGGATAATAGATATAAACAGCTCATAGATAAATATTCAGGTCAATAAATGATAGATGGTAACGAGATGGATGACAGAGTTATAGACACATGTAAAATTCCAGATATGTTGCACAGAAGCCTAGCTTTCATTATTGCCATCAACCATACAAACTCATCTGAAATCAAATATGAAAATATTTTCTTGACGTGTGGAGATACTCAGGAGATAAGGCACCTACCCCCAAAACTGGTAACGTGAGTCTGATCCCCAGAACTCACGTGCTAAAAGGATTGAAATGACATCTGAAAGCTGTCCTCTGACCTCTAATCATGTGCCACGGCTTGCATTACCCTCCCACCACACACACACACACACACACACACACACACACACACACACACACACACAAATAAAATATATAAGCAATATTCCACATGCCTTCAGCATCTTCAGGACAACAATTAAGGCGTTATTTCTCAGGAGAACACATTCCACAGTCACGTGTAACTAGCAGTTGGACTAAGGTCACTGTTTATGAGTCCAGCCCAGGAAAACATTCAAGTCATTACACTCACCAGTGTCCAGCCCAGTGCTCTGCCTCGCCAACTTCTTGGACTGGGTCTTCAGAATTCCACAAGATGCAAATAAAAGACACCAGGCTTGGCAAATGTGAGGACTGGACCAGGGGTTCATAGACGTCATGGTGGAGGAATAATTTGTTTGTATTCCCAATCTTTGTTTGCTTATGTCAGTTTTACAAAATGCAATAAAAAATAACTGTCGTGACACTTAGAAATACTTTTCAGCATTCATTTATTTATCTCATGGGGATGGTGTCTGCGCACCATAAAAGCATGAGGTCAGAAGAGAACAGTTGGGAGTTAGTTCTCTCCTAGCATGTGGGTTCTTGGGACTAAACTTAGGTCACCAGGTTTACATGGCAATTACCATTACCTTCAGAGCCATCTCACTGGCCCCTGACATGGTAATAAGAAAAAAAACCTTTTTACTTCAAAGAAAAACTTAAAATAAGAGATTTGCAACATTGTGTAGGAAACAAAATTCCTAAACCATAAACAGAAATGCAATATCAGAGTATTTTTTAAAAGACAAAACATAAGCCAATCTTTATTTTTCTTTTCTTCCGTCCATTCTTCTCCCCTTTGCATCCTTTGTTCCATCTCCTTTCTCCCTCCCTCCCTTCCTGCCTTCTTCTATTTCTCTCTCTCTCTTTCTTCATTTTTTTTTGAGACAGGATCTCACTAATATAGCCAAAGCTAGTCCCAAACTTTCAAACTTGCAATTCTTCTGCTTCAAATTCCCCAGTGCTGGAACTACTGCAATGAGCCACCAAAGTTCTTGTCATTAGACTCATCAGGCATAAAATCACTCTGTCAGATTCTACAAAAGCTTTGAAGCATTTACAACTTCCATACTTAATTTAGACTGCTGGGGACTGAACCCCAGAGTAGAATGTACTTTTGAGTCCCAGTACCAGCAAATAACCAACAGGCAAAAACATGCAATTACAGTCCAGGATGAAGTTATCCTTACCACATGCTGAGCATTCTGACATCTTTTGTTTGTTTATTGCTCTTAGAAACAGGGTCTCATTTGGTCCAGGCCAGCCTTAAACTCTCTATGTGGCTAAAGCTCACCTTGATCTCCTCAGAATCATAGTTTTGCACCATGTTTGCATCTATGTGCTACAGATGGAACTCAGGGTATCTTGCAAGTTAGGCAAACACCCTACCAATGAACACATCTACTTTTCTAGTATTGTTCAAGAGACGTTAAGAGTCAAGCCCACAGTCTGAAAAACACTGGAACAAATGACTTCTGAAGTCGTGGCCAATGACAGTATATGGATGGGACTGGCCACTGGAGATTCCTGTCAGTCATGTACAGCTTAGCTCTGTAATCCGTAAGATTGGTATTATTAAAGCAGGGTATATTTAAAAATGCTGCTCCATTGCCTTGATCTTTTGGCTAGATAATGTGACAGTGCAACTGGAGACTGCGGAGATGCCTCAGTTGATAAAATAACACATAAAATAAGAAAAAATAAGGGTCTAGAATCCATGTTAAAGAAGACGAAAGAGGAGGAGGAAAAGGAAGAGAAGGAAGAGAAGAAAAAGGATGAATGGAAAAGGAGGAGGAAATGGAAGAAGAGAAGAAGGAGGAGAAGGAAGAGAAGAGAGAGAAGGAGGAGGAGGAGGAGGAAGAATAGGAGGAGGAGGAGGAAGAAGAGGAGGAAGAGGAGGAGGAAGTAGTGATATAACTTTGCAATCCCAGCTCTGGGGGAGACAGGGACAGGTGGATCCCTGGGACTCAGTGGCGGGCCTAGCTTTCCAGGTCATTGAGAAATGATGCCTCAAAGGAAGGAAAAAAGCGGACAGGCACCTGGAATGACATTCAAGGTGGTCTCCAATTAACCTTCCCAGTCCAAGTTGCCACACATCTTGCTCTGAGCGGGAATGCATCTCACAAATAACAGAGCACGTGGTGCTCTCTGCAGCAGAGGCAAGACTTAATGCGTCAGTACTTGGCATGGTGAGGAGTGATCTGCTTTTACCCCCCAACCGTCTCTCCACTCGTTCTCTCAGTTGCTTCTTTCATACACTGCCAGTGAACTTGAGAGCTGTTCTGATGAAGCCCCACCCTTTAAAAGTCCTCTACATAAAAATGCCGAGAAACCCCAAAGAGCTGGTGCTTTCTGCCTGGCCAGGGGCCGTCCTCTGCATGCCATCCTGGCTTGGGCCTGGGCACATGCAGTTACTTATTGAGAGACTTCAGCTGTGGGGTGCTCTCTGGTAGGGTCTGGCAGGAACCCCAAGTCATCTTCCAGGATTCACTTCAGATCATGGTGACATGAACCAGGTGTCGGCAGCTCAGCAAAGTCATTCTGCGTCACTCCCGTCCTCTCCCTAGTTTTGCAGATCTTGAAAATTGAGGCCATTTCTAGGATAATGGCTCACCAGTTTTCAGAATTTCCCAGCTGAAAGCTTTACTGAAAGCAGCTGCCCCAAAGAGACGCCACTCTCTCCTTCAGCCATCTCTTAAGAGAGGCATGAGGAGTGGGAGCAATCTGAGAGCCAGTTCTACTGAAGTCCTTACCTTGACAAATCGCTGCTGGAAAATTCTGACCACCAGCTGCAGCTCTCTGACCACGAACAAAAGGATTGTTTTTCTGTTCATGTGCGTTCACAAGAGGTCACTTGGGTGTGTGCACCTGTGGAGGTCCAAGGGTGACATCGGGAGCCATTAGATTGCTCTGCCTTCTTACTGCTTTGCTCTGGTGTTTCCCAGGCTCTGTCTTCCATGACTGGAACTTCAGGGCGCTTGCCATTTTCGCATGGGATCTGGGGATCTGAACTTAGGTTTGTTCGTTTTCGAGGATAAGGCTTTAACCCCTGACCCAGCTCCCCAGTTTTGACAGTGGGATTTTGAACAGCTTGCTACTTGCTCTTTTCATTCGTTCTTAGATTCTGCTCATACTTTATACCTCTTAGACATCTCCTGCAAACCATGCATCAGGCTGTGGTGTGTACTGCAAACACTGTGATTCAAGTTATGGCTCCTGCTCACACAGAACCCACAATGCAGTGAGATACGCCACACAAGGTGTACCAAATTCTGTTGTGACAAGTGCTATGAAGAAGAGCTCAGTGTCACACTGAGAGGAAGTGTCCAAGGGATATTTGGCAAAAAGAAAGAATGAGATAAGATAATAGAAGAGGTCGAGAGGAGCAGAAAGGGCAGAAAGGCAAAGGTGAAAGGTGTCCCAGGCAGAAGCCCCTGATGCAGAAAGGGCTTCTTTGGATAAAGGACAAGGAGCAAGAGACGGAATACACCTGGGAGTGCACACCTGTAATTGCAACCTGTGTCAAAATAAGGTTAAAAATGGAAGGCTTAGGGCTGGAGAGATGACTCAGGGGTTAAGACTCTGCCGAAAAAGCAGAAGGTCCTGAGTTCAGATTCCAGGTCCCACGTTAAAAACGTGGAAATGGTGGCGGCCTGCATTTCCAGTCCTGATGGGAAATCCCAGAGAGAGGCAAGGAGGAGGTAGAAGCAATCCAGGATGATTTCCGAAGTCACCCTTGGTCCTCCACAGGGACACACATGTGCCCTTTGATATGCGCGGGCACACACACACACGCACACACAAAATGAATGAAGTCTAAAAATAAAATAAAATTGGATTTTTTAAAAAAGGGATGACCTAGAGGATAAAAGCACTTGCCACACAACCTGAATTCCCACCCAGGACCCATGAGTGGAAGGAGGAAAATGATTCCCTAAAATTGTCTTGTCGTCAACATGCACACAGTCACATGTGCTCGCCTGGAGTTCAGATTCCCTAGATCCTATATAAGTGCTGTGTGTAATGGCACATATCTGTAATCCTCGCATGCCTATGAGAAATGAGGTTAGCTGAAGAGTGGAGAAAGCAGCCAGAGAAGGGAGCAGGCTGTGTGTGTGGAAAGTTACGAAGTGATTTTTACACATGCCTGATCCAGTTGTTCCAAACTCCACCTACCATGACGCTCAGAAGCAAAGCTCATTCATATACTGTTTGTGTGTGTGTTTCTCACTTACGGGCCTGTTCTTCCACTTCTTAGCTGTGTGGCTTGGGGACTCTTTGAGCCTCCTCTGAACTTCATTTGTGAATAAAGAACTCTTCGTTTCTCAAAGACATAAGGGTGGTGTTGCAGTTTGGCTGAGTGTTGTTGATAAATTCACAACCAAAGAACTCGGAGGAACAAGGATGCTTTATTCTTTTTTATGAATCTTGGTTATATAGTCCAGCTTAGCAGGAGAGCTCATACCCACAACGGCAGCCAAGGAAACTGGCCACACCATATCCACAGGATTGCTGAGAGAGGAACAAACCTCATTTTCCAGACTGCAAGTCTGCCCAACTATGCTGAAATGATGTCAACTTGCTGAATCAGCTCTCTTCATCTTATCTACCTACCCAGGAAATCGTTCCACCCACTATGGGCTGGGTCTCTTCACACATTAATCCAACAAGAGCTTGTCTTGACTAATTCATAATTGCCCAGAGCTCAGCCTTCAATTGTCGAGTTGACACCTATGTATCAAACTAGCACAGATGTCTCATTAGACAGGCGCTCAACTAATAATGACTTATCCTAACCACACAATCCTGTCAATTAAAAGGGACAGGGGAGGCTAAACATGGTGGCTCCCACTGCAATAATGCTAGTATTGGGGGAGGGAGTGTGGAGACAGAATTGCTTGAGTTTTTTGGGCTACATAGTGAGTTCCAGGCCCTAATGGGTTATACTGTGAGACCCTGCCTTAAGCCTGTGTGTGTAGGTGTCCTTTAGCACCTTTGTGCAATGAAACAAAACCCTTGACGTGCAAATTATGTAAGGAATAGGCACTAATGTATTAAAAGGTGGCAAGTCTAGGGCAGTCACCTCTTGTCTGGCTCTTTTTCTAATTCTGTTTTTAGTACCGTTGTTTATAATTTACAAAGTTAAAGTTACCTTATGTCAGAACCTCTGGCAATATGTCGAAGGAACAACAGATCACAGAACATTAGTCCCAAAGGCAATTATATTCTAATTGCTTAAACAGTACTGTCTTCACAAAGAAAAACAAGAACAACCAACACCATCTTATTGTTGAGCCCAACATCATTGTCCTATCTTTAAAAGACATTTATCTACTCCGTGTGTGTGCTCCCATGCATGCTTGTGCCATAGTACACGATTGGAGGACAACTTGAGGGAGTGGGCTCTCTCCTTCCGCTATGTGGGTTCCTAGGATCCCACATTGACTTGTCAGTGCTTTTACCCACTGAGCCATTTCACGGGCCCTATTACCCTTTTTTCTAAAAATTGTGTTACACGATACAAACCTTACCAGTTTGGCTGGGTAATCTGTGGGTGATAAGCACATTTTTGTTATCTGCCCATCACCATCCACGTCTGGAATTATTTTTCAACCTCTCCAAAGGAAATTGACTTCACCGAGTACAAACTCCCCATTCTCTGGGCCTCTCCAGGCCCCAGAAACATGAACTCTACTTTCTGGTTCTGTGAATGAATTCTCTAGGAATCTCATGCCAGTGAGTCACTGTGTTTGTCCACCAGTCCTTGGCTTATTCACTTAATATCCTCAAAGTTCTCCCAGGTTGTACCATGGGTCAGAATTTCCTTCCTTTAAGTGCCTAAAAATATCATAAGGCATGTATACATAGTCATCCTCCCAGGGGGGGTTTACATTTCAGCTATTATAAATAATGCTATAAAAAGAGATATGCAAGGATCTGTCTAGGTCCCTTTTCCTTTGGGTATGTGTCCAAAAACAAAATGAATACATCAACCAAAGATGAAGAAAACAGCAGTGAGAAAATATGAGCCACTCTCATCAGTCACTTCCTATGTAACTCGGTGAACGCCTTCCATCTTACTACATCTAAGAACAGCTTGGCGATGTCCTTGGTTGCTGAAAGTTGGTCTTGCTATGCAGCCCTGACTGACGTGGGATGTTACCAGGTTGATATAGATCAGGTTAACCTTGAACTCAGGACAATCCTCCTGCCTCTACCTCCCCAGGGCTCAGAGTATACCTCCATCACACCATACCTGCTGTGTCAGAAATGTCCGCAAACCAGGCCTGAGGGACTTTCGGGAATGACTGCTTCAGTTCTCCTGGGCCCAGCCTGGTTGTGTTTGCAGAAGCTCAAGTGTGGGTCCAAACTAGAGCCAACACCGCCCTGCAGTGCCCCACATGTGTGGACGTGGATCTGAGGTCAAGCTTGGGTGAGTCAAATCCTGATGACATCTTATAAAAGCAGTGATAGGGAAAACAGGAAGGCCAGAGAAGGTGGTGAAGTCCGCAGCGAGGCCAAGGATTGCAAACACTTTTCCACCTGCTAAAACGCTAACTTAGGAGTGTTTTAAATTCCTTGAGGGTTCACCAAGAACTCTCTCTTCATGAGTTCCTCCAGGGCTTCTGTCAGAAATTCCTGTCCTGCTGAAGAGAAAGCCCTAGGTCATTTTAGGAGTGGCCAGGTCAACACACAACCGGGCAGAGTTATCTGTCTCTAGAATTAATCAAAAACAGCCCAACTCATACTTTGGAGAAATTCTGAATGTGCCTGTTGAGTACAGACCAAGGTTTGGCCCCAGTGGTTCTAAAGTTGGCTTCTGTCTGGATGAAAGGGAAAAAAACAGACTAACGTGGCAGAGAACCAGATAATGTAACGTGACGGCACAGACTTGAAAGGCTTAGAATGTGTTAAAAGGTTACCTACAGTGCCCTCCCTGATCCTCCTGAGTCCCTGTTATATGTTTAAATGGGGACAAACTCTCTCTTTAATATACGGGTCACTGCTTCCGTTCCTTTACTATCAGCCATCTATAGAAGTTAAGATTCCTAGACATATATATTAATATTAGTATGGAAGAGGTAATGAGTCCCTGTTTAGGTTTGGAGCCTAAAATATACATTACATGCAATTGCCAAGGTCACACAGTGGACTGACTGACCCAACACTACACAGGTACTGGAGATGGACTGAATCCCCCCCCCCATGCTTGCACAAGCACTTTACAGACTGAGCTTCCTCCACAGGTCCCTCTCCATCAGTCCTTTAGAGGTTGCAAACTGAAGATGCATGCTCTATTAATAATGTTCCTTGGTGTGTCATGCCAGTGTGGTACTTGCAACTTTGTATCCTGAAACTAATTTGTGTAGGGGTATGGTGTGCTCATTTACTTGATAGAATAAAACCATCTACTATTTTTCACATAAAGGGAATAGCAGCAATAACCTGGGCATTCCGTAAGTATGTTTTGAATTCGATATCTCGAGAGAGACATGCTTTCCATTCCCAGTGCAGAGACGTTAACTATCTATGTGTGTACATGATGTCCATCAAGCATGTTGGATTCTCTTAAGCCATTTGCTGCATCTAAGGGCCAAGTGCCAAGCTGTCCTTTCACATGTACCAATGGCTCAAGTTTCTCTGAATACCTCTCAAGAAGCATGAGGTCATGCTCCGTACGTCCCAGTATCTAGCTCCTAGAGTCAAAGGTTCCAAGTCCTCAGAAATCAGTGCCCAGTGTTAACAGACTTGGCATCACTATGCAAGCCACTATACGGCTTTCCACTTGTGATACAAAACAAGAAAGGCGGAATGACCGGCAAAGCCTAGAGAAGCACAGGAACAGGGTGAAGGGTGTGGTCGTGGTCACTTGCTTCCCACTCTTCTTTCCGCTTCTGTCTTCCCAGGTGAGATGAACCGTCTCAAGAGGAAGGCAAGATGGCTGCCATCCTTCAGTTATCACAGTACTGTACCTTTAGAATGGACAGCATCAGCACTGTGATAACTGAGCCAGGGCAGCCTGTCAGTCACTGTGTTCATCATTGGCATTCTCGCTGGGTGGTTTTACTCCCTTAGCAAGTTGGTCATGGAGTGATGAAAAGATCCCCTCCTGCTTGGAGACATGGGAGAGGATCAGGCGACGAGGCTGAAACATTCAAAGGTACAATAGAATTACGTTAGGCTGGGATGGGAGAGATGGCTCAGAGGTTAAGCCCCTGTCTCCCAAGCGGAAGGTCCTGAGTCAACTTCCCACATCCCATGTAAAAATGGGGGCAGAAAAGATGGCAAGTGGAAAGAGGGGTTAAGCTTCTGCCTTGTAAGCAGGTCTTGAAATGGTGGTGGCTTGTGCTTCCAGCCCTGGAAGGCAGAGCCTGAAGCCATCCAGGGTGATACACACAGAGATGCACACGCGAAATAAATAATAACTAACAAATGCTGGATAAATGGCAGTGGCTTGTACTTCTGGCTCTGAAAGGGAAAAATCTCAGAGTAAGGCAAAAAAGAAGGTAAAGCAATCCAGCATTATTCCTAAACTTGGGCCTCTATAGGCAGACATAGTCCTCTCATTAGACCCACATGCATGCTAAATAAATAAATAAATAAATTACATTAGGGCGAATGGTGAATGCACAGCTTCTACGTGCTAGTGGGGGTGAGCTTCCACATGCCTAGCCTCCCCTTCTCATTAAACTTCTGATACACTGTATGCTCCCCCGCTATGTCTCCTGAGTTACAGACTGAATCTCCCTCACCTCAAACACACAGGAAATACTTTAGGGGTACTACATTTCAAGACCCTACCTAGATGCTCAGGAAGGGACAAAAATAAGACTTGGTCCTTGTCTTCAGAGTGTTTGCAACCAAACGCAGCAGTAAGAGCATGAATCTTCAAGCAGCCCGTTATTTTCTATATTCTTTTACATTGGATTGTTCATTAACTTGTTAAAAAAGGATTACGGAAATATGTTAGAGATCACAGGAAAAATAAAAAGCCCCTGGAACCTTATGAGGCTCACTTACCACTCACTCCATGCAAAAACCTAGGCTCAAATTCATTTCCAAGGATCTGAGGGTCTTTCCTGCTACTCCACTCACAGTGGTCCTACTCTAGGAACTGGACACAAGTTACAAGTATTTCTGAAAACATCTAATTTTCAGGTAGCTTCGGTTTTCTAATAACTCAGGCCATAAAGCAGAAATTGGAGGCTTATACTTTATGAAATGCACAAAAATGACCAAAAAATCATTCACCGTTCTTGCTCTAGGTGCTAAACAGTCAGACTGTTAACCCCGATGAGCAGGACTGAGCACATCCCGTGCGTTTCCAGGCGCTTACCACAGCTATGATGGTTTAAGATGGAAAAATCTCTTGAGATGCCGCTAAAAAAATTAACATACATATATAACTCTTTAAATATTATCTGTATTGCTGAGACATACCCCAAAACTATTTCAGGGATGATTCCTGCTTTTAGTAAAAGCACAGAAAGTCTCTAAAATTGGAATGAAGGTATTAGAATATCAACATATTAAAACCATGACTCACTCGTTCTTTTTCCGTGTCAGTCATAGGGTCTTGAGTTATTTCGCCATGAGCAGAACTTGACAAGGCATTTGAAAAATAATAATGTTTTTGCTGAGGCATTTGCTCAATTTTCAAGACTCATTTGATGCAGAGCAGATATGAGCTGTGATTCAAAGGAGTTGGGGGAGTCAAATCAACTCTTTATAGATCAGGAGCCAGAATACAGGAGCACGGTGAGTCTAACTCAGCTATTAACTTTGTGTCCTAAGAAACTGACCTTATCCTCAGAAAAGTACTATCCACCTTTGAAAATTAACAATCACTGTCTCTAAAAGTGCCAAACTTGAAGAGGTCGGCTGAGCCAACAACCGATGCAATTCAATTGTACAACACAAGAGGGCGATGGAGATTAGAACAAAAAACAGTGGCGTTGGATCCCACAACCCAAGTTTCCTGGAAATGGTGGCGTATTTTCACCCAAATCATAAACATCTGTTATGTGATCAAAGATATTTTGACTGTTCTGGAATAAAAACGTTGGAGCACTGAACCGTGAAGAAGGATAAAAACAATAACATCTAACATCTCTTGACCACAAATTCCACCAGCTTGTAAAGGGCAGGCAGTCTCCACTTCACACATAACGCTGTATTGTTGGTTAAGCACGGGAACCCCTGAACAATGTAGTTCTGAGAGATGGATAGATCAGAACTTGCTGAATTAGCAGGAGAGTGACACTCATATTAGCCATCACACAAATCCACACAACCAGCAAATGTTTCTGGTGTGATAATTTAGGGATATTTCCTTTTACAACTTAGTTTTTTTTTTTTTTTTACAGTCTTCTACCTAAATTTTAAAAAAAAAAGCCAAACACTCATAAGAAGAAGCAAATCATCACTTTGTGAATATTTAATATTCTCTCAGATGAGTCCTAAAAATGTTTCAGGGAGAAAAGAAAGACTGAAGTCTCAAGGCAGGAAAGCACGTCTGCAGTCTCAGTATTCAGGAGACTGAGACAAGAGCTTTGCAAGTTCAAGGTTACCCTGGACCAAGTTAACTTAGCAAGGCCCTGTCAGAGAGAGAGGGAGAGAGAGAGGGAGAGAGAGAGAGAGAGAGAGAGAGAGAGATTGATTGAGGATGTAGTAACTCAGTGGCTTGCCTAGCATGTGTGAGGTCCTACGTTCAATTCCCAGTACCTCAAAATAAATAACAAATGCTTCAAAGATGTAGTTTTGTCTCTTCTTGGAAACTCTCCAAATGTGTGGTCTTCAGAAACAAAACTGGGAATGTTTCTTTTTGGATGTATTTCTCTTGAGAATGAAGTCATTTTATTGAAGAAATAAGTGACCACAGGTGTTTACACTCCAATGAGAATACAGCAGTGTGTGTGTGTATGTGTGTGTGCACAAGTAGGTGTTTGAGAGAGAGAGAGAGAGAGAACGAACAAGTTTCCCTCAAAGAACAAACTGTTAGAAATGACAAAGCAATGGGAAATGGGACCTGGTGGTTCATGCCTGTCATTCAGGCACTTGGAGGTGAAGGCAGTATTGCCATGAGTCCAGCCTGGGCTACAGAGTGAGTGTGAAGCCAGCTTGGGGTAGAATGAGACCTTACCAACAAACAAACCTACAGAAATACAAAGATACAAAAAAAAGTTTTAAAAATTCCTTTATGATACATACTCCAAATTTCTAGAAAAAACCAAGTAGTTTTCTAACAGTGATATATTCAGGGACTTGCCTATAAATAATTTGGATTATGAATAATCACACTAAAAAAAGTCCCATTCACCTGTGTACTTTACCACATTTTTAAAATTAACCAGTGACCCAAAACTCTTTAAATGCTGACTGTACATTAAAATAACTGGAGATATTATGAAGTGAGTTCCTAAGTCGGGATTCTTCAAAACTATAGTTTGAGGTTTTAATCTGCAAACCATAACACAACCAGGGAATGATATGAAATGATACACCGGTGAATACAATGTTCAAATGACAACATCTGCTTTCAGAAACATGCAGTAGGTATACTTGGCAAATTTGGCTGTATGTCATTTTTAAAAACTAACTGGTGCCAAAGATTTGTGAGGACCCTGCAAAAGGTTATAGATTTTTGTCCTCTAAGGAGAAAGACTGACTGAAAGGTAAGGTGAAATCAAGAAGAGCTGTGTGCAAAGCCCAGGAGGTCAGGAGCAGTATCAGGGTCCATTGTTTAACTCGATTCTGGGGCGGACCTCCAAAATAGTCTGTGTCAGGGCAGATCTCTGTGGATAAATGCATGCAAGCAAGCAAGCAACTTCCAGATCAGAAACACAAAGCAGAAAAATGAGTTTTGTTCTTTATGCGCAACAAGATCCTACAAAGCAAAAGGGCTGAAGAGATGGCTCGGGTTAAGCCTCTGTCCTGAGAGCAGACAGTCCTAAGTTCGGATCCCAGGTCCCATATAAAAACACCATGGAAATGGCAGAGTGGGCAGGACAAAAAGGAGGTAGAAGCAATCCTGGAGGATTCCCCAACTCATTCTTGGTCCTTCACAGGGACACACAATGCCTCTGATACATACATACATACATGCATACATACATAGGCACACAATGAATAAATAAAACAAAGTTTAAAAAACGATCTTATAAAAAAAATCTCCAAAAGTCGAAAAAATACAACATCTGACCCATAAATTCTATTTTGCGTCCTTCCCCCTTCACACATATACTCAGCTTAACACTTCTTGTCTGGTCCTTTTGATTTCACTCTGGATTGCACTTTATGCCTTGATTTTGGATTTTATGGTTTGCTTATAAGTCATTTTCACTGAGTTTCTCTCTGAAGTATATGCTTTTAGTAGTCAAAAACATGTCAATTACGACCAGGTGTAGTGATATGCACCTGTAATCCCACAGATTGGGAGACTGACACGGAGAATTGTTGTGAATTTGAGGCTAGCTTAGGCTAGTGTGTCTGAAGCGCTACAGAGTAAGATCCTACCTCAGAAACAAGCAACCCAGGAAAACTTTACCAACTACATGGCTTCCTTCACAAAGTTATTCATTACGAAAGGAAAAAAAAATGAATTGAGTCACAAGACAGTTGAAGGAATAAAGGCACATCTGGCAATCTGAGTTTGATTCCCAAAAGCCCACAGGGTGCAAAAAGAGAACTGACTTCCAAAAGCTGGCCTCTGACCTCTACACCACTCCATAGCATGTGCACTCCCCCCCCCAAAAAAAACCCCACAGATTCTTTTCTAATTTAAAAAAAAAAAGATAATTGTGTCTGGGCACAATTTCAGTGCTAGGGAAGGATAAGGCAGGAAGATCTCAAATTTCAGGACAGCTAGGTTGCTTGGTAAGAAGTTGTTCTCAAAAAAATACTCCCAATGTGTAAGAACAATGGAAGATGGCTTAGATTTCCACAACACAAACACTCAAGTGTGTCATGTACATACCCATGTGCACGCATACACACCCATACATATGCACCCACCTGCATGGAAACGCAAACACACACACACATTCCCCACGCATACATGAAATCCTGTCCCTATTCCCCCCTCCCACACACAAACCACCCCTAAAAATTTCTGATTGTCTTCTATTAACTTATTACATACAGCTGCTTAAAAACACATAGGGTCTCGGGTTCTTAAATTCCTTAACGGACAGTGGGTAAAGGGGACTATACCAGGATTGCACCGACAGCAGGTTCTACAGCCAAGGACTGTTCCAGAAACACAGCAGAGGCCCGCCCTTCTCACCACATCTCTCCTTTCACCCATGAAAGGAATGCTTCACCAGTAAAATGCCCCGCTGTCGGCACGTAACAACCCATCCACAGCACCCTTCCTGAAGTCACAAGCTGTTCTGTGTCCCTTCCCTACACGGATCAGTCCTGTCCACAGGCTGCAAGCTTGACAAACCCTGGATGCATGACGAGCCCCTTCATTCCTCAGCTTATCAACCAAAGCATATGCTCATTCGCTGTCTCCGTGACGTCTTCCGAAGTAGCTGAGAGTTTGTCTTCTTCAAAGCAAGGAGATGATACCAAGGGGCCTTCAAGTCCCTCCCAGTACCAACACCCAATCTTTTGTGACAAAACTTCCAGAGACACCACTCTATTTCTGCTGACTTTTTGGAGAAGGAAGAGTGAGCCCCAGTGGAGACAAGATGAGAAAATAAATGACGGTAGGTAAAAGAAAACTAACATCACCAGCCCAATGCTCACTGTGGGGCCCAGGGTTTTCGAATACATTTTGGTATGCCAGGAGCTTTTTAAACCAACGAGTCAGGTACATGGGCACCCAAAATTACCCAATATAGCCCCACCTAACTTTTCAGAACTTTCCCCTTTTATTATTGGTGTATTTCCTGAATGGAAATGTACAAGGCGGTCACCCGCTGGGACTCCCAAGCAATAATACTTTCATCTGCTTGGGTTCCCAAGTCTCCACATGAGACGCAACTCAGTACCTGTCTGCAATTACCGCCAGAGCACAGAAAGAGCTACTGCAGACAGAAGCTATCCAAAACAAGGATAAAGTAGGCAAAGCGAGCACCACATATATGTAGTTACTGCAAGTGTCTCAAATACAGTGTTGTGTCAAAAAGTTCCAATGTTACAGGTGCAAATTACTTATGTAAGTTTAAATTCTCTAGTCAATGTTTTCAAAAGCTAAAAATAAGCAAAAATTAGTATTTTTACTTTCCCTCCTTCCCTTTTCTCTTTTTTTCTTTCCTACTTTCAAACCTGGAATGTATTCTATCCTTAAACCACATGTCAATTCCAACATTGAATTTTCTCCAAAGAAGAGATGGCTCAGGGGTTAAACCTCTGCCTCGAAAGCAGAAGATCCTAGGTTCAGATTCTAGATCCTCACATAAAACATTTCAGGGAGAAATGGTGACAGTCTGTACTTCTGGTCCTGGAAGATGGAGCTTGGGAAACTCCAGAGCAAAGCAAAGAGGAGGTACTGAAATCCAGATGTCACCGTTGGATCTCCACAGGCACACATAGTGCCCTCTGACAGACATGAAAAAAATCTTTTTTTCTCCAGAGGTATTTAATTTGCATTTAGATTTCATAGGACAGTTTAAAAAGTCAACATATAAACTCAAGTATGTTTCCCAAATGTACCTTGTTTCCAATAATAGAATCAACTATGGATTTTAAAAATTAAGCTCATTGTCTTTGGTGGGGTGACTGATACCTCCGCTACTATAATTATTGCATATAGAAAGCCCTGTCACTTGGATTTTTTAAAAGCTCAATCAGAATAAAAAATGTTACTCCTTGGACCAACAAGTCTTGCTACAATATAAACCAAGTGCTCAAGTTACAAGTATTTTCTGTTCCCCTTTTAATCCTCAAACTGTTATCGAGAAAAGGACACACTGTGACATTCAGTGACAGAATGGAAGGTGAGGTAAATGTGGACGATCCTGACACTGTTGCTTGTCTAAGGTGTCAGTCACCCTGCAAAAGTTTGTTTATACTGCACCTCTCAACTTACTTAGCCAGGCTGCCCCTGCATCCTTAGGATCCTGTGCCTTCAAGTGCCCCCTCAACTGCCACTACCAGGTTCTGTCTACACCAGACTCAAAATCATCCTGAACAGTACCTATCAGTGCTGACACCGTAAAACACATGGCTACAAAATAACTCTCACTCCAAAATATCAAGCATGCATCTGTGTGGATACCCAAGTCTATCCTGGAAAAAAAAAACTATTTGGAAATACCTAGAGAGCAAGCTAGGTTCCCCCAAAGGAATCATCAACAACCTTACTCTCCTTTTCACTTCAGGTGTCGAAGTTCACCATCATCCTCCAGCCGCCGACTTAAAAGCTGATTTTGTAAAGGAACTAGGTTCCTAAGGTACTTCTATTTTGAGCCTTCTTCCTGTTCTGAAGCTAAAGTTGGAAGGGCTTAGGTGGTGATGTCATGGAAGGGAGACTGGGCCCTTTCAGAAGGGTCTTCTTTGGCAACTCTGGGGGAGGGGTTAACTGGGGGGTGCTTGCTTCTCCATCTTTTTCTCCTCCTTCCTTCTGGACTCCTTGGTTAGTCATTAGCCAGGAAGAAAATAAATTAAAAAGCAGACAAACATACTGGCATATTCTATATGCTAAACACATCATAAATGAAGACCTCCAGGAGGAAAATGTCTAACTCTAGGGGAGAGGGCACCAACATCATCTCCACCCACTACCTTCCCCCAAACATCTACAGTGCCGGGGCAAGAAGGGTTGGAGGAACAGCTGGTAGGAACAACGCAGAGATTACACGTAGGCCAAGAGTGGGGAAAGCTGTGGGAGTATTCGGAACTCCGAGGACCCCCCCCTCCCCGTCCTTTCTCTTTCCCGTTTTCTCCTCCCTTTCTGGTACTGACTTGGGGCTGGGTGTGCCGTCTGGTTGGGAGGCATTTGGCTCTGGAGAACTGGGAGAGGCCAGGGTGCGGCCCACAGGGAATAAAAGCTTAGGCCTGGTTCTGGGCTAAGTTTAGCGGAAAAGCAGATTTGAGTGGAAGACCAGTAAGAAATGGGGGGAGGGGGGAGCGCACCTAGTCGCGGGAGAGATCACCTCTCTTTCGCAGTCTAAGCTCAGCAGTTTACTGCCGGCGTTGGTGGTGGGGAACCAGGGATCCTAACACAACTGTACACCCCAACTTCTGAGAGGTTTGGAGAATAGACGTGGCCAAAGCGATTCTCAGCAGGTGACAGAAGAGCCTTTGGCCAATTCCCGGGTGTTGGGGTCTGGCTAAGAGATCTGGAGGGGCAGGGTTTCCGACCTCACATCGCCTCCGAAGCGGGAAGCATAGGTGTGGTCCTTTTCCAGGAAGGTGGCAGCTGGCCGCGGGTAGCGGGAGCGAGGGAAAGGATTCCTCACCGGCCAGGCGTGGAGCAGCGGCCCCGGGGTCAGCCGCGGCCAGGAGCCGGGGTCTTGGCCAAGTCCCCTCCCCCTTCTCGAAAACCGATCTGGACCAGCATCAATTACAGGCAATACCCCTTCCTCCCCAATAATGTTTCTAATAAAGAAATAACCTCTTAAGTCCATATATACATATATATGTGTGTATATATATATATATAAAGCTGCAGCTCGGAGTGATGGAAATAAACAGGTGAGCCCGGGAAAGAGCGGGAAAGAGTGGGAACCGGAGAATGGAGGGGGGGCGTTCCCCTAGGCGCGGACAAACCCAGACGTGCCCACCCTCCTCCATCTCTCCCTCCCTCTGCTCCCCGAGAGTCTGCGTGGCAGACTGCAAGCTAAAAATGCCGCTACGACAGACACCCCCCTCCCCGCAATCCCTTGCCCATTCTTCCCGTCTGCCTACCCCGGGGTCCCGCGTCCCGACCTCGGGCGACGCGCGGGGTTCGCCTGTAACCCGGACCATCGCCGCCGCCGCCGCCGCCGCCACCGCCGCCGCCGCCGCGGGGACTCCGGTCTTCCTCTCTCCTCCCCTCCGCCTCCTCCTCCTCCACGCAGACTCCTCCCGCCGGATCCGGCATGTAAACAACATCCAGGCTCTATTTACAGTGGCCGGCGGACGGCGAGGGACCCGCGCCAGCGAGCCGCGAGCCGGCGGGGGTGGGGAAAAACGAGTGCGCCACAAGCTCCGCGGCCGGGCCCGCCGGGGCGCCCGCCGCCCCCTTTCCCGCAACACCAGCCGCCGACCGCCCGCGCGCCCCTGACCCCCGATCCGGCCCCCCGCGCCTGGCCGCCTACCCGAGCCGGCGAGCCGCGCGCGATCCCCCCCACCCCGCGCCCCGCAGGCGGCGGGGGCGGCGATCAGCGCCCCGGCCGCGTCCTCCGCCCCCGCCGCCTCCTGCCCCGCGGCCGCCCAGGGCCCTGCCGGGGGCGCGAGGGCCCGAGTGCGAGTGCGCGCGCCGCGGCCAGCCGCGCCGGAGCCGCTCGCCGCGTCCCCTCCTCCCGGGAGCTGGCCGGGGCGCGCCGCCAGCCTGGGGCCGCGAGCGCAGCGCCCGGCGCGCGCACGGACGTGGGCTTCCCGCCGCCCCCGCGCCCCCTCCCCGCGCGCGGCCCCCGCACCCACCTGCGCCCCCGGGGGTCCCGGGCCCCCCTTCCTTTGTTCTTCCCGCTATTTGCATGAGGATTATCTAATGACGCAGCAAGGCTCGCCACAACGTGACCGTCGCCATTTTTCTGTTTTTATTCTATCTCTGCCATGTGATAGATTGGGGGGGTGGAAAAGAGAGAGAGACAGGATTAAAAAAAAAAAAACTTCCGGGTCTCATGACCGGGAAGGGAGAAAAACAAAAGGGAGACAGACACAACTCCAAGGGAAGGATGTGTGGCGCGCGCGCGCGTCCTCCGCGTGACGGGGCATCGAAAGGCTCCGGCGGCCGCCCGGAGCATCCTCCCGCCCTGGGGGACCGGCGGTCTTCGGGGTGACCCGCCGCTCTGTTCCCGCGATTGTCTGCCTGGGTCCGGGGAAGCCATAGGCTACGTGCCTTGTCCCGCCGGGGGGCTCCGCTGGGGTTCCCGCGGCACAGCCGTTCTGGGTTCCACTCGGAAAAGTCTCTTAGGGCAAAAGGGAAATGACCGAGTTTAAAGACCACCGCAATAACTAAGTTTTTCAACCAGTTTTTCTCAATGTTATTGTTTTCGGCGCCCGCACCAGCTGGCGGGATCTGACCGGTTCGAAGCGTCCCTCTTTCTGCCTCCTTTCCTGATCTTCTGGTCTTCTCTAGTCGCGACACACCCTTATGGTCTATCGCGGCCAAGGGTGGGTTTTCTTTGGGAGGGGGTGGCCTGCATCATTGATGAATTTATTTAGGAAGAAATTTTAAGTGACGGGGGGGTGCGAATAACGGTTGCTTTGAACGAAGTAGATTCGTGTTCCTCGGTCCACTTCACACGCAAAGGGCATGATAATGTGTGCTTCTCCCGAGTTCAAGGGTGCTGAGAAAACAAGTATTTGGAACTCTGCCACGCCTTCCCCACGAGGTACAGAAAGAACCTCATTTAGGTTACTACGGGGCTTCCTTTGGGCGCTTTCCCTTGTGTTTCTTTTCTGGTTATTTTGCTTGTTTTATGACTGATGCTAGAAGTGGATGTGCAAGGAATTCGGGTGCCTCGACTTGGAGGTGAAGAGCCGGGAAAGGTGTGGGAGGCGCTCTTTGTCAAACATCCAATTAGAACCCAGTTTGGACTGATCCTCCTGACTCTCCGGATGGGGTCGAGGGGAACAAGGGGTGAGTCGCAGACTGGTGCGTACCTGCGATTCTGTTTTGTAGTTATGTTGGAAGTCGAAGGAGACTAATTTACACAAGGTCAGAGGTCAGGCTCCTCAGGATTACGGTGGGGCGGACTGCTTCTTGACATCTTCTTTCTTGAAATTTCATCCAGATAGATGCATTAATCCAGACTCCCTTACCACCCTGGCAGAGTTGTTCTTTTTTTGTACCTGGCTTCTTTACATGATTGCAGCCAATTGCTTGTATTACACGCACAGAGATGACTTCTTGTGGAACTTCTGTGTTTTTATAAAAATTACTTTGCGGTGCCTTTCCCTTTCCAAACACAAAACAATTACTGTACTCATGGAACATCCTCACGTCCCCTACGGTCTTTGGAACATTGTCTGCTGTAAAGGCGCAAATGATGGCGTCCGGAAGATCTTTTTCCTCAGTTCCACCCTGATTTGCCCTAAGTAGGATGTTCCTTGTGTGTTTCCCGTGATGGCAGCGCACTGGGTATGCTTCGTGGCTCTCACATCTTTGCTGACATTTTTGGGCATGCTTCTTTAGTTACACGTCCAGGCAAAACATATTTTGTTCTATCGTTTGAGCCAATTGCTTTTTAAATTCCTTTTTTCTCTATGTTATCACATTTGTTTGGTTCTTTTTCAAAATTATTAGCAAGTATTTTATTGAGGCTTTTAAAACTTGGTTATTGCAAAGAAAATTTTTAAATAAGAGTAGACATTACAACATTGTACAACAAACAAAAATTCGCAAACCATAAACAAATACATCATCACGGTGCTTTTCACAACACATAAGGACAGAAACTCAAAAGGACCCCACTCTGTCCAAAAATCTTTTTTTTTCTATATTTGGTTCTTCCTCTTTAAATTATTTCTGATTCAAATATGAAGTTTAGCTATGCCAACTCTTGTTCTTTGAGAACTGGTTTCCTTTGCTTTTAGTCGTTGGGGGAAAGGAGAGGGAGGGAGAGGGAATGAACAAGGATGGAAGCCACAGAACTTTTGAAAGTTCTCTCCTTCCCCCACGTGGGCTTCCTTGGAAGGGACTCAGGTAGCCAGGTTGACTGCTGAGCTATTGATTTCTCTGGTCCTGCCTTTCTGCTTTCATACATTGTGAAAGGTCCAGCTGTGATTTAACCTCTTAAGCCTAAAAGCAAGTCATAGGGTGTTGGAGACTGGGAATTGAAACCAGGGCCTTGTGTATGCTGTGTATACACCCTTTGACTTTGCATGTGTGTCTGTGGAGACCTATGGGTGATATTGGGAATCATCCTGTATTGATCTACCTCCTCATTGTTTTGCTCTGGGGTTTCCATGTTCTGCCTTTTAAGGTAGGAATTGCAGGCTGCTGCCGTATCTGCCAGCATTTTTACCTGGGATCCGAACTTGGACTCTATTGCTTGCAAAGCAAAGGTTTAACTCCTGAGCCATCTCCCTAGGCCTGCTACCTAAGTATTTTTAGCACTGCACTGCACCCCAGACCCACAGAGAGCCTGATTCTTCCTGGAATTTTATGAACCAGCTGCCAAGGCTGGCAGGGAGCAGGCCACACTCAGGTCATTTTAAAGAGCAAACCAGTTCTCCAGAGCTACCGCATAGCTGTTGATTAAATATTTGAAACGTCAAAAGACTGGAATATAACCGCTATACACAATTATTTCTTACAGCTCAGGGGACAGGTAAGTGTTGTCACAGGGGAAATCATCTGGACCTAGAAAGTTGCATTGTAGATGGGAGCATACCCGTGCCTCTGAGTGGCCTCAGAAAGCTGGTATGCTTGGCCATACAGTCTAAAGCCCCTGCCTGCCATCCCTGATAACACACCGGGGAAACTAACCTCGTCTTCCAGCACTGTGGAGATGAAACCTTGTTATGTAACTAAAATCATTTGTTCAAGTACAAAGCTGAAGAGAAGAACAGCTCCTGAGTTGTAAGTAGAGAAACCTCTTATTTCTTCTACATGTGTCCTCTGGTACCATTTTGAAGCCCAAGCTTTAGTCCTCAGCGTCAACACCCAGTTGCTGATAAAACTGAACATTTGCAGGAGCCCCAGTAATCTCCATCCAGGTCTCAAATTTGTACTTGAGAAAGTGACAATCCTTAAGGTTCTAGAAAGATCATGGGCTATGCAGTCAGTACTGCGCTCAGCTCTTGACAATCTCTTACCTGTGTCTACTCTAGCAAGTTACTTACCAGTTGTGACTTTATTTCTTTACCTCTAAGGGAGGCGTATCACCTAGCTTACAGTAGAAGAATGTTTAGGACTGAAATTTAGTAAAAATCTATGGGAAGCACTAACCATAATATTTGAAAAATGTGATCGGGGTGACCCTGGAACTCCTGCAGATTGGGAGACAGGGAGGATCTTGAATTTCAGATCCACATAGGTGACATTGCACTAGGAAAACCCTGTGTCAGGCAAAGAGAGAAAATTCAACAGCCTGTGAGCCTAAAAATAAGTCCCGTCCTCTAGAAGTTCATAGTTGAACCTTGGAAAGACCAATGTACAAGTAAGTAGATGCGCACCAGGGCTGAAGAAACAAGCTCTGACTGTTACTCTGCTGTGATCTGTCTTGGGTGTAGTTAATTAAGTTAGAAACTTACTACAATCCACACAATGACCAGACAGTTTGTAAAGTGCTTCTGAGAGAGAGAAAGAGAAATTTCACTTTTTCACATTGATGAAGAATATTACCTCTTAATGCCATGTAATTGGGGTCGTTCTCTAGCTGTAAAAAAGCATTTTCTGGTCCAGTGCAGGCAGCAGGCTGCCTTTGCCTTCTCCCGAAAAGTAAGCCAGTTTGTACCTTTGAAGTGACAGTGGAGAAATGTAGTTAATAAGAAGCACTTCTGGTTGTTAATTAATTAGACCACTTTAATCAAGAGGCATTTTCTGAGGAACTTAGTCCCAGCCTGGAGCCAGGTGCTAAAGAAACAAACGTGATAAAGACAGGGACTTGGTTCTTAAAGAACTTGTGGTCTAATGATGCTTTATTGAAAGCATTTTTATTGGTCATCCCTGGCATGCAAAGGTGACCAATACATGCTGGACTTGGTCTGTTGGGAGGTTCTGTGTGTTTGTGTGTCTGTGTGTTCAGTTTCCTCAATAAATATGTGATTGATTAGCCTGGTATGGTGGCACATAGCTAAAATCTTGGCATTGGGGTGGTAGGAATTAAAAGTTCAAAGTCACCCTCAACTACTTAACAAGTTGGAGCCAAGCCTGGGTGGTCTCTGTTTGGAGGTGTGAGACCCTGTCTCAAGATAAAATAAATACATAAAAAGTGTATTATCGGCATAGGGTCAGAATGTATGTATAGTTCTTTCTTCTCCTTGAAGTTTTGTTTCTTGAAACAAAAAATTGCCCTTGAAAGGGGAGTCTGATCTCTGTGAATAAGATCTCTGAGTGAATATGAGCATTTCACTAGTGCCAGGCAGAATTATGAACTGTGAAGATACTTTTGGTTGCAGGTTTGAGTTAACTCGCGTTCTGGTCTTTCATTTCCTCTTTGAATCCTACTTCTCCACAGGACGCCTACCATGCTGATTCTAGAAAACACGCCTGGTTATGTTACTCTCTGCACTATAATTTGGGTGAACGGGGTGCTATGGCGCATGCCTGCCATTCTAGCTACTTGGGCATCTGGTGGTAGAGGTTGGGAGGATCAAGAATTTGAGGCTGGGGGCTGGAGTGATGGCTCAGGGGTTAAGACTCTGCCTCAAAGCAGAAAAAAGACAGAGTTCAAATCCCAGATCCCACTTAAAAATGCCAGGAGGAAATAGCAGTAGCCTGAATACCTGACTGTGGAAGATAGAACCTAGGAAATTCCAGAGCAAAACAAAAAGGAGTTAGAACAACCCAGGATGATTCCCAAAGTCATCCTTGGGCCTCCACAGAGACACATAGTGCCCCCTGAGGCACACGCGTGCACGCACACGCGCGCGCGCACACACACACACACACACACACACTTTTTTTTTTTAAGGCTAGCCTGAAGATAGTGAGATCTCATTTTAAAAAAAAGGCTTCATGGTTTCCCATTATTTACTAAGCGTGGCACCCAAGACCCTTTGAAGGACTGGGAGTGATAGAGTACTACACAGTATGTTGTCTCATTCTGAGGACCAGGTTAGTGTGAAACTCAGAGCAGTTTTCCTGTCTTAGCCTTCTAAATGCTGAAATTACAGGCATGAACTAATATACGGCTTCCCAGCACCACTGGAAAACAAGCAAAAGCCTTTGAGTTCTTGGTGTGCTAACCTCATCCTCCATGAGACCCTCACATAGGGTGGCCAGACTGAAAACATAAAAATACAAGATGCCCAGTTCAAAGCAAGAGGTCCCAAATATTAACTGGCATATGTTTATACTTATCTGTTCCTCCTTTATCTTAAATTCAAATTTAGATAGACATCCTTTAGGGTGTGATAGCACACACATGTAATCCAGTAATTGGGAGGTGGAGGCAGGAGGGTTAGGACTTTAAGATTGGCCTCCACTATATAGTGACCAACCTAGGCTACATGAGATAATGTTAAAAAAAAGTGTTTTATTTGGCATCCTATCCTTGCCAGTCTAACAGCCCTCCAGTGTCTCCTCAAGTTTTAGTGTGATTTAGTGATTCTTTGTCTGGTTTTTGAGTCCGTCTGATGTAGACCAGGCTAGCCCTGAACTCACTATGAGTACAATGAACTCCTGATCCTTTTGCCTACACCTCAAGAGGATGAGGTGACAGCTGTGCTGCCCCCACACCTGGCTTTTGCCATGGTGTTTGATAACCTTTCCACCTGTCCCATATCCACACGATTCTTTGCTACTTTTTCAAAGGCCGTCTACCGACTTCTGGGTAGAGATGTGAGCTCAGACTCCAGAGAGCCTTGTGCCGATTCTGGGCTTGAACCCCCGGTCCTGTTCATCCCAAGATCTTCTCTCAGCTGTTGACTGGATGCCTGCTCTAAGGTGGATGAGACCCTCCACAGATGTGGCCCCTTTCTGTCTGCCTGCCATCATGGAAAGGCCAGAAACTCGGAAGAAATCCGCAGTGGGAAAGTAGTTGAAAGCATGAAGCCTCTGGCATTGCTGTTTGAGTCAGAGATAGATTCAAGCTTTTCCTAGTATTGTGATTACAGCCCCTCTGAAGTACCTGGGATTCCCTAGTCCCCTCACCATGGCTCTATGCCAGTCAGGCAACCGCCACGACACAATCGATATGCAACTTTTTCCAAATGGCTTCTGGTTCTCACTCTCTTACAGCACCCTCCTCTTCTGCCTCCCCCTCCTCCTACTCCTTCATCTCTTTCCCCTCCCCCTCTTCTTTCTCCTCTTCCTCCTCCTCCGTTTCTTCCTCCTCCTGGTTCTCTTCCTCCCTCCTCTTTGTGCTGGCATGCAAAGGCAGGACTTCCCTCGTGACTGTCAATGAATGATCTACTGCTGAGCGACACCTCCAGCCTGTCACCAAGTCTTACTGGACTGGTGTATTTTTCCATTTCAGTTATCGTAATATGAGTACACAATTGGCTTTATTTTTTAATTTTTTGTATTTCTATGATCCAGAACATAACTTCATCCCAAATGTGGGGAGGGGACACATGTAGCACACAGTACATATGTGGAGGTCAGAGGACAACTTTCCAGGGTTGATTCTGTCCTGTCATTTGGGGTCTGGGGATGGAGCTAGGTCACCAGACTTGCATAGCCTTTATCTATTGAGCCATTAACCCATCCCATTTTCTTCCTTTTAAAAAATGTTTTATATTTGGCAGGCAAGATGGCTTGGTGGGTAAAGGCCACCTGTGTGCAAATACAGTGATCTGAGCTTGATCCCCAGAGCCCACATGGTAGAAAGAGGAAAAAACAACAACTTCTGAATGTCCTCTGACCGCCACATGTATGCTGTGACATGTATGTGCCTGTCACCTCCCCATTCTCTCTTGCTTTCTCTCTCTTCTTTCAAATAAATTATTTTAATTCTTATCAGAATATATGAATTATATGTAATAATGGTTTTTATTATGAAATTTTCATACATGTATATAATGCATTTTGATTATATTCACCCTTTTAAAACAAAATCATTCTTTTAAAAAAATGTGTGTGTGTGTGTGTGTGTGTGTGTGTGTGTGTGTGTGAGTGATGGGAATTCATTCTCTCCTTCTTTTTTATGGGTTCCAAGGAACTAAGTCAGGTCTGTCAAGCATGTGTAGCAAGAACTCCCCCCACCCTAAGCCATCTCACTGGCCCCAATTTTCATTTTTTTTTGTTTGTTCTTTTATTGTTTTCATTTTTTTGTTTTTTTAAGAGAGTCTCCTGTATCTCAAGCTGGACTCAAATTCAATAAATAGTTATGGATGATATTGAACTCCTGTCCCTCCTGCCCTAGTCTTCTGAGTGTGGATTACAGACATGATCCACCATGCCTGCCTGACATTTTATTTTTTGTTCTGTTTCATTTTTAAAAAATGCTCAGGACAGCAACTTAATTTCATATTTCACTGAGGAGCTGTGATGTGCACTTTGCCATACACTAATCTGTACTGTCCATCGGGACTGCCCACGTCGACCACGGAACGGGACACTACACTCGTCTGTCTCACGGGGTGGTGTCTTTTGCTAGGAGTCACCTTGCCTGCCCTGGCACTGCAGCCACCCAGAGAGTAGATCAGTCACCATGAAGATCAGTAGCCACAGGTGCTGCAGCCAGGCGCTCTGAACCACCGTGGCCAATGCGTGTCGTTTCCAGCAAGGTCATTTATAAAGGGAGTAGCTGCAGAACAGCCACAAACAGGTTTGGAGAGATGGCTCAGTCTCTAAGAGCATCTGCCATATATGCCTGAGGACCTGCGTTTGAATCACCAGTACCCGCATGGAAAGCCAGATGCTGGGACATAAGTCTGTAACCCCAGTCTTGTGCATGGGGTGAGGGGAAGAGGAAGGGGGCACGGAGTCAGGTGGATGCCGGGAACTTGCTGGCCAGCCAGCTTAGCCAAAGTGATGAGCTCCAGGTTGAATGAATACCGTGGAGAACCAGCAAAGACAACATCTGATGTTGACCTCTGATCTCCACAGGCTCACACGCATGTGTACCCCTATGAACACATGGACAAACCCAGACAATGACATGCACTGCAAGGAAATATGCAAGTGAGTAGGTAAATACATAACAGATTTAATCAACAGTAGTTACATGGATCTTAGTCTGGGTGGGTATTGTTTGGAAGCATTTCTTCTGACACTTAAGCGTTCCTGAAAGGGTTCTGAGTTTCCATTGACTTCAAAGAAAAGGATGCATGAAAGGAAAGCACCTTCTCTCCCCACCTCACAGTCCTTTCCCCAAAGGCTGAGCAGATCTGTCTGATGTTCACATGTCACTCTGACAGCCTGCCTGGGAAGTTGGGCAGTGATGGGTTCAAGAAGAAATGAGGGAAATATATGAAAGTACCTCACAGACCAGTGGAAAGCAGGCAAATCGTCTGGAATTCTTTTTTCATTACTTTGATGTATTTGCTATTTTGTGAGTATGAGACGTTCGTGAGTGCAAGTGTGCTCATGCCGCTGTGTGTCTGTGGAGTGGGTTCTCTCCTTCTACCCTCATGTAAATTCTGGGGATTGAACTCTAGACATCAGGCTTTGTGTGGCAAGTGCCTTTGCCTCCTGAGCCATCTTGCCAGCCCTTATTTTGTAATTCTTACAATATAGATTGTCAGTGCAATTACTGTCCGTCAAGATCGCGCGCACACATGTTCCTTCCTTAGAGCTGCCTTTTTTTTTTATGATTGGCTTTTGTTTCGTTTCATAGGGTGGGAGTGTACACAGCTGCCAAAAGACCAGAGTCCCACAGCTACACTGGAGAGCATTTGAGCTAACTTCATGCTCCCAAGCTGAAATGAGAGAGCAGGAGAAGACAACATAGAGGCAGGGAGTTCGGACACATGGTTGGCTGTAAAGGTTACAGGAGTACAGGAAGCAGAGCAAGAGCGGCTGGTATTCATTTTTATTTTATTGTTATGTTTTCCATTTTCTTGTGGGTATATGCGAGGTGTACATGTGCATGTTGTGTATACATGGAGGCCCGAGGTGGATATTGGGAACCATCCTTGATTACTCTTCTTTGCCAGTTTGGGCTGCTATACCCACCTGACATTTTACATGGGATCTTGGGATCTGAACTCTGGTCCTTTTGCTTATGCTGCAAGCACTTTAACCACTGTTCTCCAGAGCGCTGTTATTGTTGCTGTAGCTGACACAGGACCTCGTGCAGCCTATGCTGGCTGGAGCTCTCTATGCCTGTAACAGGATCTTGAATTTCTCATCCACCTGCTTCTACTTCCTGAGTGCTGCGATTGCAGATTGCGTCATCACACCTGCCTTTCCTGTTGTTTTCTTTGTGACTATACTGATGGAATGATCTGGTAGAGGAAATCTGGATGGTTTAGGAGAGAGAGGAGTCGATGACTTGTGTTCTTGAGTCTGTCAGGGAGAGGGGATCTGATACATGAGTGGAAGCGTTGGTGTCCAGGGACCACGGCAGGACTCACAAGGACCAGCTGTGTGGACCTGAGGACTTTTAAAAATTGTTGATTGGGCTGGGGGATTGAGACAGGGTCTTGCTGAGCAGCCCACGCTGACTCACAGCTTAGGGGCCTTTTCCTTCCGCCTTTCAAGTGTTAGGATTACAGGCTTAGCCCAGCAGATCCAACAGAAGTTCTCCTCCTCCTCTTCTTTATTCTCTTCCTCCTCCTTCTCCTTCTCCTTTTCCTCCTTCTCTTCCTGATGTTTTCTCAGTGAAGAGAGTAGTAGAGTCATCTAGTAAATGAGGGGAGTGGGGGAAAAAAGGAACAGCAAGAGTCCTTCTGAGGTCACAATGGTAAAGGGCCCAGGGAAATGAAGGAGGGTAGCTGGGAAACAGTGGGATGTGACATGGTTTAAAGTGAGCCCAGACAGTCTTGGGTATGCCCATCCCCATGTCATACATGTACCATGTCATATATGTACCATGTGTGAATGGGTATGGTGTGTATGGATGTGTATATGTGAGGGAGGTGTGTGTGTGTGTGTGTGTGTGTGTGTGTGTGTGTGTGTGTGTTCTTTCTGGCTTTCACCAGCTGGAATGAGTGTGGGGGAAGTAAAAGTGGAAAGTTGGATTTAACTGGGATTGTGGCTTTGCCAACCAGGAAGTTGTTTTGTCCCTGAAAATTTAAGCTTGGTGAAGAGGGAAAAGCATTCAAGTGTCCAAGACAGTTAAAAATTTTTTTTTGAAAAAAAAAAAAAAAAAATGCTCCTTCCTCTGGTCTTTGCTTGACTGGCTCCCTCTTGTGGTTCAGGCATTCAGTGCTGTGACTCTTAACTCTTAACAGAGTAATTCATTTCTTTATCTGATCTATCATCTGTCTGTCATCTATATATCTATTATCTATCATCTATCTCTCCATGTGTTCATCTATCCACCTGTCCATCTATTCATTTCTATGTTCATTTATCTGTCCATCCATCCATCCATCCATCCATCCATCCACCCATCCATCCATTCATCCATTCCATCCATTCCATCCATGCATGGCTATGCCTTAAACTATACTAGAACTTCTGTGATGTAAGGTCCATGTTAGAAGAGTTCATTGTTACTTAGCTACTGCATGCAGCATAATAAAGACCACAGAGCATTTGCTAATAGAACAATGAATGTCTCCAGGGTGTAGCTCAGTTGGAAAAGTGCCTGCCTCACATGCATGAAGACCTGAGTTTGATTACCCAGCACTGAATAAAACAGGTATTGATTACACTTCTGTGATCCCAAACTTGGGATCATCCACAGCTAATTCATGTGAGTTTGAGACCAGCCTAGGTAGCATGAGACCTTGTCAGAATAAAAGAAAATAAATGGAAAAAAAATGATGAATGTCTCTAATGTAGATTTCAGGCCTCCACCATTTTATTCATGCTTTTCTACTTTCTTTTTTTACATAAATATGTCCATGTGGCGTGTGTGTGTGTGTGTGTGTGTGTGTGTGTGTGTGTGTGTGTTTGCCCGCATGTGGGTATAGGTACATTGTAGTGTGGAGGCCCAAAGTTGATGTTGGTACCTGTAGCAGTTAGCCTGCATCATTGGTGATAAAAATCACCATCAAATGGCTTAAAGGAACAAGGGGTTTATTCTGTTATGATTGTCCTGTTACAATTCTTAGTCCAGCTTGACAGGAGAGCTCACACCGTCAGGGCCGAGGGAACTGGCCACACCATATCCAAGTAACATCTGAGAGAGGGACAATCCTTACTTGCCAGACCAGCATATCTGGCCAAGTATACACAAGAATGTCAACCTCCTCAACCAGCTCTCTGTATTTTATTCACCTGTTCAGGGCCTAGTCCCACCCACTATGGGCTGGGTCTGCCCCATCAACTAGACAATCTCCTGCAGGTTTGCTCTGGGCTTAACTCAGCTACCAATTATCTATAAATGTACCCAGAGTTCAAACCCTCAACCATCAAGTTGACACATGTACCTAACAATGACAGTGTCTTCCTTCATCTCTCTCCCTCTCTCCATTTATTGAAGAAGACTCTCTTGGTTGAGCCCAGAGCTCATCGGTCAGCTAGCCTCACTGACCAGCTTGCCCTGGGGACCCCTTGTCTCTCCTTCCAAGTGCTGCGATTATAGGCAACAGCTGCCAGCCTTTTGCATGGGTTCTGAGGATCCAAACTTAATGCCTTATGCGGGAAGCGCATTATCCACTGAGTCAGCTCCCTAATTCCTGTGTTAAGTCAGTGGTGGGGAGAAGGAATTGAGAGCAACTCTACAGTAATGTATGCAGTCAATGTGGAGAACCTCTGAGGAAGCTAACACGAGGGGAGAGACTTAAGAAATATGAGTTTATTAAAGCTGAGGGCCTGGTGGCCAAGGGAACCATAGTTGACCCTTAGGTCGGAGAGCATTAGAACAGGAGAGATGGCTTGAAGTCAGAGAGAAGAAGAACAAGTGCCATAGACAGTATGGCAAGGGAAATGTGCACAGCCACCCCTCAGTCACTGACAGACTAAGGGAATTACAGGGACAGTGGGGAGGAAGTCAGAGGTAAGTGAAATCCATTAGGGTGGGGAGGTCATGGGTTTAGGAAGACAGGTTGGAAATGTCTAGCGGTCAGTTCTGGGAATCGCCACATTCCAGCCAGGGAAGAGGAGTCGTTTTACAAATGGCCTGGCTATGGCTGACATCCTGATCTTGCTTTCGTAGAATGCTGCTTGTCAGTTTTCTCTGTCCATACACCACCAAGAGGAAGAAGGTCCTCCCCCATGCTCAGAGCTGCTGGCTAATCCATCCATTCCAGGTGTCCTCTAAGGCCTTCCAAGGACCTGGGGGCAGAGCTGAGGGAGAGGCACACCCACAGGCTCTTGGGCACCAGGCCTTTCAGAAGGAGCAGGAAGGTACCACGAGGACACAGCAGCTTTCTGTTTAGTGTTTACACATCTACGGAGGACGGAAGAGAGGGCCTTGCTCATGCCGCGCCTCCACTCTGCTAAGCTACATCCCCCATCCCTGTTGAGTTTTAGTTTAACTAATATAAAACCTGCCCATTTTAAGTACAAACTTGGTCAGATTTTTAAAATTTATCTTGATACACCACTATCGCCACGATTCAGCCTGAGAACATTTTCACCAGTTCTAAAGTCTCCCTCCCCGCCTTGTCTGTTTCTCCATCTGCACTCTGCCCCAGCCCTGGGCAGTCATGTGTCTGTCTCTATGAGAGTGGCCTTTCCTCAAATTGTTGCCACTAGATTCCTACAGTATAGAGTCTTCTGTGTCTGATTTTAAAATATTTTTATAATGCTTTATTGTGAATAATATTTTACCCATCTGAATGTTAGTTTTGTTTCTCACTTTGGGTTATAATGAATAATATTGCTGTGAATATTTTAGTGCAAGTTTTTATATGGAAATTTTTATACTCAGGGAGATATCTAGAAGCTGAATTCCTAAGTTCAGTAAAGAGCGTGTGAAGGTATGTGGGTATGCATTCGTTACACATGTATGTTCTGTGCATGTGTGTATATACATATGTGGGGCGTGTCAACACTGAGCCATCTCCCTAGCCCTATTTAATCTTTTTTAAAAGTGCCAAACACGGTGTCCATATTCTGGGTTACACTTCGAGTAGCAGCTGCTTGGGAAGCTGGGGCAGGAGGGATGCTTGGAGGAGGGGAGATGCTCCTCATGCCAACGGGTGGGGCACATGGCTGCTCATGCTAATGGGTAAGATAGCCCGGGCAATGAAGCAATATACCAAGAGCCTGTGCTGAAAGGATATCATGAGTTTCTTTCTCAACAGCCTGGCCAATGCTTAGTCAATCTTCTTTTTTTTTTTTTTCTGGGGAGTACCTGGCGAGTGAGGTGTATGCATGTATATTCATATGCATGTATATTCATGTATTGTGCACATGTGCATGCATGCACTCAGAGGTCTGAGGGTGATATTGGATATCATCCTCATTTATCCTCAATTAGTCTTCCACTATAGGCTGTGTCTCTAATCAAACCCAGAGCTCACAGGAACAGCTTGTTTGGCAATCAGCTTGCTCTGGAGATTCCTGGTCTCTGCCTTTCAAGGCTAGAGATTTTTACTTGGGATCTGAGGATCCAAAATCTCGTCCTTTTGCTTGCATGTTAAGTGCTTTAAAAACTGAGCCATTTCCATGGCCCTTAGTCAATATTTTTTTAGTCTTGGCTATCCTGGTAGAGGCATTTTTTTAAAATTAATTTTGTTGAGACAGGGACTCATGTAGATCAGGCCAACTTCAAACCACTGTCACTGAAGTCTACCTTGAACGTGATCTCTTCCCTTTAGCTCCACAATGTCAGGATTAATGATCATGTGCCACCGTGTGTGGCTTCTAAGCATTTATTCTTTTGATGCTATTATCAGTGGGATTGATTTAACTTGTTTTCATTTTTTGATAAGTTTCTAGAAACTCAAATTCTTCTATTTTATTTATTATTGTTTTGTGGGGTGTGTGTTCTATAGCATGTGAAAGTCAATTTTATAGAGCTGGTTCTCTCCTTCTAACTTTATGTGGGTTCTGTGGATTGAACTGGAGTTGTTGGGCTTGCATAGCAAGCACTTTATCAGATGAGTCATCTTGCATGCTCTAACTATTTAAAAAGTATTGATTAATTAGTGTACATATCATGGATTGAATGTGGAATGTCCCCTGTAGGCTCGTATGAAAACATGACCCCCAGCTGGGGGTGCTGTTTGAAAGGTTATGGAAACTTTAGAAGGTGAAGGCTGGCTGGAGAAAGTAGTCACTGGGGTAGACCTCAGGTCTATCCCACTTCCTGCTTTCTCTCTCTGCTTCCTGCCTGTGGATGCAATGCGATGAGCAGCCTCCTACCCTACCTTAACCCCTTCCCTGTCACAGCCTCTTGGAACTATGAGCTAAAATAAACCCTTCCTTCCTTAAATTAGGGAGATATTTTGCTTCTTCCTCATGCATGATAAAATATTTTGCCAGATAAATTTTGTCACAGCAACAGAAGAATTAAAACAATGCGTGTGTGCACACACAATAGGCATGTGCACGTGTGTGCATGCGTATGTACACCATGGTGTATCACAACTTGGCAAAGTCAGTTTTCTGCTTTCACTCTGTAGGTGGCTACAGAGATTGAACTCAGGCTCTCAGGGTTAGTGGCAAACACCTTAATCTGCTGAGTCCTCATTGGGGTTTTAGTGCTAATTTGGTGTCCTATAACGTCAATAAACACACCTACTAGTTGTAATACACTTTTGATATGGGCTTTTACAATTTTTTTATTTATTCATCAATATTTTAATACAGGCACACAGTATGTCTTGAGCATATTCCCCCTGCTTTGACCCCCCCATTCTTCCTCCAATGTATTCCTTCTCCTACCTCCATGCCCTTTTAATATTTTTAAATGTCCTTGGAGTCCCATTAATGCTGCTTCATGCACTGGGTGTGGGGCCCTCACTGTAGAGTGGGCAACCTACTAGCAGCTACACCCCTGGAAAATGGGACTCTTCATCCCCTGGAAGTCTAGCTCCTCAGCTAGGGGGGAGCCTCTCCCCTATCCATGCTGGGTGTTGACTGGCTGGCTCTTGTGCAGGCAGCCACAGCTGCTGGGGGCTCCTGAGTGCCATGCCACGCTATCCAGAGGACAGCACCGCACAGCATCTCTCCTCATCCTCCGGCTCTTACAATCTTTCTATCCCTTCTTGTACCCTGGTCCCTGAACCTTGGGGTAGGGCTGGCTATCCATATTCACTGAGGACTGAGCATCCCACAGTCTTTTTTTTTAACATTTTTTATTATTATTTCCACTCATACAAACTTAATAGGTACACCGGTTCCCTCCCCCCCTCCTCCTCCCCTTGACCCCCCTGCTCCCCCTTCCCTCACCCCTCCCTCCCCATTCTCCAGTGCCTCCCCACCAATCCCCAGAGAATCCTTTAATGTGCATGCCCCCACAGTCTTTTTTCTTCACTTTCATCACTTATGAGTCTTTGTCTTAGCCACAACCCACTGCAGAAAGAAGTCTCTCTGACCAAGATTAAAAACAGCCTTAATCCATGGGTGTAAGAAATATTTACACAACAGTTTGACAGCATGTCCATTTAACAAAACGACAGTAGGTTTTCTCCTTAGGAACATTGATCTCCCCAACTATAGACTTTTGACCAAGTCGATAATACCTTTTTTTTGGGGGAGATGCTGCTGGGGATTGTTTGGGGTGGATTATTCTTTTTTTAATATCTATCTATCTATCTATTTATTTATTGTGTGTGTGTGTATGTGTGTGTGTGTATCAGAGGACACTGTGTATCCCTGTGGAGGATCAAAGGTGACTTGGGGAATCATCTTGGATTGCTTTTACCTCCTTTTTACTTCCATCTGGGATTTCCTAGACTTTGGCCACCAAGAGTGTGGTGCAGGCGGCCATTGTATACCTGGCATTTAAAAAAAATTTTTTTTTATTATTTATTTAATTGTGTGTGTGTGTGTGTATAGATGTGTATAAAACCACGGACGAATTCGGGAACCACCATGGACCACCTCCACCTCCTCCTTGTTTACTCTGCTCCGGGATTCACAGGCTCCGCCCTACCAGGACCAGAAACGCAGGCCGTCCCTGCTTCTGCCCAGCGTCTGTACATGGGGTCTAGGATCCGAACTCAGGATCTTCTGCCTGCAAGGCAGAGGCTTAACCCCTGAGCCACCTCTCCAGCCCTCGGTTGGATTATTTGCAATTTTTTACATGCTTCTTCACTTTGTCTAAGAATCATTCTTTGGGAATGGTTGCTAAATTAATTACACATTGCCTTGTCTGTTCTTCCTTTACTCTCATATAATAAAGATAGCACTCCTGTCTTCCTCAGAGGACTGCCATAAGAACTAAATGACCTAAATGATGCTTAGCCTGGAGCTTATCGCCAGTGCTCACGAAGGGTGGTGCCCCATGCTGTTTGTCTGCATTCATGTTCCATTCCTGTAACAAATGCCTCAGGCACATCTATTTAAGAGACAAGTGGTTTATTTTGGATCACAGTTACACATGTTTTGGTCCCTGTCCAACTGACCCCATTGCTTTGGGTCTATGAGAACATTCGAATGTTCAGCACAGTAAAACTAGTCACCTCATGGCCAGGATACAAAAGACAGAGAAGCCTGGGTGGAGGGTAGGGACTACATTCCCCTTCCAAATCATGGCCCTAGTGGCCTGGATACTTCTTTTCACTAGGTCTCACCTAGCTTCTACCACCAAGCCACGAATGAAACTTTAACTTGTGAGCCTCTGGTGGACATTTAGGATCTAAGCTAGAGCAGTCATAGTGATTCTAAGGAGATAAATGGCGAACAGCTTGGGTTTATCCTTGCCTGTCATGTCCTAGCTCAAATCCACCGACAAGTAATTCCATTTCTTTGAATCTCCTCACAAGCCGGTTGCGACGGTCCTGTCTTCCTGCCAAAATAGTCCCCAAAGTGTGAAACGTGTTAAATTTATTTCATCTCCTCTGATCCCCAACTTCATAGTTGGCCTGCAGACCTATAGACTTATGGGCAATTCAATTAAACATTTAAACCCCTAAAAGTGTAAAATACAAGCAAAGATTGGGCATGATAGTGCATGCCTGTGATTCCCCACACTTGGAAAGTTGAGGCAGGAGGACAGTGTGTTTGAGCTCAGCCCAAACTCCATCGTTCAAGGCTACTGTAGATGATAAAGTAAGACCTTGTCTCAGAAACAGAGAAGGACAAAAGAAAAAGACAAGTAAAATAAAATTATTTGAATATTGAATTAAAATACATTATGGCTAGATTGTTTACTTTGGATGCATTTTGTGATACCTTAGACGCCTAGACATGTACACAGAGTAGGTAGACAGCATGTGTATCCTAGAAACCCAGTCTCAAAAGGTTGTCTCCCTTTGCTGGCTGTGAGGCACAGCTTGACTTTCAAATTGATATGAAAGTGAGTCCTTGTTTTTAGCACTGCTTTTCCCTCTGAGTTACGTGATGTTGAAAATGTAGCTCAGGGCTACAACGACCAATGGCAGAGCTGTTTCTAAGGGAAAAGCATCTGCCTCTCAGCAATCAGCTGTCACCAAGAACCTGGGACTCACAGTGGGGGTGCTGGATACTGCACATCCAATCACAGCAGTCCCTGCTTGTGAAGAAAAAGAAACCCCAAATCCGAAATATATGATTCCACAAAACAAGCGATTCAAAGCCAATGTCTCATAAAAGCTAGAAATCTAGGAATGGTTTTTTTTTTTTTCTTTCTTTTTTTATTACTTTTTTTTAATTTTTTTATTATTTATTCAATTGTACGTATATGCATGTATGCGTGTGTGTATGTGTGTGTGTGTGTGTGTATGTGTGTGTGTGTGCATGTGTGTAGAACCACGGACGAATTCAGGAACCACCATGGATGCCTCCACCTCCTCCTTGTTTACTCTGCCCAGGGATTCACAGGCTCCGCCCTACCAGGACCAGAAACGCAGGCCGCCCCCGCTTCTGCCCGGCGTCTATACGTGGGGTCTAGGATCTGAACTCAGGACCTTCTGCCTGCAAGGCAGAGGCTTAACCCCTGAGCTACCTCTCCAGCCCCTTTTTTTCCTTTCTTAAGGCTTATTTCTTTTTCCTTTTTCTTTTTTTGATATGGGTGTGTGTAGGTACATGTGTCTATGTCTGTCTCTGTGTATCTGTGTATGTATCAGAAGGCACTGCGTGTGCTTGTGGAGGACCAAGGGTGACTTCTTCGGGAATCGCTTTGGATTGCTCTCCCTCTTTTCTTCACTCTGGGATTTCCCAGGCTCTGCCTTCTAGGGCTGCAAATTCAGGTTGATGCCATTTCCACCTGGCATTTTTATGTGGGATCTGGGATCCAAACTCAAGTCCTTTGCTTGTGAGCCAAAGGCTTAACCTCTGAGCCATCTCTTTAGCCCCAAGGCTTAATTTCTAGATGTGATTTATAAGGACTATGTACAGTTTTTTGTGTGTGTGCACTTGCACATTTATGTATATGTAGAAGAGGACATTATATGCCTCTGGAGGCCCAAGGGCGACATCTAGAATCATCCTATAGCTCTGCGTCCTTATTGCTTTGCTGTGAGGATTCCCAAGGGCCGGAAGAGCCTACCTCTGCCATTTCTGCCTGGTATCTTTACATGGGATCTGAATCCAAATTCAGATCCTTCTGTTTGGGAGGCAAAAGTTTTAACCCCTGAGCCATCTCTCCAGCCCTCTAATGAGCGTTTTAATGCATAAAATTAAGCAACCTTGTAACACTGTGTTCTTATACTCTGTCCTTGAGCACTATGTAAAAAAAATAATAAAAAAAATCTGAGCAGCTGAGCATGGTGGCACATGCCTATAATCCTGGCCCTTGGAAGATGAAGACAGGACGGTCAAGAGTTCAAAGTTCTTGGTTATGCAGCAAGTTCAAATATAGTCTGGACTACATGAGACCCTGTCTCAAAAGTCAGGCAGGGGCTGGAGAGATGGCTCAGGGGTTAAGCCTCTGCTTCACAAGCAGAAGAACCTGAGTTCAAATCCCAGATCCCTGGAAGACTGAGCCTGGGAAACTCCAGGGCCAAGTCAAAAGGAGGTAGAGCAATCCAGGATGATTGCAGAAGTCACCCTAGGCCTCCACAGGCACACACAGTGTCCTGTAATACAAACACACATGCATACAAGTCAGACAGACAGACAAACATGCACTCATATGTAGGTGCCAAAGACCACTTGGTATGCATCATTTAACTTTCTGAACTCTGCTTTCCTATTATTCTTTTTCCACAGTGGAACTATATACTGAAAGGATTGTTCCAGAGGTTCCACAGGTGTCCAGCCCTTGACATTGCAACATAACATCATCATCATCAATAGATCAGCCCATATTCATATCTATCTTGGGATGCATGCAGACCATCAGCCATAGATTGGACATGCCTGAATTTTAGACAAGGAATGTGAAGTGCAGAAGTGTTATCTCAATAAACACTAATATATGCCTCCATTTTCACCATTTTAACAATATACTATATAAAGTATGTATATATAATATATGCATATATGTAATATATATGTACTATATACTGGTTGGTGATGTGGCTCAGTGGAAGAGAACTTGTCTAGCCCTGGTTACCATCCCTGGCACCACAAATATTTTACACACACAAATGATGTATGATGGCAGAAGGTTGGTTAGATTTGGATATGTGTGTCAGAAACCATTCAAGCCCCTTAACAAATGGTTCACACGATTACAATCTATGGAGATTAGATGTGGACATATGTGCATCGGGTCCCATTGGAGCCCTTTTATAGATGATCAGACAATTATAATTCACTTCTGCCTTGCTGTGACTTCCTCAAATCCCCTCAGTATTTCTTACAGAGATAGCACCCAGCTATGACACTGTAGAATGTCGCCTCCACCTCCTCTGTTTTAATCTTGGTTGACTCTCAGTAGTTGCTTGCTACAGTCTTCAAGCTACCTAACCAGTACGTAGACTAAGGCTTCAGTGTATGGTTACAGGCTGACTATTACAGTGGGCTTTCTTGTGGCTATGGCTTCAGTCTTACTGTCTCTTGAATTACTTATTACTGTCATTATGAAATCTGCTGATCTTCAGTCATTTCATGGCCAAAACCAATAGTAACTGGAACACAAAGGACAATATAATCAACTCTATTATTCAGAGACTCATTAATTCAAATTCATCCCCAGTTTAGAATGTTCTAGAATTTCCCAGTTGGCTCTGCAATCAAATTTAACTTTGTTCAGTCCATGTCAGAATACTTTGGAAAGAAAGAAAAAAAAAGAATACTTTGGAAAGGAAAAATGATCAAAGAAAGTCCAAGAGGAATGTTCAACCTACTGAAGAAAACAGTCAGATGGAAATACTAGGAACTGAGAGGTTTCTACTCAAACAATCAGAAATCCAGGCTGGAAATGGAACTCAGCTGGTAGATTACATATGCAAAGCCTTGGCTTGGATCCTCAGCACTGTATAAACCAGGCATGGGTGGGGAAGATCATGGGAGGATCAGAAGTTCAAAGTCACTTTGGGCTACAAAACAAATTTGAGGTCACCCTGAGCAACCTACCGAGATCAGTCCGGAAAAAAAAAAAGAAAAGAAAAAGAGAAAGAAAGGAGGAAAGGAAGGAAGAGAGAATCTTAGAAGTATGCATACACACATATTTTGCTGAGCTATTTTCTTCTCTCTCTCTGCTGCAGTCTCGCATAGTTGCTGATAAATGACCATCACACAGCTTAAGGAAACAAGGAGTTTACTTTCTTATGACAGTCTGGTTACAGTTCTCAGTCCAGCTTGAAGGGAGAGCACACACCAATACCAGGGCCGAGAGAACTGGCCACCATCACCACATAACAGCTTAGAGATAGACGATTCTTACTTGCCAGACCAGCATGTCTGGCCAAGTGAACAGAAGGATGCCAACTCTCTCAACCAGCTCTCTGTGATTTATCCAGGGCCTAATCCCACCCACCATATGCTGGGCCTTTCCCATCAGCTAGACAATCTCCTGCAGGTTTGCTCTAGGCTTAACTCAACCAGTAATTCTCTACACATGTGCCCAGAGCTCAAACCCTCAACAGTCAAGTTGACACCTGTGCCTAACCATGACAGTCTCTCTTATTAAAATGGGCTTTGTTAATGACAAGAAAAAGTTCTCATACTGAGTAGGAACTCAGTATGTGTGAGCTAAATGAGTAGGCCTTTCAGTGTGTTATGGATGTCAGTCATATGCATGGGTTCACACTTAAATAAAAATTGTGTGTGCACGTGTGCACACGCCCACATGAGCATGTAGGTACAAAGCCTCTCACTTGTAGTGTTGCAGAGTTAATCTGTACCATTGTCGTACGGCTCTTGCTTCGGAATGGAAGACTGAAACCAGAACACCATGTAGAGGATTAAGGTAGAGTTTATTAGGAGGAGAGAAAGGATGAACTCCAGATATGGAGTGCCATGAGGGGCTGGCGCCCCAGAATTCCAGGGGCAAAAAACTAGAAACAGACTCACAGACCCCAGATGTGGAGTCCCAAGAGGTGCAGGCACCAAAGATGGCTGCCAAAGTAAGGTAAGGGGGAGTGGGGAGGGGAGAAGTGGCTTTTCCCCATTGGTTAGGCAAACCTGGGAAGGATGGCTCTTCTTCATTGGTTAGCTCACATGGGGGGCTGACCTAGTTGATCCCTTGCCCACGTGCAGGTGGGGCTATTTCTGTAAAGGAGAGCTAATCTCCATATCCTTTCATAAGCAAAGGGATGGGGGAAGTGGGCGAAGGATGTGTTCCTGCAGGGTCATCTCAGCAGTGGGGGAGGTGGGGATGACCTTCCAAGACCTTCAGAGACCTTCCCAGCATGGCTCTTCTAAACCTGTCTTACTAGGATTCACTGAGCTGGAGTTAGGAATATGAGAAGTTTGGGCTAATAATGCTTTTTAAAATTAAGAAGAAACAGTGAGATGGCTCAGTGGATAAAGGAGCCCACTCAAGAGCCTGATGACCTCAGTTTGATCTCTGGAAGCCCATGTGGTTGGCAGAAGAGCACTGACTGTCTGGCTCCCATGTGCACTGTGTGGTACATGTGCACAGGTCAGAAGATGTTAGTGTCCTTCTGCATCACCCTGGGCCTGTTCCTTTGAGGCAGGGTCTGCACAAACCTGGAGCTCCCTGTTAGATTCTGGGTTAGACTGACAGCCAGCAAGCTTCTGCCATCCACTGGTCTCTGTCCTCCTCCGAGTTGGGGTTACAGGTCCAAAGCCTGGTTTGTTATGGAGATGCAAGTGCTCTTCACGCGGAGCCATCCCCTCTCAATACAAATTTGAAATTCGTGTGCAGTACTTGGAACACCAAAGCTACAGCTGCAGAGAAAGCGATAGGCCCGCCCTGGGGTTGAGGTGGACAGGGAAGAACCACTGGGCCAGCTAGGAAGCAGTTTCTCATTGGTAGAGAGGCGGGTTACACAGTAGCGCTTCCAATCTCCGACCAGCACTCGTGCATGTACACAGGTTGAACCGGTAGGTATTCAGGTTCTAGAATCTGACTCAACCTTCAGAACAAGTGTGCCGGGTCTTGTGGAGCAAATTAAGTTACCCTCAAGTTCAGGGGCATCTTGTGATGCCGTTCCAATGCCCTTACTAAAAGCTTCTCCTCCTATCCTGACCTGTGGCCTAGAAAGATAATCTAGGCCCTGATTGCAAGTCTAGCATTTTCTCATTGGCTGTAGCCAGGCAGCTTCCACTCTGAGAGTGATACATGCTCATTATGCATGATCCGCGGTCTGGGCTGTACTGATACTGTCTGCTTGTCAGCTCGGAGCTCTGCCTAGGGACATGAAACAAGTTCACTCGCTCTGTAAGGGTTAACAGTCATGATGAAAGTGCCAGCCAGAGAGGAATTAAAGCATAACGATATATGTGTATGAAAACACCACAATAAAGCCATTACTTTGAATGCTACCTTTAAAAATCAATATAAAGAAGAAAAAAAAAAAAAGGCAGACACCCTAGTTACAATGGATGGTGAATTTTGCTGAGAATTCTAGTGTGAAGTCCTGGAGATGAACCCTGGTGTGTGTGGGGGGGGCAACAGGTGGTTGGTTACCAGTGTCCCCAGGAGAGGCAGGGCAAAGGCTCCCGTAGGCATGACAATAGGAAGACACTGGGCCCTGGGGCGGGCACAAGGATGGGGTTGCACGTAAGAGTTACCGTGTGGACTGGTGCGAGCACATCAGTTCAGGGAAAGCAGACTTTCTTGCGACAAGGATAATATCTTCGATTTTCATAACGCACTGCAGAATGACCACACACTTTGCCATCTTTTATCTCAGGGTTTAACCAAATCATAGATAAGACAGGTGAGGGTCAAGAGGTGCAGTGCCTTAACTACTCAGCCTTGGAGGAATGCAAAGCTTCTGCCTTTCCTTCCCTGGTCACAGGGGTGAGGAGGAGTGGGGGAGGGGGTCCAGGATCCCTGGCCAGCCTCACCTGTGCTTCCTAACCTTGGCCTCCGGCTGACAATTCTGCAGACCATCAGGGCGGTGCTGGCTCTGGTTAAGGCTCATAGCATTTGGGACCTGGGGAAGGGGAGAAGGAAAAGGTCTGAGTGTTCTTTCCACCCTCCTGCTCACGTTCCTTCTATGGCGATGCTGGCCTGGGGCACTCTGGGGTGCCTGAGGTCACCTAGTAAAGACTGCTGCAGGCTGGACATGATGTTCCCTGGAAGAGCTTTTGTCCACCACCATATCATCTAGGGGATTTGGAGGCTATCCCCCTCCCCCCAGCCCTGGCTTCCAGAATTCTCTAGCAAAACTGAGCTCTGCTGTGACTTACTTGAACTTTCTCTCCCTGGCTAACTCTGCTCTCCCCTGCCAGGATTTCCTGGGATGAATCCTCCCAAGTACACCACATTCTACCCATCACCTCATGGTTTGCTGGGAACCCAACGAGATCGTTCTCTCTCCAGCTAGTAAGTTCTCTGCTGCTTACGACCTCGAGAGGCTGCAGAGGGAAGAAGGAAAGATTCAGAAGTGCATGGTGCCGATTCATTTGTGCGTTCTTCTTCCAGCGAAGACTGATTCAGAATCAGGTCCACACCATGTTCTATACTCAGTGCAAGCCAGAAAGCCCATCTCTGAGGGCTCTGGGGAATCACCCAGGTGTTCAGGTGGTGGGGGAGTGGGGGGATGGCTGGGTTGGCAGTATTGGCTTGTTATCCCAGACACTCAGGAGGCTGAGGCAGGAGGATAGAAAGCTTGAGGCCAGGCTGGAGAGGTGGCTCAGGGGTTAAGCCTCCGCCTTGCAGGCGGAAGGTCCTGAGTTCGGATCCCAGATCCCACGTATAGACGCCAGGCGGAAGCGGGGGCGGCCTGCGCTTCTGGTCCTGGTAGGGCGGAGCTTGTGAATTCCCGGGGCAGAAGGAGGTGGAGGCGTCCATGGTGGTTCGCGAATTCGTCCGTGGTTCTACACACACACAGACACACACACGCGCGCGCACATACACACGCACATGCACAGTTTAATAAATAATAATAAAAAAAAATTAAAAAAAAAAAAGAAAGCTTGAGGCCATGGTGGTTCAAGGCCAGTCTGTGTACTGTGAGGCTCTATTTCAGAAAAGAAAAAAATGAATGAACACAAAACACAATTAGAACTGGGGTGTATTTCAATAGTAGAGCCCTTGCTTAACATACATGAGGCCCTGGGTTCAGTCATCAGTACATACACACACAGGCACACGCACACGCACACGCACATGCACACGCACACGCACAAAACACAGGCACACTTGTGCACCAGAGAGGTAAATGAAACTCACACAGAAAGAATGAAGACAACTTATTGGTGGCTATATGTGCTCTTAGGTGCTCCACAAGTGTCAGGGAAGGGAGTTGATTATCAGAAACCAACACCTGCCCATCACCTTCACTTTATTTCTGAGGAGACTAAAGCCAAGAAAGGCAAAATGATGCTCTCCACTGCTTTTGTTGTAGGCTGACTCTCTTTCTTTCTCTTTCTTTCTCTCTCTCTTTCTCTCTCTTCCTTCCTTCCTTCCTTCCTTCCTTCCTTCCTTCCTTCCTTCCTTCCTTCCTTCCTTCCTTCCTTCCTTCCTTCCTTCCTTCCTTCCTTCCTTTCCTTCTTTCCTTCCTTCTTTCTCTGAGATGAGATTTTATGCTATAATCCAGGCTAGTTTGAGGCTTACTTTGTAACCAAGGCTGGCCCCAGACTCACAGCAACCTTCTGCCTCAGCCTCCCAGGTGCTGGGTTTACGTGAGTGACAGGCGAGAGAGCCTTCACTCGCACCCCTCACACAAATACAGTTCTGCTGGAATTTGGAAGAGTCATGCCCCGCAATTTTCTTTCTTCTGAGAAAAATGAATATTCTATGGTGTTTTCTTAAGTTTCTTTTCATAACCACCTCTGACTCAGGAAACTTTAGACATTATTCCTCATCACCTTCTCCAAAGACATCTCAATACCAATGTGTGGATAGATCTGCTTCACCTCAATACTCATAGAGGAACATCTTTCCTAGCTTCCGAGAGCGAGCATCTGCCCCCTTGGGGGCGATATTGCCCTTGTGGAGGATGAGTAGGCAGGAAAGCTGCGATGGGGTCAGATTAAGTCCTTAGAATTCTGAGACACAGAGTAAACAATAGGGAACCACAGTCTGTTCTTGAGCAGAAGGAGGTGGTGGGGTGGGAAGAGAGAAAGCATGCCCGTATCCACTAATGCCAGCTCTGCTCCAGCACCACAGATCTGCAGACCCCTCCGGATGCTGTGCTGAGTTACAGGAATATTTGCTCTTTTCGTCATCCTACGAGACAGATAGAGGCGTTGCTCTCCTTTTACAGATAGGGAAACCGAGAAACGAAAGTGTTTTTCCTGTGGGCATGCAGTGGTGATGTACCTGAGATCCAGACGTGGGTGGCCATGCAGCAGAATCGATTCTCTCAGCTGGCACCGGACTTGAAAAGTGGAGCTGACGGCACAGAGATGACCTTCCTTCAGTCTGCGCCTGCTGAGGAGGCCATGAACACGCGTCACCTTGAGATAGCTCTACCAGAAGCAAGGGCTACAGACCGGAACCAGAATCCCAGTGGACCCCCTCAGCCATTTGACTCTGACATTCCTGATTCCAGCAGAACTGTATTTGTGTCAGGGGTGGGAGGGAAGGCTTTCTCACCTGTGACTTGTGTAAACAGGAGGGTCTGGCTGGTCTGTGCCCATGTTGTACGCGTTACATGGTGTTATGGTTTCATTTCGATGTCAACTTGACAGTTGCAGACTGTTTGGGGGCAGCTGTGGAAGGTTAATGGTTGGAATGGCCCCTGAACAAGCCTGTAGGTACTTGACTGATTGCTGTGGAGAACCCAGCCCAAGTGAGTGGTACTTTCCAGTGGTGGACCAGATAATAGGAGGTGCAAGGAGGAGGGACTTGCTCTTCCCTGATCCAGTGTCGACTTGCTGTGGAGTCCATTCTACGTGCACGTTGTTCGCCTTTAGAGCATCATGGCCTTCTTGGTTGCTGCTGCTGCTACCTCTGTCCTTGGCTGACTTGGAGCTTCACCTTTTCCATCACGTTGTTGCTGTTCCCGCTGCCTTTGGAGCCTGGTCTCTAGGCCTTGCTGCTGTTCGCTGTTCATCGCCGACGCCGGAGCCCGGCATCTTCAACCCTCCGGAGGAGCAAAGGCTTGAGACCCTCTCGGATCTTTAGGCTTTGTGGAACATTCCAGCCAGGAAGGAGGCTGCTGCGGGCAGCTACCTTGAAGGACACTATTTTTACTGTGAGTTATTTCTTAATAAACTTGTATATATACATATACATATATATATTTTTATATATTACAGTCTATAGATTCTGTTTCTTCAGAGAACCCTGACTAATACACAGGGAGAAACAACACAATGCAGGGTTCATGTTGGCTGCTTTCAACAAAGACAGAGATCCAGCATGCCTGCTAGCACTCAGGGTGTGGAGGCAGGTAATCCTGAATGCAAGGTCAGCCTGGGCTATACAGTGAGATTGAGGCCACCCTGGGCTACACTGCTGCTTTAAGCAAGCAAGCAAGAAAGCAAGCAAACGAAACCTCAAAGTGTAGGGGGAAGGCATGTGAGCACAAGTAAAATTGGAAAGGCAGTGAAACCAAACACATACTGTGCTAAGAGTTACACAAAATACAAATATTTGTTAACTCTTCATGTAAGCACTAATAATGTCCCATTACTATTCTTACTCCTCTTAGTTTTTCCTGACTGCATTTTTTTTTAAATCACCAATAAGTGAAATAGTAGTTTGCCATTGTTTATTTCAGTTGTTCTTTTTCTTTTCCCATTCTCGTATGTATTAGGGGTTGGGGGTGTGTATATTTGTGTATATATAGACATTTGTGTGTGCAGGAGTGCTTGTGTCAAATGGAGGCCTGAGATTGAAGTTGGGACTCTTCTACCTTATTGCTTTGGAGACAGGGTCTCTAATCAAACCCAAAGCTCAAAACTAGAGAGATGACTCATCAGGTAAAGGCTCTTGTGGACAAACCTGCTGTCATAGTTAGGCACAGGTGTCAACTGACAGTTGAGGGTTTGAGCTCTGGATACATTTGTAGAGAACTAGTGTTTGAGTTAAGCCCAGAGCAAACCTGTAAGAGATTGTCTGGCTGATGGGGAAGACCCAGCCCATGGTGGGTGGGATTAGGCCCTGGAATAAAATACAGAGAGCTGCTGGAGGATGGGAGGGAGAAAGGCAGGAAGCACCAAGAGAGCAGAAGGGAATGAAAAAGGGTGAGAGGGAGAGGGGTAGGAAGGGGGAGAAAATGCAATGGGGGATGACGGAGGAAGGGAGAAGGGAGGGAGAAGAAGGGGATACTTATTGAACTTATATGATCAGGCAAAAAAAGGTAAAGGTAATAAAAAATACAGAGAAATGGTTGAGAAATTGGCATCCTTGTGTACACTTGGCCAGACATGGTGGTCTGGCAAGTAAGGATGTAGAGATGGTGTGGCCAGTTCACGTGGCCCTGGTGTTGGTGCAAGCTCTCCCGTCAAGCTGGAGTGAGAACGGTAACTAGACAATTGTAAGAGAAAATAAACCCCTTGTTCCTTTATGCCCTTTGATGGTGATTTATCAGCAACTATGCAGGGGAACTGCTACACCTGGCCAGTAACGTTCCATCCCTGGAGGCCACGTGGCAGAAGGAGAAGACTGACTTCCTAAATAAGTGCCGACTTCCTCCTCCACTTCCTGTGGCATGTGTGTTCCTTATCCTCCCTCTCAATAAGCAAACAAACAAATAAGCAAATAATCTATAAAAATTACAAATCAAGCCCAGGGCTGGGAAATGACTCAATAACAAGCAAATGGAACGGAGTTTGGATCTCCAGATCCCACAAAAAATGCCGAGAGGGTGTGGCAGCCTGCTCATATTTCAGCCCTGGAAGGCAAGGCCTGGGAATCCCCAGGGCAAGCTGGCTGGCCAGACTAGCCCTAATGGTGTGCTTTGTATTTAATTGGAGACCCAGGCTCATGACAATAAGGTGGAATAGTGATCAAGGAGGATTCTCCATATTACCCTTGGAGCCTCCACAGCATACACACTCACATGCACTTGTGTATATACCCATGTGTGTACACACACACACACACACACACACACACACACACACACACACACACGCCCTGCATACATACACATGAAAGAAAAAATATCAAACCCTAGTCTTGTTAGTCAGCTCACTCTGAGGATTCCCAGTCTCCACCTTCCAAGGCTGAAATTGCAGGCTGACTGTCCCGCACACCTGATATTTTATATGGGATCTGGGGATCAGAACGCATGTCATCTTGCTTGTGTGACAAGTGCTTTTAGTTACTGAGTTGTCTCCCTGGCCCATGATAGTTTCTTTTTGGAAAAAAGTATTTATTCATTAAGAAACAGAAAATTGAGAGGTAAAGAGAGAAGGAGAGAGAGGGTACAAGCATGCATGTCATGGTGGACAGGTAGAGGTCAGAGGACAATCTTCAGGAATCAGTTCTCTCATTCTACTGTGTGGGTTTTCTGGGGACTGAATTCAGGTCTCCAGGTTTGTGAGCAGTTGAGCCATCTCACTATTCCCTTGCCCACCACGATTATTTCTTAAAACAAAATTTTGACTCATACAGATCTACCAAGCCTGCCATTGTCTGTAATTTCTTCCCACAATTATCTTGGACTCTAGAAAGAAGTCCAAGACAGCAGTTTTCTGGGAGAATGAACTAAATCCTAAAGAAATTCCTGTTGGGCTGGAGAGATGGCTCAGGACTTAAGTCTCTGCCTTGAAAGCAGAAAGCCCTGAGTTCAGATTCCAAGTCACATGTGAAAATGCTAGGCAGCAGCGGCCTGCACTTCTGACCTTAGAGGGAAGAGCCTGGGAAACCCCAGAGTGAAGTTGAGAGAGAGAGAGAGACAGAGACAGAGAGAGAGAGAGAGAGGCAGAGAGAGAGATAGAGAGAGAGACTGATACTCCTCTCCAAATCTGTCTTCTTATTGCTGTCCTGCCTGTGTGTTAGGTGCTGTGGTGGGTGCTCAGATAAAGAAAGGAACAAGACATGGTTCTTGCCTTGAAACAGCAGGAGAGACAGATATGTGTGTAACTCACTGTCACACACTGGATGTCAACACCTAGCCCACGGGTGCCAGGATACTTTCACTTATTTTTGTAATAACACACACACACACACACACACACACACACACACACACACACACACAACAAAGCCTCATGTAACCCAATAGGCTGGCCTTGAATACACTGTGACCTTGGTCCTCCTGCCTTTACCTCCTGAGTGCTGGTTTCCGGATATTTTTAGCTGGAGACATGCACATGCTGCTCTCAGCAGGAATGTTTTCCTAGCTCCTTGGCATGCTGACTTCTGTAGCACAGGATGTAGCACAGGAATCCTAACCCCTCACAGGGACACCAGTGAAGACTTTCTGTGAGGATTGAATAAACAGGCTTGAAGGATTAGCATCAGCTTGGCTGATGCTGTCTCCGATGAGGCTTCTTCACTTCTTTGGCTCAGTAGGATATGGCTCCCTAGTCAGACATTTTTTTTTTAAAGTGAAGCAATTGTGACTACTGTAATGGTCTAAAACTAGTTACCTCCTCCTCAAGATGGCAAGCTGTCTTAGGGTGGGGGAACACAGGGTTCATCCTTTTATTTCCATCAATCTATGTTTACAAATCCAAAGATAGGTGAGTGGGTGGAAGGTTGGATAGGTGTATGGATGAATCAATAGATGGACAGATGAATGAGTAGATGGATGATCAGATGTATGAATGAATGGCCAAAAGGAAGAATTAGCAGATAGATGGAAGGATAAAGGGATTTGTGGATAGATGGATGGGTGAATGAATGGGTGGCATGATGCATAGCCAAATGGGTGAATGGATGTGTGGATGGATCCACAGGTGAATGAATAGATCCACAGGATGAATAGATGCCTTCCTGTGTAGGTAGGTGAATGAATGTATGGGTAAATGGATGATTAGTGGGATGGATGAATGGACTGATGGATGGACGGATGGATGGATGGATGAATGAAAGGAAGGGAGCTTACAGTAGTTAGCAATGCCTAATGGAGGTGAATAGACAAATTGGATAAGATGATTAAACACTCATAGAGCTGATGAATGTGTTGAGTTGTGAAGAACAATATAGAAGAACATCTCTTTTCAAATTGCTTACAGATCACCCGAAAATGCAGGTTCAGCATGTCTGGAATGGGGTACGACATATTTTTTGTTTCTGTGTTTTGAGACAGGGTTTTGCTAGGCAGCCCAGGCAGGTGTAAAGTCACAGTGATTTTCCTACCTCAGTCACCAAAATGCTGAGATTATAGAGTCATGATCCAGGTGTCCAGCCACATTACATGTTCCTACCAAGCTCCTGGTGATGTTGCAGCTCATGTGCATCAGACCAAACTAGGCACACCAAAGATGTTTAGGAGTGTATGTGTAGGACCGTGAAGAAGCAGCTAGGAAGGACAAGGATGATCCAAACACGGATCTGCTGTGAAATCTGCTGGCCTGGTCACATGGACTGGGCAGGAGTGTTAGCAGCAAGGAAACAAGGTGAAGAGAGAGGGGAGAACGCAGGGCAGGATCTGGGAGGGGAAGGGAAACTCAAAACGACAGCAGGCTCCAGAAGCCCAGAGCTGGAAGGCAAGAAAAAAAGCTCATGTTCCTGAATGTCCGCACATCTGCCTATCTTGTGAGCCTTGTCTACTACACCTGTCTATGTCGACACCTGTGTCTGCCTGTTCCCCCAGCTGTATCTACACCTGTGCCCGCCTGTCTCTCGAGCTGTGTCTACACCAGTATTTGCCCATCTTCTCGCTGTGTCTATATGTGTGTCCGCCTGTCTCCTGAGCTGTATGTGTACTAGTATCTGTCTGTCTCCTATCTGTGTCTATACCAGCATCTGCCTATCGCCCAGCTGTGTCTATAACTGTGTCTGCCTGTCTGTTATACTTCATTTTGTCTCACAGATTCCCATGGACGAGGAAATGGACATGCAGGAAGTTGCCCATTCCCAGAATGCCAGACTCCAGAAGCCCTAAGGTTGAAGAGAGGAAAGCACTGTAGATGGCTGTCGAGAAGGTTCCGTGGCCACACCAAAAGAAGAGCAATGCAGCGAAAAGCAAGAAGGCAGGGAAGACAGGAAGAGGAAACAGAGAATGCTTTATCAATGTCTAGAAGAGAAGAAAGCTCTTTATTTACATTCTAACAGATTTTGTCTCTTGCCATAAAAAAAAAAATTGCAGCATCCTTGAACCATGCATTGTGTGTGTGTGTGTGTGTGTGTGTGTGTGTAGTGTGTACTAAGAGGTCAACTTTGGATATCATTCCCCAGGACCTGTCACCTGTTTAATGAGATAAGATCTTTCTTTGGGACTTGCAGTTTCGCAAGACTAGTTGGCCAATGAGGGCCAAGGATCCCTGTATGTCCGTCTCTCTAGCAATAGAGTGTAAGAGCATGTCACCATGCCCAGCATTTTCATGGGTGCTGGGGATTGAACTTAGATCCTCATGTTTACATGGCAAGCACTTTACGTCCTGAGCCATCTTCCTAGTTCCCTTCAGTTGCTGTTAGATGTTTTTGCTTTATTTTTGTGTGTGCATCTGCACTCGTGTATGCGTGTATGTGTGTGTGTAAGAGGCCCCTTGAGTGTGTACGCCTGTTGAGGACCAAGGTTGCCATCTGAAAACATCATAGATTGCTTCTACCTCCTTATGGCTTTGCTTTGGGGTTTCCCAGGTGCCACTTTCCAGGACCAGAATTACAGGCTGACACTGAAGCCACCTGGCATTTTTACATAGGATATGGGGATCTGAACTCAGGTCTTTTTGCTTAGGAGGCAAAGGCTTTAACTCCTGAGCCATCTCTTTTCAGCCCTGTTAGATTTTTTATTTATTTCAGAGAGAGAGAGAGAGAGAGAGAGAAAGAATGAGGTAGGACTCTTTCAGCAGTCATTTGTTTCCTTCCATGTGGGCTTCTGGGTATCAAATTCAGGTTACCAGATTTGCAAGTAGGCACCTTTCTCATTGAACTATCTCATTGGCCCTTGTTAGACTTTATTTTTTTAAAAAGGGTCTTCCTATGTAGCCCTGGCTGGTCAGGAGTTCACGATCCCTGCCTCAGTTTCCTGAGTGCTGGGCTGCCCAAGTCACCACGTCCTAAGATGGATTCTTTTTCAGCTACTTAGCGAAGGCTCCCTCTACTACCCTTACTATTTAATGCTCAACAGAGACCATCTGTCTAATCTCCAGGGATCACAACTTTAAGAAACATCAAAACCAAAATATGCTTGTTTTAAGAATGATGTTGATTCGCTTTATTTGTAATTAGCTGTGCTATCCCCTCCCTCCCTCCCCCGTGGCTTCATGATTCATTTGGTCTCCTTTACTGATGACATCTTTTTAAAATATCTGCATTCTATAAATAGCTCTGTACAAGCTAGGAACTAGAGGGAGCTCCCTAAGTAAGCACCATAAACTGTTCTATTGAAAGTCGAAGTGACAGCATGCTGGTTAGTGTGACCCGCAGGAAGCTTTTAGGGAGGAGAAAGGTAAACAGACCAGCATACCCCAGGAGAACCATCTATGTGGGTAAAGAAATCATGGAGATCATGAGACAGGCAGACATAGGTGCACATGTGGAAATAGTGCCTGGGACCCTAATTATAAACAGATAACTGCACAAAGGAGATTAGTAGGCATTACCAGCTGAGTTCAATACAAAACCCACTGAAGCACTTTGTAGAGCTCCAGAGAAATCTTTTTATTCTTTTCACTTAAAGTGGGCATGTGATGAAGGAAAATGTTAGGATAGTTGTATTTATTTGTGTTTATTTGGTGTGATCCATGTAACATGCTTCTTTTGGATTAGGTGTCACTGCAGATACTTTATGCAAGTGTAAAGCACTTGTCTTTGCCCATTTTTTGTTGCTGTGAGTGGGCATCTTATGAAGACAAGAGGCTGGGAAGTTGGACAGCATGGCACTGGTGCTGGATCTGTGAGGTTGTAGTTTGTGGCCATGTGGAGAACAGCAAATGGGCATGCTTGGAAAGGCCCTTGCTTCAGAGAACCCACCCGCTCTTAGAGTAGCTGAAAGGAAAACGAACCCATTCACTTAAGAATATCTCGTAAGGATTCCATCACCTCATGAAGGGCTCATCTTTCAACACGTCACAATGACAGTTCAATTTCTTCTTTTTATTTGTGGGGTGTGTGTGTGTGTGTGTGTGTGTGTGTGTGTGTGTGCGCGCGCGCGTGCGCACATAGTGTGCCTGCTATGATGGACATGAAGAGGTCAGAGGACAATTTTGTGAGGCGGATTCTTTCCTTCGACCTTTGTATGGATGCTGGGAATCAAACTCAGGTGGTCAGGCTTGTGGGCTTGTACAGCAAGCGATGTACAAGCTGTGCCATCTCACCGACTAAACAATTTAGTTTCCACATGGATTTTGTTGGGGAGAAACCACAGCTAAAACCACTGTACCATTTGACATTATTGCGGTCCCCGTTTTACAGCTGAACTAAACACAGCTTTAAGTCAGGGCCAAACCTGAAGCAGCATATAGTTCAACTGGGACGCGGATGACCACACAAGTTAATAGGTACGTGGGAAGCCAAAGAGAAGAAAACAAGGCTGCAACCACCTGAGGTAAGGTAGGTGACATACTGTCGCAACAGCAGAAATAGGGTCACAAGGTAGCCCAGTTGGTAAAGTGCTTAGTGTACAAGCACCCCAGAACCCACATAAATAAACCTGAGTGTGGTGTCGCAACAGCAGAAATAGGGTCACAAGGTAGCCCAGTTGGTAAAGTGCTTAGTGTACAAGCACCCCAGAACCCACATAAATAAACCTGAGTGTGGTGGCATGCACTTGTAACTCTAGGGCTAAGGAGGCAGAAACGGGTTTGTTAATGGTCTGTATGTGAGTTGCCTTCTGCAGGCTTGGTGTTTGAATCCCTGGGTTGATGATAGTGTTTGGGAAGGTTGTGAGTCCTTTAGGGGGTAGAACCTTGCTGGAGGAAGGCATGTCACAAAGGGCAGGACTTGAAGTTTTCAGCCCTGTTTGCTCTGGCAATTTGTTTCTTGCTCTCTCTGCCTTCATGACGACTACTGTGACCTGAACCACCCTTCAGTATCTGCTGCCCGACGTGCCCCTTTTCGCCATAATGGACTCTATCCCCATCCCCAGCCATAAGCCAAATAAATCTCCTTTTCTCCTCTTAGATTGTGACTGAGCTCTGTCTCAAAGCAGAAAAGGGAAAATAACTACAACACAATTAAGAAGCCTATCCTACCAGCAAGCTGCAGATCAATGAGAACCCTACCTCAGAAACAAGGTGGATGGCTCTGTATACCCACATGAACATGCATGAACACACACACACACACACACACACACACACACACACACACTCAAAAAAGAGACACAAATTGAGAACTCACGTCTCCCAAGCTTCAATTCACTGTTCTTTTTGTCCTATGCTGGGGAAGTAGAGATCCAAGGGTGATTTTGGGAATCACCCTGGATTGTTCTACCTTCTTTTGGCTTTGCTCTGGAATTTCCCAGGCTCTGCCTTCCAGGGCCAAAATTACAGGTCGCCACTATTTCTGCCCAGCATTTCTATGTGTGATCCAAGATCCAAACTCAAGTCCTTCTGCTTACAAGGCAAAGGCTGAATCCCTGAGCCATCTCTCCAGCCCCTAAACACCAGACTTTTAAAAACAAAAGTTTCGTTCCCATCCTTCACGTCTTTGCTACATGTTGCACATGCCATTTTTGCCCGTGCCCACCAATTGGCTGATTTTCATCTTGTTTTCACTGCCAGCTGGGAGCAACCTGTGGCCAGTCACAGTGTGTGCTTTGCCTCTTTCTGTATGTGTGGGATCTAAACGCAGTTCCATGCTTGATGAATAACTAAATGATGGAATCTCTTATGGCTGGTGAAATTCCAAGGAGGGGAAGCTTGGTCTGGAGCTGCCAGGCCGGCACCTGCCTTACTGGAGGATCCTCCCTGTCATAGTTCTTCATAACTGCAGGCTGAGTGCTGTTTGCTCTGGGTTTGGCACCATGCCAGGAAGCTGTGCCAGGAGGATTTCTGCAAAACGTCCTAGATTTTCTGTTTTTTTTTTTTTTCTTACAGTTTGTCTCTTCATACAGGCAGCAGGAGCTTCATATGCTTTCTCTCTGCTTATCACATGCAGTGTGTTTGAATGTTTAAGTTGCGTCTACGATGGGAAAACTTGCCATGGAGCCCGGTGAGGTGGCTCAGCAGGCAAAGGCACCTGTGAACAAACCTGGTGACCTCAGTTCAGTCCCCAAAGTCCATGTGGTGGGAGGAGAGAACTGACTTCCAAAAGTTGTCCTCTGACTTTCTCTACCCGTGTGCATGCTATGCCACGATGCACCATGCACCTCCTTTCTCTCTTCCTCACCTTCCCTCTGTCTCTCTCTCAAATAAAAATTTGTAAAGAAATCCCAATAGTAGTAATTTATTTTGCTGAACTAAATTAACAATTCACTAAGCATTTCTCATGTATTAGGATCTTATGTCACTTATCTTGTGTGTGTGTGTGTGTGTGTGTGTGTGTGTGTGATAGTTAATTCTGCATGTCAACTTGACACACCTGGCATTAACTAAGATCAGCTGAGACTACTTGAAGAGATTATCTGGATCAACATTTACAATACAAAGACCAGCCCTAGATCCAATTGGAACCTCCCTAGATCTCATTGGAGCCTCCCGGTATCAGATCAGATAAAAGGAACCATATAGAACAGGAAACTGGAAAGAGAAGAGAGACTCTCCAGGAATCCTCCAGCCTTCAGCCTTCAGCCTCATGGATGGGAGTGACTTAGCCTGACTCTAGCTTCAGCAAGCCAGCCATGCCACCTCGGCCATGAAAGTCTGTGTCCCCTCTGGAACCGTAAGATGAATACATTTCCCCTTCTCTCTTAATTTATTTGACTGTGGGCGTTCTCTCACAGCAATAGTTAAGAGTAACCGTTACAATGTGTGTGTGTGTGTGTGTGTGGCGCGCGGTGCACATGTACATGCATGTAGAGGTCAGCAATGGGTGGCTTCCTGAATCATACTTTGTCTTTTTCTTTCTTTCTTTCTTTCTTTCTTTCTTTCTTTCTTTCTTTCTTTCTTTCTTTCTTTCTTTCTTCTTTCCTTCTTTCCTTCTTTCCTTCTTCTTTCTTTCTTTCTTTTTTCTTTCTTTCTCTTTCTTTATTCTTTTCTCTCTCTCTTTCTCTCTCTTTCATTCTTCTTTCACTCTTCCTCCCTCCCTCCCTGCCTCCCTCCCTTTCTTCCTCCTTTTCTTCCTCCCTTCCTTCCTTCCTTCCTTCCTTCCTTCCTTCCTTCCTTCCTTCCTTCCTTCCTTCCTTCCTTCCTTTCTTTTCTTTCTTTCTTTCGATTGGAGCTCACTGAACCTAGAGCCAGGTATTACAGGTGTGCTGCCCCATCTGGCTTTGTGTGGGTACTTGAGATCTAAATTTGGACCCACATTCTGGTGTGGTAGACACCTTATCTACTAAGCTATCTCCCTAGACCTTATTACCTCTCTTAATCTTCAACGCATCCCATGGAGAAAGGTGTTTTTGTCTCTATTTTACAGGTACTGATAATGAAAGGTAGATGAGACCAAGTAATTGGCCTGACACTGTGTAGCCAGCATGTGGTGAAAACAAGATCCTCCCCTCATGCGTGGCATGTCCTAGCCAAAAATTATGCTCACCTTTCTCTGCATGCCGCTTCTCCAGGCAGAAGAGAGAAAATATCACCACTTTACAAAATCAGGGCTGGGAGGAACAGTCTGTCCATGACTGCTATTTTTGACTAAATCTTAGTGACATACATTTGAATGACAGCAGACTCATTGAGTTGTCAGTGTTGAGTTGAGAAGAAGGTAGGCTGTTAATAAATCTATCCACGAGCTTAGGACAGCATCAGCCAACTTCAAAGGCATCTCAAATGGGGTGGGGGTTGTCGCTGAGATTCCTTTTCTGTTCTCTGTTGAGCCTTCCACATCTAGAAGAAGTATTCACTCATTCAATCAATGAATCAAGTGTCTGCTTCTATGCCAGGGCAAGTGCTTAGAATTTGGTATCCTGGACAGATGCATTTTGTTCTTATGGAGTTTGCATCTAAGTAATGATGGTTTGATGTTCTGGCCAGGACAACTGAGCTGGGATGTTGACCAACTAAACAGTGAGCTGGGAGGGAGGACCAGAATGGCGAGATCAGGAAGGATGGATGCTGTCAGAACAGGTGACGGAGACCTGGTGATCAGATCAGATTGCCATTTAGCCTTGTGACCCCGGGTCAGAAAGCAATAAACAAACAAATAAAAAGCACCAAAACTGTTCTCACAATTGCAATAAGCTGCCTCTAAAAAAACACGGAGCGCCCATTGCTGGAGGTGTCCAAGCAGAAACTCTGTCATTTCTAAGTGTTACCTTACAGAGAGGCTATAGAGCTGGGGCAAAAAGTGTGGATCCTCACGGGTGGCCTGGTCATCACGACTTATTCCCTGCATGGCCTTAGGCCAGTTACTAAGCCTGTTTCCTCTGAGGGATGCTGTGGGATTGCAAGTTGACAGCTAGAGAAGTCAATGGTCTGCATAAATATTACTGGTGTTTCTACAAAGCTGGGAGTCAGGGGAGGGCATCATGTACTGGTTCATGTACGTGCTACTGTGTTTCATTTTTGGTCTCTTTGAATCCATTTTACAAAATAGTCCAGAGGTTCAGAATTTCTACCCAATATACTCTAACCGGGGAAGAGCAAGAGGACCATGTGGGCTCCTAAGACTACTCAAAACTGGGTTTTATTTTTTGCATGCACGTGTTGTATGTGGGTTGATGTATCTGTGTGGATATGCATGTAAGAGTGCACTTGAGTATGTGTATGGATGCTTACTTGTGTGCACAAATTTGAGTGTGTAGGAAAAGCACTGGAGTTTGTATGACTGTGGAGATCCAAGGGAGTCATTTTGGATTGCTTTGCCTCCTTCTTGCTTTTCTCTGGGGTTTCTCAGACTCTGTCTTCCAGGGCCTGAATGGCAGGTCACTGTCATATCAGCCTGGTATTTTTAAGTGGGACCTGGGGAATCTGAACTCAGGTCCTTTCTGCTTGCAAGGCAAGGTTTTAACCAAACCCTGAACCATCTCCCCAATCCAGAAGGTGTTTTTTTGGAGGTGCTTCTAGTACCTGTCCTTGCTGAGCCAAGGGGGCTTCACACTTGTTTTGCCCTGAGGTCTTCGCTCGCTTCATCTGCGGACAGCCACACCTGCCACTTTTCCAGGGCATTTGCATTTTCCAGAGCAACATCTTCAAACTTGAAGATAAAAGGAGGAAAGAGGGGCTGGGATGGTGGCTTGGGGGTGGAATGATTGCCTACCAAGCTGCTTGTCCTGACCATTGAAAGAGAAAAGAACCAGGGTCGTGCTCTAACAGCCCCAATCAAAGGCAGGACCTAATAAATACCCCCTGTTAGGAACAGAGAGGGCCCCCAAGATCTTCCTGAATAAAGAGGGCTCTGCCAATGTTATTTGATTTTTCCTCTTCCTTTGCCATGGAAAAATTCCACTCCCACTAGCAGCTTTACTGGCTCAGAGCCAAGAGGCAGGCAGCCTCTTTTCCTGCTTCTCTGGACACAGAGACCCAGTGGGTGAGTCCAGAGCTTGGCCTCCTAGGTTTCCCAGCTGCCAATCAGTGGTCTGATTCCAGAGGATATTTATGCAGCCTGCCGAGGGAGCTACAGCCTCCCTTCCCCCTCCCTTTGTAGGTGCGCTGTGAGACCAAACTAACCTGGGAGATTGAGAGGGGCTCAAGACAATCATTGCTTTCTGTGATGAGTTTTGGACTTAAATTACCAATTGAGGTGTGTGTATTCACATGCAAAAGCCAGGTACACATATGCCATCACATATGTGGAGGTCAGAGAACCACCTCAGGAGCCAGTCCTTGCCTTCTATCTTGTTAGAGGCAGGGTTTCTTATTCACCAAGGGCACGCCAGTGAGTTTTGGGAGATTCTCCTGTCTCCTTCCATCTCACTGTAGGAGTGATATACTTGCCCTGCCCAGCTAATCTACATGGATTCCAGGGCTCACACTAAGGCCGTCATTTTGCATAGTAGGTGCTTTACTCACAGAGTCATCTCCCATCCCCCGCTGGGGGTTTTTATCTTCAAAATGGGGATCATGGGGGTTAAGGAGATGGCTCTGGGGTACGAGCCCTTGGCTCTGTGAGTGTGAGGACCCTTAGATAAATCTCCCGCACTATGTAAAAAGTCAGAAATGACTGTGCAAACGTGTGCCCTGGCATTTGGGAGAAAAACAGGTGGATTCCAAGCCCTTGTTGGCAGTCAGTCCAGCCATAATGGAGTGTCCCATTCTGTGAAACACCCTGTTTCAAGAAAGTAAGATAAAAACCAACAGAAAAAGACATGCAGGGTTCTGCTCCAGCCTCCAAATGCATAGACATGGGCACATACACCCGCACATTCACATGCATCACACATACAAACACACAACCCACAAAGCATATGACATACACATGCACAAAAAATGTGTATTGTTGTAGCAGTGCATTTTGGGTTGTTTGCTTGTTTGTTTTGAGACAGAATTTCATGGGGCCCAGGCTGGACTTGAGCTCACTACGGAGTCACAGATGACCTTGAAGTTCTGATCCGTCTGCCTCTACCTCCTGAGTTTTGGACTTATAGGTGTGAAACACCACCGTGGATTTGGTTTCATTTTGCTGATGTTGGGTTTTGCTCCTTGTCATAGTTGGGCATAGGTGTCAACTTGACAGTTGAGGGTTTGAGCTCTGGGCACATTTGTGGAGAATCCTTCCACAAGCATGAAGCAAGCATGAAGGAGATTGTTTAGCTGATGGGGAAGGCCCAGCATATGGTGGTTGGGATTAGGCCCTGGATAAATCACAGAGAGCTGGTTGAGAGAGTGGGCATCCTTCTGTATACTTGGCCAGACATGCTGGTCTGGCAAGTAAGGATTGTCCATCTCTCAGCCATTATGCAATGATGGTGTGGCCAGTTCCCTTGGCCGTGGTGTTGGTGCATGCTCTCTCATCAGGCTGAACTATGAAATGTAACCAGTAATCCTAAGAGACAAAAAAACCCTTGTTCCCTTAAGTTGTTTGATGGTGATTTATCAGCAACCATGCAGGCAAACTGCAACACTCCTGATCCTTCTGTATCAATCTCACAAGTGTTAGGACTACAGGTGTGTACCACCATATTGAACTTTAACTTATATCTTTAACTTTTGTGTAATATTTTTACTTTGGATATGTCTGTCATCTTTATTTATATAATTTTGTTAAAAAAACGTTCAATTGGAGTTTAGCATTTTTGCCACTTCAAAGAGTATATGTAAAAGATTTATATGTCTAGTTGGGCTTGGTGAGATAAGATAGATAGATAGTTAGATAGATAGATAGATAGATAGATAGATAGATAGATAGATAGATAGATAGATGTACATATATGTATATATCAGTACTAAGGAGACAAGGCAAAAGAATCCTTCATAAATTAGAGGGCATCCAAGACTACATAGCAATTTATAGGCTAAACAGTGCTATGTATGAGATACTATCTCATCTAAAGAAAAGAAAATGGTTTATCTGGGAGATGGAAGCAGAAAGATTAAGGTCAAGGCTAGCCTTGGTTACACAGTGAGTTTGGTGTCAGCTTTGTAAGACCTTTGAAAAATGGAAAAGGTAGAAAGTGATCTAGTGAGGTGGCTCAGCAGGTAGATGCAATTACCACACTGGCTGGATAGGCTGAGTTCAGCTCCTGGCGTCCACAGTTGAAGGACTGGACCTATGCCATAAAGTTGTCCTTTGGCTTCCACCCATCCCATGGCATGCATGCACCTCTGCTCACACACCACACATACACAGAAGTAATAAAATGAACTGAAAAAAGGGAGGGCAGTGAGATAGCTCAGTGGGCAAGGTGCCTGTTCTCAGACCTGGTGACCTGAGCTCAACTCCCAGAGGCTGACATAGTGCCTGCATGGTGGAAGGAGAGAACTGACTTCCACAAGTTTATTCTCTGACCTCCACCCTTGTGAACTTTTCTTTTCTCCCCTCATTAAATAAATAAAATATTAAATATAAAATAAAATCCAATTGCTATTAGCCTGGATAATTGATGACTATTAAAAAGAGAGAGAGAGATCTACGTATTTATGTTGCCTATAGGGTTTTTTTGGGGGGGAGGTTAAGCCAGGTCTCATACTGTGTTTCAGAGTGACTTAGAACTCACTATGTAGCCTAGACTGGCTTTAAACCCCAAGCAATCCTCTGTCTCAGCCTTCTGAGTACTGAGATTACAGATGTGAGCTATGCCCAGATTTTATATTTCTATTTCCATGATTACAGTTTAGCTGAAAAGATTTCTAAAAGCAAGATTGGTGGGTTCATTTGAGAATCTTGGATATTACCAGAGGGAAATAGCCTATGCCTTAGCAGATCCACTCCTTAGCAGATCCAAACCTTAGCAGATTCACTGCAGATCCAAACCTTAGCAGATTGTCCTTTAGCAAAGCACAAAGCTTGGAAGCAGAAAATTTCCCCTTTGTTGCATAAAGAGGCCTGGAAAAATAATGTCCCTTTCTCTAATGTCCGTCCTCTATCTTCCCCACACCATTATTCTCCTGCAGTAGAATGGACGGAGATAATATAGCCTTTGTAACTCAGCAAGGAATTAGAATTACCAGTCTGCTGGGTTATTAGAGGACACAGAGAAGCCTGAATTGAATAACTACCCATTCCTCTAGTCTATCTTTGGTGCTTTTTTCCCCTCCTTTCTTTTCTTTCATAAAAAGGCAGATCATAAGATAGAAGAGAGAGAAGTGTGTGGAGGCAGAGTAAAGATGGATTCTAGACTTTAACAGGCAGATAATTTAATGGCAGACCTGCAAAGTACTTTGGTCTAGGCCTGGCTCAGACTTTGAATCTGTCTTTCTTCTCTCTGCAGGCCAGAAGAGAGAATGGGGAGCGAGGTGAATGCATGGTCACATTATAACCCTTTTTTTTTTTTATCTGTAATTTTGAGTTTTCCCAGCTGGGGACTCACCTGAGCTCAAGGCATGAAGCAGCCTTAGTCATCCGACCTCTCTCCTTCCTCTCTCTCACTTTGTCTTATTTCTCACATTCTTTCTTTCTCTCCTTCCTACTTTCAAAAGCACACAAATGGGGTGCGTCCTGTGTCCTAGACACCAAACCGGCATCCCCGGGAACAGAGAGGATCCGAGCCTCAAACAGCTTTGAAAGGAGAGAGAGCAAGCTTAGTTTTACGGGGAACGGCAGACATGTGCAGGTCCTTGGGCACAGAACAAACGGGAAGACATCTAAGGCCTGAGCGATGTACAGGAGGGAGAGGCTAGCAGAATCAAGCTGCAACTATTAAGACTCAATAGGAATTTAAACTGCTAGTCAAAACCTGTAATCCTAGACCTTGCATGTGCACAGGCCTAGGTTCAAATTCTAGTACTGAAAATTTTAGAAGCAATATTATTTTTAACTAATTTTTAGACTTATAGGGTATGGGCTTCCTGGAATGTTTCTTTTTCATTTTATTTAATTTTTTTTTTAATTTTTTTATTTTATTATTTATTCAATTATGTGTGTATGCGTGGGTGCGCATGTGTATGTATGTATCTGTGTGTGTGTAGAACCACGGGTGAATTCGGGAACCACCATGGATACCTCCACCACCTCATTTATTCTGTCCCGGGATTTACAGGCTCCGCCCTACCAGGACCAGAAACGCAGACCGCCCCCGCTTCCGCCCCGCGTCTATACATGGGGTCTAGGATCCGAACTCAGGACCTTCCGCCTGCAAGGCAGAGGCTTAACCCCTGAACCACCTCTCCAGCCCATCTTTTTCATTTTATTTTTATATTTACATGTCTATGTTTTGTGTATGTGTGTGGTGTATATTGGGCAAGTACCTATGGCATGGAGTATGTGGGTCACGGCCTATATGTGGGGATCAGGAGACAGCTTGCCACCTTTTTCCACCATGTGGGTTCCAGTGATGGAATTCAGCTCATCAGGCTTGACAAGTGCCTTTTCATGCGGAGACATCTTGCTGGCCCTTCCGGGATGCTTCTAGGCAGATATATGCTAAACAATCAGAGCTATGGGTCTGGAGCCTGGAAAGAAAATTGGGTTAGAAATATAGACCTCGGCAGGGTGTGGTGGCATGTGTCTGTAATTGCAACACTGAGGCTGAGACAGGATTACCAACTCCAAGGCCAGCCTGGGCTACAAAGTGAGACCCTACCTCAAAACGAACAACCAACCAAAAAAAAAAAAAAATCCCACAAAACAAACAAAAACAAAATAATAATAAAAAAAAAGATAGGGGGAGATAGCTCGGTTGGTAAAGGGCTTTTCCATGAAAGCATGGACCTGAGTTTATTACCAGCATACATGTTAAAAAAGAAAAAAACTGCTGGGGTGGGGGGAGGCAGCTCAGGAGTCAAGTTGCCTCACAAGCAAAAGGTCCTGAGCTTGGATCCTAGTGACCAAGCAAGTCAGATCGCAGCAGGCCAGGGCATGAATGGCCCACTAGTGGGGGAGCTAGGGAGAAGCCTTTCTAGAGGGGAAGGGACATAAAGGGCTGGCCGTGTGAGAGCTGGGTGCACAGTAGAATTGGAAGATGGTGAGAGGGAGGGGATGGGGCGAAGGAGGAGAGAGGCCAGAGGATGGCATCCACTGAGCGATGGAGCGGCTCTCTTCAATGGGCAGAGCTTTGTCTCTGATCAGCGTAGGGATGGTGGCATTAGTGCAGTGTGGGGCGGAGGAGCTGGCTCAGTGAGGAAAACACTTGCTGTGTAAAGCTGAGGACTGGATCTTGGAACCCTAGCACCTATGTGTATGCCCGCTGGCCAGCTTATAGCCCCAGGACCTGGGAGGAAGGGACAGGGGATCCCCAGGACAAGCTGGCTACCTAGACCAGCAGAATCAGTGAGCTCTGAGTTCAAGTGAGATCTTGCCTCAAAATACAAGATTGCCATCAAGGAAGATACCCGATGTCAACGTCTAGCCTTGTATACACATAGGCACGTGTACCTGCACACGCATGGAAGTCCACGTGCATGCATTCATATACCTATCACATGCACATGCAGAAAAAGAGAGGAAAAAAACCAGAGTGAGCGTGATATAGGTAAATTGGGGAAGCATGGGCTGTGCAGGGCTTTCCCTTCAAATGGCCACTATTTATTGAGCACTTAGTGTATGCCTGACTCTATCTTGCCATCTTAAACTAAACTACGACCATGTAAGACTGTTACTTTTATTTCCCTCACTCCTTGCCTCCCTCCCTCTCTCCCTCCCTCTCTCCCTCCCTTCCTCCCTTTCTTCCTCCCTCTCTCCCTTCCTTCTTTCTTTTCTTCCTTTTCAGAGAGGGCCTCAACACTCTGCATCTCAGGTAGTCACTTTATAACTCATGCTGGCTTCAAACTCAAGTTAATCCTCCTTGTCAGTCTCCTGAGTTTTAGGATTTTGCAGATATAACTCACCATACTCGGCCCAAGATTACCATTTGCTTTTTATTTTTTTTAACAGTTTCACATAGTCCAGGCTGGTTTCAGATTTACTGTGCAGTGAAGGATGACTGAACTTCTGATCCTCCTGCTTCCACCCCTGAGTGCTGGGATTGTGGTCATATGCCAGCATGGTGGGGTTCTAACGCAGGACCTGTCCATCTGAGTGACATTCCCCAGTCCAACCACTATTTTACTTTTCAGAAACTGGAGCTGCCAGATAAGGTGATGCACCTCTATAACCTGAGCACTTGCGTGTCTGAGGCAGGAGGATTGACAGGCTAGGCTAGCCTGGGCTACAGGAGACCCTGTCTCCACAAAACAAAACACAGACAAACAACAGCAACAACCAAAATGTCAGGTGGTCTCCCAGCTCACATGCAGTCCCCTGATTGAGAATATTTCATTTTCTCCGGGTCCTGAGTTCCATCTCTCCTACCCACATGGTAAACGGAGAGAAACAACTCCAAGTTGTCCTCTATCACACACACACACACACATGCACACACACTGACATGAATACGCCCCCACAAGCAGGATTCATGAAGAAATATAAAATGAAATGGAAAGAAGTCTGAGGATCGGGAAAGAGCTCAGTACGTAAAGGCGCTTGCTGCACAAACCTGACGCTTCATTTTATCTTCAGAACTAACGTAAAGATGGAAAGAGAGAAGCAACTCTACCAAGCTTCTTTCTAACCTCCACATGTACATTAGCACACGTGTGCCTACTGGAGCCATGTCATGTGCACGCGCACACACACACACACACACGCACACACACAGGCACACACACGCACACACAGGCACATAAAATTGCAAGCTTGTTCACTCCCTCTACCATGTGAGGGTGTAGTCAGAAAGCTCTGTCTAGCCACCAGTCCCCCCAATAAATTTTTTTTACTAATACATGAGGACACCAACTCCCAAGAGATTCCTCTGGACACGCTTGCAGGGCTGCCTACTCAGACCTACTCCCACCTGTGGAATGCAAATTCCCATTTCTTTACCTGCGGCGTGGGGGAGCAGCACCCCTGAGTCCTCGGAACTAGACCAAAGGGGCTGAGAAACGCCCCCCACGGCATGCGGTACCACCACCTTCACAGCTGACCTCTGACTCATTCCAGGGGCAGCGCATGCGCATAATGTTAGGCGTTTCTCCATTGGAACAGTGGAGTAATAATGGGTGGAAATGTCAAAATCCCTGCATCAGGCCATCCCACCTTCATTGACGCCTTCTTTGTAGTTTCAACCTATATAGCTACATTGCTGGGACCTTGGGGTCTGAGTCTGACTCTCTCAGTCCAAGGTGGCCTGAGTCAGGCTTCTTGAAGCCACCTGGAGTTCTTCACAAGGCAGTAGTAGCAGATCCACTTGGCAACGCTGCCAGACCAAAAGGCCGAGCAAAAGAGCTTACTAGGAAGGTGTGGGGATCGATGTGGTAGTTTTATAATGTCAATATTTATAACACCCCAGAAGTTATGGCTTTCACCATTACTTAAGCTAATGATTAAAAAGAAGCTAAGAGTGCTTGCCTAACATGTAGGGAGCCCTGAGTTTCCTCCCCAGTACTACATGAAATGACCATTTGGCGCACACCTGTAACTCCAGCACTCAGGAAGTAGAGGCAAAAGGATCAGAAGTTCAAGGCCATCCTCTGTTACACCGTGAATTCAAGACCGGCCTGAGCTACAAGAGAACTTATCCCCCCTCCCCCCAAAAAAATCTACATGTCAACATTAAAAGGTGTAGGGGGAGCTAGAGAGAAGGTTCAGGGGTTAAAGTCTTTGCCTTGCAAACAGAAGGACTTGCGCCTGGGTCTGCAGATCCCATGTAAAAGTGTCAGGTGGAAATGGTGAAGACCTACACTTCTGGCCCTGAAGGACAGAGCCCGGGGAACCCCAGAGCGAAGCATAAGGAGCTAAAACAATTCAAGGTGATTCCTGAAGTCACCTTAGGGTCTTCACAGGCGTATATACTAAACACCCTCTTCAACACACACACACACACACACACACACACACACACACACACACACCCTGCATACATGCAATAAATAATACATTTTTAAAAAGGTGCAAAGATCCTAGGAGTGGTGATACATACTTGTAATCCTACTACTCAGGAGGCAGAGGCCTGAGGACTGTGTTTCAAGGCTGCTCTGGAGGAAAACAAATAACAAAGAACAGGATCCAGTAAAGAACCTAAGTGGACAAGGCCTAGGTCTGATCAAAGATCTGAATAAGTAAGAGAGAGAATCAAAACAGAACAAAAAAACTCAAAAATCATGAGGGCAAACTTTGGTGGTACAGATCTATCTTAGGCAGGTGGCCGAGCCAGGAAGATGGTGTTTAAGGTTATTTGAAGTGCAGAATGAGTTTAAGGCCAGACCAGGCAACTTAGTGAGACCCTGTCTCAAAATAAAAAAGTAAATAGCATGGGCTGGAATATAGTTCAGTGGTGGAATGCCTGTGCAGCCTTACCTTCAGTTCCTAATACACACACGTATATATTTATACTCACAGAAGCATACATGTTTGTTTTAATTGTGTGTGTGTGTGTGTGCTTGTACTCGTGAATATCGGCCTGTGCACACACCCACAGGCATGTCTGTGTGGAGGTCAAAGGACAATCTCTGTTCTTCAGTTCCACTTTGTGGGAGACAGGGTCTGTTGCTTGCTGTGTACACTAGGCTAGTTGCCCCTTGAACTTCTGCGGATCCTCCCATCTTTGCCTGCCTTCTCATGTAAGAGCACTGAGGTTACAGACACGCATTACCAAATTTGGTTTTGTGTGGGTTCTGGAGATCTGAACTTGGGCCCCCATGATTACAAGGCAAGCACTTCACAAGCGTCCACTGAGCCATCTTCTCCAGTCACTTTTTCTTCTCTCTCTCTTTTTTTTTTTTTTTTCTTTTTGAGGCAGGGCCTCATGAAGTCCAGGCTGACCTAGAACTTTCTGTGGAGCCAAGTACTGATCCTTCCACCTGAGTGCTGGGATTTTAGACGTGTTCGATGTAGGAAGACCACAAGCGTAAAGGGAATGCACAGGTTTTAGAGACACAAGGTGTCCTTCTGCATCTTAGATCAGATTTGTTGTCATTAAAAAGTATTTGCCAGTGGTGCAAACATCATAGGAAGCATTAAACTGAACACTACACAGAATACAGCCTGAACCATGGAGCACATGCAATAAATCCTACCCTTTTCTTTCCTATGACCATAACTTGAGAAGTTTCATTCTGTTTTATTTGAGCTAGGGTCTCCCTCTGTAGCCCAGGCTGGTCACTGTGCAGACCACACTGGCCTCAAATTTGCAATCCTCCTGCCTCAGCTTCCTGAGTGTTTCAGTTACAGGTGGTCATGCCACCGTGCCTGGCATACTTTATATTATCTGCACTAGGGTCTTGAGCATGCTTGGCAAGCCCTCTATTGCTACATCCATCCCCAATGTTTTGATTCATTCACCGATGGTTATTTTTGGCAACCACGTGTCCAGTCTCTTCCAGGACCTGAGACACAGGGTGCATCAGGCAAACAAGGTGACAGATAAGGGTAGACACTTCGCCAAATTGCCTGGCTCAAATCCCTCTTCTTGCTGTAGGGATCACTGGCTACTCACTAAGTTGTCTTTGTTTTGTGGCTTGTAAAAGCCAGTGACAGAACTGGAGAAATGACTCAGGGGTTAAGACTCTGCCTCTGCAAGCAGAAGGTCCTGAGTTAGGATCCCAGGTCCCACACTAAAAAAAAATGCCACGTGGAAATAGCTGGGGCCTACACTTCCTGTCCTGGTGGGCAGAGCCTGGGAAATCCCAGAGTGAAGCAAAAAGAAGGTAGAAGCAATTCAGGATGATTCTCTGTCATCCTTGGTCCTCCACAGGGACACACAGTACCCTCTGAGACACACACACACACACACACACACACACACACACACACACACACACAAATAAATAGATAAAGTTAAAAATAAATAAGTTCCTTAAACAAACAAACAAAAACCAGAGACAGTACCTTGTAGGGTTTGTGTATTGAAAGATAAAGGAGGAGTCCATATTGAGCATAGCTTGTGGGAAGCTCTCAGTAAATGTTAGTTCTTAATGTGACTTTTGTTGGTTTTGTTTGTTTGTTTGTTTGTTTGTTGAGATTACAGGCTCCCTCTGTGACACAGGATAATCTGGATTTCACTATGTAGCCCAAGCTAGCCTTGAGTTCATGGCAATACCTCCAGTTGTGGGAGTCTTCATTTCTTTTTAAAAAAAAAATTTTTTTTATTATTTATTGTGTGTGTATGCACATGTGCGTGCGTGTGTATGTATGTGTGGGTGTGTAGAACCACAGGCGAATTCGGGAACCGCCATGGACACCTCCACCTCCTCCTTGTTTACTCTGCCCAGGGATTCACAGGCTCGACCCTACCAGGACCAGAAACGCAGGCCGCCCCCGCTTCCGCCTGACGTCTATATGTGGGGTCTAGGATCTGAACTCAGGACCTTCTGCCTGCAAGGCAGAGGCTTAACCCCTGAGCCACCTCTCCAGCCCGAGTCTTCATTTCTTATTTGTTTATCTTTGTCGATTTTTTCCATGTAGCCAAGGCCCACCACTCTGTTCTCTGCCACTCCCGGCTCTATCATGATTCTTTATGGGGCTCATGGTGTGACTGGGGAGAACATCTGTTTACATATTACAGGCAAAGACACTTCGGTCAGAAAGGCTAAACAAACTTCCCAAGTCAAATAGACAGAAAGATGAGAGGTGAGACTTTGTCCTTTTGTCCCTCTGTCTACTAGGCTACTACCTAGACCAAGCCACGTGGCTGTCTCACAGCGCTTCTTCTCAAAGATGTTTATTTTGACAGGATTCTGTGGGTAAGACACGGAGTTCTTTTTGTTGTTTGATGATTATTTTTATTTTTTATTTTTGAGACTGGATCTCTCGTAGGCTAGGCTAGCCTAAAACTGGATATGTAACTGAAGTTGGCCCTGACCCTTGATCCTGATCCTCCTGCCTCTCAAGTGCGGCATTGCTGGCTTGAGCTATCTCACCTAATTGGAGATGGAGTCCTTAAAACTTTTTGCATCCAGCACTAGGGATTGAATCTTGGGCAGCACCCGTTGTTAGGCAGCCATCTTCCTCTGAGCCACGTCCCCAGTTGTTCTCCAACTTTTATTTTGAGACAGGCTCTCACTAGGCTCTCCAGACTCATTTTGAGCTCACTTTGTATCCCAGGTAGTATTTGAACTTGGGGTCTGTCTGTAACTAGGATTACAGACCAGTATCACCAGGCCTGACGATTTTTTTTTTTAAAAAAAGCTTTTGCTAGAGGACTTGAAAAAGAAAATCTAAAAACACATTTTTTAAGATGCCAGGGTCCTTTATGATCTTGCGTGCGCACTGCAAAGACCAGTTTCTGTCCCTCTGGGTAAACCGCATCTTTAGAACATCGGTCTGGAAGGTCGTCAGAAACAAAATGTACATAAGGTGGCCCTTGTTTAAATGTTGACCTTTCCGAGACTTTCCTAAATGACCAGGACACCAAGTCAAATACAATGGTCTCTATCTCTCCGTGGTTAATGGACTCACATGTGAAATGAGACAGCCTAGCACAATCCTAGCTGTAGGGCCAGGGAAAGTACCAGAGAGAGCCGAGTAAGATGGATGTCCAGGGATGAGTAGGCCTGTTCATTATTGATAAATTGTCTTTTTCATGTATATGCATATGGTGTGTGTGTGTGTGTGTGTTCTTTGCATGTGGGTGGGTCTGCGTGGTTGTATGTACATACATGCACTTGAGTGTGCGTGTGTGTTGCTTGCATGTGGGTGGGTCTATATATGTGTGGATGTATGTACATGCATGTGTGTGTGTGCCCAAGTGTGATATCAGAAATCATTCTCAATTTCTCTTCCACCTTAATTATTTTGAGCCTGGGTCTCTAATTAGACTTAGACTATGCCATTAGGGGTAGTCTGGCTAGCCAGCTTGCTCTGGGAATCCCCAGGGATCACCTTCCAGGGCTAGAATTACAGGCAGGCCACCACGCTTGCTCAGATGGATTGATTTTTGACACAGGGTCTATTTATGTGACCCTGAACTTGTGGTCCTCTCCTGCCTCCCCAGAGCTGGCATTAAGACGTTTGCCACCATGCCTGGCTCATCAGCCCTCCTTAGAGACGGAAGGAAGAATGTTCAGTGTCCAAGTGGAGATTTGCAGACTTCAGCGGGAGGGAGAGCTGATGAGAGAGGGTGGGACTCAGACCACAGGAAGACATTCCGTCACAGGTGCGGCAGGAACACAGCGACCCTCCTTATTCACTGGAGTGCCCACAGTGGAGCCTGCCTGAGCCCAGCGATTACTTGTTGGCTAATGTAAGTATAAAATCCCGTATTTTTCCCCAGACATTCTGACTCAGTGGGTCTGAGTATTAGTCAGCTTTGTGTTCCTGTAATGAGGGAACTGACACCAGCTAGATGAAATAGATGAAATAGGGAGGGGTTTATTGGCTGCTGGCTCTGGAGGTTCCAGGGTGAGATCAGGCAGCCCCCATTGTTTTGGACCTCTGTTGAATGTGAATTGGGTCTGTCAGAGCCTTTACCTGGAGCAGAGAGAGATGAAGAGGCAGGTAGATCTTGCTTCCCTTGTCTGTATGAGAGGGACAATCCCTACTTACCAGACCAGCATGTCTGGCTAAGTCCACCAAAGGATACCAACTTTCTTTTATTTTTTTATTCAATTTTGTGTGTGTGTGTGTGTGTGTGTGTGTGTGTGTGTGTGTGTGTGTAGAACCACAGGCGAATTCGGGAACCACCATGGACTGCCTCCACCTCCTCCTTGTTTACTCTGCTTGGGACTCACAGGCTCTGCCTTACCAGGACCAGAAACGCAGGCCAGGCCCCCCCCTACCAGGACCAGAAACGCAGGCCAGGCCCCCCACCCCCGGCTCCCCGCTTCCGCCTGGTGTCTATACGTGGGATCTGGGATCCAAGCTCAGGACCTTCTGTCTGCAAAGCAGAGGCTTAACTTCTGAGCCACCTCTTCAGCTCAATACCAACTTTCATAACCAGCTCCCTCTGTCTTATCACTTGTCCAGGGACTAGTCCCACCTCCATGAGCTGAGCCTCCCCATCAACCGACAATCTTCTACAGGCTTGCTCTGGGCTTAACTCACTGATTTCTCACAACCATGCCCTGAGTTCAGAGCCTCACTGTCAAGCTGAAACCTGTATTAACTAGAACAGATGCCTTTATGCTTTGAAAGTGCCTTGGGTGGCTGGGCATGATGATGCCCACCTGAAATTACAGTAACCAGAAGTTCAGAGTCCTCCTCAGCTACAGTTTGGGGCCAGCTTGGAAGCCCTGTCTCAAAAACAAAAAACGAATAATTTATATTCTTCTCTTTCATTGAAAAGTTTGCTTGCAAAAGTGTTTGAAGTTATTTCTGAGCCTAGATTCCTAGATTGCTTGTGTCTGATGACACGTAAGGCCATGAAAGCAAAGATACTTTATTAAAGATTGTTTTACTATGTAGTCTTGGCCAGTCTGGAACTCCCCACGTAGACTGGCCTTGTCTCGAAATTGTGATCCTGCTGCCTTCAGCTGTGCATGCTGTCATTACAGGTGTGCGTCTCCAAACCTGACTCCTTGACTACCTTTCCATCCTCGGGACTGGTTCAGTGCATGCCATAGGATTTCTTGCATGCCAATAAAGCACAAGTGTGGCAGACCCAGAAACGGACTTGCCTGGTGATGTCTGTGAAGTAACACATCCCCCCAAAACAGGTTGCTTAACCTTTTACTACTCGAGACCCCAGGAATATAGTATATAAACTAGAGACCCAAACCTTTAGTGATAATAAATGACAGCTAAATGGATTATAAAACAATTCTTGGTATCCATATTATTTTACAGTTTCTTAAACGTGAAAGCAAATTTGCATACTAATAAGATGGATTACATGTTTGTTTTTTATGTAAAGAATTAGATCTTGCCGGAAGTGGGTGCTTCCTCCTATAATCTCAGTGCTCCTGAGGAGGAGGTAGGAGGGATCAGGTGCTCATGGTCACCCTTAGCTACTTACCCAGTTCAAGACCAGAGTGTGTAAATAACACTTGGTTTCAGTAACTCAGACAACCAAAAAACAAACTAAAGAATGAAATCTTGCCTAGACACTGGATACTTCAGTATGTAGAGAACCTTCAGTGTTTTCCTGAAAAAAATCGATATTTTCATTTTGTAATAGTAAATGCTGACAATGCCAGTTTGTATATATACATTTTTACACAGGTGCAGGGACTTGAATTAGGGTCCCCAATGTTGTACTGCAAGCATTTTACATGCTTAACCAATTCCTAAAATTAAGTCTTTTCTTTTTTAAAAAATAATTTTTAATATTTATTCACTTATTCGAGGGAGAATATACATACGTATTCATGTGGTGCGTAGGTAGAGGTCAGAGGACAACTTAGAAATCAGTTCTTGTTGCAGTTCACCTGCAGGGTTGCCATCAAATGACTTAAAGGAACAAGGGGTTTATTCTCTCTTACGATTTTCTGGTTACAGTTTCAGTCCAGCTTGATGGGAGAGCACGCACCAACACCAGGGCTGAGGAAGTGGCCACATCATCACCACATAATGGCTGAGAGATGGACAATCCTTACTTGCCAGACCAGCATGTCTGGCCAAGTGTACAGAAGGATGCTGACTTCCTCAACCAGTTATCTGTATTTTATTCACCTGTTCAGGGTCTAGTTCCATCCGCCATGGACTGGGCCTTCCCCATCAGCTAGACCATCTCTTGCAGATTTGCTCTGGGCTTAACTCAACCATTAATTCTCTACAAATGTGTCCGGAGCTCAAACCCTCAACAGTCAAGTTGACACCTGTGCCTAACTGTGACAGTTCTTTTTTTCCACTATGTAGGCTTCCAAGGATGGAATTCAGGCTGCCAAAGTTTGCAAGCAGAAACCTTACCTGCCGAGCCATCTTCAGCCTCTAAAATAAATCTTATAGAAAAATGTAAAGTCACAATTTTCCTGTATCATAGTGAGAAGACTAAGATTCATTTTGCTGAACTCTGATATAAACTAAACTTAAAGTTGCTTTTCTGGCGATCCCAGTATTAGCAAAAGAGAAAAAGAAGAAAGAAGAAGGAGGGTGGGGATGCGAAGGGAGATAGAATACCCAAGCTTTGTCCACAAAGACTGAAGTTTATTTGGGAAGCTCCTCCAAAACTTCAGCAGCCAGAGAGCAGTGATTTCTCCTCCAGATGGAAAACGCTATTGACTTGGAGTCAGGGGTGCAAGCTTTCAACAGTTGCAGGGAGAAAGAATTTTGGGGTTGACCTGGTATCAGATCCTGTTAACATCGTTGGTGGTGAAGATCTATGGTGGGGTATCTGGTGGCGGAGATTTGTCAAGTGTGATCTCTGATTTTTAGGTCTGGTTCCAGATCTATCACCCAGTAATATCTCTTTTAAAATTGAACACAAATTATAGCAAGCTGTCACCTTGAACTGATAGCCTGCTCTGATTTCCTACAAACCAGACAAAGAAATCAAACTGGAGTTAACTCACACTGGAGTTTCGAGTTTCCAAACAGAGACCAAAGTGTCCACCTGACCTGAGAAATCAGGGTTAGACACTCACGATCACATTTTCCAAGCCAGATTCAACCAGTCTGAGAATGAAGAGCTCCCTGCATTAATCCTCACACAAAAGAAGCAACCTGACATAACCTGACTATAAGCAGTCAGTTATTTTCCTATGGTTTTTCCTATAGCCACCACCTTACAAAGAAAGTAATTAAAGGGAGGTGCAGTGGCCCACACCTTCATTCCCCTGGGTGATGGTTCAGAAAATAAAAGCCCTAGCTTGTAAGTCTGGTGACCTGAGTTTAAGCCTATAGGATAAGAATGAACTCTTCCTCCTCTTCCTCTTCCTCCTCGCTCTCCTCCTCCTTCCTCTTTTGTTGTTGCAAGTGACCATCACATGGGGCAGGACACAGAACCTCCATGGGTTCAGAAGGGAAAGTGGAGCTGGCTGATGTCCCCCTTCCCACCCTTTCCCTGTCATCTTCTACAAGGATGGAGGTTTTCTGGCCATAGGAGAGAGAGAGCCACTGCTGAAAGTTGTCCTCTGATCTCCGTTTGCACACTGTGGCATGAGTGGGAGCTCTCTCTCTCTCAATAAAAATTAAAAAAGAAAAAGAAATCCTAGAACTAAGGAGAAGAAAGCAGAGGGATCTATGTTGGATCAGAAGTTCGCTAGCATTCTCAGCTTTATAGACAGGACTTACCAGAGACTCTATCTCAAAAAACAAGCAAGCAAGCAAACAAACAAACAAAACTGGGCAGGGGGTAGGGGGAGATAAAAAGGAAGACTGGCATGGTGGGGCAGAGAAACTTGAAGCCAGTCAGGGCTTCAGAATAACAATCTCAAAACCACAAATATCCCCAGAACAAAGCAAACGGGGGGGGGGGGTCGCTAATTGATTTCCTCTCTCTCTCTCCCTCTCTCTCTTTCTTTCTCTCTCTCACTAGGTGTTAAACCCAGGCCTGACTGTACTAAGCAAGTTGCTAAGTTATTCAGGCTAGCCCTGAACTCACTTTATAATGCAGGCAGCCTTGGATTTTTTCCATCTCTCTCTCTTGACCTCCTGTGTAGCTGGGACCAGTTGAGTTGCTATGCCTAACTGGCGAATGGCATGTATTTTTCATCATATTTCTTCCTCTTGTTTTGTTCTTATTTTTTTATGAGTTGGAGATTATTGAAAGACATTTTTAAAGATGGGACTGTAGCTGTTTGCCTAAAAAAGTTTAAAACTTTTTGTGTGTGCTCACATGTGCACATGTGCTATGGGGTGGTTTTGGAGGTCAGGGGGCACCTATTGAAGTCAGTTCTTTCCTTTTCATAGCTCAGGAGCCAGACCTCAAAACCAGAGACCCCCACCTGACAGATCTCTGCTAGAGACTACCAGATAAATCCGAGATAAAACAGATCTTCACAGGAGATGGGTCACATCCAAAATCCCGTCTCCCTGCATCCAACTATAAAAGCTTGCACCCCTGGCTCCAAGTCAGTGGCCATTTCCATCTGGGGAGGGGGAATCGATGCTCCTTCCCTGGAGTTTTGGAGGAGCTTCCCGAATAAACGTCAGTCTATGGGTTCATGTTCTATCTCTCTTCCTGCTCTTTTTTCTTTCTTCGTCTCTTTTTCTAACACCTTTCACTGAGGGCTCTGGGGGTTGTGAGGGTGATCCTGAGCAGGTCAACTGGCTTACATGGCCAGAGCCCCTACCAGTGCAGCCAGACCATAACCACTAAAAGATACTGTAAGCAGGAAGGTTAAGAGAGAGGCTCTCCATGGAAGGGGGAAGAACACAAGCAGACTGATGAAGATTAGAGAGGAGGAAAGGCAAGATGCTTTCCTCAATGGAATATCCACCGATATAAGAGTCGTGCTACCAAGTATTCAGGCACTTGACATCAAAAGGTTAAACCAGCTGAAAACCATGGTTCAGACATGTGAAAAGACTTGAAAACAGGAGGGAGTCTGGCAGGAGAGAAGAAGAGCTGTAATGGGAAGAGGAGGGGAAATGGGATTGGGCACTAAGGGTGTGAAGATATTGTAAGTTCACTATATTTGTATATGAGATGCAAAAATAATGAAAAAAAATTAAAGTAAATTAAAAACTGTCAGAAACTTGTAATTCTTCAACAAATAAATATGTTCCTTCAAAATAGTGCTATCTAGGGGGCTGGAGAGGTGGCTCAGGGGTTAAGCCTCTGCCTTGCAGGCAGAAGGTCCCAAGTTCGGATCCTAGACCCCACGTATAGATGCCGGGCGGAAGCGGGGGTGGCCTGTGTTTCTGGTCCTGGTAGGGCGCAGCCTGTGAATCCCAGGGCAGAGTAAACAAGGAGGAGGTGGAGGCGTCCATGGTGGTTCCCGAATTCGTCTGTGGTTCTACATACACACACACACACACACACACACACACACACACACACATACACATACATACATACACACACGTGCACACACGCATACACGCACAATTGAATAAGTAATAAATAATAAAAAAATTTAAAAAACAGTGCTATCTAAATGACATATTTCAACCCTGGAGCGAGAGAAAGATAGAGAGAGAGAGAGACCTAGAAAAGAAAGCAAGGCACATCTGAGAACATACCTGTGCAGTCCCCCTTTCTGTTTTTATCTTCATGCAAAAGCTGTTATCTAAAATAACCTGATCTTTTTGTCAGTAATTTTCCTATTGTTAAGTCTTCCTGATCCTACCTTATAAAGTTAATGAGACTAAATAAATCGCCTTTAGTTATTTTTGAGATAGGCTCTCTTGTAGGCTAGGCTGGACCCCAGCTCACCCTGTAACTGAAGATGACTTTGAATTCTTGCACCTCCTGACTGTGCCTCCTAAAGAATGGGGTTGCAGGTTTTCTTAACAACTAATTCTTCAATTGTTAAGTTGATACTTGCATCCAACTAACACATTCCAACCCTTATCAATTTGAATACTGACTAAGGCTGTGCTAAGTCTCATTGACACCATACTACAAACTGTCAAAGTAGCCATCACCTCCCCATGACAGATAAATCAACTCAAGGTCACAGAGATAGGAAAGCTGTCGAGATTTGATTCCCACCTGTGCTGGAACTCAAATCCTGATGCTTCTCTTCTGCCCTTCTGCATCAGCAGCCGAGCTGAGGGACCCCAAGGTGACTGAGAGCGGTGTGGTCCACTGAAGACTCTTTCAGGGCACGCTGTGCTGTAGTTTGGGCTGGATTTCTCCAAGTGTTTGGCTGTGTCAGACTCTTTCTTTTTTCATAACTTAAAGCCTAGGAACCTGTGGGCAGCCAGACATTTCAGGAAGATCCAGGTAACAGGACCGCATGGGCTGTGGATCATCTAGTTTGTGTGGGCTAAAAGAGTCTTAGTTTCTGTGGAAACGTAAAGAATTAAGTCAGAGATTTTGTGGGGTACTAAACCCAATGATAATATGCAGGTGGGGCTGATCCTCTCTCTCTCTCTCTCTCTCTCTGGGATCTTACTGAATTAGTCTTCAGCTCCTGGGCTCAAGCAATTCTTTTGTAGTCCCCAGGACTTGGACTGTAGACACAAGTTTCCACCTGCCCAGCCCACTTGTATATGTGTGTGTGTGTGTAGGGGGTGGGGGAGGTTTGGAAAGTCCAATATAGGTATCTCTCAATCACTCTCCATCTTATTTATTTTTTCCTCTTCAACACCACTGGCTTTATTTCCTTTGTACACATCCAGAAGTGGAATTGCCACATCATGTTAGCTTTCATTTTTAATATTCTGTGACAGTTTCATATGTGAATGCAGTGAACTCGAATCATTTTTCACTCCATATTTTCCTCACTCCTCCTCTCAGTGAAAACCTTTCCCCCAGTTAAGTGCCTTCTTATTTTTCTTTCTTTTTTGCATGCGTGGCCCAATTATTTTCCTCTGGATTGCGTATACAGGCTATACAGATATAGGCCTCTGCCCTCGCTGAAGCGTAAATACTATTAAGGAGCTTAGCTCCCTATTTTTTTGAGACAAAGTCTCTTGCTGAACCTGGAAGTCTCTGACTCAATTAGACTAGACTAGCACCCTCAGTCACCACTCCCCCTTCAGTACTTGGATTATAGGTCTGAGTTACTTGTTTGACTTTTTTTTTTTTTTTTTAAAATGTATGTGCTGGGGATAAAACCTCAGGTCCTGTGCTTGCACTAAAACCATTTTGCCGACCGAGGTATTTCTCCTGTTCTCTGCAGGATGCTTTAACAAACCACACTGTCCTCTGACAACCACTTTGAAGAATTACCAGCTATATATTACACAGCATACACTGGGAACAAGCGGGGAGGGTTGAGCCTCTCACCCTCCTTAGAAGTGCTTCTCTCTCTTTGTTCTCCACAGAAGGGCTGGCCAAATGAGTGCAGAAAAAGATCTACAGCACACTGGGTGAGATATTTTAGGAGATGAGTCTATGGAACAAGTATTGGCACAGGGGTTGGTGGCCTGAGTGTGTCGCTGCCAATCCTGTGTGTGGAAAGGCAACAGGAGAGGAGCTGAACTGGCAGGACATCATGTCAGGCTGTCGCTTGCTTCTCCAACACGGAATAGACAGGGATGTTTCAGACACTCTCCCCCACAATGTCCCCACTGTGTCCCTCACCCTCTCTGAATTGTGGGTAACATTACTCAGAACTCTGCAAAGGATTCTTAAAGGCAAGGCAGCCTGTGGAAGGGAGTGTGTGGAAGGCATCTGCCAGGTTTTGTTCTTTATCCTGAAGTGGACAGGTAATTAAAATGAGTTTTATTTTAGCCTTATTTCCAGAAACTGCATGGGAAACAGAAAGATAATGGAAGGCAGAAACTTACAGGTGAATAAGGCACCACTTGAGTTGGAAGAGGAGGGCTTGTGTGTAAAGTGGGAACAGAGTAAAAAGAAGTGCAGCAGTGTGTGGTTCACTCTTGCGATCCAGTCCTACGAAGGTTGAGGCAGGAGCATCATGGATTCAAGGCCAGTCTGGGCTACATTTAAAAAAAAATAACTGTCTCTAACAAACAAAATAGGAGGAGAGAAGGGGTATGGACGGGTATATGTTGAGGGCAAAGAAAAGCGGCAGCCTCCATTTGAACTTGGTGTGTGTGTGGGGGGGAGGAGTGTTGGTGGAGGTAAGCAATACATGTTGGACATAAAATTCCTGACATCTCTGCTGCTTCTTTTCCAGAGCGCAGGGCTTAGCAGTCAGCCGGGTTTTCTGACTGCAACGTCACTTTCTATGGGCACAGGATTTGCCCACCTACTTATGTGCTGGTGTTACAGGCGTGAGCGACCTCGCCCGGCTTAACAGATCCCAAACGCCATACAGCTGGATGTGTGAATGAATACACGCATCATTCCAGCCTCAAGTCTTCCTCCGTGAGTACCTGGAAGGGTTGCATAATGAAATTACATAGCTTCGAATCTGGCGCAGAGTAGGCGCTCCACAAGTTGGGTTTTTCCTTCCCTTCCACCAGAAGACCCGACCTCTAGGCGGTTTCCTTCTGGAGCCTTCTCCACCTTCCTTGGTCCAGGCAGCCTGCCCCGGGTGGCACAGACACGGCCGCGGCGAGCCGGCCGGTAAGGGGAGGGGGCGCGTTTGCCTGCCGCGTGGAGCCAGGCTCCCGGCTTACGTAAGGAGCGAGTCCCGCGCGGCCGCGGGGGCTCGCAGGCTGGGCGGGCGGAGGCGGCGCCGCCCAGCGGGATCGGGCCGGCGTCTCGGCGCGCTCCTTCCAGCCGAGGTGCGTGTTTATCTGCCTGCTTCGCCCCGACAGCCACCGGCTTCGGGCTGGGGTGCTGCCCGCCGAGCGAGGGAGGAGGTGGGCCCCTCCAGTTGAGCAGGGGCTGCGGACAGCGGCGACTTAGGAGACGCGACGGTCACGGGGGAGGGGGACGCACTCTGCTTTGCTCACGCGCGGGGACTTGGAGGGCGCAGCCCCAGGCCACTCGGCACGGCGGGGCGCCCCCGCCCCCAGTTTCTTCTAAAACGGAGAAGGGCTTGGGGCTATCCGGCCGAGGCACCCTGCCGACAGGAGGGGGGGGGGGCTACACGGAAGAACTGGGGTGGGCCTGGCGGATCGTTGGCCCTAGAGGGTCAACCTCGCAGGGCGGGGTCCCCGCCGCTCGCCACCGCGGCCGCTGGGGGCGAGGAGGTGGTGGAGGGCGGGGCCGAGGGGCGGGGTTGTCTTAAAAGTCTTTCCTTCCCCTGTAGGGGCGGCAGGCGAGTCCCGCGCGAGCGGAGGGTGCCGAGGCGGAGGGGCCGGCAAAGTTCGCGCGCTGCCTAGGGGCTACGCTCCGTGCCGCCCCCATCTCGCCAAGGCCATGGCTTCCAAACTCCTGCGCGCGGTCATCCTCGGGCCACCCGGCTCCGGCAAGGGCACCGTGTGCCAGAGGATCGCCCAGAACTTTGGCCTCCAGCATCTCTCCAGCGGCCACTTCTTGCGGGAGAACATCAAGGCCAACACGGGTGAGAGGCTGGGGGAGGTTGCACGAGGGACGGGGTAGAGGCTGGTGGGGCCCACCGGCCAGAAGAGGGGCGACCACGAGCTCGGGGCGCCTCGGCGCGGCCGCGCGGCACCCGCCCGCGTGTGCGGGTGTAGGCTCGTACGTGCCGCGGCGCATGCAGCCGGCTGCCCGCGCCCGCGCGGCTTAACCGCGCCCGGAAGGAGGCCTGGGCTCGCGGGGAAGGATGGAGGGAGGTGCCCCAACGTCTCTCTCTCTCCGGGAGTTGCTCCTGCTGGAGGGGTTGGAGGGTGGGGAGGAGCCTGATCACCTGGCCGAGAGAGTGGAACCCGGGCAGCAGGAATCCCAGTTGGTCTGTATCGCTGCCTCTCGAAGGTAGAGTCCTCCGTTCCCTCGGATCTCCCCTGATCCGCGCGTCTCTTGGGGACCGCGCGCCGCCCACCTGTGGGAGTCGCGCCCAGCGGCGCACCGGGACACTGCGGCCCCGGGTGGTCGGTGCGCGTAGCGACCTGGGGCAGAGAACTGCGTGGCTGTGAAAGACCTGTCTGTTTGCTGTCTCCGTCCCAGGCGATCTGTCCCTGTCAGCTCCCCATTCACCCCCAAGTTGGCCGCCTGGAGACTAGCAAGAGGCTCGTTCTGATAAATTACATTTTCAATTCAGCCTTTCTGGAAATGGCTTCTTGAAAATGTGATTCCCGACCAGCGCGATGAAGTTGGTGACATATGGATCACTTCATCTCTCTTATCTCTTTCCAAATGCATAACGTGAAAAAGCTGAGAGCGACCTAGGTCCCGCCGGGCAGGTACCTTTCCGGGCTGCAGATTCTCCTGATTAACATCCCTCTTTATGAAAGCCTGTTGTTCACTGGGTCCTTCTCTGTTAACTGTTCTCTTGGGCGGCGTCTGAGCTAATTCCGGGCTAATTGTCCAGGTGGTCTGCATTTAGAAGCTCCGGCTAGTGTGAACAGGTGGGTGGAGGATAGTGCTGGAAAACAGAAGGAAAGCTTACAAGCAATTACTTGGAGCATCTCCAAGTGGACTCATTACCTCCGAAGGAGGCAGTAAAAGAAACCAGGGGCACTTTCCTTCAGTCCTGTGTCTCAGATGGAAGCATTGCGTGCACCAGCTACCAGATTGCATTTTGAATGTCCTGTCAAACCCAGGGGTTTGAATTCAGTCCTCTCTTACAAAAATGCTTTACCACTCAGCTACCTGCCAAATTTTGCTTTGAATCATGGTCTGGCTCAGTTGTTCAACTGGCCTAAAACTTGTGATCCTTCTGCCTCAGCGACAGGGATTACAGGGGCATCCTAACACCTAATCAAAAAAAATTTTTTTTCTCTCTTATGCACCAATTCCAGGCTTTGTGAATCCTGGAGCAACATCTCCATCCCCATTTTCTCTTCCAGTATTTGGAATGCAGTTTTGGGGGGCGAGAAGCCTGAGGGTTTGTGAGAAGGCTGGGCTTCTCCATGGCGAGGGGAGATAAGCTAGCATATCTTAAAGTTCATTCATAACATTTGGGCACAACTGACTTGGACTTGTTTCTTTCTGGCATGAAAAGCTTCGCCTTGAACTTCCTCGACTGGACTAGTGGCACTTTCCATTTTTCTCAAACTTTTAATGGGTACTGGGTTATTTATTTTTCTACTTTCTATTACAAAAAAGGTTTTGAAAACCCTTTTGCTGTTTCCCTTTGTTCTCTCTCTTTTTATACTAGTTTAACTTTTTGTGTGTTCTGAATTTCAGCTTGTATTTTAAATTTTAATTGAGAGAGGGAGGGAGGAAGAGAGAGAAAAGAGGGAATGATGGCGGGAGGGGGGGAGAAGCCACCTGTGTATGTACCACAGTGCCATGGTGCATGGGTGGAGGAATTCTCTCCTTCCACTCACTGTATGGGCTTCTGGGAATTAAACTCAGGTCACCAGGTTTGCAGGTATGTACCTTATCCACTGAGCTATCTTTCCTACCCAAGTTTTAATTCTTTTACAGTGACTTTATTCCACTGTCATTTCTGGAGTAAGAAGTACCTTTCAAATGATTTAAGTTTTCTTTTTGTGTTGAGCAACACTTTTTTTTTTTCTGTCATGAACTTTGACCAAGGAAAAAAAGAGACATAAATTTAGAACTGCGATATTAATGCATTTTTAAAATATTTTGTTTATGTGCATTCTTCTCCCAGGGGGTCCAATGAAGAATCTTAGAGGCCCCCTGTCTGCTAAATTAGAAAACATTGTTCAGTGTTTTTGTTACCAGCTTTTTGCCTTCCACTAACTTTCTCATGGAGAACAACTGTGCTTTTGTATGCATATGTGTATGGTTGAAAGTTTGAAAGAGATGACAATACACAACACAGCAAATAGACCGCTGGTAGCAATTTGAGTTGGAAGCTACCTCAGGCCATCTGCTGCAGTTTGGATCTGGGCACACTCCCGGATACATAGCTTGCCTCCTGCAGCCACTGACTGCTAAAGAACTGCCTGTCTGGACAGGGTCACTTTGACTCCACTGCTTCTAGGCAGGACGTCTCTCACTTGCCTGGCAGAACCCTGTTCAGACCTTGTTGATTCTGTTGTTGGAGTGAAGTGTGATGAATATTGCATTCATCCACTGGCTGGGTGTCAACTGTGCGTGTTAAAGGTACAAGAGGGGTTTAAGAGAACCTTGTGCCTTTTTCGTTTTGGACTTTAAACTTTTGGGGTGTAGCATCATCTCATGTACCCTTCCTCTCTCCTTCCCTGTGTAGCCTAGGACGACCTTGAACTCCTGATCCTACTCCCAAGAGCTAGTATTACAGGTGTGCACCACATGCCGTCCTGAATCTTATGTCATTGTTCTTTCCATCTTTACCATGCTTTATTTCTCATTCTGAAACTGAGGTCTGGTAAACTAATGCACTGAAAGTGTAGGGCTCTGTAATAATGGCGGCATGAGTTCCAAAATCGGTTAATGTTTTCCCCACAAGTCAAGCAGCTACTATAGCAATAGAATCCAATTCTATATAGTTAATTTTATTTTTAATGAAAGTTGCTGCTTACAGCAGATTTGAGATTAGCTACTTGATAGTTTTTCTCCCTTGTCCCCACCTTAGCTGCTAGGACTTACCAAATACCTTGTTGAAGACCCACTCCTACATCTTTACTTTGTCTTTTCTTTAGCACATTCTGGGAGGAAGTAGAAGGTAGACTTGCCATAGATTGACAGGAATGTTAGCTTTCTCCTCCTACGTGTGGATGCCTGTTCTGTATGATAAATGTCTGCATGCATAGCTGGCACTCCATAGAATGTATCCATGGAATGTATGTTTGGGCTGGAGAGACAGCTCAGTTGATAAGAATGCTTGCCTAGCGTGCACAAAGCTCTGGGTTTGAACCTCAGCATCACACAAACCAGCATGTCAGTGCATGCCTGTAATCCTAGCAGTTGGGAGATAGCAGCAGAAAAGTCAGAAGTTCAAGGGTATTTTCAACCACATAGTTTGAAGCCACCTGGGCTACATTAGACCTTGTCTCAAAAAAAAAAAGCTGATTTTACCTGGGTGAGGCAGGATATGCTTGTAATCCTAGCACTTGGAAGGTTGAGGCAGGTGGATCAAGATTAACTTGGACTACACAAGAGACTCTCTCTCCCTCTTCCCCCCCCCCTTGTTTGCGCACTAAAAAATGTGGTATATTGTGATTTCTTTGCTAGATTTTTATCTGAAGGCTATGAAAATCCCATTTCAAAGGTCAGGCAAATCTTGGTATCCAAAAAGTCACATTGTTCTGTATTGGATCTAATATCTCCAGTGCAAGGAAACTGGCAGGTTTCCATTTGGAAACATCTTCGAACTTGACTGAAAGAAAAGATGTTCAAGAACAAACCTGTTTCTGCTCTTAATTAATATTAACTACAGCTCCTGCTGGGGCTTTGCAGATGGACTGGCATTTCCAATGAGACGGAGCGGAGCTGCCGTGAGATGACCTCGTTCAAAGGGCTCAGGGCTTTCGGGTATTCATTAAGTATAAATGCGCGACTTATGTAAGTGCCATTTTTCTAAGAAGCTGAGGCCAGGGTGTTTGGGAAGACTTGAGTCAGGGTTCAACACTTTGTCTAAATCAGCTTGAAATGGTTAACCTTTCTCAGGTCATCCAGGATCTTGGTTTATAACAGGGTTTCTGGACTGTGCTACACCCATGGTGATCAATGAAGATTCTCTTTAGGTTGGTGGGGTGGTGGGGGGAGAAGGAACACTTCTTCCCCTTGTGTGGGTGCCATGAGAGGTCCCTGAAGAAGACGAAAGTGACACAGCTCAGAGATTTAAGGAGGAGGAGTTACATAGAGTTGAGAGTTTGGTGGCCAAAGGAGTTATAGTTTAGCTGTAAGGTGAGTGGGAGATAGTTTAGGGTCATAGAGGACTAGGAGAGAGTCGCCATGACAGCCTGGCAGGAAGAGAGATGGTGGGGTCACAATCTCTTATAGTCTCAGGTGTTGCTCAGGTGTTGTTACTCGGGAAGTAGAGCAATGAGTGAAGACTTCAGGTGTGAACTTTATAAAATGACCACCTAGCTAAGCTGGAATTGCAAAATGGCAGCCGTAGCTAACAGTTCTGATGAGTTTAGGACATGTCATGAGGCTCCTGGTCCATTTCATATCTGCTGATTCCTTTTCTTGAAGGGTTTCATATTAAGTTAGTCAGCTGTCGTTGTTGATTAGGTAAGGCACCCTATGACAGGTAAATCTGCCGTATCCACGCATGATTGCTTAAAAAAAGGGAAAGTGATGGCTTTTTTCCAAAATCATTTGGAAAAGAGAGAAATTGAAGTGAAAATGACCTTTAATGCCACGCTGATACTTGACAATGTGAAATTATTATTTTTTTCTGATTTCTGTATCTTCCCCAAACTCCCAACAGCCAAAGCTGACATGTTTGTTAATCTGATTTTCCTCCCACTAAGATGTGTTGTGGACATCTCCACCCCCTTTTTCCCTTGAGACCGACTTTCTAAACTCTTCACATGCCAGATAGGTCTTGAACTCCCGAATCTCCTGACTCAGCCTCTCAAGTAGCTGGGATTTTATACTTGCACTACCATCCTAACGCTGGAGTTCTTAAACTGTCTTCAAGCACATTTTAATATTAAAGTTGGTTGCGTGCTGTAATTAATCAGCACTTGGGAGGTTGAGAGAAGGGATCAGGATTTCAAGGTCATCTTCCCGCTACAGAAGTTTTAGGCCACCTGGTCTACATAAGACAAAACAACAAAAACCAACACCACCTTGCCCCCTCCCCTGTTTTAATGTCTACATTATTTTCAGTGGATATTTTTGAGTACACATTCAACAAAGGATTCCTTTGTTCAAGAGACCTAAGAGTAGAAAGAAGGTGAGAGGACAAGACCCTCTTAGGAGTGCGGTTCGTATTAGGAAGTAACATGGGGCTGAGGGATAGGGTGCTAGGGGCGGGCCAGATAGCTCAGCCTATGAGACTTCTCGAAAATGTGGGGATTTGCGTTTGATTTGCAGAAGCCTTCTGAAGCTTTCTAAAGATGTCCTCTGACCTGCCACGCATGTGCTAAGATACGCATGTGCGTACCTTCTCTCCATGTTTTTAAAGGACTAGGGTTTTTCAGTGGCCGTTCTCAGCTGTGGGAGTGGGAAGGCCTCACCAGGAGTTGAATGCTCTTCAACTTGTACCTTAAGAATCAGCACATGAGGGTTAGGAGCAGAGTGCAAAGTGGAGAGTCCCGTGCAAGTGCCAAGCCCTTGGAGAGAGCACACTTGGCCAGAAGACCGAGCGGGAGGGAACTAAATGGAAGTGATATCTCAGCAGCAGGAACAGGCGCCAGATCAGGTCGAGTGCAGAGGATCCTGGTAGATGGCATTTTATTCTGAGAGCTCTGGAAATCTATTGAAGTGTTTTAAATAGGACAGTGGCAGGACTGAATTGCCTTGTAAAAGATGTTTTTCAAAATTTTGCCTGCGGTATGAAATGACTCCAGGTAGCAACCCATGGTGAATGTGAGCTGTGGCGAAGGAAGAGAGATACACAAGGAGATGATGTATACAAGCTGTGCTGCACTTCCACTCCCACCCTGAATATGTGTATGTGTGTGTGTGTGTGTGTGTGTGTGAATTTTTGGAATTAATTTAAAAATTATCTTTTGAGACAGTGTTTCCTTCTATACTCCTGTCTGGCCAGGAATTTGTTATATAAACCAGGTTGTTCTTGAATTTATAATCCTCCTGCCTCTGTCTTCTATGTGCTAGGATTGTGTGCCACCACTCTGGGGATTAAAACCAGAGGTTCTGCATGCTGGGAAGCACTCTACCACTTGAGTTGCATCCCCAACCCTCTATATCACTTAAACTGTTTTCCAAGGTGTTGCAGCTTCTCTTCATGTTGCTGACAAACACATGCCCAAGCAACCTGGGGAACAAGGGGTTTATCTCAGTTTACAATTCTGGTTACAAGTCCAGCTTGGCAGTAGAGTTCATACCAACACCAGAAGCCCAGGGACTGGCCACAACATACCCACAGGGATTATGTACAGTGGGGCAAACTTTCTCACTTTGTCGAAATACTGAACTCACCTCTCACTGTCTTACCCACCTGCCTAGGGAGTAGCCCCACCCATCATGGGCTGGGTCTCCCCACATCAACTAGATAATCTTGCTTCGGGCTTGCCTTAACTTTAATTCTTCAAGGGCACGTCCAAAGCCTCTGTCTTCAATTGTTAGGTTGACACCTGTGTCTAACTGGCACAATGGGTTATTTTTATAATTAAACTCCATTAACATTGACATATTGTTGTAACTTGAGCTGTAGGTGTTTTTAGAATCTATCCAGTCGTTTTCACTGATGTCTTTATTTTCTATGCAAGATGCACTTTAATATGCATGCTTTGCATTCGGTTCTAGACTTCCTAGTCATCTATAAACCTAGAATTTCTTTTTTTCTTTTTTTTAGGGAGAGGAGAGAGAGAAAGTATATGAATAGGCAGGTGCCATGATGCATGGAGGTGGAAAAACAACTCTTAGAAGTAGGCTCTTGTTTTCCACTGACTGTGAGGACTCTGGGGGTCAAACTCAAGACTTTCGCACTCCGGCATCTAATTTACCCCTGAGCTGTCTCACTGGTCCCAGAATTTAATTTGCTTTCTTTTCTTGTGTCGTATTTCTTTGTCTAATTATGAATTCCTTAAATCTTTCAAGACTGACCCTTGGATTTTTTGAGACAGGGTCTTGCTGGATAGCTCATTTCCATCCCCCCCACCTCTGATCTTTTCTTTTTCCCCTCCTTTTAGAACTTCCTCTAGGTGGATTTAGGTGTGCTTTCTTGGTTTCCTCAGGTCTAAGTCTTGTTCATTTCTCCTGCTTTTCTCCGCTTGGATCATGTCAAGTACACTTGCCTCAAGTTCAGTGATTCTTCCGCCAGCTCCAGTCCACGAGCCCTTCAGTGAACTGTTCATTTTCGTCATTGTACATCGCATCTCCTTAATTTTTCTCTTTGATTCTCTTTTTAAATTTCTCTCTGTTAATAATCTGGGTGCCCACACTTCAAATATCATCTTGTTTATTTTTCTTTTTTTCTCTCATCTTTTTAGGATACAAGTTCTTTTGATTCTTTGAAAAAGTACCGGCTTCAAGTCTGCGTTGTCTGTGGTGTGTGTGTGTGTGTGTGTGTGTGTGTGTGTGTGTGTGTGTGTGTGTGTGTGTGTATGTGCGTGCAGTGTACATAGAGGGCACTTAACTGTGTCTGTGGAGGTCCAAGGGGGACTTTGGGAATCATCCTGGCTTGTTCTACCTTATTTTGTTGCTCTGGGGTTTCCCGGGCTCTGCCTTCCAGAGTTGGAAGTGCAGATAGGACACTACCATTTCCGTTGGAGATTTTTGTGTGGGTGTCTGGGGACCAAACCCAAAGTTCTTAGGCTTGTAAGGCAAAGGCTTTAACCCCTGAGCCCTCTCCCCAGTCCAGGTCTTTCTTTTAAGCCCAGCACATACACTTTTCCAGTAAATTCTCTGTGCACACGTTCTGATCTGGAACTGATGAGCCTCCTGCCTCCATCTCCTAAGAGCTAGACATAGATGTGAGCCACATACCTGCCTCCCACACTTGACTTCCAGTCTCTTTATTATCTGATGTCACAGAAGAAAATGTGATTCTCTTCAGTTCTGTCCATCTCTGTTGCAGTGTCTGAAGACTTCACCAGACAAGTATGGAGAAGGAGGAGCCCCTTGCTATCTTTAGACATCTCCTGAATGCTCAAAGGCCCCCAGGTTGCACTTGGATGCCTGTCAATTTAACCGATCTCCCATTTGTGGGAGTTGAGGTTGTTTATAATCTTATGTTCAAAGCATGCTGCTCTGAATTCTGTGCTGGGCTTGCAGGAAGTGTTTTAAGGTCTCAGTGGTGAGATACAAAGCTGTGAACCATGCCCCTCGGTCCTTGAAGGAGCCGCTGTTTATTGAGAGGAGCATATTGGTGAGTAGAAGGTTCAGCAGTAGCTAGCTGTAAGAGGCGTGCACCATCTCTGGGGGCCACAGGGAAAAGGCAACTTGCCCACCCAGTGTTTCGGAGGATGTAAAATCAGTGTATACTTTTTTAAAAAGTAGGTTTTATTTGAGATGGAGCAGAGAAGACTCATGCAGTCGCTATGCTGTGCACTTCGTTAGCACCCACGGGTGGAGGTCGGGGACACCCTTCAGAAGTCAGTTCTTTCCTCCCATCATTTGGGCTTCCTGGTATCAAACCCAGGTTGCCAGGTTTGAAAGCAGGTGCCTTTCCAAGCTGCTATCTCACCAACCTAGAACACACTTATTTTTAAGGCAAAATCTTACTTTATAGCTCAGGTCACCCTGCTAGCTGACAGTGTCATCCAGGATGGTCTTAGCCTCACAGCAACCCTGCCTTCGCTTCTGACTACTGGGATTATAGGTGTGAGTTGTCACCCTGCCTGGCTGGGAGACACTTGGCGGAGGTGGTGCTTGAAGTGAAATTGATGGATGGCACCAGCTATCGGGTGTGGAGAAGGTCACTGCCCTAGCATTTGTGGGGCTCTTTGTCTGTGAGGGAAGGTGGGTGTTACCATTTCCGTCTTCATTCATCTCTAAGTATTCTGTCAAAGGAAAAGATTGTTATAGGATTGGGGTGTCCTATCCAGCCTCAACACCAGTTCTATAGCTGAGCTATACCCCATTCTAAGGATAGGGTAGAATTCATTCAACACTACCTTCTGCTCCCCCTAATCTGGGGTTTCTAACAGGAGACCTATGAAGTAGTGTGTTGTAGCTTATAAAACCTTTACCAATTCCTGCTTCTGCCTTTCTAGAGTTCAAGCCGTGACAATCACAAAACTGGTAAATTGGGATTTAGGCTACAAGTTATAAACAGATAAATTGGGAAGAGCTATTGAGTTTACCTGTTGACTGAGTCAATTATTAAACAGTAGTGTGTTCTGCTTGCCCACTCTGTGCTCTACGTGTAGGATTCGTGGGACTTGGAAGTTAGTTTTCCTTGTACAGTTTTAGCGTGCATTCCCCACAGGTCAGCAAGCACGCGTTTCCCTTAGAAAACCCAGTCGCTTTTGTCTTGGGCACGTAGGTGGTGGAGGCTCATCAGACTGGCTCTGTGTGTCCCTCACCCACTGACGTCTAGCTCTGCTCGGCCTTTAAGACACAGTCCAAAAGGGCTCCTGGCACAGCCTCATGAAGTCCAATTTGGATCGCTGCTGTTACATTTTAACAGTATCACCTCCTTATTCATTTACTAGGTAAACAAGTGGTCTCGCGGCATGGCATTCCTTCCGTAGGCAGATGCGTTCCGTTGAAGCATGCACCCGCTTCACCTAGGAACGAACTCTTTCTTTTGGTCTCTAAGTGCTTTGGCTTTGGGCACACACGACAGGACATGGTTCACACTTACAGTTTGTAGTGAGTTACAAGCATCTACTGGGCCCTGGATGAACTAATGTACATGCGTTAGTCCTGATCCCTATATCCATCCACAGAGCAGCCGCTGTTCTTGTAGGAGTTTCAAAAGAAGTAAATGGCCTCAGAGGCTGAGTAAGTTGTCAGAGGTGGGAAAGTTAGTTAGAGAAGCTGGCACTCGACTCGTTCCATTGGCTGTCTTCTGGGTACTAGAGGAACTGATGGAATACTCACCTTGTCTTTCAGAAGTGCTATTGTTTTGGGGGAGAGAGTTGCTAGAGACATTCTCTTACGTCATCCAGTTTAGCCTCAAACTCTGGGTCCTCCTTTTCTACTGCTTTTTTGGAGAATCTCACGTTCAGCAGGTATTCTAGGCACATTCCACCACACCTGGCTCGATATTCTGCTGTCTTCATCAGCTGTCACTGTTCTACCAACGTGTTTAATTAAGCGCACCATGGTGTACAGGTGGAAGTCAGAAGCCAGTTCTCCTCTTCTACTGAGTGTACTTCTGGGCATTGATGCCAGGTTTGTGAGTAGGCGCCTTACCTGCTTACCTGTCCCCGGGGCCTCTTGGAGCCTGTTTAATAGAACATTCTTGGTGAAGGTCAGGTGGCCCCATGACCTCATCATCTGAAAGGGCTCATCTTTGTTCCTGGCTTCAGTTGTCCCCGTCCTTTGGATTTTGACAGAATTGCAGTGGGTGGCAGAGATTCTTCGTAACTTAGCTCTCCACATCTGGGCTGAGTTCAGCAGGCCCTTTAAGTTGAGCGGACTTGGGTGGCCCATAAGCTTGGAATGCTAGCACTCAGGAGGCTGAGGCAGGGGGTTGCCGAACTCTAAGCCAGCCTGGGCTACATTGCGAGATCAAAATTTTGGCAAAAAGAAAAGAAGTCTCTCCAAGAGTAGGCTAGAGGTATGTGGAGTTTTGTTTTTGATGCTCTGGCCCCAAAACAGTTTTTTAAAAGAAATCTATAAAAAAGGAAGCACCCTTATCCCCCAAAGGACGGGAAAGGCCTAAAATAGCAACCATCTGTAGCTGTGAGGAGGTAGAGAAATGGCTTTTCCTCGTAACAATGCATCCTGGATGGCTGCCAGAGCTTGGCGTTAGATCATTAGTCATTTGACAGAAGTGTCTGTGCCAGTGCTCGGCATGGGGAGGCATTTCGGCAGAACTTGTTCTCTGACTCTGAGGCACTTCCGGAAGCCCCGGGAGGGTTCAAGTTGGATGTTTCACTGTGTTCCCGTGGGATGTGTGTGTAGGCAGAATGTTGAGGTCACAGGCAGGTACATGGGGGAGGGGTGCGTTCTCCCAAGGTACCTTTCCCCTGGAATGCCTCCCACTGCTATGGAAGCCGAGGCCGTTTGCATCAGTCGCAGCTGCAAGGCTTCGGTGCTGAGACCACCTTATTCTCACCCAGACCTCCAGCTAGGTATTCACCGTCCCCAGGGGTCCTTTGTTATCTCTGTTTATGTCTCATCTTGCTCTCTTGCTATTGAATGGTAAATTAGTAAATTCATCAATGACAGTTTAGTCCAGATGCTTTGGCTGTGACAGATCCCATCCACAAGCGAGAAATGTGACAGTTATTAGTTGTCGATCCCATAACCTTACATTTCATGTAAGTCCCTGGAAGGTGCACACCCCACAGGTGACTAGGAAGGACGTTTTATTTATTTTTGGTGCTGGGGATGGAACCCATGACCTTACACATTCGAAGCAAGCACTCAACCACAAAGCCACCCTCCTCCCTGGAGGGAAAGCCATGCAGTCAGGCCTCTCTGAGGAGGTAATACTTTAAGGTCTCGGTGGAAGTAGGAGCCAGGCGAGAAGATGTCTTGGAACAGGAGGAACTTTAAATGGAGAAGGGGTGTATGAGGAGAGGATGGGAGAGCAGACTGAAAGGGGCAGGTTGGCTCAGGAACTGCTGAAGTGTGGCCAGGGGTTTGGGCTTCATGATAAAGATAATTTTTTTATTGTTATATAAAACAGTTTTATAAAATAAAATTTGTATATAGTAAAATTTGTCTTTTAAAGATGTGCAGATCGCTTCTCGGCCTTTTGGCTAAGATCAAGTGTAAAGATGTGCAGATCTGGGCTGGAGAGATGGCTCAGGGGTTAAGTGTCTGCCTCACAAGCAGAAGGTCTTGAGTTCAGATTCCAGATTCCACATAAAAACACCAGGCAGAAATGTCTGAAGTCTGCACTTTTAACCTTGGTAGGAGAAGCCTGGGAAATCCCACAGCATAGCAACAAGAAAGTAAAAGTAATCCAAAATGATTCCTGAAGTCATCCTTGGGCCTCCACAGGGACACATAGTGCCCTCTGATACATACACACACACAAAGTAAATAAGAGTTAAAAAAAAATAAAGATGTGTAGATGTGGATTAGAGGGATGGCTCAGCAGGTGAAGGCACTTGCTGTGCAAAATTGGCACCTGATCTCTGGAACCCATGTGGTAGAAAGAGAGAACCAACTTGCCAAAGTTATCTTCATGGTCTAGGGAGATGGCTCAGGCGTTAAAGCCTCTTTCTCCTAAGCCAAAGGACCTGAGTTCGAATTCCCAGATTCCAAGTGAAAATGCCCAGTGGAAATGGTGGCAGCTTGCAATTCTAGCCCTGGAAAGCAGAATCTGGGAAACCCCACAGCAAAGCATGATGGGAGGGAGGAAAGGGGGGAAGGAGGGGAGCAAGGATTATTACTCATTGTGCTTGTACAACTAGGGAAAAGATAAAAATAAATTTTAAAAATGTGGATAAAAAGAAGGTAGATCAATCCAGGATGATTCCCGAAATCACCCTTCTTTTTTTTTTTAATTTTTTTTTATTATTATTTATTCAACTGTGCGCATGTGCGTGTGTATGTGCGCGCGCGCGTGTGTATGTGCGGGCGCGTGTGTCTGTGTGTGTGTGCATGTGTCTGTGTATGTGTAGAACCACGGACGAATTCGCGAACCACCATGGCCCACCTCCACCTCCTTCTGCCCCGGGATTCACAGGCTCTGCCCTACCAGGACCAGAAGCACAGGCCGCCCCCCGCTTCCGCCTGGCGTCTATACGTGGGATCTGGGATCCGAACTCAGGACCTTCCGCCTGCAAGGCGGAGGTTTAACCCCTGAGCCACCTCTCCAGCCCCCGAAATCACCCTTCTTGTGTATTCCTTCTTGTGTATACACACGTGCACACATACAACTAAATACATTTTTTAAAAAGAGAATGCATTCATCGAGCTGGGCCTAGTGGCAAAGGCCTACATCTCAGCTTCTCCAGCGGCTGAGGCAAGAGCATTGCAAGTTCATTTCACTCTACAGGTTCTAGACCAACCTGAGTAATTTCGCAAAACCTTATCTCAAAGATACAGCTCAGTGATGGAGGACATCTCTGCCAGGGGTAAGGAGCCCTCTGCCTGGCCTCTGCCAAACCTCCGCACCAGCAGCAAACCACACACATCTGCACAGCATGGCTTGCAACTCTCCAGCCCTTGGGAGACTGAAACTGGAAGATGAGTTTACGGTCAGTCTCAGCTACTTGAGCGGCAGTCAGCTTGGTGGCCAGTTCCTGTCATGGCAGCAGAGTCAGGCGGTCAAGGCCTTTCCTAGGCTGCTTAGTGAGCTGGAGGCCAGCCTTAGCTACAGTGAGACCCTGAATCTAAAAACAAACAGCAAGAGTCCCCAAAGACAAACAAAACACGGAAACTAAGTGGCCTTCAGAAATCTTACAGTTACACAATCATCATCACCACTTTATCTCAGAGCATTTTTCTTGTCTCACAAGGAGACCCTGTTCCTATCAGCAGTCATCTCTCCTTAACTTCCTCTTCCGGCAGTCAGTAAGGTTCTTGGATCAATAAGCATGTCTATGGACCAATAGAACAGATGAAAATGGGGCCTATGCATCCAGTAGATTATCTGACAATAGGTTTGGAGGTCAGAGGACATGATGAGTTTTGTGTAGCCATTGCCTTGTAAGTTCTTGTAGGGTCTTGTAGACCTGGAACTCTGGACCCTTCTGCCCCTCCCACTTTCTGAGTGCTGGAGTCACAGGTATGTGCCTCCTTGCCTGCTGTGACCAAACCTTCCAGGTGCTGGGACTGCAGATCTGAACTACCATGTTCAGCTTCAAGTCATTGTTCTGAAATATAATCCTAACATCTTAGTCACATTTCGAATATAGTAGGTTATTTGAAAACTACATTGCAAGATTCTAGAATAAAAAGATTGGTACACAGGGGCAGACTTTAAAATCTCATCACCACTTGTGAAATCAGTTCATTCCAGTAGTGTCATGTTAACAGGAATAAGAATTGGTCAAAGTTATGGCCGATTTTGTTTTCTAAGGCAAATATATAGAGAGTTCTCACAAAAGGGAAGCAATTGTAAGAATGTAAAAGAAATTAGTTTTATGGGTTCATTTACGTATTTACATATTTTATGAGAGGTCGAGAGTAGATGCCATAGCTTACACTGTGAAAGTCAGCACACCTTAGAGGAACCCCACCACATGGCTTTGGGGGTGGAGCTCAGGTCTCCAAGATGGCTTACTGCAGTTCACCTTTACCCGCGGAGTTATCTCTTGGCCCCATTTTTACCTTTTACTCTCTGAGTGTCTTGAGCATTAAGCTGGTTCTGCATACCTGTCAAACTTGGATGAACGAGTTGAAGAGAGCCGTGGGCAAGATGTTCTGAGACCTCGGGTCTGCACGAAAGGATGGGGAGGCTGCAGGGATCTCCTGGAAGAAACACTGTGTCTGGGAGTTAGGTGTACTTCTCTCCCCTCCCTTCTCTCCTCTCCCCGACCCTTCCCTTTTTTGAGACAGGGTTTCACTCTGTAGCCCAGGCTGGCCTTCATGGAACGGGAAGATTTGGAGTAGGACTAAGCACTTGGGTGACTTCCTTAAGATGGGGCGGGTGTGGGGGGATTTGGCAGCACTGTGGATAGAGGTGCCTGTGTCTGATTTGTGGCAGTTTAGAAATGGTGAGATTGACAGAGACAGGTGCTCTGTGCAGGGTCGGACGTCAGTGACCACAGGGGAAAGTAGCTCCGTTTCTTTAACTTTATCTGTGTATCTGTCCATCCGTCCATCTCTCCCTCCCTTCCTTCCCCTGGGTGACTTTCGAAATCATCCTGGATTACTTCTATCTCCTTTTGGCCTTCGCTCTGGGATTTCCCAGGCTCCACTTTTCAGAGTCAGAATGACAAGGCCACCTGGCCTTTTTACATGGGATCTGGGATCAGAACTCAGATCCTTCTATTTTCAAGGCAGTATCTGTCCAGCCACAAAGGTGGTCCATTTCACAGGCAGGTAACTGTCCACTGGAGAGGACACAGAGTTTAACATACCTTTGGGTAGTTCTGGGTGGAGATGTCCGTTGGGCTTCGGAGTGGGCCTAGGCGATGGCCATATGGTTTAGAGAACCTGGGGCTAGCTTGGAATTCAGGGAAGTCCTCTGCCTCAGTCTCCCCAGTACTGGAATTGCAGGTATGAGCCCCCAAACCTAGCTTTTATTTCTCGATAAGAATCACCCATGTTTGCTGGAGAACCATATGGAAACTGTGGATTGTCTTTGTGATACGGCCCCATAGTTTTTTTAAATAGTAACGATAGGTAGCGTCTCGGGGCGTCATTTCATTTTGCCAAAAGAAAGACTGGGTTTTGACTGCTGTGAGCTCCAATGCCTTAGTGTTAAGAAAATCAAGTCTGGGGCTTAGTACAAGTGCCAAGTCTCCTTTCCACTGAGCGCAGAGAGGCCCTTGGTTTTTCAGGGCTCCCAGGGTCTGAGCCCTGCACATGACAACGAATGCGGTAGGTCTGTAATTATTCCGGCTCTTAATGCCTCAGCATTGGAAGGGATTTGAGGTCGCTCTGCCCAAGCGGCCATTCTCCTCTAGCCCCTCTGCAGCCGCTGACAACTGGCGCCCCAGCTCTGGAAGCCGCTCTTTCATTGCCGGACAGATCTCTTTGTTGCAAGATTCCCCCCCTCTTGCCCTGAAATGAAAGACAGGTCCTTGCAATGGTCACCAGTAAACTGCCATCCGTCTGTCAAGCTTCTGTCCTCCATGTCACATGAATTCAATGCACTAGCTCTTTGGTTGTCTTTTCCAAGAAAAATGGCCTTGTTCCCTGCACTGTTGTTCCCACGATTGTGTATCTAGATTCTCTCTCTCTCTCTCTTTCCTTCTCTCTTTTCTCTCTTTCCTTCTCTCTTTTCTTTCTCTCTTTTCTTTCTTTCTTTCTTTCTTTTTTTCTTTCTTTCTTTCTTTCTTTCTTTCTTTCTTTCTTTCTTTCTTTCTTTCCTTTCTTTCTTCTTCCTTCTTCCTTCTTTCTTTCTTTCTTTCTTTCTTCTTCTTCTTTCTTTCTTCTTCTTCCTTCCTTCTTCTTCCTTCCTTCCTTCCTTCCTTCCTTCCTTCCTTCCTTCCTTCCTTTCTTTCTCTCTCTCTCTCTTTCTTTCTTTCTGTCTCTCTTTCTCTCTTTCTCTTCTTTTTTTTCTTTTTGAGACAGGGTCTAGCTGTGTGTAGACATGAACTCCCTGTGATCTTTCTGCCCCCCCCCCAGGGGCTGGGATAGTAGGTGTGTGTCACTTTGAACCATTAGATTATTTTTTGTTTCAGCCGTCACTATGAATCTGTAGGGACAGCTACTGCCACCAGCTGTTGTACCCTTTGTAGCTGTTGGGGGTTTCCTCGTATTCTACCTTTTCACGGTTTACACATCACTGAGGAGTTCTGAATGATACCCTACACCACTCACTAGCTTCCTTAGCCTTGTAGAAGTTACAGTATAGCCAGGTGTGGGGGTTACACTTGCAGTACAACACTCGTGAGGCAGGGGTAGGAAGGACTGCTGCAAGTTCAAGGCCAGTCTGCTGTCCATGGTGAGTTCCAGGCCGGCCAGAGCTTTCTCTCCCTCTGAAAATGGACGTGGTACTTGAGTCTGCACAGGTGCATAGGTCATCTCTGAACCTGCATGGAAGACACCAGCTAGTCTTAACTACTCCTAGTCATTGCTCTGCCCTTTGTTTGGAGGATGGGCCACGGCAAGGCTCCGAGTGGCTTCCTAGAATGGATGTCAGGATATGGTGGAAATGTCATCTAAATATTGCGGGATATTGATCAGCAATGAACAATTCATGTTTCAAATACACGTGCCCAAATTATCTCTAATTATGGCTTATTTGAATTGTTATATGTTTGCGTGTGTGAATGTGTGTGCATATGCAGATACATGTGGGTTCATGCATACGTGTGGACCAGATGTCAACCTCAGGAGCCGTCCACCTTGATTTTTGAGACAGGGTCTCTCCCTGGTCTGGATTAGCCCATTAGCACAGGCTGGCTGGTCACTGAGCCCTAGGGAGATAGATCACTGTCCCTCTCCCAGTGCTGAGACTAGAAGCCTGCACCACCCGGCTAGGAGGTACTGAGGACCGAACGCAAGTCCCCATCATTGAGCTCTCCTCCAGCAAGATGTGCTTGTCCAAATCTGAAGCTATATTTGTCGAAGCTCTCCTAGTGATTAAAGCTCTCAGTGGCCATGTTTCAGAATGTAGACGTGGAGCCAGATGGCTGGATTTGAAGTGTGGCTTGGCTAGCCATGGCAGCTCTATGACCTTGGGCCGGGTGGCCAACCTTTCCATGTTTACCAACAGACGGAGTGATGGCCAGGCCCTCACAGGGCTTCCTGTGACTGTGAAATAGTTAGACCCATTGGCAGGGCTGGAGGTGGTGGTGGGGGAGTAGGCTACACAGCACCCTCCTTGGTGAAGCTGTGAGGGGCACTGAAAAACCTCAGTAGTTGAGATGAGCAGTCTTTTAAGCCTGCGTGGTGGCTCATGCTGCCTTACTTGGAGGCTGAGGCAGAGGAATTGCTCTGAGTTGAAGGCCAGACTTAGGCTATGCAGTGAGTTCTGGCTAGAGAGTAAAACCTGTAAAACAACCCCTAAAGCAAAAACTTTAGGTCTTAAAAACAAACAAACGAAGGAGATTAATAGTTCAACAAAATGAACAAAATGTCTGGATTTTTGTTTACTCTTTAAAGAGAGAGTAGGCTTGTCATGCCCAGGCTGGGTACATGGAGTGAGGTGGCTATTGACAGGCACGGTACCACTACTGGAACTTAGCGTGGACACGGGCGCTGCCTCGGGTGACCAGGACTGTAGGTGTGCACGCCACACTGGGCTCAATGCAAAGTTTAAGGTCAGGCGAAGAGGAACTCTTGGGAAATGGAGGTGAGAGGATGATGGTGAGAGTCAGGCCAGCCTGGGTTATATAATGTGATACAGTGTCAAAACAACAGCACCAGAAAAACAACCAAAACAAAAACAAACAAACCCATTTTTTTTTTTTTTTTTTTAAAGGCCAGACCCAAGAGAATTGGGTTCAGGGTGAGGGAAGAGTTAAGTTGGGGCCTGTTTTGATGTGGAGTTTTTATAGTTTCTCATTGGATTTTTTTTTTCTTTTTTCAAATTAAAAAGATTGTAACTGGCACGGTGAATATACACTTATAGTAGACCCAGCTATTATTACAGAGGCCAAGACAGAATAATTGTTTAAGTTTGGGGATAGCATGGGCTAACAGTTTTTTTTCTTCTAGAGTTTCATACATGAATACAGTGAGCTTATTTTTACACCTTAATCCCTAACCCCATCCCCTTCCTTTTTCCATTACAATCCTTCTTCTTTCCTACCAATCTCCCTTCTGTTTTCATATCTTTCCTTGCATGTGTGGTCCACTGAGTTTCATGTAGGTTGCCTTTGAGGGCATATGCCTGAGCACTTGCTAGAGCAGGAAGCATAGATCTGTGCATATCTGCATCTTCCCCCACTCTTTATCCAGCATTAATCCTCAGCGTCTCTCATGAAGATGTGGGGCCTCTTGAGCTTTCTCTCTCCTCCTATGGCAAGACGTTGATAGCTGCAGTGAGTTCATGGATGCTATAGCCCTTCAGGTTCAGAAGATACTGTCTGGCCACACCCTTACTCCTACAAGCTCTTATATCCTTAACGCCCCCTCTAGGATGTTCCCTGCGCCTTGGGTTGGGGAGGTAGTTTATGTGTCCTGTTTAGGTCTCAGAAGTCTGCAGTAATTCATTTTCTGCTTCTTGGTCAGTTGTGATTTTCTATAATAAAACACTTTTCCATTGCAAAAGAAAGCTTCTAGGTTGAGTGCTGCGTGCTCTTCCAATCCATAAGTATAATGATAAAGGATCAAAAAGCAGCTCGATATAAAGGTTTTAATAACTTGACCTTAATAGTTTATACCACCCCCAACCTTGGCCTATGTCCTTTCCTTTCATAGGTTCTTGGCCTGGTTTACAGTGTGAGGAATGTGCTCCCTGCTGGAAAGCAAGCATTAAATTCAGCCAGAAAGCAGCGGGTCTCCTCCATTCATTCCGCCTTTGCACTCACTGATGGTCACCTCTTGCCGGGTGGTGGTTGGTATAGCTTTCACAGGTGGATGAGATTGGTGATTGCTTTTCTCTCCCAGCAGCTTGCATAGTACTTCAGGTACTGTGATAGCTGGCCAGCAAGGAGGAAGGTTTTGTGTGTGTGTGTGTTCTAGGATCCACATACATCTTCAGCAATAGGGTCTTACTGTCAGTTTGGGGAGGGCAACCAAGAGCAGTGGCCAACACCTATTCTATTTTGGAGGTTTTTGAGACCTCTGTGACCAACAACTTATTAGGAAGTATCATAATTCTGGTACTGAGAATTTTGTTTAATTGCCTATGGCTTCTGGTAGGAGTGTTGTAGGGCATTTGCCGTTATGCCCATCTTCCTTTCTCTGTGTTTCTCTACATAAGATATGTCTGTTTACATGCTCTTTTGAAAAAAAGTATTTTTAATGTACTTTTATAACATAGAAAGCTTCTGCCTGATTTTATCTCATAATCTTAGTATTTGTTACTCCCCCAGCCTCATCTTTCTCTTCCTTATTCCCCTGACCCCCCATTATTCCCCTTTCCTCTTTACCACCTCTGGTCTTTATATCTCCTCCTCTAAGGTCTTCACTCTGTCTGTCCCTTTGTCTTGTTTGATGCCCCCTTTCAGATTGTCTGGTGGTTACAGGAATTTTGAGTTAAGTATACAAATCTAAAGGTTCAATCTAGCATCCTCATAATAAGAGGGGACATATGGCATTTGTCTCTCTGTGTCTGGGATACCTCACTCAATATGATATTTTCTGGTTCTGTCTATTTACCAGTAGGTTTCATTTTACTTGAGAGACGCTATTTAAAAAAAAAAAAAAAAACTGAAAAGAAATTGTAGTGATCAGGGTTGCTGAGTGTGTGCCTCTGTATGCCCCTGGAGCCCGTAGTTCAGCCAGTGGGGAGGTAAGGCAGGGGGATGGGATTCTTCCTTGTCTTCTACTGTGAATGTCACACTGCAGCCTGACTGCCCTGGCCAAGTGCTGAGGAACCAACCCGACGTGTTGCCTGACTGTGAAGGGCAGCCGCAGATGGTGGCCGTGCTTTGTTAGCGGGAGCCAGGAACTCGCTGGAGTTGGCAAGCAATGTTTCTAGGTATTGACAGAATCCTCCTGCAGGTCTATTTCTGCTGCTCTTTGCTTCTGTTGTTGTTGTTTTGCCTAGGCTGGCCTCAGACTCATGGCAGTCCTCCTGCCTCTGCCATGCCAGGGCTGGGACGACAGCCACCACACTTGGTAACTTTTAAGTACTTAAATCTGTTTTGTGATAAGTGACGACTGAGTGAAAGGCTATACATTGCAGAAGCAACTATTGAGAGTTCTTTGCGGGTATCTGTGACTCCCTCTGAGGACCAGATGGTATAGTAATCCTGTCTTTTCTCCAACTCCTCCTCTCATTCCTCTTGTTTCTCCTCCTCCTCCTCTTCATCCTCTTCTTCCTTTTCCTCCTCTTGTCCCCTAGTTGGTAGAATTCCACTGTGTTCCACCATGCCTGGCCCTGTTATTTCTATACATTGATCTGGTGTTGCTGTCTATATAAGTTACTAGTAAAGTTGTCTTAGAAGCTTATGCAAATTGAGTGTTGCTCTGCCTGAAATACAAAGGGCAGCATTGACTGCTTATCACCTTGCAGGGCAGATATAATCAGAGTTGATGGCATTTAAATTTGTTTAAAGATTTGGACATTTTGCCCTACAAGACTTGAGGAGGCGCAATTTCTGAGCGCGGTTTCATTCTGCTGCTGCACTGCAGTGCCCGTGACCTTGCCTGGCGAAGTGGCTCTGCTGCTGGATTTGATCAGCAGAGGCTCTTAGGTGTCTTCTGGTTTATAATAAGAAAAAAGGGGAGGGATGTTCTTGTCTCTTGAATATGTCACCTTCTTCCTGCCAACCCTTCAAAGAGCAGCCAGGGCACTTCTGAAAGCTCTGAACTGTTCGCCGGCCCTGTTTCCTTCCTTCCTTTGGCAGGTGGAGAAAGTGTGAATAAGTCCAAAGTGACTCTAAAATGAGAGCATTCACCGGCACATATGTGCTGCTTCGAATAGCAGCAGGGACTGAAAGAAGAGCAGAGGCTTGGGCAGAAAATGCCGAAGGATGGAACTCAAGGTGCTGGTGCTACATAGGCACTTCATTTGTGAAGGGCACACCCTCAGATGGCAGTCTGCCGCGGTGGAAATAACGATGGGCACAGACTGTCCTCCCAGTGTGTAGCCTGGCAGTTTCCCATCTCATCTGTGGACAGCGAAGAGAGACTTGAACGGTTGCAAGATGCAATCCACTGCTTTCTGGTCCTCTTTGCTGCTTCTGCTTCTAGCCAGCGCTGGCTGAGTTTTTAAGTTTTCAATTATCTATCTATCTATCTATCTATCTATCTATCTATCTATCTATCTATCTATCTATCTATCTATCTATCATCTATCTATCTAATCTATGTGTGTACAGAGGGCACTGTATGTCCCTGTGGAGGACCAAGGGTGACTTCGGGAATCATCCTGGATTGCTTCTACTGCTTCTTTTGGGATTTCTTAGGTTCTGCCCATGGAGGCCAGCAGGGTAAGTTTGGCTGAGTTTTTAAAGAGATCAAGTCATGGCACAAATCCTGGTTCCATACTGGAGTTAAAGGTCTCCCAGGCTACTGAGCGAGTTCACGGCCAACTTGGGCAACTTAGACTCTCTCCAATTAAAAAGTGAAAGGAAGAGCAGTCAGTAACTGTTTGGCAGGAGGATTGCCTAGCAGGAAGCTTGAGCATCAGTTCCCTAGTATAAATCAAAAACAAAAACTCAAGCCTCCTTACGTGCTAGGTTTCCTCGCCCTTCTCCGAGTCTGGGCTTGCATTCACTTCTTGCTTTCCAGTCTTCTGCTCCTGCAGGGACGCATCCATTTTATTTTCATTTTATTTTCTACATGAGAAGGAAGAGAATGAGAGCGGGAGCACACATGTGGAGGGCTGAGACAGGAGGATCACTCGCTACTTGAAGGCCAGTCTGGGCTACATATCAAAATCCTTTTTTTTTTTTAATAAAAATTGATGGGACACAGTTTTTGAAGACGCTGAGTCCCTTAGCTAAACAGTGTCTTAGCTAAACAGTGTCTTCTCACCTTCTATTTAAGTATTAGAGATGGAAGGAGAGACAAAGGGAAGAGGAAAGAGAGAGAAAGAGAGAGAAAGAGAGAGAAAGCCATGGCTGGAGGTCAGAGGATGACTTCCAGAACTCAGTTCTGGTCTTCCACCATGTAGCAGTCTGAGGATTGAACTCAGGTCACCAGGACTGAGCGCAGACTCGTTATGCGCTAAGCTGTTCAACCAGTACCCAGAGGTGTCTTCCATAGAGAAGGATTGGGGTCTCTGGGGGACAAAATACAGAGTGCTAAGGATGGGACGCGACCAAGTGCTTGAGAGTAGGCAGGAAAGGCTGCTGTGGGGCAGGTGTGAAGAGTAGAGACTGCCATGCCCGGAGACACTGCAGTGATAGCCCTCCCCATCCTCTGTCCTCTGATTCTTATATCTTTTCCGCCCTCCTTTCCCAATGTCTTTCTACCCTTCTTCGATACTCCAGGTGATTAGATGTCCTGTTAGTGTGACACTCCACAGTCACTTATTCTCTGCATTTTGGCTGGTTGTGATTCTCTGTACCAAGTTAAATACCTCCCATTGCCAAAAGAAGTTTCTTGGCTGTTACACCCATGAACTTACTGCAGCTATGTTTGCATGCACCAGTGTCAACATTTCCCCAGGAAGGGGAAGACCTTGTGCAGCACCACCCCTTCCCAAGGGACTTTCCACAGTTAATTCTGGCTATGCCAAAGGAGCCAATTTATTCAGGGATGCGCCCACTGATATGTTGCCCGTGCTTCAGCAAGTCTCCATGGGCATGCTAATGCAAGCGACCCTGTGAAACCCCGTGCCTCGCCCCTCCACCCTCTGCCCCACAAAGACATAAAAGGAGGGAGACTGGTTGGGAAGAAGGATTTCAGTGGGAGAACTAGTGATGGAATCAGGTAATAGGGCTTAAAAATGGAAGATGGGATAATATAGAATTAGGAATGTGACACAAGATTAGGAAATGGCTTGCTTGGGCATTTATTTATCTTTAAAAACAGGATCTGCCTTGTAACCCAGGATGACCCCTGTCCCTGGACCTGGCTAACGATTTATTGTACTGTGGCCCCTAGTAGGAATAGCTTTGTAAGTACCAGCACTTACAGCAACGTGGGTATCTGAATGGCATTGGCAGGAATTGAAACCAGGCCTGGGTTGGAAGGTCCTCAGCAAGAGTAAAACTGTGCTGAGACACATTTATTCTTGGCTAGCCGAGCTTATAAATGATAAACACAGGGAATCATCCGGAATCAGTGACCATAAAGACAGGGACATGGTACAGCGAAATCTCGTGAGAACAAGAAGCACAAATGTGATTAGTAGGAAAGTGTGCAAGGAAATACATAAAGACAGCAGCACTCATAAACACTCAACAGTTGTAAACACGAAAGTGTGCAAAGTGCATAAAGACACATGTGATTGACTGTGCACTCAATCAGCAATTGTATATAGTTAGCAGTATCTAGAAAGACACGTTTTTCTGCTGCAATGCCAGTAACAATGTGGATCTTAAGTTAATATAATTTTAGAGAAAGAGCATGTTGAACTGTGTGGTATCAATCTTCCCATTCTGAGATTAGACATCAGGACAAACAGCAGTCACTGGAAAGGGCCAAAGAGCAGGAGATAACTGCTGACCGAGCCGCGCCAGCCTGATTATGTTCAAGGAGTTCTGGGAAGGCCAGTAGCCTTGTGTCCCCTGCCTAGCTTAAGAAGCCAGCATTTGGAGGCTGAAACAGGAGGATTGCCCAGAATTTGAGATCAACCTGGACCACACAGTTTTAGACCTGACAGGACTATGTAACATGACTAGTACCCTATCTCACCAAAGCAAGCAAAACAAAACAAAATGAAAAGCAAGAAGGAAATGCCAGCATCTATTCCCGCTCTGATATTAAAGAGGCACATTTTTGATCTCCTCATTTTACTTCTTCAGAGAGTCAGGTCTGAGAGGAGTAGCAGCTGCTGCTGGAGGGTAGGATCTGCAGCAAAGATGCTCCAGGGGTGGCCCAGCCTAGCTGCATGTTTCCTGCCTGGTGGGGTCCTCTGCAGAGGCGGGCAGAAGCTTAGCAGTTAGACTGGGATCAGGTTCCGTTCTGTGGTTTTGAAATGGAGTCCCGTCACTCAGGGTCAAGTATCTGATCTGAGGACTGTCAAGGTTGATTTGTGAATTCGGAGTCTGAAAAGAGTTAAGTACCCTTGGCTCCAGAGTTCTTCTCCCCGGCAGACCTCCTTGTTATTCGCCCTTGCCCTACTTGATCCCTTTCCAACTTCTGCTGCCCTCACAATCTGTGCTTTGCTCTCTCTGGCTGCCAACAAGGCAGCGCGTGGGGCTGGCCAGATGTTCACGGTGTTTTGATGATGCATGTGTTCCCGTCCTGGCCAAGAAGATACTCCTGACGTAGGTCAGGCTCCCTACTTTTGTTTGGCTTGTGAAATCCCGGGGTCTTTCCGTGATTGATTTAGATGTAAGACATGAGGTATCTGTCCCATGGTGTCTTCTCATCAACAGGAGGGCCAGATAATTCATCTGGCGGTGAGCAGCAAGGGCCAGAGAATCTGCCAGGTGTCCCATGTGCTGAGTATCTGATCCCCTTCTTCTTTCTCAGTCCCATAGCCCCTTTTTCATCTCCACAGTCATGGCTGTTATAGGGACATACCCATTGCCAAATCCATTTCTGGACCCAGGCCACAGGATTATAGTGCATGAAAATATTGAGTCTGGCTAGAGAGGAAAGGGGGAGAAGGGGCTCCCAGAACATCAGCTCTCGGTTGTCCAGGCAAGGGCTAGTGGGAGGAACATGAAACAGACACCCACAGCTGCTTCAGGCCTGAGTTCTTTTACAAGAGAGAGATGGGTGGGCGGGTACGGCCGGAGAAGTCAGAGGACAACTTCAGACGTTGGCTCTCACCTTCCACCACATGGGATCTAGAGATCAAACTCAGGTCACCAGGTTTGCATTCAGGCGCCAGCCCGGGTCTGGGTTCCATCCTGACTCCATGTTTCACATCTCAAATGGCACAATGATAGGTGCCTTACAGATTCTCCTTAGGCTTTCAAGTCCTTGGATCAAAAGCAGGAACTGGTAGCTGGAGAATCAGGCTGCTTCTCCCACCCTTCACACAAGATCCCTAAGCAAGATATGGGAAATCTGAGGCCTTAGGAGATGCAGTACACTGGCTTTCAGAGTCCTTTGTAGGCAGAAGATATGGCAAGACACCTCCAGATCCCTAGCCTGACGGGAAGTTCTTGTGTTTGCCATCCCAGCACTGTGCCTTGGAAAGATGTGAAGGCTGGAAGACCAGTCACATTATGCATGCTTTCATTTTTAATCTAAACTTAGCAATGGGGCAGTTGCACACATTTGGACTCTAATGTAGACAACACTTATATGCAACTCTTAGGGAGAAAGGGGAGATTTGTTTGGCTTATGGTTCCAGACGAGAGATATCGAGTTCATTATGATGGAAAAGACATAGGTGGCTGGCAGAAACCTGAGGCAGCTGAAGTCACAGCAGACATGGAGGCCGAGAGAGAAACTTCAAGCAGAAGCAGCGCGGGACTAACCAACCTTGAAGCCTTCTCCTGTGATATGCCTTCCTCCAGCACACGCTCTACCTCCTAAAATGGCCGTGACCTTCCCAAGCATGAACTAAGTATTTAAACACACGAGCCTGTAGGAGGCAACATATTCAAACCATGACGACCACCACCCCAATTTTGACAGGGTATCTGCACTGACTTCAGGTCATGTTTGAATTTTTTCAGGGGTCATCGAACAGTTAAACAGACAACAGATCCCAGCAGCAGCTTCCTATGGAAAAACACCAGCCATCTCCCCCACCAGGAGCTGCGAGATCATCGCCTGAGCCTTTGTGGCCTTGGGACGGTGTCCGAAGCAAAGCATCGACACCTTGCTCCCACCAGGGTCTTAGGATGTCCAAAGAAATAGAAGTAGGATTAAAGTCTTCAGAGTTTCAAAATTTGAAAAGCTGGATTATAAATCAGTTATCATTTGCATTCTTTAGACAAGCTCACAAGTGCCCTTTAGTTTGGGATTAGGAAAGACTTAGAGTAATGCTTGTCTGTGTCATGGGGACCCCCAAAGGGAGGACAAGTTGCGAGAGACAGCTTGCTTGCTTATTTATTTATTTATTTATTTATGTATGTATGTATGTATGTATGTATGTATGTATGTATGTATGTATTTATTTATTTGCTATTAAGTCTGGTGTAACTCTCAGTTTAGACAATTAACTCCATGTTTGAAAATGATGATTATTTATTGGACTGGGAAGATGATCCAGTAATTAAAGCCTTTGCCTTACCAACAAGAAGATCTGATTTCAGAATCCAGCATCCCATGTAAAAATGCAAGGGTGGCTACAAAGTCCAAAGCAAGTGCTATAGGAAGATCTGATTTCAGAATCCAGCATCCCATGCAAAAATGCAAGGGTGGCTACAAAGTCCAAAGCAAGAGCTATAGGAGGTAAAGCAATCCACAAGCCCACACTTTAAAAAAAAAAATGTGTGAGTGTGAGCCCATGTGCTGTGGTACATGCATGGGGGTTGTGTTCTGACAACTCTGCGGTCCTCCATCCCCTTTTACGTGAGTTCTGGGGATCAAATTCAGGCCATTTCGACTTTGCAAGTGTCTTTTCCGACCAAACCCTCTTCTTTTTTTTCCTAGTTTTCCCCCTCTCCTGCCTGAGCTTCTGGGGATCAGAACTCGGGTCGCCATGTCTGTGAGCAGATGCATACACTGTGTGCATGTGTATGCATATGTGTGTAAGCATGCATGCGTGCGTGTCACAGAGCCTCACTTTGTGGTCCGTCTTGATACAGGGTACCTCTGGGGTCGATACGTGGCCAGGTTTTTGTGTTTGGAAGTTGAAGATTGAAACCAGAACAGGTGTCGAGGATTAAGGCAGAATTTATTAGAGGAAAGAGAGAACGGACCTCACAGACTCCAGATGTGAAGTACCATGAGGGGCTAGGGCGCTCTATGCCTGAAGTCCATGAGGGGTGAGAGAAAAATAAGGTAGGAACTCATGGATTCCAGATGTGGAATATCATGAGGGTGAAGAGGGTCCCGGATCCTCTTCTGGTTGGCCCTACTTGAGTCTTCATAAGAAATCTTCAAGAGTTCACTCAACATCTGGCAGGTGTTAAAACAGGTCAGATAGCTCTGAGAAGAGCAAGCCTCTGCTTTCGGGGACATCAGACTTGATCCGAATGCAACTCATGGTAATAACACTCTTTTCCTAATCAGTTTGTACAGACTGCAGCAGTCCTTGTGAGTTTGCCAACACGTATCTCCTGTCCTTTCTGTCATGGGTGACAGGATGAATGCTTGACTTACATTAGTAATCTCTCTTACTCCATCATGCAGGGCTGATCAGAGCATTGGATTGCGAGATAGCATTTAAAGAAAGCAGAGCTACGCGGAACGTTCAGAGGTTCTTCTGAACTCCCTCATCCTAAAGCCCCACTGGCTGTTAGGACAGCCGAGCTGCACAGTGTACTCATTAAGGGATATAAAATGAGAGATTTTATTTAATATTTAGAGGCTCACTGGATAGGTGGATGGAGAGCTTAAAGATGTGATATTTCTCTTAAGTTTTTATTTGAGAGGTATGGGCAGAATATACTGTGGAGATCAGAGGACACTCTCTGGATGTTTGTTCTCTTTTTCTAACTATGTGAGTTATGGGGATTGAACTCAGGTCTCTGGGTTTGTGTGCAAGCTCCTTTACTTACTCATGCTGCCGTCTTGCCAGCTGTTGCCTGCATGCTGCCTATAAATTCATAAGGAAAGAGCTTAGCGTGAAAAGGGCCTTTTGTTCATCCTTACAGTTCTTGGTTACGGTTTTTAGTCCAGCATGGCAGGAGAGCTCGTGCCAATACCAGGAGCCAAAGGCAGTGGCCACACAACATCCAAAAGACTGCTGGCAGAGGGGACAAACCTCACTTGTCAGATAACAAGACTGTGGAGACTATTTATAAACTGCAAGACTAGCTGTACCTGGTCTTCAGTTCTCTAGTCCATTTCCCTCTGTTTCATGACTGCAGCCAGCTGCTTACAGTTTGCATCTTTTGAATTTATTCCTATCTGGAAATCACTCATTTTCTCTGTAGGGTTTCAGCTGTCTGCCCTGTGTGTTGAACCGGGTCTCCACAGGGTGAATTTCATATGAACTTAATATCTGTGTTTATCTCACACATCTTTTAAAGAATGCCACTTAACTTATTGCCTCATCTTACTAGAAAGCAGTATTTTCTTTTCATCTTGTGCTATACACATGTGCCCGGCAAACCTGTTTGTGACTGTCAGGTGTTTTGGTATTAAAGCACATTGTTCTGCTACTTTGGTACAGTGAATGGGCAGGTTTAATGTGAGGAACTTGAAGCTAATAAAATGCTTTATCTTGGAAGCATAGACTTCGGAGAGAGAATCTACTTGTCTTAAACTCTGTATTCTTTTAAAAAATTTAAGCTGTCAAATAAGGTGACACATAATCCCAGTGACAATGACAGGTGGATTACAAATTCAGTAAGTAGCACAGCAAGACACTGTCTCAAAACAGGGCTGGAGAGATGGCTCAGTGATTAAGACTCTGCCTCACGAGCAGAAAGTCCTGAGTTCAGATCCCATGTAAAGGTGCCAGGTGGGAAGCGCAGCAGCCTGCACTTCCAAATCCAGTGGGGTGGATGGAGCCTGGGAAATCCCAGCAAGAAACAAAAAAGAGGTGGAAGTAAATCCAGGATAATTCCTGAAGTCACTCTTGGTCTTCCATAGGGACACACAGTGCCCTCTGATAACACACACACAATAAATGAATAAAAAAACCCACCAAAATAAATAATTGCTATAATCTTCAGTGTGTAGCTTAATAGGTGGCCTGGAGCATATGTATTTAGAGTATTTTGGAACACATCTTGGGAAATCAGATCAGTTCTGTAATTTATCCACTGTGCAAATGTTAGCATTTTAGCGACCTGTCCAAGGTGGATGAGGGGCTGGTTTGGGCACTTGGCTTTCTTCTGACAAGGTGCTGTGTTCTTGAAGGTTCCTTCATGGCAGACCCAGTGTTTGTCCAGCTCAGGCTGTTGCTTCTGGGTCTTCATGATAGAGGCTGAGAGAGATTGCTGTTTGGATGCCGTGTCAGGCCAGGGGACGTGCCCGTTGTCCTTTGCAGGGAGACACAGCTGCCAGAAATAGCCGGGGAAGTATGTTGTGCTTAGATGCTTCTTAATTATGCTTTGGACTAAGATGGCTCCAGAAGTGTTCCACTCCAGGTTATTTTAAACTGGGGTTGGATCAGGCCAGAGTTCTTGCTCAAGGGACATATGAAGGACTTCTTCTCCTGTGCTGCTGGGGCGCAGGAATTGTCTTGTGTTTCAATCGCTGTCCCAGCCTCCTGTGCCCATGCCACCTCCACCCCAATGTCTGCCCTGCTCCTCCAAGGTAGTCTATAATACCCTGCACTTGGTGTAGCACTCCACTGTGCCTCCTTGAAGTTCTTTGCTGTAGCAGTTCACCTTCACGGTTGCTGATAAATCACCAGCAAACGTCTTAAGGGAACAAGGGGTATATTTTCTCTTATGATTGTCAGGTTATAGTTCTCAGTCCAGCTTGACAAGAGAGCTCACACCAGCACTAGGACTGAGAGAACTGGTCACACTATCTCTACATAATGGCTAACAGAGAGACGATCCTTACTTGTCAGACTAGCATGTCTGGCCAAGTGTACACAAGGATGCCAACTCTCTCAATCAGCTCACTGTATTTTATTCTAGGGCCTGGTCCCATCCACCATGGACTGGGCCTTCCCCATCAGCTACACAATCTCCTGCAGGTTTGCTCTGGGTTTAACTCAACAACTAACTCTGTACAAATGTACCCTCAACTCAAACCTTCAACTGTCAAGTTGACACCTGTGCCTAACTACGACACCTGCTTTCTCCACACTTCCATTTTGCACCTGTCCCTGCATTCCAAGTCTCTAGTCTTGGCTCTGGGAGTGACATTTCCAAAACTGCTTTAAATATCCTTTAGAGACTCTCCTTGTTTAGCGTCATGTTTTCTGCCTGTCACTATATGAAGCTCCTCCAAGTGCCAAGTGTCCCGAGACTGTAGTGTGTGCTCATGTGGCTTTTCATTTCTTCACTAGGGCCGGGCTAGTGGCTGGGGGGTCTCACACCTGGCGTGAGGGCCTGGCTACAGTCCAGCACAACAGCAAGTCCATCTGACCAACCTCGGGCTCTAGGCACACCTCACTTATATGGGAAGACTGGACCGTGTTTGCTTTTTGGGAAATGCTCTTACTTTTTGAGACAGAGTCTCCTGTATCCTAGGGCAGCCTAGCTGAGGGATGGATGACTTGAGCCATATCCTGCTGCAGTAGTGGGGTTACTGGCGTGCACCACTATTCCTGGTTTCATGCTGTGCTGGGACTAGAACCCAGGGCCTCGTGCATGCTAAGCAAGCATTCTGCCAGCTGAGCTACATCCTCAACATGGAGCCTATTTTCCTTTCTCCCTCCCACCTTCTTTGAGACAGTGTCTCTCTGTGTAGTCCAGGCTGGCGCATTGTCCCATATGGCACAGAATTGCCAGTTACTTCCTGGGCCCTCGCTTCAGTGATTGGTCAGTGCTGCAGTCAGCCTGCATGGTTGCTGATAAATGACCATCAAATGGCTTAAGGGAGTAAGAGGTTTATTTTCTTACTGATAGTCTGGTTACAGCCTGTAGTCCAGTTTGAGACGAGAGCACGCACCAACATCAGGGCCAAGGGAACTGGCCACACCATCTCTACATAATGGCTGAGAGAGAGGACAATCCTTACTTGCCAGACCAGCATGTCTGGCCAAGTATACAAAAGGATGCCAACTTCCTCAACTGGCTCTCAGTATTTTATTCATCTCTTCAGGGCCTACTTCCACCCACCATGGGCTGGGTTTTCCCCATCAGCCAGGTAATCTCCTACAGGTTTGCTCTGGGCTTAACTCAACCATTCTCTACAAATGTGCCCAGAGCTCAACTGTCAAGTTGATAACTGTGCCTAACTACGACAGTCAACAATCAGATATTGTCCAAGGGAACTGAGAACTGTCCATATAAAAACTTGTATGTGAATATTCACAGCACCATTCTTCATAACAGACAAACAAGGCTTGGGAAGTACTCACTGGTTGAGAACTTATCTAGCATTTGTGAGGTGACTCTAAGCTTAAAGCTCAGCCCTGCCAGAAGAGGGAGAAAACAGAAATAACCGAAATGCCCACTAACTGATGTATGTAATAAACTGAGATATATAGATATGTGGTAGAATATTAGTCAGTCATAAAAAGGACAGAAGTATAAATACCAATTCAGCATGAATGAATTTTGAGCACAGAAATCATGCAACGTGAAGTAAAAACAAAAGTAAAAGGACCACAGGTAGATTCCATTTATGTGGGATGCCCACGTGGACTGAGTCAGAAAGCACATGACTCATTGCAGACACTGCTGGAGGAGCTGTGGGTCCACAGTGACTGCCAATGGGCACCGTTTCTTTGTGGGGCGTAACAGTGTTCTTCAGTTAGGGACTGGTGCTGGGGGCATAGCTCAGTGGTGGAGTGTTTGCCTCCCATGCCCAGCATCCTGGGTTCAGTTCCCACCACTGCCAAGAATAGGCATGAAAGAACCAGAGAAACTCTAGTGAGGGACTGATGGTGGTGGATCTGCCAAAGCCATGATGCTTTGGAGCATGGGGATTACTGCTCCGTAAATATTACCACCAGAAAGCTTCATCTAAGAGTAAGGACCATACAAGGGTTAAGAGTACCTGATGCACAGCGATAGGTGTGTCTTTTACTTAGCAGTAGCTCTCACCACTGTCACGCTCCAGAAGTACAAACTATCTCAGTGTAAAAAGCTGGGGCTCTTCTTTGCAGTTCTCCATCTAGGAATACTACCTGTTTCACAGTCTTGAATATGGCTCTCTGGTTCAGCTTTCCATAGTATGTTAGGAAATCCTCATCAGTGGGGATTTTGCAACGCTTTGGTTTGTTTGGACTGTTTTGTTCTGGACAGGGTTGCTGTCGCCCAGGCTTGGCCTCTGTGTTTCGTCCTCCTGCCTCCCAAGAGCTGTGATCACAGGCCCACACCCCAGGCCCGGCTCAGGCCTGGATTTTGAGTCACCAGGACTGTTCACAACCCATGCTTCAGCGCTTCACTTGGGGAGCAGAAACAGACCCGGCCCCGAGGGAGCAACGGCTCCACGTTGTTGTATTTATGGTGAGAGGGGTCACCGTGATTCTTGAGGCCCAGTGCCATAGCTAGATACAGGTGTCAACATTCATAGAGAATTAGTAGTTAAGCCCAGAGCGAACCTGCAAGAGATTGCCTAGTTGATGCAGAAGGTCCTGCCCACGGTGAGCATCTCTGGACAGGTGAATAAGATGGTGAGAGCTGGTTGAGAAAGTTGGCATCCTTCTGTGTACTTGGCCAGACATGCTGGTCTGGTAAGCGAGGAACGTCTCAGTCGTTATTGCGGATGTGGTGCAGCCAGTTCCCTTGGCCCTGCTATTGGTGTGATCTCTCCTGCCATGCTGGACGACGAGTTGTAAGCAAACAATTGTAATAAATGCCTTTTTCCATAAGCCATTGGTCACGGACTTATCAGCAATGGTGCAAGCGTTCCTGCCACACTCGGCGAGATGGCTCAGTGAACAAAGGCACAAACCTGGGAATCTTGAGTTCAATCCCCAGAGGCCACATGCTAGAAGGGAAGAACCAACTTCTGGAAACTGCCCTCTGATCTCCACGTGCACACCGAGGTGCCGGTCCTGTTCTCTCTCGCTCTCACGTAAATGTTTTTAAAGAGGATTCTTCACACCTCCCCCTTCCCCGTACAGTTCCGCTCTGTGTTTTTATAAGCCCTTAACCCGGCCTGTGCAAATGTGCTTCCTAATTGTTCATTATCAGTACCCTGGAGAGCGGAGGACTTCATGTTTTGTGGAAGAACACTCAGTTCTGAGAAACAGGCAACTTTCACCTGCTAATTGGCTTGCCAAGTAAAAGTGAGTCTCTACATAGGAGAAAATGTTTCTCTGGCAGTAGCTTCTAGAATTTACAAGAGAACTTGGCCGTCCACTGGAAGTGCCCGGTTGCTTCTACAACTGCATCACTGGTTCCTTCCTACCTGCTTACTGAGGCTTGCAGCTCATGGGGAGAAACATAATGTGCTTGTGTGTCAAGTGATCAACATGCTTCCAAATTTTTGGAGTCAGGGTCTACATATGTAGCCTGATTTCATACTCAGGATTCTCCTGCCTCAGCTCCCTGAGTGCTTGGATTGTAGATATAGGCTGCTATGCCCATTTTTTTGTGTGTGGTTTTTTTTAATAGTAAACTTTTGTTGCAGTGTGTATGGTGCATGTGTGTAAGGTCCATGTAGGTCAGCAGACAACTGTGTGGAGTTGTTTTCTCCTTCCACCTTACCTAGATGCTGGCAATCTAAGATTCAGATCCCCAGGCTTGCGTGGCAAGAACCTTTTCGCCACTGAGCCATCTCACTGGCCCATGGCTTTTCCTTTTGAAGACTAGTGGACCGAGTTCCCTTCTCAAGGGCTGCTTAGTGAGCATCTGTCCTTGTCGCCTTGGGAGGACCGGGGTCCAGGCTGAGGCTCACCTTTAGTGCTTTTTTTTTCCCCTCAGCCTTTTGTACTCCATTAACTTCCCTTTTAATCTTGACCATTTATATTTTTGCCCTTGATATCTCTGAAGAGTTGTTTTTTATAATCCATTAGGAGTTAAATAAACAATGTCCTCATCGTTAAAGCCCATAGTTGACAAAACAGTTTAAGAGCTGTCACACTTGGGTACCACACTGATGATGAGGGACATAGTGTACCCCTTCCCCTCCCCTTCCTCTTCACTTTTGTTCTTTTGTTGGTTTGAGACAGGCTGTCACATAGTCTAGGTCGGCATAGAACTTGCCGTGCAGCTGACAATGACCTTGAAATTCTGGTGTTTTTGCTTCCACCTCTTGAGTGCTGGGGATCACAGGCATGTGGGCATGTGCGCGCCCATCTTGTCCTGGAGCTGTCTCCAATGTTCCTTTTTCCTGCCTTTTACAGAAGTTGGCAGCATGGCAAAGCAGTACCTAGAGAAAGGACTTTTGGTGCCAGATCATGTGATCACACGCCTAATGACATCAGAGCTGGAGTCCCGGAATGACCAACACTGGCTTCTAGATGGTGAGTAGACAGTGGGCAAGCTGGACTTCCAGGTAGAGCCGACCCGATCTCCTTGGTGGTTTCCTGTGATTTCTTCCAGATGGGAAGCTACCTGTTTCCCTAAACCCCGTGTCACGCATTCAGTGTGAGACTCAGGCACCATAGAAACTCATTGGGTCAAGCCTTTCAATTCACTTTCTGCCTGCAGAACTCAAGCAGTGAATCCCAGACTTGAAGCCACTTGTGTGGCTGCCATTGTCCTAGTTCCGTGGCTGCCACGATGAGACACATCTCGAGTTAGAGGCGGCTTCTTCGTTCATCAAGGGCAGCGCAGGTCACGACTGATGTCACTTCTCAGATTAGCAGAGATAGGAAATCTGAAAATGCTACATTGAATCTACGCACAGGAAACATTTATAAAAGGGGTGGCCTATGGGGGGGGGGATACACACCTGTAATTGCTACGCTTGGGAAGTGGAGGCAGGAGGTTTACTGTAAACCAAAGGCCAGTGTTGGCCACATAGTGAATTCTAGGCCAGTCTGGGTGACAGTAGAATCCGGTGTGCTAGGCGCCCTCCGATCCAGCTGTTCGGCCCTGAGCCTCTTCTACAGATCCATCTTCTGTTTTTAAGGTGCTGGTCCTCGGGATGGGAGTCAGCTGTGTCAGGAAACACAAAAGTGAGCTGCAGACCCTGTGAGAGAATCATATTTCCCAGTTCCCCAAAAAGAGAAAGAAAAAGATAACTAAATCGATGAAAGGAAGGGCTACAATAGCTTTATGGGAAAAGTGTATAGAGGGACATTTCTTCACATTCAAGAATGGGGTTTTGGAAAAATAGATTTGGGGGGCAGGTGAAGATGGGTATGACTTAGTCCAGCATTTTCTGTGGAGGGGGCCTCAAATCCAATCAGATGGTTGCACGCTCCCACCCCCACCCCCATCATCATGCTCTGTTGATCTGGTGGTTGTACTTTTTACTTGGCGGGACAGTAATATAGCATGAGGGACCATAGCTGAGCAAGATTGTCGGTGACGACTCTTGCCCAGCAGCCTGCTTAGCACCTTGTGGCCCAGCGAAAACGAGAAGTTTCTAGCTGTTTCACCTTGATTTCTCTATGTTCTGCAACTAAAGAGTCCTGTGGTAACAGCCTGGATTGTTTGGGGTGGGGGGGCGACTTCCGGGGCTTCCCCAGCTAACAACTCACAGGAAAGTAGAAGATGACCGTGACACTGGGGTTTTCATTTAATAACCTCATGGCTTTGAGTGGATGGGAAGAAGGATTTATTTGGGCCTGTGGCTTCAGAGGTTCCATCCGCAGACTTTGGTTCCGGAGACTCTGGACCCGTAGTGAGGCTGAGTACGTAGGAATGTGTGGAGGAAGCAGGGGGAGGGCAGGAGTTCCCATACTGTGGAGGTGAGTCTTACTTGCAGTAGGCTGTCTCGCACTTGCAGTCCTCCTCCATCAGCATCCCCAGGGGCGAGGCGATGAGTGTGCACCCCCCACACACTTACTCAACAGTTTTTAATGGATTCGCAATGACCAATGAGCTACTGCTTTGCCATCGCCTATCAGGAATTCCTTTATAGTTTAAGTCTAAGGTCTTTTCTCTTGTAAAATAAATAGGTAAAGGTCCTGTGGCAACAGCCTGGATTGTTTGTGGGTGCTTCCCCAACTCACAGGGAGGTAGAGGACCCTGGCATTAGGGTTTTCATTTAAAACCTCATGACTTCGAGAGGATTGGAGGAAGGATTTATGTGGACTCGTGGCTTCAGAGGTTGCACCCAAGATCTGTGTTAATAAGGGATCATTTCTCTGTTAAATTGCTTTAGAAAGGTGTCTAGGATAATAGTGGGTCCTGGTGGCACACTGTTCGAAGTGAATCATACTTTATACATCTGATTCTTCACGGATGGTAGATCACGAGGGGCCGTGAGCTGATTCGGCGGGAAAGGCTTCTGTTCATAAACCTGGAGACCCGAGCTTGATTCCTGGAAGCCCACATGGTGGGAGGAAAACACTAACTTCCAAACTTCTATGATTAATATGTTATAGCATGGCATGGATTTCTTTCTCTGTCTCTCTCTCAAGTAAACAAAATCCATTTTTGCAAATGTATAAAGCTTAAGCCAGTGAATGTGCACCGAGTGCTGAGACCATGGCATCCAAACAAGTGCCAGGAGCGTTTTCTCACTATTTGTCATGGCTGACATACAGGTCCTGAGCTCTTGTTGGGTGACTGCGTGACGTGGGCAGTTCAAAAATAGCTTGGGAACTATTTAGCCTTGCAGCGTTGGACCATCAGTCAGTTATAGAATACTGCACGTCTCTCTTCCGTGGTCGCTTTTGCCATAACTGTCTTCCCAGGGAGAGTAGTTGTTTCTTTTGCATCACGGGCCTGTTTTTAGTGTCGGTCTCCCACTTGATTTCATTCGCATCTTTCTCCCTTGAAAGCCCATCTGGTCATTTTTCAATTGCAATTTTTCTTTAAAGCTCTGGAATGGATCCATTTGGCAAAGCGAGGCTGTGAAGGTCTCCTTCTGTTGCTCTGCGGAGGATGTGCCTGTGGGGTGTGCTGGAGGTGACTGAGCACGCAGCCCGCTGTAGGTCTCAGAAGAGGGTCTGGCTGACGCGTGACTCATCGTCTTGGTCCATATGGCTGTGCAGAGGCATTCTGCTGCTGGTGGGCGGGAAGGAATGGAGTTGTGGATGCCAGCCAGGAGAACACGAAGCTGGGGGTGTGTGAGTGCTGTGGTTTGGCCAGCTCTGTTCTTGCTGGAAAAATACAGCACTGCCTTACTGCCTAGCCGTCGCAGCTAGTGTGTGTACATGTGTGTTTATTTGGAGACAGTCTCATTCTGTAGCCAGGTGGCTTCAAAGCTCACGGTGATCCTCTGCCTCAGCCTCCCAAGTTCTGGAATTACAGCTCTTCACTCAGGCTTTAAACATACTTCATTTGGTGTACGGGTCCGTCTTCATCGTGGCAGCAAAGTAATTCATAAAGAAAAAGGGTTATTTAGCTTAAAGCATGACAAGAGCCCCCTTAGCCATACCCCACCCCTTGGTAATTGCATGCAAGGAAGCCTGACTAGATGGAGGTGTCTGACTCCTTTAATTCCATGGGAGTCATTCCCATGGGAATTTGTTGGATCCCATGAGAGCCACGTTAGTTCTCCTCCCATCTCCAGTGACTTCCCACTTGGCTCTGCCTCTTCAGTCACCTTCTCTTTTGCCACACTGGGATTCAGATCTCAGCACATGAACCTTTGGGGGACACATTGAATTCATATCCAAATCATAGCATTAGATTTCCTTTTCTTGGGGATTTCCAGTGGATTGTAGTTAAAGCCTCTTAATTCAACATAAAGATAGCTTTAGACCAGGCCCTCAGGTCTTTTCCACCAGTGGCATCTTTTTGTCTGGGAAATTTTTACTTGACTTTTGGCAGATAAGTACATAAAATACATACACAGCGCAAGCATTTATATCACATTTATTTTTTAAATTTACTTTTTACCTTTGTCATGCATGTACATATGCGTTTCTTCACCTTTATGTGGCTCTGGGGACCAAACCTTTACCATCAGGCTTCCTCCCATGCCTTTTCACCCCCTGAATCATCTCACAGACACAAACATTTTTGTTTTATTTATTCATCCTTATGTATGTATGTATGTATGTATGTATGTATGTATGTATGTGTCTTGTGTGTATCTCTGTGTGCATCCGAGGGCACTATATGTGCCTGTGGAGGCCCAGGGTGACTTCAGGAATCACCCTGCATTGCTCTACTTCCTGGATTGCTCTACTTCCTCTTTGTTTTGCTCTGGAGTTTCTCAGGCTCCGCCTTCCAGGATCAGAAGTACAGACCATGTAAATGCCATTTCCTCCTGGGATTTTTTACATGGAATCTGGAATCTGAACTTAGGACTTCCCATTTTCGAGGCTGAGGTTTACCTTCTGAGCCATCTCTTGGTCCCCCAAACCATTTTTTTTTTAAACAAAACAAAAACTAACAATTTACATATCAATTTACAAAATCAACTATTCTAACATCATCCAACCCAAAGATATATCAATTTGCCGCTTACATGCTAAGAGTGATGGTAGGAAAATATTAAGGTTTGTTTGAAGGCCTGCAAGATGCCTCCTCGAGTAAAGACACCTGTATGCCAATCTGGGACCCTGAGTCCTATCCCCAGTGGAAGAAGAGAACTAACTTCTGCAAATTGTCCTCTGACCCCGACTGACGTTGAACTCACTGTATAACCTGGATAACCTTGAATTTCCTATTCTCCTGTTGTTGCATTCCGCCTGCATAGTTGCTGATAAATGACCATCAAACAGCTTAAGAGAACAAGGAGTTTACTTTCTTATGATAGTCCGGTTACAGTTCATAGTCCAGCTTGACGGGAGAGCACACACCAACACCAGGGCCAAGGGTACTGGCCACCATAACGGCTGAGAGATGGACAATCCTTACTTGCCAGACTAGCATGTCTGGCCAAGTATACAGAAGGATGCCAACTCTCTCAACCAGCTCTCTGAGATTTATCCAGGGCCTAATCCCACCCACCATGGGCTGGGTCTTCCCCAGCAGCTAGACAATCTCCTTCAGGTTTGCTCTGGCCTTAACTCAACCATCAACTCTCTACAACTGTGCCCAGAGTTCAAACTCTCAAGAATCAAGTTGACAACTGTGCCTAACTATGACACTCCACCCCTTGTCAACTTGACACAAAACAATAGCACTTTTAAACTTAACCTTTCCTTGTCCCCACAGATGTCAATATATAAATACATTCCATGGACAAATTTAAAATGTTCTCTCATTAAAACTTCAGTTCCAATATTTTAAAAGTTTAAAACAGATAAAACATTAAAACAGAAGGATCTTAAAACAATAAGAAAACATTAAAAAGATTAAAGTCCAGCAAATCACCACATCCTGTATTTCAGTGTCCATCTTCTGCTCATCATGTAGTCAAGGTGGCTCAAAGATTTGAGGCATTCCCAGTCCCCGTTTGCAGCTTAATGTTGTAAAAGCAGAGTTCCTCTGAACCAGGCTGAATTCCCCACTCGCAGTTGTCCTCAGCAGCAGTCCCACAGTTCTGGCATCTCAAACACAATTCTGGGTTCTCATCTGCAGCTTTAAGCTTCACCATCTCTTGCAGGAACTCTATGCCTGCCACTTGGTGCCAAGCTTTTGCTGCTCTCCATGAACCCTTCAGTAGTACACGAAAACCAGCATCACCTGAGGGACGCTGCCTGATTCCGAAGCGAGGTTGAAACATAGCTTAGTCCACTGGAGCTACAGCTGCACCAACTTCAGTGCGCTGACGCTGGAAAGCCTCTCTTCTAGGCAACCAAACTTGCAAAGGGCAAGAAACAGCTTTAACTTGGGCTTTTGCCCCTGAAGGAAATTGAGTTTCCAAACCAGGAACTTGCCATATGGTGGTTTTCACGTCTTCCACCGTCTCAGTGCAAGTCACTAGGTTTTCCTTCACTGATACTCATTTGTCCAACAGCAGCAGATATTCTGCTACCTGCCCTTTGCACATCCAAACCTCCAAGGTTGCCAACGCAGCTCTCCTCTGTCAAGCAAACCAGTCCATCAGTTTTACCAAAGTCCTTGTTTCCCTCATCACAAACTGGGCCCAAACAATGTCTCTCAGCCATTGGCCCACTAAACACTGAAGAACGGTATTTGTAAATCCACAAAGTGAAAATTCTCAAGCATTTTCAACTTTGTCCAGCGAAACCGTTCAAAAGACACAAAATCCACATAGTCAGATTTATCAGCAACACCCCACTTCCTGGGTACCAAATTCTGTTGCAGTCTGCCTACATAGTTGCTGATAAGTGACCATCAAACAGCTTAAGGGAACAAGGAGTTTACTTTCTTACGATAGTCCGGTTACAGTTCATAGTCCAGCTTGACAGGAGAGCACACACCAACACTAGGGCCAAGGGAACTGGCCACCATAACGGCTGAGAGATGGACAATCCTTACTTGCCAGACCAGCATGTCTGGCCAAGTACACAGAAGGATGCCCACTCTCTCAACCAGCTCTCTGAGATTTATCCAGGGCCTAATCCCACCCACTATGGGCTGGGTCTTCCCCAGCAGCTAGACAATCTCCTTCAGGTTTGCTCTGGGCTTAACTCAACTATCAACTCTCTACACCTGTGCCCAGAGCTCAAACCCTCAAGAATCAAGTTGACAACTGTGCCTAACTATGACACCTGTCTTCTACTTCCCAAGTGCTAGGATTACAGGCATGCACTTTCTAGCCCTGTCTTAAAAACAGACCCCATTACCATGCTTAATATAATAGTAACCTCACATATGACTGACGTGTTTCAGGTGTAGGTAAGAGCATGTGCAGTGCAGATATGCAGGCCGCGTGCTCAGCATATGTGGTGCAAGTGTGTGTGCCATGTGCTCAGAGCATGTTCAGTGCGGGTGTGTGTGCGCCGTGTGCTCAGCAATGTGTAGTACAGGTGTGCATGCCGTATGCTCAAGCAGAAAAATGTGCAGTGCAGGGTATATGTGTTGTGTGCTCAGCACGCACAGTGCAGGTTGTGCATGTTATATGCTCAGAGCATGTAGCGCAGGGTGTGCATACTGTGTGCGCAAAGCATTTGTGCAGCACATTCAGAGCATGTACAGCACAGGGTGTGCGTGTCCTGTGTCCACACTAAGGCTGCAGTAAAGCCACATGATGCATCAGAAGCGAGTGCTGCTTAAAGCACCTAGGATTCTTTGCACGCTTGATTTTGAATTAATTTTTGCTCATAACACATCCAGAAACTTCTCCACTGCCAACTTTTTTCCCCTCGACCCCACATTCAGTTTACACAATCCCATATGGTGCTAAGATTTACTTTGTAAGAAGCTAGGGTCCTGTCTGAGCTGTCTGGACACTAGCTGGTGCTTGCTGAAGGTGAGTCTATTTTTACACACTCGTTCTGCGTGCAGAGGTCAGAGCTGTTTCAGTGTACAGTGTTCCCATGCATGCTTGTTTGCCCTGAAAGCGAGTGAGGTCAGACCTGAGGTAGGTGTTCGATGGTGCCCACTCTTTCAGCCCTGCGGGGGCCAAATAGGAGCTACGAGTCTAGACAGTGAACCCCAGGTGCTGGAGCTAAGGCTTCTGCAGAGGTGGTTTTTGTTGTTGTTCTGTTGTTAACAGATTAGACTGCTTTCTGAGTGTTCTGACCTTTACCCCCTCTGGGTTTTCCTCTCTGAAGAATGTTGTCTCCCACCAGGGCAGCATATGTCTACTGTAAACAAACCGTATATTCTGAATTGTATCTTTTAGACAGTGCCAAGAGCACTATTTTTTTTGCCCTTGCGAGGTAAATAATCTTCAGGAATGAAGTGTTTAATAGATCTGTTAAGAAGGTCTCTGAAAATTTGCTTTTGAACAAACTATAAATCACTTCCATCTTGAGTGTGTACACGCACTTGAGAATACATATAAGAGGATCTTGGATATTGTTTTTTTTTACAAAGGTGGGAGAGGGGGAATGGGGATAGAGATCAGCAGGTGGGGTACCACATAGCATGTATGGAAAGGTCAGAGGACAGTCTTGAGAAATCAAATCTCTCCTTCCACTCTGTGGAATCTGGGGTTGCACTCAGGTTTGTTACAGGGTACTCCTGTACCCTCTAAGCTATCATCAGCTCCTCACCTCATTTTCTTTGGGGATACAATTTTTTTTCTCTGTCATATGTTTTGTACTTTGCAGGTCGAACTTGATGGGATGACTGTATTTTTCCCCCCAAAGATCAGGTACTACTTGTTGGGTTTAGTCGATTGAAGCCTTTGTTTTTTATTTTTTGGTTAGGCAGCCATGATAGTACAGCTCATCTCCAGATGGTGCATGTTTTAGCTCGTATTTTAAAGTTGGTTTGGAAATTTTTAGCAGCTTGGCAGATCTTGTGAAATCTAAGACCTGTTTGATCCTCCTTTCTAATGTGGTCATTGAGTATCTGGATATTCTCAAATGGAAGAATCCGTAGGCGTGTAATTGATTTCCAGTTAAGCCTGTGCTGTACCCAGAACTTCAGCAGAGGTAACTGTCTAAGTTCAGGGAGCTCACATAGTGGTTTTCTGAATGGTTCAGTCGCACAGGAAAGATGGCCATTCCATGGGCCACGTGAGAGACACTGCTCACACCTAACCTGGGATCAGCTTCCCTTATCTCTCCCTTTTGCTCTTCTTCCTCTCCCTCCTTTTGAGATAGGATCACACATATCCCAGGTTGACCTTGAGCTCTTGATCTTCCTTCTGCCTTCCTCCCAAGTGCTAGGATTACGGACATATGCCATCACCTCTAGTGTATGTAGCACAGGAAACCACGGCCCTATGCATGCTGGGTAATACTAATGGCACATATCCCTAGTCCCACATTGTGTGTGTGTGTGTGTGTGTGTGTGTGTGTGTGTGTGTGTGTGTGTGCGTGCGTGTGTGCGCGCGCGCGCGCACATGCGTGCGCGCATGCTCATGTATCAGAAGCACCATGTATGCCTGTGGAGACCCAAGGGTGACATTGGGGATCATTCTGGATTGCTTCTACCTCTTTTTTGCTTTGCTCTGGGGTTTCCCAAGCTCCGCCTTCCAGGACCAGAAGTGCAGGTCTTCGCCATTTCTGCTCAGTTTTTACATGGCATCTAGGATCTGAACTCAGGTTCTTCTGTTAGCGAGGCAGAGGCTTAATGTCTGAGCCATCCCTCCAGCCCCCTGGTCCCACATTTTATCTTTATTTTCATGTGTGTTCGTTCCTGTGGGTGCACATGCACAAGTTTGATATCACTTGTACTTTTGAGATAGGGTAGGACTAGATTTTCTCAAATTTGTTTGTGGAGTTTGGTGTCCAGAGACCACGCAGAGAGCATTCTTAAGCACAGGAACCCTTAAACAAAGGGATTGCAGATGGTAGCTTCCATTGTACCTAGAGGAATCTTACATGATGGACACATTAGCATAACTGCTTTAGAGCAAGGGTTTCATTATGTATGCCTTCCCAGGGATGCTGGGAGCTACTAGTGTTAACATCGCTCAAATATTCCCACTTTACACTGGCAAGGTAGTTCAGAGGATAAGGTGCCTGTTTGCAAACCTGGAGATTCCCAGAAATCCACATGGTGAAAGGGAAAAGCAACCTTTGACTTCTACCTGTGCACCATAGTATAGCATGCATATGCCCTCTCTCTTCTGTTTCCTCCCCCATAAGTAAATAAATGAACAAAATATTAAAGAATTCCCACCTAAAGGGATTCATTGTCACTTCACAAAGCCTCTTCAAAGAGGCAGACTTTAGGGCTGGAGAGATAGCTTAGGGGTTAAGATTCTGCCTTGCAAGCAGAAGATCCTGAGTTCAAATCCCAGGCCCACGTAGATGCCAGTTGGAAAACGTGGTGGCCTGCACTTCTGGCTCTGGTGGGTGGAGCCTGGGAAATCCCAGATCCAAGCAAGAAGGAGGTAGAAACAATCCAGGATGATTCCCAAAGTCACCCTTGGTCTTCCACAGGAACACACAGTGCCCTCTGACATACAGAGTAAACAAATAAAATATTTTTAAACAAATTTTAAAAAAGAGGCAGACTTTGAAAATATTTACTTAATTGCACATGTGTTTGTGAGTATGAGTGCATGCATGTTTAGGAGTTTGTGCTCTCCTTCCATCTCTGGGGCTCTGTGGTTTGAACCCAGGCCATCAAGCTTGGTGACTAGCATCTATCTGCTGAGCCCTCTCACCAGCCTCAACTTTTTTTTTTTTTTTTTTTGGAAAGAGTGTCACACAGCCACGAACTTGCCATGTCACCAAGGATCACCCAGAGCTTCTGATCCTCCTGCCTCACCTCCTGAGTGCTGGGGTTAAAAGTTTTCCGCCCTCATACCTATCTAGCTCACTCTATGGGTTTTCAGAGCAAATTTTTCCAGAGCATCTATCTTGATTATTATCAGTTCATGGCTGAGTAATACTTATAGTGTCTCTAGATTTTTAAATCCTTTTCTAATAATGGGGAAGCTTGTTCAGGGCAAGCTTGTTGTTACAGTCGTTACATCCTGATGTTTCAGGGCTGGACGAGTCCTGCGTCCCAGACTTGAGCGGGCAGGAGGTAGGTAGGCTCTAGCGCTCCCGCACAGTGGGAAGCGCGGAGTTCGCGGCTCCCTTGTTAACTGACAGAGCACACCACTTGATCTTCTACTGTCTATCAAAAAAAGCCAGATGGAACGGACGATGGTGATTGGAGACACACAGGTAAATAGCAAGTACATGAGTAAGGTGATTTGTTAAGACAGGATGGAGGAAAGGCATGCAGGGGAACAGGGTTCCCTGTGGTTGACTCAGAATCCTCGCTGCTGGTGCGAAAACTGTGAACTGTAATCCCTCACTGGGCATGGCTGGGAGGATGCCAGCTTCCTGCTCCCTGGGGAGCAGCAGCTGGTATGTGGACTTGACCCTCGCTTTCCCCTCAGCTGGCCGGGCAAGAGCAGCCATGGTGGTCATGACCTTTAATGGAGGTAAGAAGGGGTTGGTGTTGCCTAGCCTCTTCACGAGGGGTCAGACTGGACAGACGTCGACCGTTGCCCTTTGGAACTGCCCACCTACTTTCTGGCAGAGGGCCCGCCCTGCTTCCTGCGGCCATGGACCCTGGGTCAGCACCTTCTTGTGGAGCGAATGTGCTCCACACTAGAAAAGCAGTTGTGCCCTTCTTCCCTGCCCCTGCTGTTGCGGTGACGTTAGTTGTGCTCTTGCAGGCTCTTGGCAGGGCCAGGAGGAGCAGGTGCCAAGCCCCAGGGGCAGCAGGTACATGGTATCACACTATACCATATGCGTCTTTGGGGATCTAAGAGGCAGAATCTGTTGGTGCTGTAAGTACTGGCCAGCTTTCCGCTTGGTGTTGGAGCTGGACAGAGCACCTTTCCTGGGCTGGACCAAGAGGCAGGGGATGGGGATGATTAGGTGTAGAGTACAATACTGTATATTCCCGACGAGAAGCCATGCTGTGTCATTAAGAGGGAGGAGCAAATATTTGTGCTTAATGTGGTCATTTCTCCCTTTCTTCTCCTTCTCCCTCCCTTTTACCTTCTTCCCCCATGCTTCCCCTTCCCTTTCTCCCTCTTTCATCTCTCGTCCTCTCTTTTCTGTACCCCAGGCTGGCCTGTATCTTAGAGCAGTTCTCCTGACTCATTTCTAAGTGCTAGGAATCCAACTCAGCTGTAATTAATGTTAATGGAAAAGTTGTAAATGCTGCCACCTGTTGGCCAAACATATGTGTGCATCTCATCCACTTGGTCAGTATCTGTGCCCACAGGGCATGGGCAACTCCCTACGCCCCAGGTACCTCTGGAGTAAACACTGCCCAGTCCTCTAGGCACTCTGGGTTTCCATGGGTTGCCAGCCCCTGTGTTTAGGGGATATATGCCATACTGAAGTGTGGGAATCTCTTTGCTTTTGAATCACCAGTGAGGTGAATAGTAGCCTGTTTACTGCGTGTGAGTGTATGTGTGTGTGTTGTGTGTACATGTGAATAAACGCTGGGTACTGAATCAGGGTCTTACTTTCTATCCCCTGTTGAGTTATGCAGTAAATTCCAGAATAGCTTTCTTAGGAAAAAAAATTTTTTTTATTCAATTGTGCGTGTGTGCGTATGAATGTGTGCGCTCGCATGTGTGTCTGTATGTGTGTAGAACTACGGACGAATTTGGGAACCACCATGGACACCTCCACTTCCTCCGCCCCGGGATTCACAGGCTCCGCCCTACCAGGACCAGAAACGCAGGCCGCCCCCGCTTCCGCCTGGCGTCTATACATGGGATCTGGGATCCGAACTCAGGACCTTCCGCCTGCAAGGCAGAGGCTTAACCCCTGAGCCACCTCTCCAGCCCCTTTCTTAGGAAATTTTTTAAAGGTTATTTTGTTTCATACACAATGCAGTGAATTCATGATACTTTCATACCTTAACCCCCCTTCCCATCTTCCCTCCTCACCTGCATGTTGCCGATAAATGCATGACCAAAGGACTTAAGGGAACAAGGGGTTTATTCTCTCCTAATAGTCTGGTTACAGTTGTTTGTCCACTTTGGCAGGAGAGCCCTCATCAACACCAGGAGCCCTGAGGGAACTGACCACATGGTATCCACATAGTCACTGAGAGAGGACAATTTTCATTTGCCAGACTAGTACATCTGGCCACGTATACAAGGGGGAGGTCAACTTTCTCAATCAGTTCCCTCTGTTTTATTACCTGCCCAGGAACTATTCCCACCCACGATGGGTTGGGCCTTCCCCATCAATAGACAGTCTCCTGCAGGTTTGCTCTGGGCTTAACTATTAATTCTCCACAGATGTGCCCAGAGCTCCAACTCTTGACTGTCAAGTGACAATTGTATTTAACTATGACACTCTTCCATTATAACCCTTCTTCTTGCTTGCCATTCCTTTTATTGATTGATTGCAGGCCTGGCAATCACATGCTTTTAATGGCGTGTCCTGAGCACTTGCTGGAGCATGAGTCATGTATCAGTGGCTAGATTGCTGGGGAGAGCGCCTTCCCTCCCTTTCCTCCATACCATACCGATGAGAGACTTGTCAGTCTCTCAGAAAGGTGTAGCAACACTTGAGAGGGAAAATTCTATTACAAAATGTCCTTGGATTATATTTTATTTAACCCTGTATTTGTTTGTTTGTTTATATTAATGATTCATTTTATGAGCCAACTCAGCATGGAGGTCAAAGGACAGCTTTTAGGAGTGAGTTTTCTCCTTCTGTTTTATGGGCCCTGGGTCTTGAACTCAGCTCATCAGGCATAGGCAGTAAGTGCTTTTACCTTCTGAGCCATCTCGCCTGCCCCAGAGTTAGGACCCGTGAGGTAATACTATTCACTCCATCAACATTCAACATCTACCATGTGCAGGTACTGTTAGCCACTAAGTATATGGCAGCAAGCAGGAACCTCGAAAGTTCTGTCCCCTGGGGCTGGGGAGATGCTCAGTGAAGTTGTTGCTACACATGCGTGAGGACAGGAGTTAGGATTCCCAGAACCCACATAAATATTAGGCAGGCTTGGCAGTCGCCTGTGATCCCTAGCAAGATGGCAAGTTAGATTAGCTGATCAGTGAGTTCTGGGTTCAATTGAGAGGTCTGGCTCAAATAAACGAGTTGAGCAAGCAACCTTGAGCCTCCATACACGTGTGCACACCCATAGGATCATGTGCTTATAAACACACGTGCATGCACAGCCTCCTCTCTCCGTGCCCGGCTTTTCTTGTATGCTAGCAATCAAACTCAGGTTACTGACTGAGCCGTTTCTCTAGCCCCAGCAGACATTAATTATGCATAACAGTGGATTTCATGATGATATTTTCATACATGTGAAGAATGTATTTTGGTCACCTTCACTCGTTACCTCCTTTTTATTTCCGGTTTAATCCTGTTTTTGTTTTTTTAGAGTTAAGAAGTAGGAGTTTATTTAGAGTTGCCATGGTAGCTGGGGGAGCCATAGTTTAGCCGTAGGATGGGGCAGCATTAGAACCGAAGAGATGGAGAGAGCGGTCGTGACAGCAGGGCTGGAAGAGGAAGAGCAGAAGGATGTGTGGAGAGGTCTGAGTGCTCAGAGAACAGGAGAGAAGAGGAGAAAGAGGGAGAAGAGAGAGACCCCGGATGGGTCCTAGGCTTTATAGTCTCAGGCCTTGCTAAGGAGTTGCTTGGGAGAGGGGCCGTGAAGACTGGAGGTGTGATCTTTACAAAATGACCACCGGCTAAGGTAGAGGCTTTACAAAATGCCAACCATGGCCAACGCTCGTGGCTAAGAGAGTCATAGTTTAGCCTTGAAGCGGGAGAGCATTAGAACAGAAGAGAGAGCGTAAGGTCAGAGAGATGGAGAGAGAGTTCCCATGATGGCATGGTGGAAGAAGGAAGAGAGGGGGGGAGCCTGGAGACCAGAAGAGAGGAGAAGGGGAGAAGAGAGGAGAAGGAGAGAAGAGAGACCTCTTTCTTTTTCTAGCTTCTGCTTTTCTTGTCTTTTGTTTGTGTTTTGTCTGAGTTTTGTTAAGACTTTGTTCACAGGAGCTTGTGCATCCTATCAGTGGCTTCACTACTGAAGAAATCTCTCCCTTGTCAACCTTTATCTGCTTATGTCCTTGAAGGAGGGGATAAGGCCTATAGAACCTTGGAAAAACGAGTCCAGAAGATAGTGAGAGCTATAATGGAGGAGGGAGGCAGGCATGTCCACAGACTCAATCTCGAGAGAAGGTCTTGTGCAGGGAGTCAAAGCCGCGAGTTCAAATGTGCGGCAGCCCTGCCACGCCTAGAGGCCGTCGATCTCTACCTCAGACTATCCCCCCTTATTTTTTCCACCCCTTCTGCACCATTTCCTGAACTTTGGAAGGGGATGTTATAGATATCCCATGGGCATTCAATAGTGTTACTCTCTGTCCTTGACCAGTTCACCAGGCCTCGAAGTCACTGTTGAACACTGCAGGAAGGGGTGTCCCTGGCCAGAGTGGGCAGCAACCCTCTGCTTGTGGCGCAGTTATCCAGAAAGCAATCCACATGCCCATGTGGATTTTAAGGTTGAGCGTTCTATTTCTGTGAAGAATAGCGTGAAATGTTAATCGTGTTGAATCTGTAGGTTGCTTTTGGTAAGCAAACCATTTTCATAGTATGTATTCTTCCAATCCATGACCCTGGGAAGCCTTTGGATCTTTTAGTGCTTTTAATTTCTTTGTATATTTTAAGGTTATAATTGTAGTATCTTTTTACATTTTAGGTTAGGCTTATTACAAAAGTTTTTTTCTTTTAAAGGCAGTTGTGGTTGGGATTGTACACTGATTTTTTTCAATATATTTGTTTCTAGTACAGAGTTCTGGTACTGATTTTTTCTCCATCTTAATTCTGTATCCTGCCACTTTACCAAAAGTGTTAAAATATTTAAGTCTTTTTAAAAAAAAAATTTTTTTATTCAATTGGGCATGTGTGCGTGTATGTGTATGTATGTATGTGTGCGTGTAGAACCACGGATGAATTCGGGAACCACCATGGACCGCCTCCACCTCCTTGTTTACTCTGCCCCAGGATCCACAGGCTCCGCCCTATCAGGACCAGAAACGCAGGCCGCCCCTGCTTCCACCCGGCGTCTATACATGGGGTCTAGGATCTGAACTCAGGATCTTCCACCTGCAAGGCAGAGGCTTAACCCCTGAGCCACCTCTCCAGCCCCAAATATTTAAGTCTTGGGTGTGTGTGTGTGCATACTGTGCTCATGTGTTGGACATGGCCTTGTATAGCCAAGTTGGCTTTGAGTTCCTTGGCTGTCTGCCTCTACCGATTTCACCTCTAAATGGTCTGCTCTAGTAAGTAAGCCTGGAAAAAGGACTTGAGCAAAGGCCGGGTGATCGTATGTGCCCCATCAGATGGAAAACCCCTGGGGTTTTTTTGTGGTTCTGTAGCATCTTTTACACTGCAGTGATTGCGTCTGAACCATATCCGCATGCTTGGCCTCACTCCATTATAGCTCTCATTATCTTCTGGACTTGTGGATTTTTCAAGGTTCTGAAGGCCTAATCCTATTCCTGAGATGAGAGGCAGAACAATTAGCTATTGTCCTGATAGGACTTGTGAGACCGCAGACGGTGGTTGATTTCACTATCGTCTTGGGCAGATGTTGAGGTACGACTTTTTCCTTTCTTTGGGAGTAGCATGATTACCACATACATTTTGGAGTAGAGACTGCTTTGTCCAGGTAGTGGTAACAAAGTAAGCGGAGCAATGCAGAGACGGCTAGGTCTACAGTAATGGTAACTGAGCTCTTGACACTCCACGGAAGAGAAAACCCCCCGACTTGGGCATTCCAGCCATTACTTTCTCTGCCTCATCTCCTCTCCTCCCACTCCGCAGCCACAGATGATCTTGGAAGTTGTTAGAGTACAGAGGAAGTGGGAAGTTAGCTGAAAGGGGGTAACTTCCATGAAAGGGTGGACTATGGACTGGGGCTCTCCCAGAGCTCTGCTTCTTCTGTGTTCAGTTCCATTGTCCGCCATCAGAGGGCGCCCGAGTGCAGAACCAGTTCACACAAAAAGTAACCAATCAAATTTGAACTTTTTATTTTGGGGCAATAGTTAATGCCATGTTTATTTTTAGAGCTCCCACATACATCTTTTTTTTTTTTTTTAGCACTTAGACTGTATCCAAAATATTAATAGTGTTCTCTTGCCAGAATAGCAGCTAATGACTGTATAGACGTATAGACGCCAGGCGGAAGCGGGAGCGGCCTGCGTTTCTGGTCCTGGTAGGGCGGAGCCTGTAAATCCCCGGGCAGAGTAAATGAGGAGGAGGTGGAAGCAGTCCATGTTGGTTTCCTAATTCGTCCGTGGTTCTACACACACACACACACACACACACACACATACATACACACACGCACAATTGAATAAATAAAAAAAAAGATTGAATTTGTTTTTACCTTTTGACATATGGATAGTTTCATAAACTATGTAGCGTATCAGCTCCTGTCAAGCATAGTCTATAAGTAGAGCACTGAAAAGAATGAGAAGATGAGAATCCGACGAAGACTCTCCAGAGCAAGCTGGCACCTTCCTATGGATGGACTGGCGATGCAGAGGGTTGGGGAAGGCCTCGGAGAGCACGTGCAGTAGAGGACTGGCAAGCTGCAGGCTGAAATCAGCCACACATCAGTACAGGGGACAGCACACTTGGGTTCCACCAGCCAGTAGAGTGCTTTGAATTCAAGTGTCCCAGGCCTCCTAGGCTCACTTTTAAGTTCACAGCTTGACTTGGCCACAACAGGGGAGGGAAGGAGAGATGCCCTGCTCAGAAGCAACTTCAGAGTTTCTCTTTGGGCTACTGGCTGTTTTATCCTTTTCTTCCAGCTCTCCATCCATCTGGTCATTTTTATCCACAGCTGGCCTGTAAGTGCCTTTAATATAAAAGTCGTATTAGATACACTAAGTGTTTTTTATCCCCTGTGCAGACAACATGTAGTAATAAGATAAAAGCTACTGGTAAAAGTACATTTAAACAAGTCAGTCGTGGTATGGGTGAATGAGTGTGTGTGTGGATGTTGTGCTGCATGTATATATGAGAACGAGAGCAAATAAACAGGATGGGGGAGGAGTTATTCAGGGTCATGTGACATAACTTAGAATTTAAAGAGCAATGAACACAGGGGCTGGAGAGGTGGCTCAGGGGTTAAGCCTCTGCCTTGCAGGCAGAAGGTCCTGAGTTTGGATCCTAGACCCCACGTATAGACGCTGGGTGGAAGCAGGGGCGGCCTGCGTTTCTGATCCTGGTAGGGCGGAGCCTGTGAATTCCGGGGCAGAGTAAACAAGGAGGACGTGGAGGCGTCCATGGTGGTTCCCAAATTCGCCCGTGGTTCTACACATACACACATACATACATACACATACACGCACACATGCCCAATTGAATAAAAATTTTTTTTAAAAAAAGACTTAAATATTTTAACACTTTTGGTAAAGTGGCAGGATACAGAATTAAGATGGAGAAAAAAATCAGTACCAGAACTCTGTACTAGAAACAAATGTATTGGAAAAAATCAGTGTACAATCCCAACCACAACTGCCTTAAATAATAAAAAAAAGAGCAATGAATACAAACCCAGATTTATATTTTGTTATTTCTCCACTTTAGAAAAAGATGCATTTGCATGTTTTTCATGTAATTCCATATAGGACTAATTTTTTTTTTAATTTACTCATTTATTCTTTCTGTCAGAGGGCACTATGTGTCCCTGTGAGGACCAAGGGTGACTTCAAGAATCATCCTAGATTGGTTCTACCTCTTTCTTGCTTCACTCTGGGATTTCCCAGGCTCTGCCCACCAGAGCTGGAAGTGCAGGCTGCCCCCCCCCCCTTTTTTTTCCACTTGGTATTTTTGCATGAGATCTGAATTCAGGACCTTCGGTTTTTGAGGCAGAGTTTCAACCCCTGAGCCATCTCTCCAGCCACCTAGGACTAGTTATTTTTAAAATCAGATTTAAAATTCACACATACATACATATATATGTATATGTATATATATGTATATGCACACACGCACACACAATTTAAGGACTACCATGGTGCTTTGCTCTTCAAGCTAGGGTCTTGCTGATTTTGCCTAGGCTGGTCCAGAAAATCATAATCATCCTGCCTCGACCTTCCAGTATTGGGAGTACTGGTGTGTGCTGCCATTCTCGGGACACATTCCTAATATTCAAGCTGGAATAGGTGCAGCCATCATGCAATGCAGTGTGTTGTTCACTTTGGTTAACTGGGTGCAAAGTCGAGCATCAGGTGAAGGAGCCCACGTGCATTCAGGCTCTCAAGGATGTACCTGCGATGACCGGAGGTAGCTCAACAGCAGTAAGTCAAATGATAAAAGGGCACAGATGGGATTTCATGCTTTTCTTTAACGGAAGAGAACATGGAAATGGTATGGCTAAAAGGGTCACACAGTTGGATCAGAGCTGGAACTGGAAACCCCACTGGGTTAGTGGTTTTCAGCTCTAGGCAAGATGTGCTTTGATCAGCTGTCTCCTTAGTCTAAGCACAGATTGTAAAATAGCACATTTTCGTCTAATGTTAAATTTTCAGAGGTAGGTATAAGTTCCTAGAAAACTTCTCAGTCTATGCTGATTTGATTGTTCTACCCCTAAGAATATTCTGGAGACCAGGCGTGCAGTGTCTGCAGTTGACAGTTTTTGTTTTGGCGTTTAGGTTTCCCAAGGACATTAGTGCAGGCCGAAGCGCTGGACAGACTCTGTGATGTGGATCTGGTGGTCAGCTTGAACATTCCCTTTGAAACACTGAAAGATCGCCTCAGCCGACGCTGGATTCACCCTCCTAGTGGGCGGGTCTACAGCCTGGACTTCAACCCACCTAACACGCAAGTAAGAATAGATGCCCGCTAGAGTCGTTGACCCGCCTACCCCGAGCATAGCTGAGCTTGTAGATCCATAAAGTGCTTTCACAAACTGACCAGAAAAGGCAAAACATTTTAGCCGCGAGATAGCTCCACAGTCTCCTCGTAACCTGGCAATCTGAGTTTGGTGACTGGAAGCCCACATGGTGGAAGGAGAAAACTGACTTCTGAACATGCAGCTTGGCATGTACGTTGGCACTTCCCCCTTAATAAATACAGCATAACTAAGTCTTTGCTTTTCTTAAGGCTTAACTCCAGTAGTAGTCAAAGTAGTCTCTTACATTGGTGTAAAAATCATCCAACTAGATGTAATGTTGCCAATTTGGAACTGGGAAGAATGTCACTCTGGGTTTTGTTTATGAGGCAGAGTTTTAAGCCCTGAGCCATCTCTCCAGCCCCTCTGGGTTTTGCTTGATAAAATATTGGCAGTCCCCTTTTTAAGTCACACGGGACACACACTGAAAAGGACTAAAAGTTGTTTTAATTTTTTTAAATTTTTATTTATTTATTTATTTTTGTGTGTAGAAGAGAACACTTGAATGTGTGTGCACCTGTGGAGGCCCAAGAGCGACATCTGGAATCATCCTGGATTGCTCTTCCTCCTTATTGCTTTGTTCTGGAGTTTCCCAGGCTCCTCCTTCCAGGGCCAGAATCACAGGCCGCTGCTATTTCTGCCCTGCATTTTTATGTACAGTCGGGAATCTGAACTCGAGTCCTTTGCTTCAGAGGCAAAAACTTTAATCCCTGAGCCATCTCTCCTGCCCAAGGTTGTTGTTTTTAAGTCTTTATTCAACATACTATATATATGCTATGAGGATAGCATATAGAGGTGAAAAGATGGAGCAAGTGACTGTCAGTCTGTCAAATACAGGTTAAATACATGGGTGATGTCTGTATTACTTTCAAATAGAGTTAGTGCACATCATCCCTATCCTTCAGTGTGAGGGATCAAAATTCCAGAGCCTTCCTCCTGTATATCCCGGGCTGGCCTGGAATACACTCCTCAGCCATCTCAGTGCTGATGAATTGCAGGTATCTACCATGCTTTGCTCAGACTCCTTCCGGTGTATCTTTCTGTTGAATTCCTCCTCTGACTCCTGATGAGGACAGAATGTACTAGTTTAATCTGTTCTGAGTGGAGGATGTGACATGGTGTCTCACTGGATAAATCCATACCGGAAATGGTAGATTTAAATATAGATGGAAGCAGCCATAATTACAGAAAAGTAGGGATGGTGTCAGCACTCCTCAGCGCCACCACACCAGAAACGCTCTCCAGTAGTTCTGGAGACTTGTTCTCTGGGGCTAAACCTTAATCTCATTTTGGAAGTTTTTAATGGAAAATGTTTCTGTGATTCCTTTGTTAGATCCCTCTTTCTATTCAGTCATCCATCCATTCATTCACATATTCATTTTAGAGACCTAGTTTCATTGTCGTTGGCCAGACTGGCTGGCCCCAGCCTCTTGGGTGCTGACTCTTTGGGGCTGAGCCACCAAACTTTTGAAAACACCCCCAAAGATGCAACAATGGGAAAATAAAGTGAGATAGCAAAATGTTCTGAAAATACAGAAGGGAAAACTGCAGCCTGTTGGAGAGATGCTTCCAGGTAGCTTTGCCCAGTACTTGCTGATAAAACAATTCATACAGAATAGAAAAAGCTTTTGTTGTCGTTCGCCTGCATGGTTGCTGATGAATCACCATCAAACGGCTTGAGGAAACAAGGGGTTTCCTTGATAGACTGGTTACAGTTCCTCGTCCAGCTTTGCAGGAGAGCTCACACCAACACTAGGGCCCAGGGAACTGGCCACACTAGTTCCACATAGCAGTTGAGAGAGGGATGATCCTTGCCAGACCAGCATGTCTGGCCAAGTGTACACAAGGATGCCAACTTCCTCAACCAGCTTCTGTATTTTATTCCAGGGCCTAGTCCCACCCACCATAGACTGAGCCTTCTCCATCAGCTAGACAATCTCCGATAGGTTTGCTCTGGGCTTAACTCAACCACTAATTCTCTACAAAGGTGCCCAGAGCTCAAACCCTCAACTGTCAGGTTGACACCTGTGTCTAGCTCTAACTTTATTCTGGCAAGTTAACTTCCCCAAACCCAGTTTTCCCTAGGTATTTATGATTATAATGCTTCCTACCAGAGACTTCAGTGGAGACACTAACTGTCCACGCTGGGCACTGCTCCCCCCGATGGAGGGAGGCTGCTGCACCAGCATCTGTCCTACTTCTTCTAGAAATGTTCATGAAGTCAGGAGCGGTCAGTGCAGACCTAACATCTGCACCAGGAAGCCCCAGGTCTGCTCGATAGATGGTTGGTGCTTGTTTTTTTTTTTTTCCCCCACAGGAAAGTTCTGGCTTTTTCATTCCCTTTAATGGGATTTTCTGGTGTTTATAGGGGGTTGATGACATCACTGGCGAGCCACTGGTCCAGCAGGAAGATGACAAACCTGAAGCAGTCGCAGCCCGACTAAGACGCTACAAGGATGCGGCAAAGCCAGTCATGGAGCTATATAAGTGAGTGTGTCTGTACACCCAGCCTGGGGCCTGCTAGGGAGCAGAGGTGGTGTATCAACTGTGAAGGTCCATTTCCTCCCCAGAAGATAGATGACGGCAGGGAGGCAGAATCCAGTACGTTTACCAGGAGCTGTTAGAACGAAGAGCTTACATTCAGTTGTTTCCCTGCATGAAGTTGAATCTGCTCTCTCGTCTTCCGGTGGGGAATCGGAGCCAGGGCTTCAGGCGTGATAGGCAGGTGCCCCACCCCCAGCCCTATTATTTTTCCTGTTTAATTGGCTCTCTCTTTTGGCATCATCCACGTAAGCAGTGATTTGAGTAGAGAGTCCTGGGCCATGCTTAGAAAAGAAATCTAGGCTGAGGTGATGGCTCAGTCTGAAAGCATTTGCTGCTCAAACATGAAGACCTCATACATGCCGGAAGGGCGTGGCAGCCTCCTGTGATTCCAGTACTTGCAAGGCAGAGACGAGGAATCCCCCTAGCAGGCTGGATCAGCCCCATCAACAAGCTCTGGATTCTGCTGAGTGAACGTGCCTCACGGAATCAAGGGAGATTCCCAACATTAACCTTGGACTTCCGTACACGCGCACCTGTACACGTGAACATACATGTGCATACACACCACACACGTGTGCAGGAGAAGCAAAGAAGGAGGATCTGGAGAGAACCCTCACAAGCAAAAGGACTCGAGTTCAGATCCCTAGAGTCTATGTGAAAATGCTGGGTGGATATGGTAGTGGCCTGCAATTCTGGTCCTGGAAGGTGGAGACTGGAAAACCCAAAGTAAAGCAATAAGGAGGTAAGGCAATCGAAGATGATTCCTAGTCACCCTCAAGTATCCTCTGTACACATACACACCCACACACATACCCACAGGCGAGACAGAGAGAGAAACAGACAGACAGGAGAGGAAGAGAGGAGAGGAGATGGAGAAGCCTAAAGCATCTTTGTATTTTGGAATATTTTTCAGGAGCCGAGGAATTCTCCACCAATTCTCTGGGACGGAGACTAACAAAATCTGGCCTTATGTTTACACACTCTTCTCCAACAAGATCACACCTGTTCAATCCAAAGAAGCATACTGAGCCCACCACTGGAAGCACCATGACGACTGGTTGTTCCCTCAATCATGCGTGTAGTATTGATGCCGTGTCCAATTTAGAAGCCCAGCCACGCTAGCGCGTGGCGACTTTTCTAGTGGGAATGGTGACGTGGTAGGGAAAGTAGCGTGTAGAAAGCGTTCACGAAGAAGCCCCCCTTGGCCTTTGAGAAGAAGGCATCTGCACATGTGCCCTTCATGAGAAAGCAAGTGCAGACTGGATTTCTGGGGTGTCTAACCTATGCTCTTGCTGGGGTTTGACAGCCGTGGCAGTGGTGGGGTCTCTGGTTCTCTGCACCATCTAAAGATGTCAACCACAGCACCAGTAGGCCCAGAAACATCAAGGGTTCCCGTGCTGGCGTGTCCTGGTCCTCTGCTGTGTCCCTTGGCGACAAATGAACTGATACCGATGCTCAGCCGGCTGCTTCTCCCCAAGTGACTGTGCCCACATTCCTGTTAGGAATGATGCCTGTCTCCTTCTCAGAAATCCTGGATTCTGTTGGCTTTTTTCTCTCACATCTATTTGCTCTCTTCCTGGGCCGTTCTGTATGCCGACCGTTACTGCCTCTAGCCCTCCGACCTCCTCTTTCTGTAAAGGAGAGCTAGGAGACCGGTGATTCCCTTCACAAACCAGGAGCTGAGCCAGGCTGAAGGGTGCACCTTAAACTGCTATTCTAGCTCTCTGGGGCCCCCTCTGTACCTCTTATTGTGAAAACAAAAATAAGATCCCCCAAAGTCTTGAGGGAATTCTATGAAGAGCAGAAATGTTTACCTCTGGAAATGCTGGATGATGATCTTGTATCTGGGATTAAGACCATAAGGAGTGAATTGAAGGCCAGGAATCTTTATTCAGGACAAGACAAATGAACATTGAATATGCTGCTAGGAATGAGCACTGACAGTGCTGTGTGTGACCCACAAAGATAATGAACCTGTGGGGCAGAGGAAGCTACGTACACCAGTGTGTACCTACATTGAGGATGACTGCCTTACCATTACAGGCAAACAGTCTTTCTCTCTTCTTTTTTCCCCCTTCCTTAGTCCAAAGATGCAATCTATGGGGTAGCCAGAGAGTCCGGCAATGAAGAGACCCCTCTTTTGGCGTTCATTACAATGTATCAAGAAACCATCTGTTAAGAGGTTTCTCCTTGTTTCCAGGCTTGTGTAATCCTTGCTTGCTATTTCCTGGGAAAGGCGATACTGTTTCTTCTTTGCCTTAAAACTTAGTGTCCCTCCTCTGTGCACCATACCCGTCCCCAGGGAGCACCCTTCATTCCTGGCAGTGATTTCGTGCAGCACCTCAGTGGTGGGGAGGGAGAGAGGGGTGGGGCATCTCAGCACTTGGGTGTCATTGGAACCCATCATTGTACTTGGAAGGTGTCCTGTGAACAGGTGTCCTGTCTATTCTCTGTGTTCAAGACCCCGTTTCCTGTCTCATCCTCTCACATAACCGTCCCCTGGCTCCCTTCATGGAAATGGCAGACCAGCACCCTCGTCCCCCCAACAGAGAAATCTGTTTACGTCATGAGCTTCTGGGGGTCAAATGACTTGCGACCGCCCATCCATGTACTAGAAGTGGTTGCCAGCCTAAGGGGGTGTGGCAAAAACCAGAGGCGAAGATTCAGCTCAGGGTATCCCCAGAAACCAGGTGGAGGGAAAAGCAAGTTAGATGTGGGGCAGAAAAACATTGTCACGAGATGATTTCCACCAAGCAGGGAAAGGAGAGAAATCAAAGGTGTTGTGGATAGTTCACAAGTGGAGAATGTGCTTTTTCAGGTAGGGGGAAGAAACCTTTCATACTTCAAGTCTTTGTAGAGTCTCAGAGGGATGCATGGGAAATGGCCACGTCACTAGTGGCCCGAAGCCTCCACTGCCCTGCCCTGCCCTGCCCGGCTCCTCTTCCCATTAACAGACTGTGGTTGCCAGTGTGTCCAAGTGTCACGTTTGCTCGGCCCAGATTGAAATGCGGTTTCCGGGTCTTTGAAAGATGATGCTGGTTTCCTGTCTGGTGGCCTTTAAACAATGAAGATCTACTTCTGGTTTTCTGCAACAAATTCACTTGTTCTTTGAATGATTTTGTAAAAATAAAAGTTTTCTCGAATATACCTTGACAAAAGTAAGATTATAGGAGTGTTTTTTTTTTTTTTTCCCCTTCCAATGTCAAGCTCATATGCGGCTCCTTCATTTACAATGAAGCAAAGGGAAGACTGTGGGTGGTTTCTTAAGATTGTGGTATATTCTGTGATTCTGTTCAGCTTTGTTTCCTGTTGTCTGCTTGCACGGAACTTGAAAATGCATTGTCTTTATTTCCCCAACATGATGACAAACATAATTAGAAAAATCTACTGAGTCATATGGCTATTATTTAAGACCTTACGAGTAGCTCCAAATCCTCTAGGCACCCAATGAGGTAGACACCCCACAACCCATCTTCTCTAAACAGTGAAGGCACGTGTGGGATGTGACATGTCTTGCCTGACTCCTGTTGTCAGTGGACAGTGGAGGCAGGACCCAGACCTGCCTGGGGAGGCAGGCCTTTTTCCTGGATGGTGTGTGTGTGTGTGTGTGTCTTGCCCTAAGCCTACTCGGGTTACCTGTGGCCTTACAGCAAGAGCAGCAGACTTTGCGGAGACAACTGGTCTCCTTTGCTTAAGCAAAGAAAGTTGACAGAGGAAGGTTTGAACCTGGGTCCTCTTGAATTCCTCTGTATATAGAAGGCTGTGAGGCAGCTGCCCCGGGACCCGGGCTCACCTGTTCGGCAGGAAAGCCCTTGTTCCTTCAGCATCTTTTTGGTGACCTTTGGAAAGCCCTTGTTCCTTCAGCATCTTTTTGGTGACCTTTGTCGTGATCCCGAGGAGCCAGTTTTTTTCTGTCACGGCCCAGCACATAGACCAGGTTTCGTGGACACACTGAAACTAGCTCATATTCTTCCTTCCTGAGATTCGAGGACATCACTCACCCAGGCCCAAAGGGACGGACTAAACTGCCTGTAAGTCCCAGCAGGTGAAGAAGTGGTGGTCGGGTAGCCGGCGGGCCATACTCTCTGCCATCTGCCTCATTTTAAGTCTCCGGCAGTCCTGGGGGCAGATTTGCTCCCTGGTTCATCTTCCCCGGGTGGCTCTTCCCCCGAAGCAGCGGAACTCAACTGTTTGGTTGAGCAGAAGAGTGAGAAACTTGTCTCAGATCTAAAGTGATAACATTGGGTGAGTCTCTTCAGAACATGCCATATGAACTCTAAACAGTTTTTGTTTTTTAATAAGACTTGGTTTCCAAGGTCTGTGTTTGATTGGCGTGAAGAGGTGACGCCAGTTGGAGCTTTCCACCTAATCACAAAGACCACAGCTTCCTGAGTGGTAATCCTATCACTCATGCTCAGTGGAATTGCCAACCGTTGCTCCACAAGCAGTAGCTCGTTACCACGTCTCCTTGCATTTAGAAACTGAAATCACCCTGTTTATTTAAGTGGTTCACCAGGAAATTCCAAAGGGGTTTTTTTTTTTTTCTTTACTCATAGTGAGTTTAGACTCATGAGTAGACAAAACAATAAATGTGTTCCCACCTGGACTCTGCTTGCTCCATCCTGGTGCTGAGACAGAGATCCTCAGTGGGTTGTGGGTCCTATATATAGTTATTGGTCTTACCTGCCTTCTGTACAGTTGGCTTCAGAGAAGCAATTTCTTAGATGGAGACCCATACAGATCCTTCCTCAAGCTTCCTGTTTTAATAATGTCCACAGTCCACTGGATGTCTTAAGAGCCCTGTGGTGTAGAGCTACTATATCAAGGTTGCGTGACCATAACTCACCATTTCTTGACTTTTGCGACTGACCCAACCTGGTGAGAGGTTGTGAGTCCCAGATGTCAGAAAACTAAACAGTTATATTTTCAACTAAAGTAGAAGCCCTGGGGCTGAGGAGGCAGCTTAGAGGGGAAGAGTGGCTTCCTGCCAGCATGAGGACCTGAGTTCAGGTCCCCAGAACTCATGCAAAAGGGGGCAAGATAACACCTGTTTAGAATCCCAGTGCTCCCGTAGCAGTACAGGAGGTGCAGATAGGAGAATCTCCAGAATTGCGTGAGTCGGTCAGGTTGGTGTACACGGCGGTGAACAAGAGGTCCTGTCTCAAGGTAGAAGGCAGAGACAAAAACTCACAGTATACTCAGCAACACACTGCCTGTACTCACATAAGATAAAAACCTCCTTTCCATCATTGAATCAATGAAAAATTGTCCATAAATCTCATCCTTTTGCTTTGGTGGAGTAAACTGTGATTCTTGCCAGCATCAATGCTCTTATGTGTAGACCTTGAGACGTTCCTTGTTTCCCTGTTCCGTGTGTGAGGAAGACAGTGATGTGTATTAGGGAACGTGTCCTGCTTGTGAGCTTCTTCCAGCAATAAGGCAGCCTTCAGGCTACACAGCCTCTTTACACAAAAAGCTGAACACCTTTCAAAGGGGCAGCTAACTTTGAAGAGTGTTCCTGGGTATGAGCTTTCTTGTATTTAGAGAAAAGGAGTAGAAGGTTAACATAAGCTGCAAGAAGCATCAAGGCTCAGAGAGAGCTTTTCTAGGATTATGAGATTTACACTACTGAGTTTTTATGTGTCCTTGTTTTTGCTATGAACAGATGTCTGGGGGGACATCGTTGAGTTGTGGCTTCATTTCACTGTGACCCAGCTTTAAGTTCAAGACAGTCTTCTAACCCAGTGACACTTGTTCTTTCTTCACCGTCCTGTGAAACATCAAGTTTCCCCAGAGCCCAATGTTTACAGTGACTCAGCTTTTCCTCGGCCTGATGGTTGGCTGGTTCTCGTGAGCATGGCAGACGTCCTTACTCCAAAGCATTCAAGCCCAGATTCTGTTCAGTATACAATATCCTGTTACTTGTATTATTCTCTCGATTATCTTGCTGGAAGATGAATTCATTCTCTTCAATTTGATAGAAATAAAGGGTTTTTTTTTTTTCAGCTTAATGAGTCTGTCCAAGGTTTGAATGTTCAACGTTTACATTTGACGACGTGAAATTTCACAAATGCCTCACAGATCCATACGTCTCTCCAGCTACCACAATTGGCAGTCATCTCCTATTCACGGATGAGGAAGGCAGTGAGTTTAGTGTTTCCCAAATAAAGTGACAGTTGGTGGCAAAGCAAGGTGCTGTGCCAACAGTCATGCCCCCCGCCCTGGTGGTTTTCCTGCTGCTTCATTTGCACACCCCAAGTTCTTTGCCCCATCTATTACCCAGTGCCATGTTTTATACTCCTTCATTTGATTCTTGAAACCAATGTGTGATGGGAACAGATTCTGTCCCTGTTGCAGCACAAGAAATGTAACCAGATCATAGACCAGCAAGGTGGGACCTCTGGGGTTCTTAGCAGAGACACTCAGCAAGGTTGTGTGTGGGAAGTGGGGCCAGGGAAGAAGCACAGCTCTGTTCCTGAGGAAAGAGAGGGGCGAAGCCTGCCTTTCTTAACCCTCCCCTCTCCTGCGGGGGCTCCCTCTGCTGAACTCGGTCAGAAAACAGCCAGGATGCCTGAGAAGTAAGTCCTAAAGAGTCTTGCACACCTCCAAGAAGACTGGAGAGGACACCCAGGTAGGGTGGCAGTGAGGTGGGTCTGCTGGTGTTCCAGACACTCGTGGGTGGTGGCATCTATAGGACTCTACTCACTTTAGCCCTTGAAATCAGAGCAATGCATGGGCCACCGCTGAGCGGAGCTGGGCAAACGGATCGTGGTTACTCCTCACTTTCCGTGCACCAAGCCCAGCGAGGCTTTGGGGCTCTCTCAACTGGATCATAGAGTGGAGTCTTAGAGCAGAGATACAGCCACTCCATAATGGGTGAATAGTGCCTGGTGTGAAAGTAACGCTTAATGCTTAAAAGCCACTGAGAGTTGGGCTAAGCTTATTGCTGCAGCATCACCGAACTCGAGTGAACTGATACAGTGGAGGTCGTGAATGTGTCTTGTGATCCAGTTAGCAGCTGGATTCTCTTGCCAAACTCCATTAGGTCCCAAGGAAGCAAAGATGGAAAAGACTTGCCTTGACCTATGTCTGCAGGACATGGGTATGATCAGGTACATATGGAGAGGACGGACCAGTGACATGGCTGGTCAAGTAGAGATCAGGGAGATTGATGTTTGCACTGAGTGGTTCCAGAAAGGGAAGCCAGGTCGAGGCAATGGAGTTGTGCAAGGGGGTGTGAGCATGCAGGCCAGGCAAGGCTTATTGGGATAGGGCTTTGCTGGTGGTAGAAATAATTTTGTAAGACTTGCATGATGAAGTTATCACTGTCATAGACCTGAGCTAAAATACAGTGATTAAAAAGGGATGGTTACATTGCAACAGAAGTGAAAGGAGTAAATGTCTCCAGGAACAGGGACCAAGATTAGAAAACGAATGAGTGATGAGCATGAGGTAGTACTAATTGCTTGCAACTGTTGCTTGCTACTAACCCAATTGCTACAAATGCAGGAACCATGGTCCATCTTGCCACAATCATTCAGGTCCCCCCCCCCAAAGAAATGAGAAACCTCTATTTCTGGTGCAAAATCTTACTTTGCAAAATAAAATTTAAACATCACACCACCAAAAGAGCAATCCCTATGGGCCAATTTGAGACTTTTCATTCAGGGAAGCAGAATATAAGAATGAGAAAGTATTAGTAGTTAGATCAATCAAAAAATGATTACAGAATTATTAGAGTTTCTAAGATATATATAATATAGAATATATATATATATATATATATATATATTCTAAAGTGCTACCTGCTTAAATCACTTGTTTGTCCAGTGAGGTTTGTTATCAATCTCTCTCCTTTGTGTTCTCCCTCTGCATCCCAAACTGTTTTTGAACATCTGGTAAAATCCTCTTGTCTCAGGTGTAGGAGACTACTCAGGAACTAAAGCACTTTCCATCCAAGGACTAGAGTCAAATAAAATGCTGAGTGGGTATGGTGGTCTATTTGTAATTCCAGCCTTGGAAGTCTCCAGAAAAAAAAAAAAAAACAGACCAGTCCATCACATAGTGGAATGAGAGAACTGACTTCTGCAAGGTGTCCTTTAACTTCCACTTGTGTCCCATGGCATGAATGCTTTTTATCTCTCTCTCCCTCTCAAATAAAATACTGAAAAATAAGGTGGAAAATGATTGAGGATGATTCTCAGTTTTAACCGCCACAAACACACATGCACATACTCCTACATATACACATGCACTACACATGCAAACATGCATAATCACACACACACAAGCATATGGGGAAATGGGGGCAGGGAGCATAGCATTTCATTGCACCAGAGGAAGAGGGCGCCGTTGAGCTAAGAAGCTAGTGAGCCACTAAACCCAGCAACCTCATTGTGAAAACTGCTAACCCAGGGGAAGGGGGTGGGGGTGGGGATAGGAACAGCATTTCAAAAAGAAGCAGAAACAGCAGTTGGTGGCCATCAAAATTATTTTTGAAAGGGATAAAATTGAGAATCTATTTTTTTTTTAGCTGATAAACTCAAGACTCAATTTCAAAGCAGGGGGTATTGTACAACACTCTTAACAAGAGTCAAGTAGAATTAGGCAAGCCATGACAGATGTGCGATAACATCACAAGTCAGGAATTCAGGGCAGAGGGGGAAGATGAGAAATGAGAGCTGACTACGGGGATGTGAAGGCAGGTGGTAATGCTATAGAGGAATCCACAAGGTATGCCGGGGAAGACAGATTCACATGGCACACAAAAAGAGACATGGACAGGATAAAGATTCCTCAGTGATCAAAGCAAAATGAAGGAAATTTTGAGATGCTCATAAGGAAAATAATAGCTACAGAAAACAAAGAAGACCTAGCACACATGTAATTGAAATCTATAAAGAAGAAAACCAAAACACGGAAGACCAGCATTAAAAAACATAACCCGGTTTAAGATCAGGTCTGAGGAGGGGCTGCAGATGCCATGTCGGGCCGTGAAGGTGGCAAGAAGCAGCCACCGAAGCAGCCCAAGGAGATGGACAAAGAGGATAAGGCGTTCGAGCAGAAACAAAAAGAGGAACAGAAGAAGCTGGAGGAGCTAACAGCAAAGGCCACGGAGAAGGGCCCCTTGGCCATAGGTGGGATTAAGACATCTGGTGAAAAGTAAGCTGTTCCTTGTTCCTGAGATGATATGTAAAGGTCTCGGGGGTCCACGGAGATCCTTGGGGTGGCGATAAGCTGGCGCGGAGTCAACGGCACAGACCCCGGAAGTCAGACAAGTGGCAAAGCAGGCTCTCAGCCTTGCAGGCTCATTTGTTGCTGCTTATATACCCCACCCAACATCCCATAAGTCCCAGCGTGAGCTTTTGCTGAGTTGTGTCCAGGTTGGTCCTCTCAGCCAGGATGTTTGACGTCAGCACCAGGCGGGGCAGCAGGTGTAGCTTGGGGAAGTTGCCCATACAGATCATCCCTGAGTGGCATGCTCCCCAGGTGGAGGTATTGTAAGTGATGGGTGATCAGAGACCTTAACACAGGCCTGCCTGGTCCGTTCCTCCTACAATGGTACCATCCTCCATTCCTATTTAAACATCTGGAGTCCCGCCGTAACATCTTTTGCCACTTGAAAGCTAGAATGAGGTCTCGGAGACCATTGTACATTGTAATAAACTTTTCTTTAAAAAAATCCAAAAAAAAAAAAAACCCCAACATAACTCAGTATAGCTTAAAAATAGAGTTGGGGCCAACAAGAGGGGCCAGTGGGAAAAGGAGCCCATGTGCAAATGTGGTGACCTAAGTTTGATCCTGGAGCCAGCATGGGGTAAAGAGAGATTCAAAGCTGTTCTTTGAATTTCACACATGCCACAGTATAGGTGTAATTGTTCTCTCTCTCCTCTCTTACAAATAAAACTAGAAAAAAAGTTGCTAAAATCTTGGATCTATGCTCTTTGAGTATTCTGAGTCCATTTCTTTTTTTATTTACTTGTGGATATGTAGTATGTCAATGTGTACAAGTGTGTGTGCACACACGTGTGCTCACATATGTGTTGTGTGGTATGTGCACCAGTGTGGGGATGTGTGTATATGCATGTGCGTACATGTGCATATGGTATGTGGGGGTACATTTGTGCAAATACATGTGTGCATGTGTGTGGTGTATGTGTATATGCAGGTGCAGGTGTGTATACACACAAAGACAGAAGGTCAATATTGAATGTCTATCTCTGTCACTCAGGGCATCTCACTGAACCTGGATTTCAATAATCTGGTCAGGCTGACTGGCCAATGAATGGGAAAACCTGTCTCAGGTTTCCCCAGCACTGGGCTTACAGATGCTGGATCTGAACTCAGTGCTTCCGAGGCATCCATCTCCCCAGCCTCTGTATTTCTTCCTGATTTCCCTGTACAACTACAATTGTATTTTTTTACAGCCATACAGCCAAGCTGTAAAGTAATTGTATATAATCATCTATATATATGTTTCCCTGATTATCTCAAATTAGTTCTCTGGCCATCCTTAGACACACACACACACACACACACACACGCGCGCGCGCGCGTGCGCGCGCACGCATACGCACACACACTCACACATCTCATTTCTGCCCCAAATTACATTTTCCTTTTTGTAATTTGTGTGTAACTATCTGCCCAGTGACATTTTTGAGAAGTACATCACAAACACAAATGTTGCTGCTTTTTTTTTTTGACGTAATTCCTATGTGCCAAAATTCACCTTGATAAGGCATTCAATTCCATTGGTTTAAAATTGTCAATGCTATTCTGTTTAGAACACTTTCATGGTCTGTCATGGTTTGAAAGTGAGGTTGTCCCCACAGGCTTATGTATTTGAATCTTTAGCTGGTGTTAATGTTTAGAAAAGATGTGGCACCTTTGAAAGGTGGAGCTTTGCTGGAGGAAGATATGTCACAGGGAGTCTTTACCCATTTGTCAGCTAACTCCCAATTTCTCTCTTGATTCCCAGGCCCGGAACAATTCATCTGTCCATTCATTCATTAATTGCTAGACACTTATAGGTTCTACCTACTTTGCATTGTGAATGATATTGCTATGAACAATATAGATACGAGTTTTAGTGAAGATATCATTTACATCTTTATTTTTCACCGTTTTTAAATTTTATAGGTTAGCATATAAATGCTTTTATGGTTTTATCACAACATTTTCACATGTGTGCTGTTCTCATTAGTTCCTCCTTGCTTCTTGTTTTATTCATTTCTTTATTTTTGTTTTCTCGACAGGGCCTTGCTCTATAACCTAGGCAGGCCTTAAACCTGTCACCCTCCTGCCTCTGTCTCTCTGTCTTTACTTGTGTTGGATCAATACCTAGGAGTGGAGTTATTTGTTCATGCGGTAACCCGGATTTCACTTTTCAGGGAATAGCCAAGCTGCTTCATAGAACAGCTGTATCCTTCTATCTCCTCACCACGGGGGATGCACCTGCTGTGGACACGAGCCGCTGCCGTCTCTTCTCCCAGCTGCGCTGGTGTCTGCGATCCTGACATGCACAGCCCTTATTAAGGAAATCGAACACCATCATCCATTATTCATTTAAATATTGGGAAGTATTTCAAAAGGCTAAAACTCTTCTGTGGATAAATGCTTATTTAAAACACATTCATTTGTTAAATTGTCTGTGTCTCTCTCTCTCTATTTTAACTAGGTCTCACTGCATAGTCCAGGCTGCCTTAGAGCTTATAATCTTCTTTGCTTAGTCTCTGGAGTGCTGTGATTGCAGGTGTGTGTCACCATGCCCAGCCCAGCTCGTCTCTCTTATATTCTTTTTGCCAGTTCCACAGCGTCATTGTTGTCTAGTTCATTTCTATTTATATGTCAGTTCTAACCTGTCTGTTTTTAAAAAATATTATTCGTGTGTATGTGTATGTGTGTGAGAGAGAAAGAGAAAGAGAGAGAGAGTGTGTACACATAGGGAAGTGTGCATACCCTAGCTTTCATGCAGAGGTCAGAGGGCAACTTTCAGAAGTCCATTTTCTCCTTCCACTATTTGTGCTTCAGGGATCGAACTCATGTCTCTAGGTTTGTTTTCGGGGGCCTTGACCCACTGAGCTATCTCACTGATTTTTTTTAAAATCAAGATTCCGGGGCTGGAGAGGTGGCTCAGGGGTTAAGCCTCTGCCTTGCAGGCGGAAGGTCCTGAGTTCGGATCCTAGACCCCACGTATAGACGCTGGGCAGAAGATGGGGATGGCTTGCGTTTCTGGTCCTGATAGGGCGGAGCCTGTGAATCCCCAGGCAGAGTAAACAAGGAGGAAGCGGTCCGTGGTGGTTCCCGAATTCGTCCGTGGTTCTACACACACATACACGCACACACACACATACACGTGCACAATTGAGTAAATAATAAAAAAATTAAAAAAAAAGAATAGCAGAACATCTTTGTTAAAAAAAAAATCAGGATTCCATGTAGCTCAGGCTGGCCTTCTGCTCACTGAGTAGCTCAGGTTAGCCTCGAACTAATGATCATTCTGCCCCCACCTCTCTAGTGCTGGGGTCACAGGCGTACATCATCTTGTCCTGGTGCCCTACCTTTTTGAAGACCGTACTGATTTATGGCTTTTTTGTGTGTTATAATTGGATACAGGTATCAAGTTGAAATTTGAAAGCTTGAACTCTGGGCACAATTGTGAAGAATGATTAAGCCCTGAGTAAGTCTGCAGGAGAGTGTCTAATTGATGGGCAAAGCCCAGGTCATCGTAGGTGGGACTAGTCCCTGGGAAGAAGGATAACCTAGAGGGAACTGGTTAAGGAAGTTGGCATTCTTCCTCACATTTGGCCAGACATGCTGCTCTGCCAAATGAGATTTGCCCCTCTCTTTGCAATCCTGTGGTGTGATGTAATCAATTTCCTCAGTCCCTGGTGTTGGTTCAAGCTTTCCTGCCAAGCTGAACAAGGAGCTGTAACCAAGAATCATAAGAGAGAATAAAACCTCTTTGTTCCCCCTTAAACTGTTTTGTCATGGTTCTGTGGGCAACATATAGAGTAACTGAGACACTTTGCTACAGCACTAATTCATTCACTTGGCTCTTTCGTGTACAACTACTGTGCATAGAAATATATGCTTATTTTCCTTTTCCATAGAAATCAGAGCATCTGGAGATTCTTGGGTCTCTGTGTCTCTGCTTCTTATTTCCCGAAGGCTGCAGAAAGTATGGACACTTTTGTCTCTGGGTCTCACCTGGGACACGGGGATTTGAACTCAGGTTGTCAGACTTCTACGGCAAACATTTACCTGATCAGTTGTCTCCCCAGCCCTCTTCTTCTTAATGCTAATCATGTTCTCTTCTACTAATTGCTCATGTTTCCTATGTGCTCTGAGGTAGTAGCAGATAGAGTCCCTTCCTTGCTTTTTTCTGACCTTCAAAGGAACACTTCTCGTCTTTCTCCATCAAAGCTCACTGTGTGTCTTTCATGTTTTTTTCTAAGAAATCTTAATTCTTGGTCTCTGCTTGTATCTCGTGAATTTATGCTTTGTCCTTACTATCCTGCTGCGTGTACTCTTGCATAGTGTTGTTTTTATCTTGGGAGTCGAGATTTAATTTGGTAATATTCTTGCCATCATTGTGTGTGTGTGTGTGTGTGTGTGTGTGTGTGTGTGTGTGTGTGTGTAATGCTGTGGGGTTTTATTCCTGATTTTTGTCATTTTAGTATTTCACACATTCTAAAATACAGCATTTTTCATCATAATAACTTTCCCAGAAATTCCCTAATTTTGTTTCATATATTCTGTGTCACAAGAGGTCATCCAATTGTTTTTTTCCTGAGGATTTCTATGGGGGAGAGGCGACTGTGGTAGAGGTAACAGAGCATTTCAGAGCCGCTTGGTGAACCTGTGTCACAGTTACTCTCTCTGATGCTGGGACAATGCTCAGACTCAAGCAACTTAAGGGGAGAAAGGGAGATTTACTTGGCTTATGGTTCCAGAGGGGAGACATGGTCCATTATGGCAGAAAAGATGTGGCAGGCAGCAGAAGTGGAGGCAGCTCAGGTCACATCAGTCATCGTCATGGAGACAGAGGAAGCAAGAAACAAACTTCAAGAGCAGACTACTAGCTGAAGCAGGGCAGAGTTCAAGACCCACATCCTGTGACGTGCCTTCCTCCAGCAAGGTTCCGCCTCCTAGAGGTTCCAACCATTAACCGCTAAGGATGCAAACAACACATGAACCTGTGAGGGTGGGGGGAGTGAGGGAGTGGGGAGGGTAGAGGGGAGGACGCAGCTTACATTCAAAGCATGGTGTGATGCCGTGATGGCCACGAGGCGTGTGTGTTTCTGGGGTTTTCCCAGCATCCCCTGTTGTGAAGACTCATCATGGAGAATGAACAGCTCTGAACACACTCAAGAGATAAGCCCCATGAGAAGAATTGGGGTTTGACGGGATGTGGTGGCACTGCCACAACCCTTGGGAGGTTGAGGCAGCAAAGCAGGGGCAGGTGGCTGGTATGTACATTTCTGCTATTTTCAGGACTCGTGGGAAAGAAGAGGAGGCCGGTTATGGTTATCAGACGTCAAGGCCTCAACCCCCCGTGACTACTTCCTCCACCAGGCACCGCCTCTCCAATCAGCACCACTTGTTGGGGACCAGGCTTTCCAACATTCAAACTATGACAGCTTGTTTGAAAACAAAAACAAACAAGCAAGTAAAATGGGTGGCAAGGAGGAGAATGGACCACGAGCGAGAGAACTTGAGCAAGAGAACTTGTCAAGATCTTAAAAAGTGTCCTTGGAACAGGTGATGAAAAAAATTGAAACTGATTGATTGGGAAGGTAGTCTGTGGGTGACTCGATGGTGGTCTGGAGTGTTGCTCAGTACTGCAACTGGGGAACATCCAGTGAGATTGCAGCTCTGAAATACTGTAATTGCATTAGGATGTGAAGGATAGAATTCATCTCACACACACACACACACACACACACACACACACACACATGCACGCACGCACACACACATCTTTTGTAGAAAGTAATCGTTTTGACAGACATCGCTGCACTGATATTGAGCAGAAATCCTGTGGTCATGACCTTCATGATGGATGGTTCTTAAGTGACACTTAATGCAACTTTTGCGGCTGCAGTTGGGGCTGGAAGCTCATCCTAGTCTCTCACAGGTCAGCTGTGCAGCACGCAGCTCTGATGAAAACCTGTGTATCTGAGAGAAGCCGCTCAGCACACAGAAGTGGGTAGCCAGAGAGAGTCTCTGGGCCTGGTTCTGATTATATGATATAGAGTACACATGTTCACACCTATGTATCTACGCATACACATGCAAAAATAAATAGAAAATGGGAGGGTATAACTACTCTTACCTTACACTTTTTAGAAAATAGCAACATATGGCAATGTTGAAAATAAGCAACGTGATGCTTATTTTTTTCCATTTCTCATGTTTGGATATTTCAGTGAATACAAAGGTAGACTTGAGTTATGAATATTTAAAGCATTTGGTCTATTTTTTTGGTGCATGTTGGGTGTGGATATGTGTACAAGAGGCACTTGAGTATGTGTGTCTATGGAGGCCTTAGAGTTACATCTGGAGTCATCATTTGGTCTATTTTGAAAGTTTATTTGGTTAAGTGAAAGCGAGCACACATAGGTTTACCTGCATATTTTTGGAATGCAGCATATTTCAGATAATACCATGACTCCAGGGTTTGGTAAAGGGGTCAGGGAGAAGTAAATGTTCCATGACACTTTCCTCTTTGAACATTTAGGACCTGGCATTTGTGGGCTCAGTGGTGTGAATGAGAGAAAGCTGGCTCTCTGAAAGAATGAAGCACTTGTCTTTCCATTGTGTGTGGATGTTGCAGATACACGGAGCATGTCACCAAGACACAAAGGATTTATTCTCCTGAGGCCTCTGCTTGCCTTAATTCACCCCAGATGTGGTCATGTTCAAACTATTATTTTCGTTTGTTTGATAGACATTTTCTGTTTTTCTACAAAATCTCCCTGTATTTTCCAAGGTCCCGGGTCCTCCTGATTTCACCTCCTTAGAGAGAGAGAGAGAGACAGAGAGAGAGAGAGAGTGTGTGTAAACAAGAATGCATTTGATTGTGTATGTCTGTGGAAGCTCAAGGATGATGTCAGGAATCGTGTTTCATTGTTCTTCCACCTTATTGCTTTGCTCTGGGGTAGCTCAGGCTCTGCCTTCTAGGGCTGAAATTACAGACCACTGACATATACACCTAGCAGTGGGATGTGGGGATCTGCACTCAGGTTCTTTTGCTTGCAAGGCAGAGGCTGAAATCACTAGCCATCTCTCCAGCCCTTGTTTTGTTTCTTTTTGGAACTGGAACTTGAACCCAGGGTTTCTCCTAGAACTTTCTGATTATTTGAGTGCTCAGTCCAGCAATCTGCTCAAGAGAGAATAACCCAGCATGTCCATATTTCAAACACTTTTTAATCAAAATGACATTTCAGCCTATTTGAGTGTCCATCATAGGTTCTGACACAAAGTAGTTTTTTACTACATAGTAGTTGCTCTGGCTTTAAAAAAATATGTTTGTGTGCATGTATATATGGGGGGGCACATGCATGTCATAGCATATCCATGGAGGTCAGAGGACAACTTTTGGAAGTCAGTTCTTTCCTTCTACCATATTTGCTTCCGAGGATTGAAGTCAGGTCACCACGTTTGTAAACAGGCTCCTTACCTATTGAGCATCTCCTCGCCCATTGAAGGAGGCTATGAACTAGACCTTGAACATGTGCCTTGGGCTCTGCTAAGATTAAAGATCTGAAATGAGCCTGTGGGACATGAGGGTGTTTCTAGAGCATCACCTGTTCCATAGAACTTCCCTCCGATGCTGTGAGTTCGTGCCCCACAGGCAGCCACCAGCCCCACATGGAGCCATTTAGCACTAAAATGTGGCAAGTTCAACAAAGGAACCAGATATGTACTTATTTATGTTTGTAATAAATAATTTCCTTATTTTTCCATAAATTTTTATTAGTTTTTAAAAGTTAGCAAAAGTAATATGCTTCATTAAAGCATTTTCACAACACTTTGTTTCTTTACTCTTTGTCCCCATCCCTCCTCCTTCCCCCACCCCCCAGCAATTCCCATCTGCTTTCAGGTCTCATGCTTCCCATTGCTCACTTCCCTCCCCCTTGTTTTAAGGTTTCCTTCCCCTTCATTATCTCCTTCCAAATTTTGTGACTATACATATAAAAATATAGTTATATATATATTTTGCATATGTATCCATTTCTCTCCATCCATTCATCTGCTGGTGGACATTTAGGCTGGTTTCACACCTACCTCGCCTCTTGTGAATAGTGCAGCATAAACAGAAATGTGTGAATATCTCTGCAACAGGATTTAGGTAGTTTAGGTCTGTGTCCAAGAGTTAATTTATTTTTTTGTGTGTGTGTATGTGTTTGCATGTGGGTATATATATATGTGTGTGTGTGTGTGTGTGTGTGTACACTTTAGTACACAAGTGTACTTGAGTGTGTGTGCCTGTGGAGGCCCAAGGATGACATGGAGAATCATCTTGGATTGCTCTACCTTTTTTTTTTGTTTGTTTGTTTGTTTTAATGTGGGACCTGGGATCCGAACTCAGAACCTTCTGCTTGTGAGACAGAGTCACAACCCCTGAGCCATCTCTCCAGGCCCCTTGCTCTACCTTTTTGTTGCATTACTCTGAGGTTTCTCAGGCTCTGTCTTCCAGGGTTGAAAATACAGGCTGTCGCCATTTCCATCTGACATTTTTACATGGGATCTGGGAATCTGAAGTCAGGTCCCTTTGTTTGTGAGGCAAAGGCTTTAACCACTGAGCATTCTCTCTAGTGCCAGGAGCTTATTTACTGTGGGCTCCCGGGATTGGAGTCAGGTTGCTGGGTTTATGAGCCAGTTCTCACCAGTCCTAGGAGTTTAGTTTTCATGTATCAAGATTAAAGTTCAACAGTCACTGCTTTCCCTGGCCCTGTCTTCACATCCGTGCAATGAAATGCAGGTCTTACAAGTTACGTGAATGCGCACCCCGGGGACTGGTGTGCTGATGGAGTTAGTCAGCTATACTCAGCATACCAGCTAATCTCAGTTTGTCAGGGTGGCTGAGCAGTCAGGGGCAGTGTCAGCAAAATTCACTTGGAGGATGGCAGGGACTTTAGCCCATAGCCAGGATACCAGGTGGCCCCTGGGGCAGACCAATCAGTAGGAAATAGCAGAGCTCCTTAGGGAAAAACTGGCGGCTAAAAGTCGGTGAACGCAGCTAACAGCCAGGATCACTTCCCCGTACTACTGGAATGGGGGAATTCAAGCAGAGAAAATAGAAGCCGAGAAATGTATGGAATCTGAAACAAGTTGGTGGATTTCTTATTGCATGTCACAACTTCTCTCAACCATGCCAAAAAAGAATTTCCAAATCCTCAACTTGCTTGCTTCTCCCTGCCTCCTTCTCTGTGGCACACTGAGTTTCAGCCATGTTGCTTCCTCTGCTCCTGCGGGGAGACACCACATCCCAGAGGTGTACCTTGACCAGAAATCTGAACTCAGGATCAGGAGCTGGATTGCTGGGTCCAACTCATTCATCCCTTGCTTTCTGTTAGCACTTCTTTACTTCAGTTTCTTAAATCTATAAAATGAGAATAGTAAAAGAATTAATCTGATAACATTTCTGTTTCTGTGTGTGTGTGTGTGTGTGTGTGTGTGTATGTGTGTGTGTACAAGTGTGTCTGTGGAGTCCCAAAAATGACATGGGGGCTCATCCTGGAGTGCTCTACCTCTGGTTTCTCCTAGGTTCCACCTTCCAGGGACAGAATCTCAGGCTGTTACCATTTCTGTCCAGCATTTTTAAGAGGGATCTGGGGAAATGAACTCAGGTTCTCTTACTTTCAAGGCAAAGGCTTTAACCCCCCCCCAGCCATCTCCCCGGCTCCCTGGTAGTATTTCTAGGAATAGTGAAATGCATTAATATGCATAAAAGTACTTAGACCAGTACCCAGCACATACTAACTGTTAGAAAAGATTTGGCTATAGTTTTTAGTAACGGGTCTGTTCCCTCTACCTGAAGTAGGTTTTTTTTTTTTCCTCAGGCAATCTGTGGTCATCTTGCAGCTGTCAAAGTAAATACTACTTTCTTGGAGAGACTTGTCTTTCCCTCACCTTTGCTGCCTGCTGTATGCATTGCGAGAGAGACCGTGTTTGCTTTTCCTTTATAACATTACAGCTTAGTCTGCTTACACAATTCCCTGCCGGGCGATCAGTTGCTTAGCTGTCCGTCTCTTCCATGTGACTCTGCTTCCTTGAGAGAGCCACAGCTTTCACAATTAGTCAGAGGTGCACCTCAGGGATCAGCACAGCGTCTATTCAAAGTAGTTTTCAGGTAAAGGAAAGAATGCACAGGTGTATATTAGAGCCGCAAGAGAAAAGCAGCCCGGCATATGAGGCTGAACCAGTGTATGAAAGCGTGCTTTTCAAATATCTGCAATGTTCAAGGCTGTCTCTGCAATGCCCTTCTTTCTAGCCTCTTGACTTGGTTCTTTCCCTCTTCAGCCACCCATGATTGATAATCAGAGACTCAGGACACATGAAACTGTAACTAGAACTCAGAGATAATTGTTCTTAGAGCCATCAAATGAACTTATTAGGTTTTGGGGAGATGTTGACATGCAACTCCAGCTAATCTTCAGAGTAACCTTCGAGCCAATATTTCTTCCCCAGTATCTATATGTATAGCTATATTAGAAAGACTGGTTATCATTAATATTTTCCATAATATAATATGGATAAATGTTGGAGATCAACAAACCTCCAAAAAAAATCAGGACATACCTACTACAGACTCTTAAATTCATCAGCTTGGTCTGTCAATAATCTGGCCTGGAGACTCCCTTCCCCCCTTAATCTGATCCATCTGATGCCAGAGATGGGGGAGTCCTGTGCCTTTTCTTCCCAGAAGCCCCTTGCTCTCTTCTCTCAGAAAGTCTTGAGCAGGAGTCAGAGCGTCCACCATGTAGACTGTAAGGTACAAGTTCCCCTTTCTCTTTCTGTATCTCTTTTCTATGCTTTACTTATTTATTGCATGCTGTATGTGTGTATATGTGAGGGATGTGTGTGTGTGTGTGTGTGTGTGTGTGTGTGTGTGCATAAGATGGCACTTGAGTGTATGTACCTGCCTTTCCTGTTATCTTCTGTTTTTTAAAAAAGTGAACTTTCATACATTATTAATTCTTCCCCCTGCCTTATAACCCAAGTTCAAATCCTCAGAATCCACCTAAGAAGTTAGGCGTGGCTTTCCAGTATACCTGCAACCCCAGTGCTGTTAGGGATAGAGACAAGATGATCACTGGGACTTGCTGATCACTGTCACCAGCCTAGCTGTATGTTCAGTGAGAGACCTTGTCTCCAGGGAATAAGGTGAGAGTGTCAGAGCAGGATACCTGATGCAATAATTACTCTTCTCTGTGCTACTGCTAGACAATGCTCATTAACAGCTTAAGGGAGAAAGGAAGATTTATTTGGCTTATAGTTCCTGTCATAGTTATGGCATAGATGTCAACTTGGCAGTTGAGAGTTTGAGCTCTGGGCACATTTGTAGTTGTTGGGTTAAGTCAGAGCAAACCTGCAGGAGATTGTCTAGCTGATGGGGAAGGCCCAGCCCATGGTGGGTGGGATCAGGCCCTGGAATAAAATACAGAGAGCTGTTTGAGAAAGTTGGCATCCTTGTATACACTTGGCCAGACATGCTGGTCTGGCAAGTAAAGATCATCCCTCTCTCAGCCATTATGCAGAGATGGTGTGGCCAGTTCCCTTGGCCTTGGTGTTGGTGTGAGCTCTCCTATCAAGCTGGACTGAGAACTGCAAGCAGATAATCGTAAGAGAAAATAAACCCCTTGTTTCCTTAAGCCATGTGATGGTGATTTATCAGCAACCATGCAGGCTAACTGCAGCAGTTCCAGAGGGTAGATATAGTCCATTATGGTGGGAATCTCACAGCATAAGGTATGGCTGGAGACAGGAACAGGAAGTCAGTTCTAGTCACAGATGCCATCATAGAGGCAGACAGGGCAAAAGAACAAACTGCAAGAAGAATCAGGGCTGGACTACAAAGCTCAAGACCTTCCCACTTGTATACTTTCCTCCAGCAAGGCCCCACCTCTTAAAGGTGCCATGACCTTCTCAAACATTAACATCAGTTAAGAATTTGAACACATGAACCTGTTGGGGGCATTCACACTGAAACCATGACATCTGATATCCTCTGGCCTTTTAGTACACACATCCATATATACATATAGGGTATACCCCCCTATACACACGCGCGCGTGCACACACACACACACACACACACACATACACACACAACAAATAAAGACTGAATCACTATGAAAAATATCAGCATTATTTTAGTCCTAAGTACATCAAAGGGTATGTCTTGATCATAATGGAGTCTGAAGTGATTTGTGTCATATAGGCATTCAAGAATGCTGGCTCCTATCATTTCAGGCCTAACAGGTTAACTTTGAATTTGCTGCCTTCGGCTACTCAACATAGCAAGTTGTGTAAGAACTTGAGACCAGGCCTGCACATGGCAAACATCATTTCTCCTCCATTACAATCCTGGGGCTGTAACCAACTGTGATGTTAGATCCTCCCTGCAGGAAGGGAACCAGGTAAGCCAATTTACGGATGTGAAAAGAGGCCCAAAGAAATAAAGTGATCTGCATAAGGAAATTAAAATAGCAAGTAAATTGGGTTTCACCCAGGTCTTTGATGCCAGGCCTGGTGCTCTTTTCCCAAGCTTCTCAGGCACACAGCAGATGTTCAAAGGAAGTTTCTAGTTTTCCAATGGTTTTAACTTGAGATAAGATTTCCCTTTGGGGTGATGGTTTTCTTCCTGTGTGGTTTTCCCCATTTAGTGGGCTTCTTCCCTCAAGGAATGGGAGTTGATTCAGCATCACTGTATCTGATCTCCAATGATGAGAATCAAGCAGGATGACTGACAGACCAGTGGCGACCCATGCTAGCTAGTCTGAGAGACGACCTTAAAGTGTTTCACATACCGTATGCATGTCCGTCCTCCTCCCTCCAAGAAGTGGACATATGGTCCCTCTCTTGAGCAGCTGAACCTGACTCATTACAGAATGCATAGGAAGCAGCTTGCGGGAGATATTGGAGTTAGGGCTGGAAGGAATCCTAGCAGCTCTGCCTTCCTCCCTTTTTGGAACCCGACCATCATGTGAGAGGAAGTCGATACAGCCATGTGGAGAAGGCTCTTGGCAGAGCCCCCAGTGACTGCCAGCACCATCTTGACGGCAGTAGGAGCGAGCCATCCTAGAAAGGGGACTCGGAGTCCTGAGCAACCCCCAGCTGACACTCTGTGGGAAGGAAAGAAACTGCTCCTGCAAGCACCACCCAAAGGTAAAGTCATCAGCAAGTGAGAGATCGTTGTTTTATACTAGTGACGGGTGGCTTACAGGGCAGCGACAGGCAAGGAAACGAACTGTGGAGGAGACTGGAAATGTATCCAAGCACCGTCTCCTCCTCTTCTACCCAGTGTTGCTACCTAAGACGTACTAGTTCCAGGACTTTCTGCAGTTGTTGCTCTTCAGTCTGGTGAACTTGGAGGTCCAAATTGGAAAAGCAAATTTAGGGCTGGAGAGATGACTCAGAGGTTAAGACTCTGCCGCACAAGCAGAAGGTCCTGAGTTTGGATCCTGGGTCCCATGTAAAAACACCAGGTGAAAAATGGTGGTGGCCCACACTTCTAGCCCTGGTGGCAGAACTTGGGAAATCCCAGAACAAAGCAAAAGGCGGTAGAAGCTCCAGGATGATTCCCGAAGTCAATCTTGGTCCTCTCCAGGGAACAGTGTCCTCTAATACACACATCACACACACACACACACACTACATACATGTATACATACATACATACATACATACATAAAATAAAATAAAGTTTAAAAAAACAAGAAGCAAATTTAGACTACGGACCTTTCTTTTCTCTTTTCATGTGCGTGTATGCATGTGTTCATGTCTGCTTGCATATGAACGGGTACACACATGCATGTAGGTGTGCGTGCAGGTGAGTGTGCATTCATGTAAAAGCCCAAGAGTGGTATGAGGAATCATCCTCCATTACTTTTCCACCTTCCTTAATGTTTGAGGCTGGATCTCTAACTAAAACTGAAGCTTGCTTAAAGGGCTAGTCTGGCCAGCTAGCTTGTTCTGGCAATTCCCAGACTTTGCTTCCCTGGGCTGGAATTACAGGTATTGTGCCACACTTGTCCAACATTTTACTTGGGATCCAGTGATACAAACTCTGATCCTTTTGCTTGTGTGGCAAGTGCTTTAACTACTGAGCCATCTTGCCATCCCCTGGGAATAGCTCTTAATTGTTTCCAGCCATGATAATCGCCCTGCTGGTGTTGCCATTGGGCAAGAGGAGATGAAACAGTATGCTGGTTCCAGCAGCTGTGACTTTAGGATATCATTTCTATACTGGACCTTTTGGAAGAAAGGGTGAATAATGGAACACTCTCTGACTTAACAGAAGAGAAGGAGCTATATCTCAGGAAGTTTGAAGGATGTGACTTTTGTCGAAGATCTAGGCCTTATCATTTCTCTGCTTGTACAAACATAACCAACCATTTGTTTATTCATTGAAAACTAGAGATAGTATTTTAGAAAAGGTCTGCCAGTGCTCTTCTGAAGGGGTGTAATATTATAATAATATAATAACTTGAGCCTGCTCTAATGTAGTAAAACATCTTACAATGACTACTAGTCATCCTTTCATTTTGACAGATGAGGAGGTAAACAGGTTGAGAAATTAGGCATCCAAGACCGTGCAGTTCCCAAGAGATGGATCCTCACAAGTCTGCTTGCTGCAAAGTCTAGTCTCTTCCTGTTAGCTTCCCTTCAGACACCCCACATATGCACACATACATGTATACATCATGCATGCACATAAACACATGTATCCACACATAAGTATATCTATTACGTACACATATATATGCATACATATATGTGTGCACATACATGTAATCACACACACATACATACATGCACACACATGTATAAACACTCCTTATATCTCAGTGACTTTGAGGACTGTCATTTTCTATAAACACCATTGTATGAGTGGAATTCATGCACTTTTTTTTGTCCAGGGAATAGATGTACAAATGAATGGGTTTATTTGGTTTATATTTTGGACATCTGAGGAGAAATTCTGGCTGCTCAAGCTCTTGAACGTGCCTGGGGCACGCAGAGGCTCCTGCTCAGTGAGAGCTCTTCTCTGGAGCTGCATTCTCTTTCCAGGGGTTCCAGGGCCCGGGGAGGAGTCTCCCCACTGCATCTGCTTGAAGCTCGCTGTATCTGGGAGTCAGAGGCTCTGAGTTGGAAGAGCGCCACGAAATCATGTGATGTTTGGATGAAAAGGGCAAGACAAAGAATGTCCCTCTCATCTTTCCTTTACCAGTGATATCTCCTCTCTCTCTCTCTCTCTCAACAGACCTTGAATTTTTTTTTAACATGGGACCTGGGAAGAACTCAGGTCCTTCTGCTTTCGAGGCAGAATCTTGTTTCTTTTTTAAAATATTTTATAAGTGTGTGTGTGTGTGTGTGTGTGTGTGTGTGTGTGTGTGTGTGTGTGTATCAGAGGGCACTGTGTGTCCCTGTGGCAGGCCAAGAGTACAGGCCGCCACAGTTTCAGCCTAGCATTTTTACATGGGTCCTGGGATCTGAACTCAGACCTTCTGCTTGCTTGAGAGACATTCTTAACCCCTGAGCCATCTCTCCAGCCCTGTTTCTAGAGGTTAAAGTGGTGAGTGACTGAGCAGGACACCTGACGTCTTCCTCCGACTTCTGCACACACTTAAACACCTGCATTCCTCCACACGTGGAACACTACATAAATAGAATCATAAAATATGTAACCTTTTGGTATTGCAATATAATTCTCCAGGGATACATGTAAATTGTTACATGCATCAATGTTTATTATTTATGTATGTGTGTGCGCAAGTGCCTGTGTGTATGCACATGGAGGCCAGAGAAGATCATCAGGGATTGTGTTCTGTGACTCCTGGTCTTATTCCTGGAGGCACAGCCCCTCTGAACCTGGAGGAGGCTGGTAGCTCGCCAGTCCCTTCCCTCTTCCTGTATCCGTCCCCATCACCATGCTGGGAGACTTTTTACATGGGTGTTTGTGTCCTTATGATTAGCAGCAAGTGCTGTTACAATGAAGCCATCTCCTCAGTCCCAGTTTGTTACTTAAAAAAAAACACTTTATTGTGTGTGTGTGTGTGTGTGTGTGTGTGAGAGAGAGAGAGAGAGAGAGAGAGAGACAGAGAGAGAGAGAGACAGAGAGAGACAGAGAGAGACAGAGAGAGAGACACACACACAGAGAGAGAGAGAGAGAGAGAGAGAGAGAGAGGTCACTGTGTGTCCCTGGAGGGACCAAGGGTGACTTCGGAATCATCCTCCCTCCTCTTTGCTTTGCTCTGGGATTTCCCAGGCTCTGCCCACCAAAGCAGGAAGTACAGGCCACCACTATTTTTGCCTGGCGTTTTTAATGTGGGACCTGGGATGGGAGCTCAGGACTTTCTGCTTGAGGCAGTCTTAACTTCTGACTCAACTCTCCAACCCCCCAGTTTGTTACTTTTTATTGCTCAGTCTTATTCAGTGATTTGGGAGCACCACAGTGTATTTAACCATTGCTATAATTTCAGCACGATCCCTTTTCGCCTCTCTCCCTCCCACCCTTCCTTCTTTGTTACAGGTTTGCTTTAAGGTGGAGTCTCCTATGCAGGTTGGTCTTGCAGTCCTGCCTCAGTCTCTCCCGTGCTAAGAGTATAGGCGTATACAACCCAGTCCAACACACAGAACCATGTTCTAGCATTTGTCAAAAATCAGTTGGTATCCCAAACACAGAAAGTTAGATGTAGTATGGTCTCCCTTGTAAGTGGATCCTAGTTCCAAACTCACTTAATGACATACTCAAAGGTGAATCTCTGCATCATAACCACAAAAGCTTATAACTAGAAGGGAAGGGGAAAGAAGACCTCAAGAGAAAGGAGACAAAATAACACACTTCAATAGAGAAATTAGGCCATGGTCATGAACTGCCTGTAAGTAGCGAGACATCTGATGCAGCTCACTCTCACTTCCGTTCCTGTTCATTTGGGACTGGATGAGTTTGATCTCCCCAGTCAGCGAGGGGATAGGAGCTGACAGATCACCATCTGGCAACCGGGGGACTGACCCCACTTACTACTGTGTCCTATTCCTATTCTTCCACCTACCTTTAAGCCTCTTCTTATATTAAGACTTTCATTTAAACAGCCTTTTAATCTTTGGTTAGATGACCTCAACATCCAATCAGGATGCAGCCAAGGACAGTGCAGGAACAACAAACAGAAAACAACCAACCATAATTTAGAATACCAAAGACCCTACAGTGTTCACCTGGAACCAGACCAGCCAAACCTCAACCCATCCTAAAGCTCAGGGAATCTTGCAGAAGAGGGGATGGCAAGACCATAAGAGCCCAAAGATGGGGAGGACCACTGACAGACAAGATATTCCACTCAAGTCTGGACTGCAGTAGCCAGGATATTACTGCAATGTGATTTTACCTTGCCTGACCTGCACAATGGCTGACATGTCAACAAACTCCCAAAGACAATCATGGATCTTTAGGGAAGAAAGCTTCCAGCAGTAAGATCCTTAGGTGCAAAGGGTTAGACAGATATAATAGAGTTCCCATATTAGTAGATAGCCCAAGAAGGGGCCCCAAGGTATGTCACTGAGTCCTGAACACTCACTAATGTAACATCTCAGAGGGAAATTCAGCGCTCATATAAACAGATATTCTGGAGGTGGGAGGGAACAGGTGAAAAACACCAAGAGAAGAGGAGAGAGGAAAGGGGGATGAGAGAAAGGGAAGAGGGAGTGGGAGGGGAGACAACATTGAGCTTGTATAACTAGGCATGCTTCTAAGTGTGTAGTTTCTGCTGCCTTCATTCTGTTGCATCGATCTATATATTTTATCCTGTTAAAAACAGCAGAATATTTTGTTTTGCTTTATTTCAGTGCTGGGGATAGAACCCAGGGCCTTGCACACCTATGCATCCAATGGAGCCACATCCTAGTCCTTAATACACCACTATTTGATAGCTGAGTTTATAGCAGGATGTCATCTTGGGTAGAGTACTTTCTCCCACTTTATTTTCTACAAACACAAAACTTTTTTCCCTTTTTTCTCAACTACTTGAGGTTAAATTTAATACATCAGAGCCCTTTGTTCTGAACTACTTCAGTGTGCATTTTCTAAAAATGGGAATATTTTCTTATATAACTATATGGTAGTTAATGTCATGATAAATTTGCCATCCATACTTAATCTTTTGGAAAATTAATCCATGAATCCCCGTTAGAACCTTAAAAAAACACACAAATGCAAAATGCCTGCATTCCACAGTCCAGCCTACGGGTTAGAATTGTTTGGTTGTGGAGTCTCTTTCCTCTCTTGGGATCTTGAGCGTAGTTACAGTTTTTACCTTTCATGACACCCATACTTTTGGAGAATGCAGCACCCCTTCCTTCTAATAGCCCTGGGCCTCATTTCGGGGTGTTTCCCAAGATCAGGGGCAGCCTGTCTTTCTCAGGACAAGTTCAGAGGCATTGCGTTTAATCTGCCTTCAGCGTTCAGCGTTATTCGGATCACCTAGTGAACATCTCGTCGTCTCCTATTCGGATCCATAGAAAGTCAAGCTTATAAACTGTGGATGCGTGGCCAACTTTGGGGTTTGTTGTCTAACCTGTGGATTGAGCGCAGGACTTGGGGATCATCGCCGACACCGATCTCTCAGAGCTTGATCTCGCCTTGTGTGAGATGAGGGGACTCGGGACTCCGAGCGCCGTGACTCGCACACGCGGACTTCCCCGCGGCGCAGCGTGAGTGTGGGCGCGGCGCGCGTGGCTCGCGCACTGACACCTGTTCCTGCGCCCCCCGCCCCAGTCCACGCCCACGATCCGGGCGCCCCCTCCGCAGGCTCCTCCCCCGCGGCCGCGTCCACCCCGCGGCGACCCGGCACCGGCAGACGCGCGGTGGCGGCAGCGGCGGCGGCGGCGGCGAGCCGGGACCTGGACTGGGCAGCGGCGGGGTGGGCGGGAGCACGGATGGGCGCGACCGACACGGGCGGCACGAAGAGCCGGAGGCTGCTGGCGGCGCTGCGGCCCTGGAGGGCGACCCGGCGGCTGTGGACCACGCGTTCGCTGGGTGAGTGTGGGCGCGGCGGGGACCGAGGCCAGGCCGCAGGTCCCCGGGTGTATGTGTATGTCGGAGGAGGTGGGGTGCTGGTCCACGCCCCCGCATCCCATCTGCGGTTGGGCTTTGCAGGTGGAGGAAGAATCAGGGGTGACATGGCGACAAGACCCTATCCAGGTCTGCGCCCCTTGGCCCCCCAACACCTGGCCCAGCCACTGCAATGCAGTGCCCTAGGGGAGTGTAAATGCCATCCCTTTGGGGTGGTCGACCTAAATCCTCATGCCAACCTGTCAGCACTCGTAGCCTCGGGGTTACCCCTAAGAACCACCACTAGCAGCTACTTTCCAAGCACCGGTCCATCCCTCACCTGACTGCTGTCTTCCAGATCATCCAGACACTCCATTCATCTCAGTTTCATCCAGCCCCCCGTTTCTGCGGGGGACCGAGGACGCATAGGCGAGGCCCAGCGCGTGGGGGAACTTCTAGACAGGAGACAGATTGATACTCTTAAAGCCACCCAGCCCCGACACCCTGTGCCCGGGTTCTTGGGAGGAACGGAGTGGGCTGCGAGAGAAGACGGGGGTGCCTAGGGCGGGCCGCTCCCAGCCACCGCCACCCGCGGGGCCCAGAGCCGCCCCTGCCTGCAGCTGCAGAACTGCCCGCCCGCCCGCGGGGGGTGGGTGGGGTGGGGAACAGTGGCACGATTCCTGGGAGCTGAGCAAGGAGAGAGAGAGGCACAGGGCGGGGTCAGGGTAGGAGGAGGAGGAGGAGGAGGAGGGGTGGGCATATGGGAGATGGGAGGCCAGCGGGCAGGAAGTGGCTCAGGATTCCTCTGCCTACGGTGGCTGTGCCCCGGCGGTTCAGGCTGGCAGATTCCCACTCCAGTGCCATCTTTGTGGAAGCCTTTCCTGCCACCTGTAACCCTCTTCAGTATTTCATCTGCAGGGCGCTTGCCACTGGTCTTCTGATATCACAAGTCACATCTGCCCATCCACTTCCTCTTCCATACCCATCTGGGTGAGGGCAGGACTTGGTACTTGGTGAACAGCTGCGTGTGTGTGTGTTTCTGTCATCCCAGAGTCTGACATGCCTTGATTTCTAAAATGGCCGACGGGACCCAGGGCAGAAGCCAGATGGCACCAGGGCCCTGTGGTGACACAGCCATCTCAGCCCTGTTGTTTCAACTGTCAATAAATTAATGAATTGGAAGAGTTAATAGTTATAAAGTGTTGGCACAGAACAAGCAGTATGTAGATAAATTTGACAAAGACCTGTAATGTTACAAATATTTATCTATTGTAATAGAAAAGATCTTTTCTTTTGGTGATGGTTAAGCAGATTCTGCAACTTGTCCTATCCACCTTTCTGGCTCCTAAAGCATGTGTTCCTACTTTTAGCCAGTGTGATGAAATCTCCTCCCTATTGTCAACAAGCTTCGGTAAATATTGATCATCCTTTTCCTCTAGCTTGGATGGGACGGAGGGTGCAACAGGTGTCTCTTAGGTGACAATTGTGTATACTGTGCAACTCCTGGTGTTGTGAGATGCACAGAAGACAACTAAGTGGATATTGTCCCTGTAATAATTGGAATAAACATTCTAATTTTAGATTTTTTTCTACATTTGTCAAATTTTGAGAGGTTGCATTTAATTAACATTGTAACATGTTTCATGCATGAATATAATGAATTCGTGATATTTTTACACCTTAATCTGCAATCCCATACCTCCTCCTTAGTTTTATAAATTCTTAAACTAGGTCTGTACTAAATTGCACAGCATCTTCCCCCCATTGCCTCTCTGTTCCCATCTTGGGATCCATCCACAGCTTTCTAGGAGAGAACTCAGCAATCCTCTACATTTCAGTATTATTTATTTCTCTTCTCTTCCTCCAAACAGCCGAGGATACAACTGTTGTAATATCTTCTATTTTTAAGAAATTATTTATTTATGAGAGCGAGAGGAAGAGGGAGGAAAAAAGAGGGAGAGAAGATGGGAGGGAAGAAGAAGAGAGAGAGGAAGGAGGAGAAGGAGAGGAGGCGCACTCACATGCATGCCACGGTGCATGGGTGGGGTGGGGAGCAAGAGGACAACTTTTGGGGTCAGTTCTTGCCTTCCACCCTGTGGGCTTCTGGGAATTGAACTCAGGTTGCTGTGTTTGCTAACAAGTGTCTTTCCCCACTGAAATGATATTATTAAACGATACTTTGTGTAGTAGCTTGAACGAGATCCTGCTCAGGTCTTGATGTCATACCTGGAAGCAGGGAGGGCAGATGTCACAGCCTCTATTTTGTGGCATGTTGAGGTGCTGAGGGACTGGCTGAGGTGGCTGACCGAGGCTCAACACCTATAGACCACATTTCTGCAACCTCTCCTGGCGTGGCATATGTATGTTCCCACTTCCTCGTGAAGGGGAGAAGTAAAATGAACCAAAGAAACACATAGTCCGCATGATCTGATGTTAGACAAGCTATGATTCTAGTCAGCTGCTATTAAGTGGCACGCAAGAAGGCTGTGTGATCTTGGCTGAGGTATGTAATCTTCATTAGTCTCAAGTATTTGTCATCTGCAAAGAGGGCTGTTAATTCCTATGGCATTTGTTGCTGTGCTGTTGAATATGCTCTGGCACATAGAGACTCAGGAAAGGCTGGCTATTATGTTTGGAATATCAGTCTGGATCTTTTGCCACACCTCAAGTATAGTTAGTCACCAAGCTGAAAAGTCCTGTGAGCTGTGGGAAAGATCATAGCCTGAGTCTCCCTTAGGGCAGCTAAGGAATGGACAGCCAGAGGGCTTTCTGTTGTAGTATCCTTCTTTCTCCCAAGATTCCCCCTACCAGGAGGTTGTAAATGAGAGGGAATGTGGCTTCTAGGGACTCCTGGCATCTTTTCAGTTTATCACTGTGTCTTGAGTATAGCCGACCTTCAGTAAATATTTTTGAATGGATGGATTCCTTCTGTAATGAATATCCTAAGGAGAATGAGCCTGGAGTTTGTGCTCTAAAATATTTATGAATAGAATGGTAGTACAAATACATAGAAGGACATTGAGTAGATAAAGGGATTATGCTTTTTTTTTCTCGACAGATTTCTATCAGGCTGACCTCTGTAACTTCATGCTAATTCAGTTTCTATCTGCAGTGTGTGATTCTGAGTCCTTTCTGAGCACTGTTTAAAAGTTCTTAATGCTTGCCAACTTGATGTGTATGAAATGATGCCCTTTCCTCCCTTCCTTCCTCCCTCCCTTCCTTCTTTTTTTTTGACACATGATTTCATATATCCCTGGTTGTCTTGAACGTCCAATCTTCCTACCTCCATCTCCCAAGGGCCGGTATTTTTTTTTAATTTTTTTTATTATTATTTATTCAATTGTGCGTGTGTGTATGTATGTGCGCGCGCATGTGTGTATGTGTGTGTGTAGAACCACGGACGTATCGGGAACCACCATGGACGCCTCCACCTCCTTCTGCCCAAGGGCTGGTATTACAGGCAGGAGCCAGCATGCCTAATGTGTACGTATGTGTAGTGTGCATTATATGTGTATGTGTGCTCAGATGTACATGAGTGCCTCTGTGTGGAGGCCTGAAATTAATGTTCTGTGCTTTGTTTTATCCCTCCACACTTTATTTATCAAGTCAGGGTATCTCTGTCCAACCCAGAACTCACCAGTTGGCTGTTCTAACTAGACAGTTTATCTCAGGGGTCCCCTCTCTCTTTCCCCTGAGGGCTGGGATTTCAAGTGGCCACCATGTTTACCTGTCTTTTCTTTGGGTTTTGCATGTCTGAATTCTGAATCACATGATTGCATGGTAAGGGCTTTATCCAGAGTCATTTCCCCAGCCCTCCACTTTTGTTGCCTATTGAGTTTCTTTTAACCTGAATATTGGTCATTCTTGATGAGCCTCTACATAAGGCCTGCTGGTGTCTCTTCCTAGTAACCCTTCTTTTCCCTCTCTCAGTTTTCTTTTCCCACTTTCTTGTGTATGTGTGTGAAGTGCACATGTGTTTGTATGTGCATGGGTGCACTTATGTTGTGTGGTTGTCTGGAGGCCTGAAGTTGATTGGAAATCATCCTCAATTGCTAGTCTCTAACTGAATCGGAGCTGGCCACCAGGGCTAGTCTGGCGAGATAGCTTGCTCTGGGGATTCCCGGACTCTGCCTTCTGCTCTACCTGCCCAGCGTTTCATGTAGGGTTAGGGATCTGAACTCTTGTCTTTTTGCTTGTACAATAAGCACTTCAACCTTCTGAGTCATCTCCCTATTCCCTTTATGGGAATTCTTTAAATAACAGAGTAATAATTTTTTGGTTCTGATTTCGAAGCAATTTAAAAAATCATGCAGGATTGCAGAATTCTCCCCCCACTTCCCAATTCTGGGCCTCAAATTCAAGGCTTCACCTGCTGAAGGCAAGTGCAGGAATTCCAAATGCTAGATTGATTATTTCCAAATGCTAGTGTGATTATCTGGGTGAATTAATTAACCCTTCAAATGCATCCACCCATTCTAGAAAACTATGTTTCCATGGACTCCTAAGCTCGTAGGTTGCAGAAAACAGTGATCCCAGGGTAGAAGTATTTTCTGTAATCAAAAGACTTCTGAAGCCCTTGAAATTATGATAATTAGCCCTAAGCTATTTCCTGAAATGCGGTATTCCCTGGGAGGACATAGCTGGACTGAGATCAGTCTCTCTCAGCAGATTAGTAGTACCTAAAACAAGAGGAAAACAGAAAACTTGTCAGGTGATTGATGGCTTTGTTTCTTGCTGGGATTGTCTAATGATACATCTCTATAATGAAATCACATTAAATGAAGACAGTGGTCAGTGGGAGGATCAAGTGAAATTATAAATAAAGATTCAAGAAGGGCATAGACAGATGGCTGAGCACAAGCATGAAGACCTGAGTTCAGCTTTCCAGCACCTTTGTGAAAGCTGGGTGTGAGGTGCATTGGCGGTCACAGCCCTGTGGGCAGAGGAGGACTAGGCTGTCGTGGCTCACTGGCCCATAGTTCTAAGTGAAATGGGCTCCAGGTTCAGTGGAAGACACGATCTTGAAAAATAGGATAGATAACCACTGAGGAAGACACTTGGCATTGACTTTTGACCTGTACACATGCATGCATGCATGGATGAATGCACACACACAATACATATGTATACACACACACACACATACATGTATACATACATATATGTATGTATATGTAAATATATGTAAGTATATATGTACATGTAAATATATAAGTATAGATGGATAAATATATATGCATATATAAGTATATATATGTAAAAATGTACTATGCATACTTGTTAGAGATGCAAATCCTCAGCACTGGTTTCAAGGCTACCAAATCTCTCTGGGACCTAGCCCAGAAATCTGTTTTCTCACAAGTCTTGCAGTAACTTGAAGGCATGCTAAAATTTGCAAACCTGACCTATGAGACGAAGGAGGGCTTTTATCTAATGTGGGGTTAAGCTTCAGCTCTTCCACTTGCCAGCCTGTGGCAGAGTGAGTCACTAGACGTTCCTTGGGTTCACAAGCTCTCAGCAATGCAGGAGGATGATAGGATGCTACCCACCCCCTCCCCCAGCGCTGCTGTGAGATGTGAAGGCACAGAGACTATCTCCTCACAGCTACGTGTCTTCTGGCAAGTCAGCTGGCCTTTCTCCTCTTCGCTTTTCTCCTCTAATTAGTAGGAATGTGCCATGTACACAGTGCTGTGTGCCAGCCACTACCCTGGACAGTGCACATATACTTTGTATTCTTAGCATGATCTTGTCTTCTAATCTCCATTCATGTTCCCCTTCTTCCCTTCTCTTTCTCTCTCCCCTTCCCTTCCTTCATCCTTCCTTTCCCCCTTGCCTAAATAAATAAATAAATAAATAAACGGATTTTTCAAAAAGTTTCAAAGAAACTGATTCCCTTTCAGTTTGGAGTTTCACTTGTTCTTGAAAACTCTTTGCAGTTCGGCTGTCGAGATGGCCTCGCCTGCTAGGCATGACTCACCAGTCTAGAGGCGCAGAAGTGGCTCCTAACCAGACAAGGACTCTGCAGAGCTGGAGAACTTAGTGGCCGGTGGAGCTGCCTGAAGGTTTCCCAAAACTCAGCCATTGAGATGCAGCTTCCCGCCCATTAGTGGCTGTTCATAATGGCCTTTGGTATGGGTTGAAATGTTACCTTATGGAAGGATCCCAGGTTGGTGTCTGTCGTTGTCCTGGACTGAGGCAGGACTTTATGGTTAACTGCAGGGCAGGACAAGACTTCTGAGTGCTCCTTTGACCCTGATAGAACGGTCTGAGGATTAGGGGTAAGGCTTGGTAAATATTGTGTCAGGAGAGAAAATAGAGGGCCTTTTTTTTAATCTGATGAGTTCTTCAAGCCCCTTTTAACTTGATTAAAAAAGAAAGAAAGAAAAGAACAAATACGCACACATAGTGGCCTCTGCATGGAATATCAGCTCTTGGGAGGGTGAGGTGGGAGAATTTCTGAGTCTGTGACTCCATCTTGTAAAAGGGGGAAGAAAAGAAGAAAGTAGAGAGGAGGGAGAGAAAGAGGAGAAAGAAGAGGAGGAGGAAGAACAACAATTAGGTGTGGTAGTGCAAGCTTCTTATTCCAGCCCTCTGATGGTTGAGACAGGAGGATTTTTAAGTTTGAGGCCAGCCTCGACTAGAAATCTTGTCTCAAAAATAAAATAAAAATCAATTAAGGATGATTTAGAGAGATAAAAACATGTTCCAAATATAACAAAATGTACATGAGTATAGGGCTTAAGGCACATTTAAAAAAAATACTGTATGGGAGAGAGAGATAGGGAGGGAGGGAGGCATGGTTTGGTAGAGTCCAAGGTACAGCTTTAGGGAATCAGTTCTCTCCCTCTGAGAATTGAATTCAGGTCATTGGGGCTGTGTGGCAAGTACCTTTACTCTCTGAACTATCTTGCCAGCCCTCACTGCATAATGCTTCCAAATTTTTTTCTTTTGTATCCTTGAAAATTTTCAAAATACAGTGCTGGGTAAAGTGCAGATATCCCTAGAATTGTCCACACTTTCAAAACACAAGAGTTACTCAGCTTTCCTTCCTCCTCCCAGGCCTTCCTACTCCTGGCCTTAGTTCCCATCCTGATTAGGGGGACAGCTTCCGTGATTTGAAAGGCCTGGTGTCAGCTGGCCAGTGAGTAGCTACTTCTTCATACCAGGATTTTTATATTCTCCCTGTGGTATAATTCTTACAATAAACCTACTACTAATTATTGTTTGCCATGTTTTATGGGGATACTGAGGCTAGGAGGGCTAAACGTGACGGGGTCACAAGCAATGCCACACAGTTACAGTGTTAAGGCGTCCTTCCTGCATGAGTCAGACATTGTGCCAGGCATGTTACACGTCCTGACTCATTCGTGCCTCACCCAGTCTTGACAGGGAGGTACCATCACTATCTTCAGCTGACAGAATTGGAATGGAGCAAGAATGCATCCCCACTTGTTGGAGGAACAGTAAATAGCAGAGCCCGTCTCTTCATCTAGTCTGTCTGCGATGGAGTCTTTGGCCTAGCTTAGTAACTCAGCGTACCATACCTTGTTTTCCATTTTCATGTGCATGTGTGTATGGGGTCCTTTTGTTGTGCAGCAAGCACTTTGGCCATGACGCCATAGCCCCAGCTCACTTATGGAAGCCTCGGGACTGGAGACCATAAACTCTTGAGGACAGAGTACATTTTGCTTAGCTCTGCATTATTCTTAGTGTTCAGAGCAGTGCCTGGCACAATGAATACTGTTCAGTGGAGGAAAGCCCGGAGCCTGCAGCACCTCAGCTCTGCAAGGCGCTCCTGCTGGGTACAGTTTGGCTGTCCTGGACTTAGTCCTTGGAGGTACAGATGCCTATTTCTTTAACCTGAGGGCCAACGGCTCACGTGATCAATAGTAAGGAGTTAATTATAACAATGCATATGTGATATTCAGCTTTCTAACACTATATCAAAATATATGAGGCAACTTACAAAGGGAAATGGCTCTTATTTTTTGCCCCAATTCGTGATAGATGGAACCCATTGCTTCGGCCTGTAGTGAGGCAGCATATTAGCGGGGAATCACAGAGCAAAGAAAAAGAAAAACCTGTTCACCTCATGGCCGGGAAAGAGAAAAAGGAAAGGGATGGGGTTCCGTGATTTCTTTGGAGCCAGTATCGTCAGTGGCCTGAAGACCTCCTACTTATCTCTTAAAGGTTCTGCCACTTCCAAAACAGCAACACTCGGGGACCAGAACTTTACTGCATGGCCTCTGGGCGACATTGAAGGTTTAGTTATCCAGCATGTGTCTCTCATTGGAGGGCATCAACCTGCATGGTTGCTGATAAATCACCATCAAACAGCTTAAGAGAACAAGGGATTTATTTTCTTAGGATAGTCCAATTAAAGTTCATAGTCCAGCTTTACAAGAGAGCTCACACCAACACCAGGGCCTAAGGCACTGGCCACACCACCTCTACACAATGGCTGAGAGAGGGACATTCTTATACAAGGATGCCAACTTCCTTAACCAGCTCTCGGTATTTTATTCACCTGTTCGGGGCCTAGTCCCAATTCTCCATGGGCTGGGCTTTCCCCATCAACTAGACAATCTCTTTCAGGTTCACTCTGGGTTTAACTCAACTACTAATTCTCTACAAATGTGCCCAGCGCTCAAACCCACTACCATCAAGTTGACACCGGTACATAACCATGACAGGAGTCTTCCATTTTAGCAGCTAGAAATCAAGTGGGCGACCCCTAGTGGCTAAGACGCTTCCACTCCACAGCCATGTTTGAGTCCTACTGCCATCCTGAGCAGGTGCGCTTCTGAGTGTGCCCAAGCTGTTGCTGATTAGTCCTCATTCACAGGGCCCTGAGGAAATTTATTCATCTTAAGGTTCTAGAGGGGAGAAACAGTCTTTCATGGCGGAGGCGACATGGCTGGTGGCTGATGCTGTCAGGCTAAGTCACTGCAGACATCCAGTAAGCTAGTGGGTGATAGCTGAAGACTGGAGGATTCTTGGAGAGTCTCTCTTCTTCCCAGTCTTCTGTTCTATGGTTCCTTTTATCTGGTCTGCTACTGGGAGGTTCCAATAAGATCTAGGGAGGTTCCAGTAAGATCTAAGGCTGATCTTTGTATTATAAGTGCGTTGATCCAGATACTCTCTTCAGGTGGTCTCGGACCTTAGTTAATGCCAGGTGTGTCAGGTCGACACCCAGGATTAACTATTAACAAGAAGGAATGCTAGGGTGCAAACCCAAGGCCTTGATCATACTTAAACAAGTGCCCCAGCCTCAATTCTGAGGTAAGATATCTGGAAGACTCTGACCCCTTTTCCATAAGAAAAATGTCACCTCATCGGACCACCTGAGTAAAAATGGCACCTCTGTTTCCTCACTGTCCTGTTTTGTTATATGTCTTTATTTACGCATTGTTTGTTCGAGCCCTTTCACCTCGGTCTGTTTGGACTCTGGAACTCTAGCAGGGGAACCTTGCCTCCCACCAAGTACCATTTGTTGAATGAATGTCTGAAGGAAGGAAGGTATCTGAGCTGCTTGATAGTACCAAGTATGTGTGCTGTGGAGGACTGGAAAGTTTGCTGGGAGCTTCCTCGCCCTTCAATCAAGCGTCCTCCTGACCTGGCTTCCTTAAACCTGTTCCTGGTTGAGCCATTCACAGGCTTACTACCAGTCCCCAAATCCTTCCTGAGTGTCAACCAACACCGGAAGGAAATGGCTTCAGGAACCGCGTCTATGCACCCTGTGAGCAGCTTGAGGGCCAGGGGCTGCCCTGTACCCCCTAGTCTTTGTAGTGCAGAGCATAGTGCTTGGTTTCAAAGAAGGGTTTGTGAATGAATGAATGGATGGATGATGAAGCAATGAATGAGTACACAGGAAGGAACAGAGGTCAGGACTCAATCCATTCTGGGGTTGACATTACCATTTGAAATAGCCTCGCTCTAGACCCAGACGGACCCCACTCCCCTTCTCCAATGGGAATCAGCACCTCAGGAGGCCCCAGTCGCCAGCAGTTGGATCCCCACGCCCTGGGCGGAAGGGCCAGTTCAGCTCCGGATCCGGTTCCATGCCGTGTTTTGGAAGTCGTGTTTACGTCTGCCTTCATCCCCATCCTTTCCGCTCCAGCATAAGCAAAATTATAACCCCGCTTGCTTGCTGACTTGCATGCCATTACCACATCCCGGGTGCTCCTTCCTGGAGGGACTTCGCCCCCAGACCGCCGACTGTCTGTGAATGACAAGTCAAAAGTCGGGGCTGCGGAATCAGCTGGACTTTCCTGCTCTTTCTCAGAAGAGGGAGGAAGCAGAGAATGAAAGATTCTGAAAATAAAGGTAAGGGGTCGACCGCAGGAGGGGAAGCGAAGGAGATGTTTGGGGCGAGCTATCACGATGCAGACACGTTTAAGTGTTTTATTAGCGGATGCTTGAAGATCAATGGACATCCGTTCAGAAACGTTAGTTATGTAATGAATGGCTTGTTCTGAATGACTGACTTCTGGTTTGCAAATATTGTGTCATTCAATTTCCATTTCTGTCGCACTAAATATATTTTTATAGTCTTGATTTCATCCTGGCCGAGTACACATCTCTTAGTGTTTTTTTTTTTTTTAAATAGCTCCCAGAATTAGGATACTTGTGGGGGTGACGTTTTCAGTCGTTCATCATTAGATTTTCGAAGCATTATTGAGATAGCTTAAGCACTTGGGGACTTAAAACAGTTCGGAGGGAGAGAAATGTTGACAGAGAACCCCTAGGGAGCGCATCTTTTGGGAAGGCCCAGCGGGGAGTCGTCGCTGACCTTCAGAGCTGTTTACCTTGCCAGAGATGTTCAGCGCAAAGTCCCCCATTCCCCACCCCTCCCCCTGCTCTCCAAAACACATGTAATAATAAACCACCCGCACGCATTCTGCCGGGAGGGATGGGCGAGGGGGGAAAGCGATGGAAACGCAAGTCCAGGAAGCACTGGAAAAGCTCCAGGCAAGATTTCGGTTCAGCCGCCAGGACTCGGGGGTGGGATTTGGGGGTGAAATTCCCAGGCTCTTGAAAATTTCTGCCGCAGTTGGGGGCGGAGCTACGGACCCCCGGCTCTTGCACACGTGCTCTGGGGTTGCGATCGCGTCTTCCCGCGGCGACGGCGGCTGTGCTCCGGGTCCTTGTGCCCGCCGAGGGGGTCGCGCGCCTCCGGGGATCGCGCGGGCGGCAGGCCGTGGTCCCCGCGGTGCGCGGCCGAGTGCGCCGTGTGGGCTTCGCGGCTGCTCCGGGGCCCGCGGTCCGAGAGTTCTCCCGGGGCCGCCGCGGGTGGAGGCCGCCACCGTGCCGAGCAGGTGGCGCGCAACGCAGTTCCCGGAGCTCCGCGCCTGGCTGGCCGCGGGTGGGGCCGGGCGATCCGATCCGTGGTCGTGACATCCTGGCCGCAGCCTTCCTGCGCTCAGGATCCGCCATCCCTCCCTAGCAGCCTGCTTCTCAGGCTTGCTGAGACTCCTAGCCGGGGCGAGCCACGCACGCACACCTGCGGGCCAACACCCGCCGCGCCCCACGATGCTAGGTGGCAAGGCTGGGTTTGGATCCACCCCGCGCAGTCAAAGTGCTTAGTAGACCTCCGTTTCCTTCATCCAGCATTGCCATCTCATAGGCTCTGGATCTTTCGCATCAATTGCCGATCCAAGTTTTGATGTTTAAATTTTCATTAAGCATTCCTTGGTGAAGACGGAGCAAGAGCTACGCGGGGACCTGGTAAGTACAAGGACCGGTCGGTCACTTCTGCCTCTAAGCCAACCACTCAGAGACAAGTGATTCCGATGTGCGGGTGGTCAAAGTATTCAAAACCAGTTCCAATTAGAGCTTGGGCTTCTCCTTGCCACGTGTAGTGGCGGGAGAAAGGGTTAATAATGGAGAGAAAAAAGTAGCTATTTGCCAAGTCATGCTAGGCCATGGGCATGTTTAGAAGCAATTAAAGCTGTCTGAATGGGAAGCCTAGGCTGAAGTGCTGTGCAGCGGGGCTCAGAATGGAAACACTTTAGCTCCGTGTGCTCGCGTGTTTATAAGAAGCTTCAAGTTCCCTGACGTTTTTGATGGGAGCTAGTGTTTAGAATTTTTGTTTCATTTTGTGTTGGAAAGAATCTTGTGCTGGGAGCCTAGATAGATAGTAAGCCATCGCTCCCTAGAGACTGGTTGCAAGACTTGATTTCTTTGGGTCTTAGTTTCCCTCTCTCTAAAGTGAAAAGATGTCAGATGAAATTAATGTTTTTTTTTTTTTTTCTTCCTGATTGTGGAGGTTTCGGTGAGTGTCTTCAGCAAGATTTTAGACAGACAAAAAGAATAAGAAACTTTAGAAACCATTGCAATGGTAAAAAATTATTTCCTGAAACTCCCTTTTTAGATGTTTATGTTTCTATGTCTGCAGGTTTTGTAGGCTGTTGTGTTCTGACATCAGATTTACTTACGGTTAGTCTCAGCCAAAACAATAGGAAGCAGTGAACTAAACCATCACTTGTTAATTGCTGACAGAGTTGGTGAAATGCAATTTCATGTGCCCGCCTATGTATGTGTGTGCCTGCTTGTCCATCTAGAGAGAAAAAGTCATTTAATTCAGATTTGCAAAGCAGATTATAAATTGATGTCTTTCTAAGGTCCGCTGAGAGTCTCCAAGCCAGTTTCTTTCACTGCTGAGAGATGGTTCTGTATTGAGAGATTCAGAAGAAAGGGAAAGAGAGAGGGGGAAGTTTGGGGAAGTGAGCCAGCAAGCCTACCCTATGTTCTGCTGGGAGTGGTGTTGAAAAAAGGTGTGAATGTGCCCCCCTACCCTGAGAGCTGTTTGTGGGTGCCACAGTACCAGGTTGGCCCCAAGGTGAAGCAGGTACATCAAACTCTAGAGTCCTTATGAGGAAAGGACCATGGTGTGCAGGACTTGTTTGGAAGGCAACCCTCTTTGTGAAGACCCACAAGAAAACCAGGTGAACTTTGAGGAGATTGTGGGGTCACAAATTAAGGGTCAGCAGGTTGGTAAGCAGAACATGAATTTTAATGAGCAGCTGTCACATGACCGATGCTCAGGAAATGTTGAATTGTGGTTTAATAACCGCCTTCCTTTCTTTTTAACCTCTTTTTAGTCCATCTCAGGACAGCTCAGTGAGGTTTTTAAATACAAAGGACATTTTATAACTTTACCCAGGGTATCTCAAAATGCTTTGCAAGCTGAGAGGAAAAATATAAATGACGACCGAGAATAAGAGTAGAATGAGTTAACAAATAGGTATTGGGAAATTGATGGCTATTTTACAACCAGCAAGTAATATGTGAAAAGTTGTCTACCAGATACGTTATGTGTTGTTGCCATGTTTCATGGAAGGTAATATTTCACATGTAAAGACAATGGTTTACCAATATGTGTGCAATGTCACATAATTGGAAAGTGGCAGAATCAACTTTGAACCTGTCTTTTCAGAAACTCCAAAGCCATTCTCCTGTGGTAAGCAAGGGCTTGAAAATGAGTAGCTGTGTAAAAGCTGAGCTTTAAAACTGAATTATGTGCATCATTTATTCTTAGAATTGGTCCGCCTTTTTAAAAACAACAACAACAAGAAATGTAAAAGGACTGGGGTTCAGATCCTCAGAACTTTTGTCAAATGCCAGTTGGGAGTGCCCCCCCCTCACCCCCTGCAATTCCAGCCTGGAAGACAAAGACTGGGAATCTCCAGGAAGCTGGTTATTGACAAGCCCTGAATTTGATTACAGATCTTTTCTCAAAATGAATAAGGTGGAAGAGTAATGGAGGATGGTTCTTAAAATTAATCTCAAGCGTCTGCAGTTAAAGACACACACAATGCAAAACAGTGTGTCACATACATATAAACATGAAAATGGAAAAAAGAGAAATGTGAACCTTAGCGAATAATGGCTTTTAACGAGTTTTCTAGTTTGGATAGTAGACATTTGAATTTTGAAAATCCATCTATAAGGACATAGAAGCAGTTACAAGAAACTCTGCAAAAGAGTAATCTGAAAAATCCAGTGGAAAATTTTTTATATGTAAAAGGTCAGAAAAATATTTATCTTCCAATCTTTCAGTTATTTTGAGGGATTACATTTAAAAACAAAACATGACATTCCATGGACAAATAAGGACATGCCTAATATATACATATTTTGTTGTTGTTGCATCTGTGTGTGTTTGTATGTCCGTCTCTCTCTCTGTGCCTGTGTATATCAGTGTATGAGCCTGTGGAGGCCCAAGAGCGACTTCAGGAGTTATCCTGGATTGCTTCTATCTCTTCTTTGCTTTGCTCTGGGTTTTCCCAGGCTCCTCCTTCTAGAGCTGGAAGTGCAGGATGCCGCCATTTCTGCCATCTGGCATTTTCATGTGGGATATGGGATCTGAACTCAGGTCCTTTTGCTTTTGAGGCAAAGACTTAACTCCCGAGCCATCTCTCCAGGCCAATGCCTGATTTTTTGATGTGCTGAAACTGGAATGTGAGCATTGTCTGTGTGACTGGACCCCCAAAAATTTTTCACTGGAAATTATTACAAAATCCAGTTGGATATTGAACAGGGTCAGAGTCAGATTCTTACGTCTCAAGTATTTAAAACTAATGTGGTAACCATCTCTCAACCTGTAATTCAAAATAAAATAGCTATAAGGAAGCTTTTTTAGCCATCGAGGGATTCCACATTGACACTTCCAGAGGAAACTTCCAAAGGGTTCTTGTCACCAATTGTTTTAGGGATTCTTGTCACAGCAGCTTTCCTTTCAGTGGCTGATGAAATATTTTATCTAGGGTGCTGTGTAAATAATTGTGTGCTTTCTCAGGAGTTCAAGGCATGTGGTAAAAATGGGATCCATGCTTGTCAGTGCCAGTGATTCCTGATAGAAAGGGGCCTTCCTCCTGCAGTACATATTGCAGAAGTGTAAATCTAATTTTATAACTGTCACGATGGAGGGGCCCTGGTAGCAGTTGTGGGTAGAGACTAGATGTATTTGAGTTTCCTTCTGAGACGTTCAATTATTTTCCATGTGGGGTAGCTGAAAACCTTTTAATATTTCTCTAGTCCTGGAACATAATAATGTTAGTTTTACATACATAGTGAAAGTTCCAGAATTGGAAATGCTGTGCTGGGCCTGGCATGATGGCTCAGTGAGTAAGTACAGTGTTTTCTGCTAAGCCTGAGTTCCACCCAAGTGATGAACAGAGAGAACCGACTCCTAGTGATGTCCTCTGACCACCACTGCAGCATCTAGCCAACACACACGAACATGTCCCCCACCCCCCCACACGCACACGCACATTCTCTCTGACTCACTCTCTCTCTCACACACACATTCTCTCTGACTCTCTCTCTCTCACACACACACACTCATGCACATTCTCTCTGACTCACACACACATTCTCTCTGACTCACACACACACACACACACACACACACACACACAGAAGAAACATTAAAAAAAAACCCCTTCCATGTTACTAAATATTAAAACAATGCTACGCAAATCTTAGAAAAACAACAGTTATTTTATTCAGGAAATCACTTACCTAAGGGGACACTGATCGCAACTTTGTAAGCCAGGAAAAACATTGAAGCACAATAGACCTTTTTCATTCAGTTTATATCCAAGTACAAATATTTGACAATATGCGTTCTAATGTAAGTTGGCCTAAATGTTTACATATAAAATAAATAAATAAATTGCATGTCATTTTACTACAAATGACTTACTTCTGCTTTATTGCACTCCAAGAAGGTATTTGTATACATTTGTTTATTTGTTTTTTTGCATTGGGCAGATACTCGTTTGAGTTTCATATAGATATAGTATAGTTAGAGATACAAAATAGTTCCATACATTTGTGCTACTCACTGTGAGTACAGCAGAATGGCTTGATTTTTGGCCCCTTCTTTCTGTTTTGCATTATTTTTGTGCAATGCTGGAGATTGAAGCTCTAGCCTTGTGCATGCTGAGTAAACACTCTACCTTTGAGCGGTGCCCCCCGGCTCTTCACTATCTGCTTTGACAGAGTTTGAGCCAATCTTAAAACTTCTGGACAATGCTCTCATATATTAATATTATGGGAATTATTAATGGGCTTTTAAAATTGGAATAAAGGTGGTTTGCATCAGGAGGGGCCATGAGCTTGTGGGGGCCAGGGCTGGAGATGACATAGTTTGAATATAAGATGCCCCCCTCACCCCAGTGACCCATCTGTTTTAATCCTTAATTGATGTTTGTGAAGATCACGATACCTTGGGGTGCTGGAGCCTGCTGGAGGAAGACATGTCACAGGGGGTGGGTCTTGAGGTTGGTTGGCTCCGCCCTGCTCTTGCAGTGGGCTCTTGGAGTTTGCAGCTAGCTTTCTCTCAGCCTCCATGATGGCTGTGATCTAAGTTGCCTCCAGCTTCTGCCAGCCAGCCATACCTTTCCCACCATAATGGATTATATTTCCCCTCTGGAACCGTAAGCCAAATAAACCTCCCTTTTCTCCCTTAGAGTTGCTTGAGTTTGAGTGTTGTCTCACAGCAAGAGGGAGTAATTGCTTCACATTGTGTGTGTGTGTGTGCAGGCATGCATGGGTGTGGAGGTCAGAGGACAACTTTCAGGAGCTGTTCTCTCTTTCCACTCTCCGAGGCAGGCTGTCTAGTTTCTGCTGCATCCTTGTGTACTATTATAGGCTAACTGACTCATGGGCTGGCAGTTCTCTTTCTCTGCCTGGCTATAGGAATGTTGGCATTGCAGAAGTGTGCCACCGCATCCAATTTTTTTTTCCACGTGTGTTCTGGGGCTTGAACTCAGATTCCTAGTCTTGCACCTCAAGCACCTTTACCTGCTGAACAAATGCTTGGGCCCTACATTTTTTTTTTTTCAGTGTAAGATCAACTTTGTATTTGTGGAATAAACTAGCAAGGTTATGATATACTACCCTTCTTTTATATTGTTCATTTTGATTTGTTAATATTTTGCTGGGGATGCAATCTCTTTGTCCATGAGAAGGATTAACCTTCCTTTGCCTTGTCTGTAGAAAATGAACAGAGATACATTTGCTGTTTTATATTTCCTAAAGTATTTTTTAAGATTAAAATTGTTGCCTAATAAGGGAGGGAGGGAGGGGGGAAAGGAAGGGGAAAAGCGGGGAGAGAGCAGGGAGGTCCAAGGAGGGGTGGAGGGAGGGAGGGGACCAGGGTACCTACTAAGTTTGTATGAGTGGAAAAAAAATAAAGACATTATTTAAAAAAATTGTTTCCTAATAGCTAGAAAAATTTAATAGTGAAAATATTTGCTGTAGAAATTTTGTCATTGGATGACTTTAAAAGGGGGATTCGATTGTCTTAGAGAGTAGTTCAAATTTTCTGTTTTGTGTAGCATTTCAGTAGGTTTTATTCTTCTAGGAATTTGTCTATTTCACTTGAATTCTCAAATGTATTAGCATAAGGCTTTCCGTATGCCCTTCTGTGACTGGTTGAATGTGGGCTGTGCATCTTGATATTTCTAGTTCTTCAACTGCAATTCTCGCTTCCTTTGATACATGTCATTTGCGAATGCTAATGTCTTTGCAGTTTTAACTGTGGGGGTCCCTGTATTATGAATTTGTTTTGTATCTCATGAGTTCCTTCTTTTATTTTTGTTGCTTTCTTCTGCTGTAATTTTGAAATTGTTTTTGAAGATATAATTCCTACTTTTTAATTTTCAGCATTTCTTATCTGTTTTCATTTGAGCTATAAATTTTCTTTGCGCTTAGCTTTTGCTGTGTCCTGCGCACTTGTGTCATAATTTAATTATTATAAATAATTTACAGTGTGACTAATTTTGTTAATTTTACTAGAAGACTAGGTAGAAACATCTTTCTTAATTTGTAAGCAGTTGGAATTATTCTAATTATCTGCTATTGTCTGCTTATTTCTCCTATAGAGAGAACATACCATGGATGTCACTAGTTCGGGCAATTTCTTGAGACCTGCTCTGAAGCCCAGAACATGGTGGATTTATATATAAAGATGTATATCTACCATGTGTGTGCTTTAAAATAATGTGCACACAAAGGTTGTTTGGTTCCATATTTTAGAGATGTCATTTCCTCTTTCCCTCCCTCCCTCCCTCCTTCCCTCCCTCCCTCCCTCCCTTCCTCCCTCCTTCCCTTCCTCCTTTCTTCCCTTGGCCCTGGTATAGTTATGAGCTTTCTTGCAAAGTTGTATGAGGAACTGTAACCAGACAATTGTAAGAGAATAAACCCCTTGTTCCCTTAAGCTGTTTGATGGTGATTTATGAACCACAACACCCACTGTTCTGGACAACTTGCTTCCACTTTCCTGTCATATATATGTGGTTCTATGTGCTGATCTAAAATCTAGGATTTATAAATAAGGATCCAAATGATGCATTTGGATATTCTTGTCTTTCAAGGTCTGACTTAATCCACTTAAAAGATAACCTCCAGTGGCATCCTTTTTTTTCCTGCCCAAACCATAGTTTTGTTCTTCTTCATGACTGGATAGAATTCCATTCCGTATACCATGCTTTCGTATACCACGTTTTCATCATCCATGTCTCTGCTGTTAGACACTTAAGTTGGTTCTATAACTTGGCTATTGTGAACAGTGCTGCCATAAGTATTGCTGTGCAAGTGTCTCTGTGATATGTTGATTTAGAGAAATTTGAGTGAATCCCTAGATCTAGTATAGCTGGGTTGCATGATAGATCAGTATGTGTGTGTGTGCGTGTGTGTGTGTGCGTGCACACACACACACACACATGCATGTGCAGACCAGAGGTCAACATCAGATGTCCTCCTCCATCACTACTCTCTATCTTAGTTTTTGAGACTTGGAGCTCACTCATTGGCTACACTGCTGGCCACCAAGTTCCAGGGACCCTGTTGCCTGGGCTTCCCCAGTGCTGGGATTATAGGACAGGCTGCACTCAGCTTTCTTTGTGTGTGCTGGTTTATCAGTTGAGCCATCTCACCAGTCCTGTACATTTTCCCTCCCAGGAACCTCTGTTTCAATAGTAATGATTTCCACAGTGGCTTGGTTAATTTATGTTCCCATCAGCAGTGTGTAAAACCCCCATCTCCATCCTCACCAAGGTTTGTTGCTGTTTGTCTTGTTGACAGTAGCCATTTTGCCTGGAGTGAGATGGACTCTTAGTGATGTCTTAATGTACATTCCCCTAAAGGTTAGCAGTGTGGAACATTTTTCAAGTTTATTGAATATTCGTACTGTGCCTTTTGGAAATAGTCTGCTCATTCCTTTAGCCCATTAGTTGATTGGCTTGTTTGATTTCTTGTTCAGTTTTTTGAGTTGTTTGTGTGTGTGTGTGTGTGTGTGTGTGTGTGTGTGTGTGTGTGTGTATGTACCAGAAGGGACTTGAGTATGTGTGCCTGTGGAGACCCAAGGGTGACATTGGGGATCATCCTGGATTGCTCCATCATCTTATTGCTTTGCTCTGGGATTTCCCAGGTTCTACTTTCCCAGATCAGAATTGTAGGCCACTGCCATTTCTGTCTGGCATTTTTATGTGAGATCTGAAGATCCAAACTCAGGTCCTTTTGTTTACGAGACAACTTTAACCTCTGAGTCACCTCCCCAGCCCATTTTTTTTTTTTTTTGTTTTTAGTTCTTTGTATATTCTAGATATTAGATCACTACCACATGGTCAGTTAGCAAAGATTTTCTCTCATTCTGCAGATTCTTTTTATTAATAGTTATCACTTCTGCAGCACAGGAGGTTTTTAATGTCATGTGATCCGTATGTTAATTTCACCATTGGTTCCTGAGTGACTGAAGAACTTTCTAGAAAGTCCTCACCTATGCCGATTTCTTGAAATGTTTTCCCTGTTTTCATCTAATAAGTTGAGCATTTCTAGTTTAACGTTAATGCTGTTCATGCACTCAAAATTGTTCTTTTGTGCAGGGTGAGAAATAGGAATCTAGTTTTATTTTTGAGCATGTGAATACCCAGTTTTCCAAGCACTGTTTCAAGTTGAAACGGCTAATTTTTCTCCAATGTATGTTTTTAACATCTTTGTCAAAAATCAGGTGGCTATGACTGCGTGGGTTTATTTATACCTGGCCTCTCTATTTTATTCATTGATCTACCTGTCTGTTTTGGACCATTACCAAGCCGTTTCATTGTTAATGGATCTGTAACAGAATTTGCAGTTAAGTATGGTGATACCTCCAATTTTGTTCTTTATTGCCCAGGATTGCCTTGGCTCTCCAGGTTTCTTTTAATCTTTCATATGAATTTTAGGGCTGTTTTTCTAGTTCTATGAGCAATGTTACTAGAATTTTCTTTAGGCTCACATTGAATCTATAGATTATTTTCAGCACGACAGTTATTTTCACAATCTATGTGCATGGAAGGTCTTTCCATCCTCTCATGTTTCCTTCAATTTCTTCAGTCTTCAAAATTTTTCATTGCAGATATTTCACTTTCTTGGGTGGATTTTTTCGAAGTTGTTTGTTGCTGCTGCTGTTGCCGCTGCTATTGTTGCTGCTGTTTTCCTTTTGGCTGCTGTGAAGGGGATTGTTTTCCTGATTTCTTTCTTGACCTGTTTTATACTGGTTTACAGAAAAGTCCTAGTTTTCGTGTGTTGGTTTTGTATCCTGACACTTTGCTGAAAGTATCGGATAGCTCTAAGAGTTTTCTGGTGGAATCTTGAAAATCTTTTATATATAGAATGATATCACCTGCAAATTTTGATTTCCTCTTTTCCTATTTGTCTCCCTTTTATTTCCTTCACTTGGCTTACTGTTCTAGCTATGATTTCAAGCACCATATTTAATAAGAGTGGAAAGAATTGATTCCCTTTTCTTGTTCCTGATTTTAGTGGAAAGCCGTGAGTTGTTTCCTCTTTAGTACAATGTTGGCTACGTATCTGCACGTGACCTTTATCTTGTCGAGGTGTCTTCCTGCTGTTCTTGGTTTCTTCAGAGCACTTGGATTATTGTTGCCCCCCCTTTAGCTGTTTCTAAGACTTTCCCCATTTATTTGGTTTCCAATAGTTTCATAATCACACATTTATACTGCATAGTGTTTTCTGCCCTTGTTAATTTTGAGGCAGGGTCTCTAATCAAACACTCTACTAGGGCTAGTCTGGCTACCCAGCTTGCTTTGAGTTTTCCCTGGCGCCACCTTCTGGGGCTGGAATTCCAGGCAGGCCACCTCTCCTACCAGACATTTTTAGGTAGGCTCTGGGAATCTGAACTCTGGTCTGTTTGTTTGCGTAGCAAGCACGTTAACTGCTGAGCCATCTCCCCAGCCCTATCTCTTACCTTTCAAGCTGGAGCAGAAGCAGAGGAGAGGGGGGAGGGAAACTCACTGGGTGTCCAGCTGCACAGCATTCTCAGCGTCCTGAATGCATCTTGCATGAGTCAGCACCTCACTGCCTTCTGTTTTTCTGCCATCCTGTCCTCTTTCCTGGCCATCTACAACCCACACTTTGATCTCAGGATCTCAAGCAAACTTTTTTTTCCTAATCATCATCAAAGAATCATTTGATCACTTATGCTAAAAAAAAAAAAAAGAGAGAGAGAGAGAGAAAAGGGGAGAAAGGAGAGAGAGAGAGAGAGAGAGAGAGAGAGAGAGAGAGAGAACTTTGTTCCTGTGAAATCTAGCAAGAGCCATCACAAGGCGCACTATTCCCTTTCTGAGCTCTTTTTAGTGTGGTGCTGTGTCGTTTAAATTTAGAATCCCTTTTCCAAGTTGAGGAGGTGGTGGTGTGCAGAATTGAGCCCAGCTGTGACTCCTGCTGCTGTGAGATATACCAGCAAATCTGGGAGCAGGGGTTGGAAGAGGGGCCTCTTCAAAGCAGCCCTGCTGGGGCGGACTTGTCCTTTGGGGACAAACGGACACACACAGGCCAAGGAGAAAAAGACAGCAGGAACATCCTCCTCTGCTGAGAGGCTTGGCCCATCCCAGGTCTAGCGCACATGTTCCTGACTGTGGATGCAGAATTTAAATATTAAAATATACATCTTAAACTTTAAAAAGAGCAATTATATTAAATATAAGCAGTTAAGCATTACCAAGATAAATATTGACTGTTGTAATGGTCAGCGCTGATGGTTACCTCACAGTCTCTGGAAACACCTTGAAGACAAGCATCTAGGCACACCTAGGAGGGGTTATTTCAGTCAGGCTTGCCTGTGAGGGATCATGCTGGGGTGGTAAAGTGACATGGTAATATCCGCTGTCATAATGGTTGTCACCCTCCCCTGGGCTTGAGTCCTGGACTAGATGAAAAAGGAGAAAGACAGCTAAGCACAAGCATCCGTTGCTGTCCTCTTCTTGACTGTAGACACAATGTGACCGGCTGCCTCAAGCTCCTCCCATCCTGACTTCCCCACCGTGGTGGACTGTGCCCTTGGACAAACCCTTCTTTCCTTAAGCGCTTCTGTCGGGCATTTTATCACAGCAGTGAAAAAAGTAACATATGCAAATTATGTTAACATCAGAATATTAAAATATACGCCAATGCATATGCCTGTCCATATAAAACTTACGGTTGGAAATACCTGACAAAAATCATCTTTCAAGGAGAAAGATTTATTTTGGCTCAGGGGTTCAGTTCTTGGTGCTTTGGCTCTGCTGCTTTGCCCTTTTGGTGGTATGGTATATAATGGTTGGGGCCTGTTTACCTCCTGGAGCCAGGAAAGAATTTGGAGGGCCAGGAAGGCTGAGAAATAGACAGGCAGAAAGAGATACAAGGAAAAAGGGTAGGGGAGATACCCTGAAACTCCAGGGTCCCCGTATGCCTTCCCAAAGTTCTTCCTTCTGCTAAGCCCTACTCCCAGTTTGTTTCCCTTCCCAAGTGTGCCCCAAGCTTCCAGCATAGGGGTCTTTAGGTGTGGCTTACTATCCAAACCTTAACACATATGTACGTGAATGCACATCAGACATGTCCTCTTTTGCCCTCTACATTGGGCATGTCATAGAACCTTAGCACATGCTGGAAGGTGAGAGGGGGCAGGAAAAGTGGAGGCAGCAGGGAAGAGAGAATCTTTTGGAGAGCTCCTCTTCACTTGAGCAAGGCAGACAAGTTCCTGAATTTCTTCAAGCCTTAGTTTCCCTGTTCGGTGTTTTCAACACATGATCTCTCTACATAGGAGGCCCAGGCTGGCCTGGAACTTGTCACAATTCTCATGTTTCAGCTTCCTGAATGCTGAGATTATAGGCGTGGACCACACATTCAGCACTTTCCTAAATTTTTAAAAGAGCAATACTCAGGAGAATTGTAAAATTAAAAATGGCTCATTAAAAGCATTGGGCACTGAATAGATAAAAAATATGCATGTTCACAAAATAGCTTATAAAGTCCAGGAAGCATAGGGAAGACCTGCAAAGCCACTGAGCGTCCTATTGCTCAGGGGTAATAGTGGTATGTGTCTTCTGTGCACCTTTAGGTCCTGCCTGTACTTCCTCAGGGGTAATCACATTTTTGTTTTCATGTTACATGACTCCCCATTTTTCATAATTTTAGTGACTATAAGCATGCTGCTGTATTCGAATGTCTCATAATAACAAGGCCTCCAGATACTAAAAGATTTAGAAGCTGACATTGTTTTCAGGACAAATCCAACGAGCCAGTTAGAAACAAGTATCAAATTGACAATTGAAGGCTGAGTTTTTGGGCTCATCTGTGAATTGTTAGCAGTTATACTAGGTGAGAACTCTACCACCTTAGCTCCCCACCCCTCCGCCCCAGCTCCTCTTGGTCCTTTTTGTTCTACTTAGGCTCCAGTCAATGGGATGACGATGCTCACATTCAGGGAAGGTCTTCTTCCCTCAGTAAATCTCTGGAAACACGGACATGCCTAGACTTGTGCTTTTCCGATCTTAGCATTTCTCAATCCAATGAAATGGATAATGAAGAATAGCCACGGCAAGTCCATCTCTTGTCAGTTTGACATCCGAGCCCATAGGGGGCTTAAATTATAACATTCCAGTGACTAAGCTTCCTTCCGCTTAAACCATAACGTTCCAACTCTGGCCTCCCCAAAGTCTTATGTCCATCTCATAGTGTGGAACACATTCTGTCCACCTCCAAGAGTCCCATCATCTTAACAATTCCAACACTGTCCTAAAGTTCAAGTATAAAGTCTCTTCTGTGACTTGAGGCAGACCCTCAGCTATAAGCCTTTATAAGTTAAAAGAGAAAATTACATACTTCCTGTGTAATGACATAGGATGAACATTCCCATTCCTAAAGGGATGGATGGTTGAGGGCACAAAAGGAAGGATGGAATCAAAGCAACACAAAAATGAAGCAGGGCTAATGTTAAATCCTGTGACTCCTTATCTTTCATCTGGAGCATATCACTGCCAGAAGAGTGCTGGGATTACAGATGTTTGCTCTCCAGTTCTATATGGGTCTTGGGACTTTGAACTCAGGTCCTCGCTTCTTGTGCAGCAATCACTTTGCCCTCTTTCTTGGGCTGACTCTACCATGCATTGTTTGGCCTCTTAGGCTTTCCCTTGAAATCTAGATGGGTGGCTCCTTAGCCCTGCAGTTCTTGTGTTCCACGTGCCTGCAAAAGCAGCAACGTGTGAATGGAACAAGGTGTGTTCCCAGCTTGAGTAGAGAAACAACTTCCCAGGCAGGCATATGCAAGTAGTGTGCCTCAGTATCTCTCTGTTCCCAAGGGACAGCATTTCAAAATGAGTCGAGTGTTCCATGTTCTTGAACCTGTAGTGAGTGGGGTCTGACGAATGCCTCGTACTTTTCAAGGCATGTTTTCTCAGATGCAAAGAACTTAGCTTCTTTTCAATGACATTAGCCTCTAAAAGCCACATCTTCCTTAGTTCTAACTTGGCACTGGCTTTTATGACTGAACTGAAATCTTTCTGCTCTGCATTTTGCTCTTAGCTCTCACTGTAAACTTGGTTGAAAGAAACTAGTGATAACCATGCTACCTTCTAAATGCTGGACCGATTTGAAGTGCCCTCTTCAAGATTAATTAGTCCACTACTGGTAAAGTCTCCCATCAACCTCCCTTCAGAGTCTTAGGTCATGGATTAAATGTGAAGTTCTTCACCGACATGTAACACCAATGGCTTATAGTCCAGTTCCCTGGAGAGTTCCTTGTGCACATCTGAAACCTCATGAGAAAAATTTTTATTGTCTACATTTCTATTGTCATTCTGATCCTTGGGACTCCCAGCAGAATTGCTCATTAAGCTCTGCTTGTGACATCTCAGGCTTTCTCTTGTCCATGTCTTTTAATTTTTCCAAATTCCCCTGACAAACCAGTGTCAAAGACACAGACCCCAAAGTTACAGCAATAACCCCAGTTTTAGGTACCAGTTTTGATGATAGTAATTTCTATTTTTGCTCTAATCAGGTATCTGAGAGAAACAATTAAATTGGGTATTATTTATTTTGACTCATGCATTTAAAAGGTTAGGCCTACATTCTCCAACTCATTAGATTCTGTGCCTGTGATGTTGCAGAACACCATGGCCACAGGAATATGTAGTAGAAACAACTCAACTCCTGGGAGACATGAAGCAGAGAGCAAAAGAGAAGACCTGCACTATTCGACTATCCCTTTTCTTATTCCACCTAGCCCAGCCTCCACCACCCCTAGCTTGGGATGATGCCATCTACATTCAAGGTATCACTCTTCCTTAGTTAATTCTGTGTGGGAATGTCCTCACAAACACACTCAGAGATGTGATGTACTAATTTTGTAGGCATTTTTCAATATAATCAAATATAACTATTCTACAGGATATATTTATCTAGTATTTATTATCTTTCTATTATCGGCCTATAGTCTGTCAGTCTGTCTTCTATCTATATCATCTCTCTTCTATCAACTTCTATTTTTCAGTCATCTACCACCTACATCATCTATTATATATATATCACCTTTCTGTTGCCATGTATATCTATCTGTCTGTCTGTCTATCTATCTATCCATCTATCTATCCTGATACTACTATCACTGCCAAATAGTTTTATCACAAGGTTGACTCCTTTCAGCAGTGTGTGAGTAAGACACCTTTTTGATACTGGTAGCATTTGATGCTATCAGTCTTTGAGATTTTAGCCAATCTATTTGGTATGTAGCATAACACTGTGGTTTTAATTTGAATTTCCATTATGATTCAGAGGTTTAGCACCTTATCATAAGTATATTGACCATTTGGATATAGCCTTGGGAAAGATCTGATTGTAACTTTTCCCATTAGGTTTTCTCCATTTTTCTCATTAATTTGCATATTTCCTATTACATTTTCTTATCTTGAGTATAACTGGATGCATATTAGATATATGTATTGTAAAAAATTTCTCCACAATATGGCTTATATTTTTACTTTGTTAATGGTATTAGACTTTTGTTGATTCTTTAAAAAGTATTTATCTAAAAGAGAGAGGGGTGGGGACCGGCACGCATGCATGCCACTATGCCTATGGGGAGGACATTTGGAACTTCTTGAAGTGTAGATTCCAGGGATCAAATTCAGGTTGCAGGTTTGCTTGGAGGTGTCTTTACCTCCTGAGTCTTCTGGCCAGCACTTTTTGTTTTGTTTCTTTAAATAGGTCTCACTGTGTAATCCGGGTTGGTATAAAATTTTCATTTTAGCACAGGTTGTTTTTGAATTTGTGATTCTCCTGCCCCAAGCTCCTGAATGCTGCCATTACGGGCATGTATTAAGTGCATTAAAACATCTAACTTTTTTAAAATTTAAATTTTTAAAAAAATTTGTGTGTGTTTGTGTGTGTGTGTTTGTGTGTGTGTGGCGGGGGGGGGGATGTGTGTATCACAGAGTACTGTGTGTTCCTGTGGAAGACCAAGGGTGGCTTTGGGAATCATTCTGGATTGCTTCTACTTCCTTTTTATTTCATTCTGGGATTTCCCTGGTTCTTTCCCACTAGTGCTGGAAATTCAAGCTGCCACCTGTTCTGCCTGGCATTTTTACATGGGACCTGGGATCCAAACTTATGCTTTCAAGGCTGAGTCTTAACCCCTGAGCCATCTCTCCAGCCTGGCACATCCAATTTCTTAAGGATGCCTTTTCATATGCCACTGGGTCCTTATATGTCATCGGAGAGGAGGACCCAGTGGAGAGTTAGGTGTACACAATAAAGGACTCTCTGGGAATTGGGGGGGAGGCACTGGGGGAAGGGGAGAGGGGAGGAGGGGGGAGGGAGGGAACTGGTAAAAAATTTTAAAATGTATAATTAAATTTTTAATAAAAAAATAACAGAATTTATGGAAATTTATAAAAAGGAATAAATGGCTAACTCCAACTTAAAAAAAAAAAAAGGATGCCTTTTCATGAAAAAAAAAAACATTTTGGGAGGTCTGGGAATTATCAAGGCCTTATACATACTAAGCTTGTGCTCCACTGACTTATGTCCTCAGAGTGAAAAATTCTTTAATGTAGACTGTTAATTTTGCATTGATTTTTGATTTTTTAGTGCTGTTTAATAAATTTGCATTGTGTCAATTTCATGAAAATGTTTTATGCTTTCTTTTAAAAACCTTGCTTCAGAGTTGTTGATTTAAAAAATTAAATGCACTTAATCTATTGAAAATAAACATTAAGTAATCTTGAATAATGATTTTGCTACAAGAGTCTTTTTTTTTGGTGACCATTTAGCTGCTGGTGATTGAACTGAGGAACTCATGTTTTAAGCAAAAGTTTTACCATTGAGCTGTATCTCTATTGCCTTTAATAATAAAAAGAAACCCTGATGGACGGAGTTGTGTGCATAATGTGCAGCACAGTGGTTCAAGAGACAAATGTGTATTGTGGAATTGCTAAATCTAATTAACAAGTGCATTACTTCACATAATTACCATTTCTTGATGAGAATCCAAATGTACTCAATTTGTATTTTCTGAAGAATCCAACAAATCATTATTAACTATATTGACTATGATGTAGAGTAGATTTTTTGGACTCATTGTTCCTGTTTTGCTGCAATTGTGTGTTATTTGGCTGACATTTCTCCCATCCCAACCCCAGTCTACCCCAGCCTCAGGCAACAACTATTCTGCTCTCTCTCTCTCTCCTTTCTCTCTCTCTCATGCTCTCGCTCTCAATTTTTTATATTCTACACATGTGCGATTTCCGGGTGTTTGTCTTTCTGTGCCTGGCTTATTGCACTTAACATACTGCCCTCCAGGTTCTTCCGTGTTGTCCCAATGACAGGATTGCCTTCTTCCATAGCTAAATAGTGTTCTGTTGTGTTGTTCATTACATTTTCCTGATGGATTTTTCAAGGGCTAGACACTTTGGTTGGTTCTACTTCTTGGCTCCTGTGAGCAGCATGGATTTCATTTCCACTGTGTTCTCTGACACACGGATTCCATTTCCTTTGGGTATCCACTCAGGTATGGGTCTGCTGACTCATATAGTGGTTGTATTTTAAGTTTTTTTTTTTCACACACACATGCTCGTGTGTGTGTGTGTGTGTGTGTGTGTGTGTGAGCATGAATACAAGAGGACACTTGAACGTGTGTGCCTGTGGGGGTCCAAAGGTGACACTGAGAATCATCCTGGATTGCTCCACCTCTTTGTTGCTTTGTTCTGGGATTTCCCGGCTCCACCTCCAAGGGATGGAATTTTGGGTCACTACCATGCCATTTCCTCCCGGTTTTTACTTGGGATCCAGGGATCTAACCTCAGGCCCTTTTGCTTGTGAGACACTCCAGAGCCATCTCTCCAGCTCATGGTTTTAGTTTCTGAGGAACCTCCATTCTTTTTTCTGCAATGGCTGTACTAATTCCCATTCTCATCCATGGTGTACACAAGGGATCCCTTTCTCTACATCCATGTCAACACAGATCTGTTGTCTTTTCTGTACTTGCTGCTCTTACAGTACCACCCTGATGTGGTTAGTGACACGGAACACCTTCTCATATACCCATTGACCATGCATATGTCTTCTTTCATGACATGTCCACTCTGGTTGTTTGTTTCTTAGTTGGGTCATTTGTTTTCTTACTGTGAGTTGCTTGAGCTCATTAGTTATCTTGCATTTTAACCTGTTGTCAAATGTTTTAATTTGTGGGCGTGTTCTCCTCTGCTGCAGACTGTCGTTCCATTCAGTTATTATTTTCTTTGCTGTACAATTGCTTTGTAGTTTGATGATGTCCCATTTATCTAACTTTATTTTGTTGCCCTCCTTTCAGAAGTCAAATCCACTGCAGGCACTGCCCATACCAATGCTGTGGAGGTTACCTTTGTATTTTCTTCTAGTCTTGCCATGGTTTGGGGGGGCTTATATGCAAGTGTTTGGTCTTTTCTCAGCTGATGTGGTTTCCATTTTGTGTTCTTGGTGCCCTCAGTCAGGAGGGTTTAAATGTGTAGCTCTATGTCTGGATTCTCTATTTTGTCCTGTACTGTGTCTGAGTGTTCAAGTTGTATTATTAGTTTTTTAGCTATATAGCGTTGTAGTGTATTTTAAAATACACTACAACTTTGTTGCATTTGCTCAAGATTGCTTTGACTATTTTGGGGTTCTTTGATTTTGCATGAATTTTGAGATTTTTTTTGATTTCTGTGCACTTTAATAGGAATTGCAGTGAAATTATAAATTGCTTTGAGTGGTGCAAACATCGAAACAGTATTAACTCTTCAGATCCATGAGCACAGGGGGTATTTGCATTTATTCCTGTCTTCTCCGATTTCTTTTCAGTGTAAAGATCTTTCACGCCTGCGATGGTGTCACCCTGACTGGATTGAGGATTACGTGGAAAACTGGTAAAACATTGTGTTGTGTCTGTGAGGATGGTCTTTGACTCATGGGCAGAGTCAGAAAGATCTGCTTTTAATGGAGGCAGGTCCAGGCAGGACAACACAGAGGACAGTAGGTCTTTGTGTCTTGGAGCTGGGGTTCATATCTCTTTCTGCCCTTGGGCACCAGCGCTTTAGCCTTTGGGCTTCAGGATTCATAACAGAAACACCTGCTTCTCCAAATCTTTAAACACCCACCAGGAGTCTTTAATACTAGGTCTGAGTCATAATGCAAATAGTCACTCCACTAAACAATTTACTCAGGTAGATTTTGAGTTACTTTGCTTATTTTGTAAGGGAAAGGAACAAGAATAAATAAGAATAAAATGCAAATCATAGCATTGTCTACCCGAATAGGTTAAAGCCATAAAAATATAGGCTTTGATTAGAATGCCAGGAGCTGAGATGGGCTAGTTCCTATTTCATATCAGTTACTCTGCTAAGTGGCGGATGTCTTCAAAGGCACTCCAGGAGTGAAGTAATGGTAGAAAAGTTTAATCAGTGTGTATGATTTCGCTAACAGCTACTGGATAATGGCAGGAGGATTTGGACCCAGATCTGCAACATCCTTCCCATGTTCCTTTCTGCCATTTATCCCTTCCTTCTGCCTTTTATTCCCTTCCTCTCCCCGTCTTCCTTCTTTACAGAACTTTTCTCTCCTTTTTATTTTTTTGTACATTGTTACATCCTCTTTATTGCCCCCTCCCAACCTCATCCCCAGTTCATATCCACTGGTGTGCTGATATTCTAACTGGGAGAGACACCCCAATTTTGGTGGAAGTTGGAGAATCAAACACAGCTGTATAGGATGATCTGCCTTCATGCTTCAAAACTCACTACATTTTAACAGCCCTGCTGGAGGGATGTGGCTGTGGAAGGCCTGCAGTCTTCCGGGGCATCAGAGTTTTTAAGACTCTGCAGTAGGAAATCTCATAGCACGTAGGAGGCTCCAGAGCCTACTGGCCTTTCAAGCTGAAGTTGCGGTGTTGATGGAGGTTCACGCCCCAACATTGAGGGCAGGGTATCTTTCTCTGTACATTGCATGGCTGGACTGAACCTCCTCCCTGGACTTTTGGGGTTGTACATGTCTGATCCTCCTTTTCCACAATTCTGTCCAAGGCTGTCTTTCCCCTGGGGCTATGGCAGGTTAAACTCAAGCTCCCTGCCATGTATGAGGGTTCCTGACCACAAGTCCCCATGGCAGTCCAATTTTCAACAATAAGTCCCCCCCCCCCAGGATGTCAGCTGGCTACAGCCTTTTGTGAAGTCACTGTCTCAGCACAAGACCTTCCACTGGACTTAAGGCTTGTGAGTCAACTGACTGGCAATTCATTTCTGACTGGGTGGATTTGGGGGTTATAACAGACCCCACAGGTTAAGGACTCAAGATCATGTAGATGTCAGTCATGAACGGAGATCCCTAGCTTCCGGCCCTTCCCATAGCCCTTGATTTTGGCTTGATTCACTTGCCTGGGGAAATATGTTGACTGGTTTCTTATAAGGGCTACAAATAAATAGCTGGATAAAGTCACATGGGGAGAGAGGTCGGGAAGGGGCTGTTGATCCTAGAACAGTACTTGAATTCACTTGTTCACCTGCAGTGTCTACATGTCTAGCTACCCAGACATTCTAAACCCCAAATTCCTGGACTTTTGTGGAGACTTCATTAGTTCATGATCGAAGCATGAACAGCTGTGTGCAGATGTGACTGGACAGAAGGTTATGATTGAATGCTGAGAGGCTTAGTGGGAGACCAGCAAGGCCTATTGGTTCAGATTCTTCTGGGCTTCTCTGTGTATTCCTTCCTTGCTGGGTGGGGCAGGGACCCTCAAGAAATGAGGGCTTGGGATCTGTTATTATACTAAGTAGGCAGGAGAAATTCAGAATAATACAGTTGTAGTTTTAGAGAAATTCTAGTTCTTTTGGCATGCCTTCAGGAGCAAACGAGCAAGGAAAGGAGGACAGACGGTCAGAAGGAAAGTTTACCTGGGGTTCAAATGTCCCCAGCATTGTTACAAAAGCATTACTGACCATTATGTCTCTAAATCAGCCTCAGGAGACAAGCACCAAATACTGTAAAAAGAAAGGTATGGTTATTGTTTTAACTATTGTAGAAATAATAAGAGCTACTGGAAATACGCACACACAGTACGCACACACACACACATATACACTCAAACACATGCATACACAATTCGCACATACATACACATACATACATACTCAAACACACATGTACACATGCACACATATATACATATACACATTCACACACACAAACAGTATACTCACCTATACTCACATATACACATGCATACATATGCACATATATACACCACACAATCGCACGCATGCACATACACTCATACATATATGCAAATATGCATTAAATATACCTACATAAATACAAACAATATACCCACATATGCATGTATGAGCACATGTACATACACGTGTTCACACACAAATACACACACACACATATACAGACATATACATAATTCTGTGAACACAGAGATAGCCTGGTAGAGAATGTGTGGTGGAGGGAAGACATTTGTTTGGGACAGTTGATGATTCTTTTCATGGATTAACACATCCAGAAAAGTGTGGCTTGGAGATTATTCTCATGCTGCAGTTTCTCTGCATGGTTGCCTATAAATTTATGATCTCATGGCTTATGGGAACAAGGAATTTTATTTTGACTTATAACTGTCCAGTCACAGTTCTTGATCCAGATTGACAGTTGTTATGGTTTGAAATATGAGTTGTCCCTCAGAGACCCATGCGTTTGAATCTTTGAGAAAGTTATGGCTCTTTTAAGAGGTGGAGTCTTGCTGGAGGAAGGCAGTCGGGGTGGGGTGGGAGGGTCTTGAAGGTGATTAACTCCACCCTACATCCAGGAGGAGCTTGCTCTTGCAGTCAGTAGTTTTGCAGTTCTTGGCTGCCTCTAGCTTCTGCCAGCCAGCCATGCCTTTTCCACCATAATGGACAGTATCTCCCCTCTGGAACTGTAAGGCGAATAAGTCTCCCTTTACCTCTTAAGTTGCTTGACTTTGAGTGGTGTCTCACAGTAGCTATGAGTAGCTGATACAGCAGCTCATACCAACACCAGGGCCGAGGGGCCACAACATATCTGCAGAACTTCTTGGGGAGGAGCAAACTTCTCTTGCCAGACAGTATATCTGTCTAAGTATGATGAAGAATGTCAGTTTCCTTGACCAGTTCCTTTCATTTTATACACTGCCGAGAGAGGATGATCCCACACCCTATGGGTTGGGGATCCCCCATCAGTTAGACAATCTCCTGCAGGCTTGCTTAGAGCTTAATTCAACTATTAATTCTTTACAAATATACCCAGAGTCAAAATCTTCAATTGCCAAGTTGACACTAGTAGTTGTCTACTACATCTCAATAAAGTCCTTTGTCCTGTTGTTGGCTCTTGATTTGGTCAACATTCAGCCCTCAAATCTGTGACCCACCTACCTTCCCAATGTGTGGATGAGGCTTGCCATGTGTGTTGTGTTGATTGATCAGCTTGTACTTCAGGATCCTGTTGAGTCTTATGGTGCAGACTACACAGCGAGGTGCAGAGGCCAGGGGCTGAGACTTGAGCCAGATTTTGCATTGACAAGCTGTTGTCTGGAGAACAAAATGCTTCTAGTTTCAATTTACCATCTACAATGACAAAAGCCTGTGTTCTTAGAGTTGTCAAGATCTAAACATTTTTATATCCATGCTGGATCACGTGATAATCTCTTGTAAGTATCCACCAAGGATTTGGAATGTGAAGATTGGGGTACCCTACAAATGTAAAATGCATGAGATTTGAAGTGCTTAGTCTGAAAGAGGTCTAGTTCCATGTTGAAGCACTAAATAAAATCAGTTCTAAAACTTATTTAATTTGTTTCGTTTTATTTACTTTCTAATGTGACCACTAAGAATTTTAAAATCAGTTATTGCTCACACTTGTGGCCTATTTCATGCCTTTTCTGGTCAGTGCTATGCTTTTTGGAAGATCTCTGTAGACCCTAGATTACAGCATAAATGTTAGTGCCTGAACTATATAAGCTTTCCTTGCGTGTATCTTGGTATTTTTTGATGGTACAAAGCTTATTAGCTTTTACTAAAGTCTAAATGCAGGCTTTTCTGGAAGCATCTTATTTTCCTTCCATATGTATAACAGAGAAGTAGTGGATGTGGTAATTAGATGAGCCAATGATACTTGAGTGCATTGAGCTACAGGGATGTGGGTATCATGCCAAGGGCAGTAGCAGGTAGAATCCTTTTTATTCCTTTTCCATTCTGGTTTATTTTGTTTAACATGAAGCCAATTCTGTCAATTTTCCTGTAAATATCATCATTTCACTTGCATTTATGAATAGAATCCTTTTTGACCACATATGATATATACAGTGAGAATCAACTAATATGGGAAACAGCTGATCTTGACAGCAATGTTAAAATAATTGTAGTACAATAGAATATCACTTGGGGGAGAAAGGAAGATCACAAAAGGGAGATATTTTAATTATATGTTCTTGGCTATATACCAAATAATTCTACCTCAATAAAACTAGGAGGAAATAATGTGCAAAACATGGGAAGTAATATCATTAAGGTATTTGTATTAAACATACTTACTTTAAAAAAAAAGATAACAATCCTCTTGTCTCCTCTTTCTCTCCCCTTCTCCTCCCTTTCCTCTCCAATTACTTCTTTCCCTTTGATAGCATAGTTTTCTCAGATCACCTGTCTTCACATATCAGAACACATGGCTTCTGTGACTGCTGTATGTCACCTTCGTGGAGGGAAGAATTCACACTTATTTGATGGTTGTAAGACTGTCTGTTGTACTAATTTGGTTTCAGATACTAGCCATAGGATGCCACAGCTCTAACTGTAGCCAAAGAGGAGGAACATTTTCCTGAATAAAAAATGTGTACTATATTTCCTGCTGTACTTGGATATCACTTACTCCCCAAAGGTTCATGTTTTTGGAAGCTTGGTTCCCGGTGTGGCACTGTTGAGGTGGTGGACCCTGTAAGAGGGGAGCTTAGTATGAGGGAATTGGCCATGGAAGCTCCAAGCGTGAATAGATCAATACTGTTTTATGTGAGTCGATCCTAAGTAGATTGCATTGGGGCTGGTGGTGCTGGTCTGTAATGGACGTCATCTGGGAGGCTGACATAAGAGGATCCCATGTTCCATGTCTGTGCTACAGGGTGAGTTCAAGGCCAGCCTGGATAACTTAGCAGGATACTGCTCAAAATTTAAAAAATGAAAATGAGATGGCGAGAGATATAGTTCCATGGTAGTTCCTGTTGTGTGCAACAGGCCCTAGATTTAATCCTTATCACACACATACACACAGGTGCATAAGTGTGAGCAAGAAACCAAGAGATGGGGAAGGGTTAGGCCTGCTTCTATAATAACTGTTCTCTCAGGAATGAATACATTCGTGTGGGGGGGGGGAGAGACTGACTGGCCCTCTGAGAGAGAGAGAGAGAGAGAGAGAGAGAGATTGGCCCTCTTTCCACTTTTCCCCATGTGGTAATATATCCAGGAGTCCTTGCTAGGTACACCCTGCTCTTTGGTCCTGTGAGTTAACATAACCTTTCTTATAAAGTACCTTGCTTCAGGCACCTTGTTATAGTAACATAAATCAGGTGGAGAGATCTGCCCGAATTAATTAAAAATGTACCTCCAACCAGTGCATCGGAAAAGCTCAATTTTGAAGGGAGGAAATTATGGCTCAAAGAAGTTACGTATTTTGCCCAAGTTCAGGTATTCAGATTGGAAGCTCAAGTCTCTCTAAAGCTTGTGATCTTAAACTGTCCACTGAGAGAGTTACTAAATTGGGTTTGTGTTCACCTATGTTTTATGGAATTAGCTGTTTGTCAGCCCCATCAGATTGCTTCTCACTGAATCCGATGAAGGGAACTGGCCCATGGTGATACTGATATAAGTCCTGCAACAGGATAACCCTGTGCTTTGTAGTCTCACAGCCCAAGCCTTCAAGGTGAAAGGAAACTGTGCCGTTACTGCCGTTGTGTGAATGAGCTTCAACACACGTATTGCTACTTGGACATTTCATCTGTATAATTTGCAAACTTCCGCTTTCTTTGAAGAGCTATTTTTCCATCAATATGTGGCTCCCCCGTAGTCCATAGCACCCTGGCATGATGATTGCAGAGGCAAAGGTGAATGACATTTTGTGCTATTCACCAACAGTATGTGGCCTAAAGGAACATTCTTTTATGACAATGGTCCATATATCTATCATTCAGAAAAATGGTCTGGGGTGTTTGTGTTAAATCTCCTACTCAGGTAAAAATTAAAGTTAGAAAAAATATCAAGTTAATGTGATTTGGAAAGGCATAAATCTGTCTTCTTCAGTCCAACAGAACACTGCAGTAGGCGATAATTTTACTGGGTGGATTCATATTAAGCATTTGATAGAATGCCGAGATCTGAGCTGAACTGGTCTGAAAAACCATCCCCTGTGTACGCTTCGAGGCCTTAGTAACAAACCCAGCGGCTGCAGAGAAAAGCCCTTCCCAACAGTGGTACGATAGCTTCCGGTGACAATAGCTCATCCATTTCCCCAATTTTCTGTCCTACATAGAGTACCAACATGGTCCTGCCATCCTGAAGCCAACAATCTGGGGTGGCAAGTCACACTTGCATATGGTCAATTTCGGCACATCGTGACACATGAGAAGCTGTTCAGTGTTCTGTGAGCTCTCTTGGGATGAGCCAACCTGGTTTTGAGAGCTTTGACAGTTCCCTGGGGGGAAGTGCTGGTCATGAAGGGCTGGAGGGGAAAGACTGGACTTGGGTAGATGGGAGCTCCAGGGAAGCCTTACTTAGCTGAGGGTGGGGATATGAGAAGAAGCAGGGTCGAGTCCTGAGGGGGAGGCAGCAAGTTCTGGCCTGTGAAGGGCACACCTGGATGGAGGGTGTGGCAAACCCGGCAATGGTTTTAAGTAGCTGAGTCTCATGATTGGATTTGCATTTCAGAAGGTTAAAATTGGAATCATTTTGTTCACTTTCCTGTCTCCATTTTTTTCTTATTGCTTAGTTGAAAGGGATAGCCTGCCCTCTACAGCTCCTTCCTACTATAATAAATTCCATAAATGTCTCCAAATGTGCAAAAACTGAATTCCAGATCCGCTTCCAGATCCCTGGGGCAGCAAGACCTAAGATTAAAATTTATGCTTGGAGGTGCACATGGTGCAGAGGGGAGGACGGATGGGGACAGGAAGATGAATGGATGCCGAATGAATTTATTTTCCCACTAGAAGTAAGCAAACGGGAAGGGATGCAGGTTTCTCTGAGGGTCTTGGGGGAGGGGTATCGTTGGCCTTTCAACAAGCAGGCAGGATACATCTTGTTCTCCTCCTGGCATGAATGAAAGCTGATCATCCCTACATTCCCAGTTAAATAGTATATATTAATATATTTAAACAATTGATATGATGCCTTCAAGTGCTTTTAAAAGTAGTTAGAGAGGACTGGAAGTGTAACTCAGGGTAGAACACTCACTCACCTGGCATGCAAGAGCTTCTGGTCTATTATCAGCCCTGCAAATAAGTAAATAAGTACGTAAGTAAAGAGAGAGACTGTGCATATGAAAGAAATTTAACCATGGCATAGTAAATGTTGATGTTGAGTTATGGCTTCAAAGGAGTCTGTTAAGGAGTTTTTATCTACTTTTAGGTATGCTTGATAATTCCTATAGTAAAAAAAGTATTAGAAATGCCTTACCTCATTCTCTAAATTGCCTATCCAATTTTAGCATAAATGGAGAGTGAGTCAGACTCTCACTTGGCCGGATGAAGCAGAGAGTCTTACAGTCATTGTGTGATAAATAACAATAATTTCGCTACTTTAAGTTATAGTTTCCTCAAGTGCGATCCTTTGTTGAAAGACCTTTCACATTTGAAGGGGCAAATACAGGAAAAGCCCAGGAATTCAGGGTAGTGATTGCACGTGTGTGGCCAACAAGCAGCTGTGCTTTGGTTCCTAGAAATCTGCTCTGCCTATACCCAGGGTGGTCAGCCAGTGTATAGGATCTGTCACATACTCTGCCTGGTTAAGGGCCTGACACTTTGTCAGGCACGATGGGGTAATGACTTGCAGAGTCACTAGTGCAAAAAATCACAGGTAAGAAGGTCATAGGAGGGGGTGGAGAGGTGGCTCAAGGGTTAAGCCTCTGCCTTGCAGGCGGAAGGTCCTGAGTTCGGATCCTAGACCCCACGTATAGATGCCGGGCAGAAGCTGAGGCGGCCTGCGTTTCTGGTCCTGGTAGGGCGGAGCCTGTGAATCCCAGGGCAGAGTAAACAAGGAGGAGGTGGAGGCGTCCATGGTGGTTCCCCAATTCGTCCATGGTTCTACACACACATACATACACACGCGCATGCACACACACACACACAAACCACATGCACAATTGAATAATAAATAAATAAATAAATAAAAATAAAAAAAAAAGAAGGTCATAGGAGAAACTTTTACTGCTTCGCCCTTGATTTTGGGGAAGCTATTTCCTTCAATATTTTTTCTTTTGATTGCTTTTCTCCATGACTGAGAGCAAGCGAGCACGGAGCCAGCCTCTGGTAGCTTGTCAGCGTCTGACCATTTGAGTGGCTCAAGGTTCTCTGCTTGAAAGATGCTGTGAAAATGGCAGGTGCTGTCACATCGAAGAATGGGGCATGATCTCAACCAGTTGAAGGTGAACCAAGTGTTAGCGACCGAAGTGGTGTAGTGATGTCCTACATGAACCAAGCAGGGAAACTCAGGGTGAGCTTCTGTGAGCCAAGGTGACTTGTACATATTGTTTTGCATTCTCTTGTCACTAGTGGGTGCTTTCTGAGCGTCGAATACTTATCAGACACTGTGCATCGGTCTGGAAAAACATGGTGTATATTGTCTTCACATAACTACCAGAGTTGCTTAAAATGCTCAACTGCTATTTTGATAAATATATTCTTAAGATAGCAGAATTTTATTTTAAGGAAATGTTTGTTAACTCTAGAAGTGTTTTTTTTGTTTGTTTGTTTTTTGTAGTAAACATCTATGAAATCTCCTGGCATCTTTTTTTTTTAAGTGTTTTTATTTATTCAATTGTGCATGTGTGCGTGTGTGTGTGTGTGTGTGTGTGTGTGTGTGTGTGTGTGTGTGTAGAACCATGGGCGAATTCTGGAACCACCACGGACCGCCTCCTCGTTTATTCTGCCCCGGGATTCACAGGCTCCGCCCTACCAGGACCAGAAACGTGGGCTGTCCCCGCTTCCGCCCGGCGTCTATACATGGGTCTAGGATCTGAACTCAGGACCTACCACCTGCAAGGCAGAGGCTTAACCCCTGAGCCACCTCTCCAGCCCCTCTCCTGGCATCTTAAAACTGACAGCAGGGTATTCTTTTCTGCGTAGTGTATGCACTCTCTTTCTTAATGTCATGACTTAGAATGGATTCTTGGATGTGGCCAAAAGTGACATTTGAGCAAGGCTTTGTGTCTGCTATGTGTTTTTGTGACTCGTATTTTATTGTTTCATCCTGTTTCTACTATGTAGAAAGAGGAAAGTGTCTCTGAGTGAATACCAGATCATAGAAAAATTGAACATGACAAGTTTGGCTATTGGCACTCAAGGCTAGATATAACTTTTCCTCCAACATGAGTAGTTTTTGGCTATGTCTCTTTAGTCTGTATGGACTCAGATGTGCTAACATGCACATGTGAAATCTAACAGAGGTGGAACTTCTTTTCAGGTTAGGAGCTAGCTTTTATTTTTGCTTATTTATTTTTATTCTTTGACAATTTTATGTATGAATATAAGGAATTTATGTTATTTTCAGCCCCAACTATTTGATTCCAGCCCCCATCCCTTTTCCCAATGCAGAGCTTCTTTTTCCCAACCAAGTTCCCTCCTACTTTTATGTCTTTCTCTGTGTGTGGCCCATCCATGTTACCAATGCTGGCACATACCTGGGCACTTGTAAGAGCATGGATGATCTATCAACGGGCTAACCATTGAGGAAAGTAGCTTCCTGCACCCCCATCCAGCGTGAAGCTCAGTAGTCTCTCAGGGAAGTGTGGTACTTCTTGAGTTCTTCCTTCTTTAATGGTGAAATGTCATAGACCAAATTGTGTGTAGATCTTCTGGAAGTAGACACAGCTGCAGTGTTATATTATCTCTATAAGATGCTATCTGGCATTATCCCTTTTCACCCTAGGGGTGGGGGGCGATTTATATATTTTTAGCGTAGCCCAGGCTGTCTTAAAACTTGTAGCGGTCTTTCTGTGTTTGTCTCCCCAGTATTGGGGTTATACGTGTGTACCACCAAACCCAGCTCCAGCTTTACTTTTAATTTAAAAAATATATTTATTTATTTGAAACAGGATCTCCTTACATAGCTCAGCCTGGTCTTGAACTTTCTGTCCTTTTGGTCCAGTCTCTCGAGTGTTGTGGTTATAGGTATATGCCAGTGTAGAGCTTGTAGTTTTATTTATTTTTAAATGAATGATATTTAGATTTATAAAAACGGCAAAGCTAGTGCACGATATTTCTATATATCTCACTCCTAGGAGTTTACTTTGGATGAAAATAAAGATACGCTCTTAATGATTTCAAGTTGAATCAAAGTATAATCATGTGTTAGTTTTTATTTGTTTTTGCAAAAAATGTTGTGTGTTGTATCAAGACGACATTTATTTATTTGAGTGTGTGTGTGTGTGTGTGTGTGTGTGTGTGCGCGCGCGCGTGCGTGTGTGCACCTGCTGAGGCCCAAGGGTGACATCAGGAATCATCCTGGATTGCTTTACCTCCTTATTGTTCTACTCTGGGGCTTCCCAGGCCCCGCCTTCCAGGGCCAGAATTTCAGGCCAGCCTCATATCCATCTGGCATTTTAAAGGGTGATCTGGTGGTCTGGATTCTGGTACTTTTGTTTGTGAGGCCAAGGTTTCAACCCCTGAAACCATTTCCCCAGCCCCGTGTGTGAGCTTTTAAGTGTATGACCGGGAAAACTCTTTGAACTAGTTGCTTACAAAACAAGAGTGCCTTTTGGGAAGCTGTATTGATCAATAACTTTCAGGCTTCACTGAACAGAAGTTGCTGTGTGGGTGGGAAGCCCAGGCAGTTCCCACAAGATTCCCAGAGCATTTCTTTCTGGCCACAAAGTGAGGCAGGTCAGACGTGTGAGATGCTGTCTTTGAACTTTCAAGTTTCACCCATGGAATTGCTTGTGTAACCCTGTGCAGTGGCCAAGCGTGGTCAGAAAAATTTGATGTGTTAGTACTTATGTGACCTTGGGCAAGTGACTTAGCAGCTCTAAGTTTGCCTAAAAGTAAGAATGCTTTTGCAGGGAGTCGCAGTTAGACTGCAGGTTGCTTATAAACTCTTGACCAACCGGCTTAGGGGAACAAAAGGTTTTATTCCGGCTTATGGTTGTGCAGTTAAATTTCTTAATCTATCTTGGCAGGAAAGCTCACACAAACACCAGGAACTGAGGGAACTGGCCACATCATATCCACAGGACTGCTGAGAGGAGCAAACCTCACTTCCCAGAGAGCGTGTCTGCCCAAGTATATCAGCTTCTTGAATCAGCTCCCTCCATTTATCTAACTGCCCAGGGAAAAGTCCCACCTAGTATGGGCTGCGTCTTCCCTAGTCAATTATATAATCTGCAGGCTTGCCTAGGACGTACCTTAATAATTAATTCTACACAGATGTGCAGTCATCAAGTTGATTCCTATACATCTTGTTGTTTGTATTACTGCTAGAGCTTTTAGGAATGACTTATTTTTGAAAGGATGCCATGCCTGGAAGATTGGTCCCATCTTCCAGGATCCTGAGCACTACTTCAGTCAGGAAGAACAGACATCTGCACTCAGAAGCATCTCCGGGACAGGTCACAGCCTCTCCCATGAAATATTGCAAGCTGTCTTGTGTTTTCCAGCACACCGCCTCTTCCCTCTTGTGTGTTGCTCTGTGCGGTGCATAACTCATGACAGCCGCTCCAATCTGTGCATGTGCTTTTATGCTAAAGCCAAGACTAATTGGGACATAGCCAACAGGAACGCCTGAGTGGTTGCAGTTTTCCCCCTCTGAACATCCTTTGGAGGAGGAGTGGCGAAATGGCAAGAAAAGTTTTGAGACGATAGGAAATTTGAGGGTAGAGAGAATCATGTAAGTCAGCATCTTGAGTTTTGTTGCCAAGGGAGGAGAATGGATCAAGTCCTTTCTCAGAAAGTATTCTGATCTGTTCCCCTTTCTTTTGGAGTGTGGCCTGAAGGTGTGGATTTTGCCCTTTGGTCATGGATCTGTCTGTCCTTCAGCTTTATCTTCAGGTGAGATATTGACACTACTGGATCTCAGGTGTGAATGCCTGTAAGGGCTGACTCGCAGGAATAGGGTGTGCAGGCTGGTCATCACACAGGGGAAGTGGTAGTGAGACAAGACCCACATCTTGGAGATTGGGAACCTTCTGGAAAGGCACATACAATAAGTTTTTCCTTCTCTTCTCTTTTTTCTTTTTCCCTCCCTCCCTCCCTCCCTCCCTCCCTCTCTCCCTCTCTCCCTCCCTCCCTCTCTCCCTCTCTCCCTCCCTCCCTCTCTCCCTCTTCTTCCTTCCTTCCTTCCTTCCTTCCTTCCTTCCTTCCTTCCTTCCTTCCTTCCTTCCTTCCTTCCTTCCTTCCTTTTTTCCTTTCTTTCTTTTGTTTTATAAGTACAGGACAAACTACTTATGTCTGGGGATCAGATAGGAACTGTTGTTTACTTCCTTGCTCTGTCTGTATCAAGTCTATGCAATAAAGAGGCAACCTGAATTGTGACACTGGGGTATGTTTCCCAAGTAGGTTTTAATACTGTTCATTGATTTGTATTAGTTCGTATTAGATGCTGAAGTAAATTGAAGGCATGTGTGTAAGAAACCTGGTTTTGCAGCAGACAGAGCACAGTGCTAGCTGTGCTCTCTTACAGTCAGTCAGAACTCTTTGTTATCAGCTTTACAAGGGAATTCTGGTGTCACAGTGTATAGGGAGCACAAAGACCTCTCAGTAGCAGAGGTTCTGTCATAACAGGGACATTCAGACATTTACAATCAGGAGCTACAGTGGGAAATACATTTGTATCACTACTGAGCATGTATATGTGCACACACCTACACACCCATACACACACAATAAACCCCAAGCAATAGTATAAAAAAGCATCTTCCAATGTTTCAAAAACTCTGATGTTTTCTAACTTATTTCATTTTGGTGAACATAAAGGCCATGAACTGTTAAATTTATTTTACAGTCCATTAGTAGGCCACACATTTTTTTTAAAATTACTTTTTAAGATGATAGCATTTTTATTCAATAATTTAATAATTTGGTAGTTATTTATTCACTAACAATTTTCTGTTTTATTTCCTCCTCCTTTTCCTTCTCTTCCTCCTCCTCCTCTTTTTCTTCTTCTTCCTTCTCTTTCTCTGTCTCTCTTTCAATGCTTGGCATCCAAATCAAGATCTTACATATCTCCTCATCATCTAGGGGTATAGCTGAGGTCTAGGTGTCTTAGAGGATTTTTGTCCTTAAGGACTGTAAGCCCAATAGAGAATTATGAAGTCCTGTCTAAACACAAGACAGGGCAACTACTTTTCATTATATGAAATGCTTTTAACTCGTAATGGCAACAAGTCTTTTGGGCAAAGCAGTTTTTACCTTAATTGCAAAGATTGAAAACTAATTGCAGCTTTGAAAAAGAGATTTAATTAGATATAAAAAGTATAGACTACAGTCATAGTAATAGGTAGCATTTGTTAAGCACTTCCAATATATTATGGATTGATTTAATTCTCACTCAGATTATGTTATGATGCAGCTGTGCACTTTTTCCAGGGAGAAGTAAAGCAGAGATTAGGCAGTTGAGTGCATGGGCCTAAGATTCAGTGCTAGGTTGATTGTTTTGGGCCTAGGACTTTGTGCTAGATGGAATGCATGGGTCTAGGACTCAATGCTGGGCTCAGTCTATGGGTCTAGGAATCAGTGCTACATGAGGTCATGGGTCTAGGATTCGGTGCTGGACTGATTCCTTGGTGTTGGATTTGGTGCTATGTGAAGTCCATAAGTCTCAGGTCAGTGCTAGACGGAGTCCATGGGTCTAGGATTCAGTGATATGTGATTTGGTTCCAGAATCTCATCCCAAGTAGGTGTCATGTCCCTTGGAAATCAGAAGGCACAGATCACAGTCCTTGCTTTCCTCAGTCTTTGAAACTCACTGCCAAAATTATGTGACATATGTTGTGTCAGGACAGCATTTGGGGTGCATTGGGGGATGTGGAGGAAGAAAGACGTGCCAACTTCTGAATACCCCTCAGTGTGGGCGATTGTCACTGAGTTAAAAAAAAAAAAGGAACTAAGGAGTCACCATAGACCAGGCAAAGGGGAGGACATTTCCTCCCAAAATAGCACCTGACCCCTCACCTTGGCCTCATAGATGATCTTTTATTCCCGAGATAAGTTATTCAGTAGTGTCTATCATGAGAAATAGGAGAGGAGCTGGATAGGTCCCCCTTGTCTTTAACAGTGGCCCCCTCTAAGTCGTTCTCCTCTTCTTCCTCTTTCTCCTCCTCCTTTTCTTCCTCCTCCTCCTTATCATCATTTGTGTGTGCATGTATGTATATCACAATATCCAGTGTCTTTTCCTAGGTGCAGTCCACCTCTCTCTTTCTCTTTCTTTCCTTCCCTCCCTCCCTCCTCTATTCCTCTTCCCTTTCTTCTTCCTTTCCTTTCTTTTTCTTTTCCTTCCTCTTCCCTTTTTTTCTTTTTCTTTTCTGTCTTTGAGACATGGTCTCTTACTGGCCTGGAGCTCAGTGATTTAGGAGACACTAGGCTGTGAATGCCCAGGGTTCTCCTTTCACCACCTCCCCAGCACTGGGATTACAACCAGGAGCCACCAAAACCAGCTTTTTTATTTTTATTTTTTTTTAACATGGATACTGGGGATCAGACTTTATCAACTGAGTTATCTCCCCAGCCCCCAAGTTTAAAAATTAATAACACACAGGAAACTTTTCATTCACATACTTCTGGGGAAGAAGTAAAGTTAACCTTTTCAGAACCTCTCATTGTACTGCCAAGACCCAGGGTAGAGTTTCTAGCAATAATGATGGTAGAAGTCATTATTATAAGTCCTTGATAAAACCATGTTGGGGACTTATTGGGGACTTATTAATTTCTTCAACTATGCAACAGTAGTGCTCTTATTCTGCCCACTTGATGGAGTAGAGCAATGAGATCTTCATGGATAACGGAACTTTTATGAATTTGTTAGTGTCCAGATTGATACATGTTCCAATTTAGGCCCCAAACGCTAGTTTTTAGGCTATTGTATGTTAATCTAGATATTGTGTTATCTTAATATGTTCTTTATATTCCTTTTATAGAATTATTAATAATTATTCTGATTGGTTTTGTTTGTATTAAGTATAAAAATTAAAATCTGGTCTGGGGGTGTAAGTCAGTTGGTTAGCTTTTGCCTAAAATGCGTGAGGTCCTAGGTTCCATCCTAGGAACAAAACAAAAGAAAAATGATTTTTTAGTTCATTCATGCCTTTAAGTCTGCAAACTTGAGAGCTAGATATCCTAAAATAAAAACAATGTCTCATCAGCAGCTTCTCCAACATTGCGCCTGCAGCGCTGAAGTTGAGCAGAAATAGCTGAGCCTGTGCTCTTTTTGAAAATAATACTTTTTACTTTTCAAAAACTGTTTCCCCCCAAAAATGTCTCTCACAAATTCTCCCAAGCCAGTGACCACAAAGTCAGCATCCGTCAAGACAGAAAGTGGAGCCTAGATGCTTGAGGGCCTTAAGTCAGTAAGGAACTGGAAAGTGCAGAGAAAGCATTTAAAATGTTTAATAGTCTGCTAGATTTGAAGAGTTACAACTTCAGTGAAGTAGCTGAAATAGTCTTATAGATTTGGAAACTAAAGCCTTGGCGTTTACAATTCTGTTAGTATTTTCTGCTTCCACTCAAGTTATCGTGAATAATCATGATCTCTGAATCCTGTTCCTGGTCTTACTACCCCTCAACAGATGGAAAGAGAACTGGTCAGAGTGTCTAGCTCCTCCTAGAATGATTGGAGGGATCTAGTATACAGCACTTTGCACCTTTTCTGATTTCCTGCAGGATCTGTGTTTGCGGGATCCTAAACCAGAAAAACCTAGGTTAATGACTTCATTGTATTTAGTTAGGCCTTTGCAGACCTAGAGCTTCCTGGAAACTCTTTGATCTGGATGGAAGTCTCTTTGTGCTGTCCTTTGATGCTATGTCCCGAGGTGATGAAAAATAATAACAGCAAGAGAAGGGGGTGTAAGTTGAGAAGAAAGCAAAGTTGGCTTTGTGTCTGGGCTCCCACTGAACATGTGTGCATATTTCCCCTGTGTTATTTGTTGAGTGGCTTTGGAAAGTTTCCTCATGCACTTCTCCAAACGACAGTAGGGAGGATGATTCTTTCTAACTGACATTTTCACCTTTCTTTCACCTGAGCTGATGCACAGGAGGGGACCTCCTGCGGCTCATTCCTCCAAGGGTGAGAGCGAACATTTGGTCACTGAGACTTTGTATCCAGATTTCGAGAGGCCTGGAACTTACACGAAGCTGAGCGCCTATTTAAGAACACAAAACTCACAGGTGTAGAATTAGGTGCACAGGTTTGTGGGCTTGCAGGTCCCTCTGCAGGAAAGGGTCTTGACCCTCGATGTCCGCTGCTTTGGTTGTCTAGAATTATGAAAGAAAAATTAGGGGTGAAGTTAAGGATGGAAAGAAGTGCTTGTCCGTCTCACTTCCTAGCCATCCTCAAGCCCACTATGAATAATACCAGATGCCACAGTTACAAACAGGCAGATCTGCTTACTTGGTGGAATGCCTCCCAGCTCAGTTGCAGCATTAGCTCGCTCTTGCATATTTGGAATGCTGCTGCGTATCAACTAGCATACAGATGGTCTATCATTAATGTGATTTTTTTTGTTTTACCCCCTCCCGACCAATGGAGTTACAAGTCAGTCCACCAGGACGATCACCATTGGGATGGCGTTGACTTGCTGAAATCTTCAGCAAAGATAGGCTAAGTTACACTAAATGGGCGTGTCTGGATCTTACCGAGCGTCCTGGTTTTCAAAGTGTACCAGGCTGGAGACAGGGACCCCTTTCTTCCTTCGCACATACGGTGACACACCCCTCCCTCCCCTCCCAGCGTTGTCTGGTCCCCTCCCTATCGCGCCCCGCCCCGTTTTCCGCCTCCAGCCTCCCTGCTTTCTAGTCTTCCCTCCTTTACTCGCTTCTGTTTATTCCCTCCCCCTGGCCAGCCACTCGGGGAGCTGCCGGGCCACACAACGAGGACGGGGACACCTACACCACTGCTTCCGGACACTCCCAGCCTGCCGGTGGCGGGCGGCCGAGGACGCGCTCCCCTGCGTTCCCTCCCGGCCCAGCCGCGCTCTGCCCGGGGCGGTGGCTTCGCCCTTCCCCGGTTCCGGCTCCCTCCTCTCCCTCCTCTTGGCGTCATGTCGGGCACTTGATTTCTATTTTATTTTTTATTTTCTCTTTTAGCCGGTTCCACCTTCCCCTCCCCCTTCCTTTCCCAGGTTGATTGCGCCCCCCTTCTCTGGGCTTGCCCATGAGCCTCCTCGGGAGCTACCGGAAAAAGACCAGCAGCGATGGTTATGAATCTTTGCAGCTGGTGGACAGTCACGGGGACTCCGGCGCGCGGAGCGGCACGGGGGGCGGCCCCCCGAGGGTGACCGTGGGCGCGGCGCGCAGTCCGGCCCGGCAGCCTCCGCACCGCGCCAGCACCACGGACAGCTCAGGTAGCTCCCTTTGCGGGGCGCAGTCCACCTTTGGGGCACCTGACCTGGGGCCCAGCCCCGGAGCGGCTGGGTGGCAGGCCCCGGGCACCTAATACTGCGGGGCGTTGCGTCTCTCATTTCTTGGGTCTGGGGAGCTCAGAAACGTTAGATCCGTCTGGAGGCTCGGTGACATTAGCGAGCGGCTCTTAATCTCCCCGGGTTGCTGAACACGCCGTCTTAGGGGGAGGAGGGAGGGGGAAGAAGGGAGAGGGAGGGAAAGAGGAAGGCAGCAAGGGAGGAGGAGGGGACGCCAAGGGATGGTGGCGCCCGAGCGCGTGGATGGAGCGCGCGTGGGGCGGCTTTCTCTGCCTCGCGCGGAGTGAGCCGAGGTGCAGGAGGTGGTTGTCCAGCCTACAGACCGTGGTTGCAGCAGTTGTTCAAACGCTGGTGTTATTTACAATTGCGGAGAGCATCATCGTGTCTTAGCCTGCTGCTAATGGGGTTAATGTTTCCTTTGCCTTCTACAACCCCTTTACACAGCTCTTAATGGTTTACGCAGTGAAATTCATTTCATCGGTTGTTGGCTTGATCTCACCTTTGTCCTGTGTGCCAGTATTTCATACGTTTAGGGACGTTTTTACTTACAGGGGAAGGGAAACGCTTCTAAACTTTGTGTCTGGGTTTGCATGTGTCTTACAAATTATGTTAACGAGTTAGAGACATCTTTTACAAACGATAGGAACATTTGGAGATTTGGATAGCAAAGCAGCCATCCCTGCTGGTGCAGGAAGGACTTGTGTTAGAGCTGTTTGTTTACCTTTCTAGGGATGGGATTGCTTACACAGAGATCCTGTACCGAAACTCTGCAGGGTGTGTATAGGGGGTCTGCAGTGGGTGTTCTACATTTATAACAACTGAGAACTCCAGGGGAAAGGTTCACATTGGGATGAAACCGCACTGAGTTTTACTTGTGCACTTTCCAAACAATTGCTTGTGTGTTTCAGTTGTGTAATGGCCCTCTCTAGGCCATCCTCCCTGAAGTGAAATGAAATATTGTCCACAGATGTTCAGATGTCTTGGACTGAACATGAGTTTACTTAAGCTCTGATTTAACTTAAGCAATGTGTTGATGGGATGGTCTCTTAGCATACTCCTCCTCACCTTGACCTAGGACCATTTTAAATAAAACTACATTGTCCTGGCGGGCTGATATTTTAGTGATTTGGTACTGATGACGTGTGTGGTTATTTGACCTGTTTCTTCAAATTCATGCAGTACGTGAATTCAGTCTAACTTTTATCTGGATGTGACCTTTGAATCCTCACTAGATTCTTCTATTCCGGTCCATAATATTTTTTGGGAACATTCCCAAATGTTCAGAAACATTTGAAGAGAATACAATCCAAATGAGTGTAAAGGAGACTTGTTTCAGGAACAAGAATTGTTAATCATTTTAGGAGTTGAAATTTATTTTAAAAGCATGTTACATTATAGAAAAGAATTCAGTATTCAGTTTACTGAGCCAAGCTATGTCTGAGCACTGTATTAATCTTGTGCTGAATTCAGTGATACATGCAGTTTTTGGGGCCTCTAGTGGGTGGCCACTCAGCAGGTCACTGATTTGAATGCAGAGCAGCTATGTAGGTCCTGGAGCTTTGAGGATTGTCTTTTTTTTCACTAAAAATGATTTTTTTAATCGATTGACATGACAATGATTTTCCTTGACAAGTTATGGAGATGGAAATTCATTTTAAAAATATTTATATGAAAGAAAGGAAGGAAGGAAGAGAGAGAGAATCAGAGAATAACTTAAAGTCAGAGAATAACTTTTAGAAGTCAGTTCTTTCATTCCACCATGTGGGCTTCTGTGGATCCAATTCAGATCCTCAAGTTTGCATGCATATGCTTTTGTCTGCTGAGAATAAAGTTATTTCTACAGTGTTTTCCAAATGGTGACTCTTCAACTGAACCAAACTAGCATGTTTGAAAGGCTGTGGGAACTTCTGTCTCTACAGCCCCGCCTGTTCCCTCATGTGTCTGCTTAGGGAGCGCTGTGGTCTCTCTGCAGCAAGTTGGTATAGCTGAGGACTATTTTTGATACCTATTTACAACTGAGAATGTTTGGTTTGGATGAGGGATTAGGCTATCAGAGGGTTCATTAGGGGTTCATTTGCCAGTGCAATTTATGTCTTATCTAAATACAGTCTTTCTTCTAAGAACCTCAAAGTATGGCCTGTGCAGTGTACATATATCCCTTTGTTAGGATATTTAATTAAACTCATAGATCACATTTAGTCCAATAGTAATCTGCTCGTTCATTTAGCTGATTGCGTATGACATGGAGTTTGGATAGGTTTGTGGGGCATTTGCTCTGATAGGAATGATTTTGAATGGAAAAAATACATAGATGTCCCTCTGGAGACCTTAGTTGAGTTTTAATAATAACTTAAACTTGTGTAGACTCAGTTCATTTCCCAGAATGCTATGAAACAGGTAAGGGAAGCCCCATGCATCTGCCTGGAGACTTGGGATCGAACCTCTGAAGTATTGTTAGCATCTGTTTCAAGACTGTATCCTACTTGCAGAAAGAGACTAGTAGTCTCCATTCTCACTGTAGCACTTTAATTGAGGCTCAAAACAATGTGAGATGAAGCAGTGATTCATCTTCATGTTTGTGTGCCATCCCACCATGGGTTTATGGTATGAGGAAGATGATATGGTAGGGGACTTGTCCAGTGCAAAGGAACTTTACTTAGTGATAATCAGACTCCAGTCTGTTATTTTGTTTTATTTTAGACAGGGTCTCAATATGTGGCCCTGGAGGGCCTAGAACTTACTGTGTAGACCAGGCTGGTCTGGGAGTCATTGTGAAGACCAGGCTGGCCAGAAATTTACTGTGTAGACCAGGATAGCCTGGAGCCTGCTGCAGTGACCCTCTAGTTCAACCTCCCCAGTTGTGGGATTGCAGTTGTGTGCTCCCATACCTGTCTTTTCTTCTGTCTTTTCATTATTTTATTCTTTGACAATTTCATAATGCATCTTGGCCATTCCCCTTACTCTCTCTTATCCCCTCCCATTCTTGCTGAGCCTTTTCTTCTTCCCTTGGTCTTCTGTCATTATGGGCTGAGTTTTTCCTGGTTAAGCTAAACTGACTTACTGTGTCCTGAAGTTGGAATGGAAGCAATCGTGTATCTATTTTGATTTCTTCCCTCTGTTTTTAGAAGAAAGAGAGACAGATATTGAGAGACATGGAGTACCTTTCTAAGTCAACAAACTCTTTAAGGGGGTAGATTCCAGATGTATCTTGCAGAGTCCTCTGGATTCACCAGCTTACTTTTGCATCACTCGAATCATTATCTAGCTATGATTGTCATTCACAGTCACCCTGTCATGCCCCAACTTAACTACCTGAGAAACCCCAGGTAGACACATCTTGGGATGATCTGTCTTTGAGGGAAGAGAGAACCCATAAATCACATAAAAACAAAAACTCTTCATATTGAGCCATGAAGACTTACTTTATATTAGGTTCCTACTGACATGCCATCAAAAAATAGTCTGCTTAAAACTGGAAACACATCCCTAAAGTGTAAACAAATAAGGATAATAGCATGCATGTGTGGAACTGTTAGAGAATACAGATAATGATGCCCCTCTCCCATAGGTTCATGTGTTGCAAGTTTAGAGCTGGCAGTGCTGTTTGGGATGTAGTAGGAATTTTAGAAAATGGGTCATGCACATACCTTTGATGATCCTGTCTTTGAGGTCTTAAATGGATCATTCTCATCCCTGCCTCTTCCATTCCATGATGTGAATGGCTCTATGTCACCATGCTCTTTCTACCACAATGGACTAAAATCTCTGAAACTGTGAACCCCACTCAACCTTCTCTCCTTTAAAATCTTTTATCAGGGATTTTGTCACACTGACACATGGTGACTATCATAAGAAAACTGCTCAGTTACTTTTCTATCAAATGTAAGATCTGTGTAGAAGTAAAAATTATTATTCCGTGAGCACACAGGAGTAGATGGGCCTGAGTGAACCCTGAGGTCCATAAAAGCACACAGGTAGAAGGGTGGGAGGGAGTGGGAGGGAATGGTGAAGAGAAGGGAAGGGATGGAGGGAGGGGACGGGAAGGAAGTGGGATGAATACTCAATATGCTTGTAAAAGTAGAAAAAATTAGTTAAAAATACAATTCTAGGAATGTGTGAGAGCAGTATTCATATTCTAACTGTGTTTTAGTGTCATGGAGCATTCTTTGGGTAAATTTATATTTCATATACATAGAGTAAATATATGTAACAGTCCCTTTAAAAAAATGCCTGGATGGGAGCCGGGAAGATGACTTAGGGGTTAAGTCTTTGCCTCACAAGCAGAGGGACCTGAGTTCAGATCCCCAGATCTCATGTAAAAAATGTCTGGAGGATATAGTGGTGGCCTGAAATTTTGGTCCTGGAAGGTGAAGCCCATCATCTGCACAAAATGAACCTTTCTAGTCTTCTTCCCTTTCTTAAGGGGACCTTTGACAGGACCAGAGGCAGCCTCTCCTGGTCCAGGTCTCTTTCCTAGACTAATCAAACTCACGTTGTTCACTTTTTTATGGTCTTTTTTTTTGTGAAATAAAAGTGAGGACTTTAATAGGTGTCAACTAACATGGGAATCATTTCTCTAAAGCACATTAGCACTTTTCTTAGGGATCATTGGGTTCTTTTTTTTTCATTTTTTATTATTATTTCCGCTCATACAAACTTAATATGTACACCGGTTCCCTCCCTCCCTCTTCCTCCCCCCTACCCCCCTGCTTCCCCTCCCCTCACCCCTCCTTCCCCATCCTCCAGTGCCTCCCCCCCAATCCCCGGAGAATCCTTTAATGTGCATGCCAGACTCTCCTCTGGGCCCTCCTCTCCGATGACGTACAAGGACCACAGTGGCTTTTCCCTGAACCCTTTCCCGTGTTCCCCTTAAGCATAGGAACATTACTGTGGCTTTCAATCCCTTGCCTCCAAGGATCTTGGTGCCTTTAGCAAATATTAGACTTTGTGGGGTCAATAGTGTGTGGGACATTGCGTCACTTTTTTATGTTTTATATAAGTCATTTCCATATAACTCTTCTAAGATTGGAAAATAAGTTCTAGTGTATTACTGTAATTTGTAATATAATAAGATTTAACTGGATTTTTAAAAATCAAATTTTGTTATAAATGGTTCACATATGCTTGGTTTAGGCTGAATTAAATGTTTGGTGAAATGGCTCATGTTAGGTCAAGTCTGGCAATCTGAGTTTGGCCCCAGGGATCCACATTGTAGAAGGTGAGAACTTCTGTAAGTTGTCTTCTGACCTACATGGCATGTGTGCATTACGTGCACTATGTGCAAAACACACACACACACACACACACACACACACACACACACACAACGAATAAATAAACGAATGCAAACAAATAATTAAAGATTATAGAAAGGAATAAAATGATAAAAAGTAAGGTATCCTCTCCCCTCTGATTCTTTAGGTCTCTGTTTCTGCAGTAACTTTTATGGGAAGTTCCTGGAGAGAGTTTCAGCCAATAGTATGGGTGTGTATAGACATATACACTGTGTATGTGTGTGTGTGTGTACCATGAAAATGGATTTCATTCTCATTATGTATACTATATGTATACCATTCAGCCATACTTAATAATAGAATAATTGTAATCCAGGCATCATGCTAAACAGCGCACGTATTGTATATTAATCTTCTGGGGGCAAGTAAGGTAGGAATGACAACAACTGCCAACATGGATGTGGAGAAAGAGGAACCTTTGTAACTCATCAGATGGGACTGTAAACTGGTGTGGATACTATGGAGTGAGTGGAGGTGCCTCAAAAAACTGACACAGGGCTGGAGAGATGGTCCAGTGGGTAAAAGTTCTTGCCATATGATCTCAGTGCAAATAAAATAAAGTAGGAGAGAACCGACTCCATAAAGCTGTCCTATGACCTCTGTAGGTGCACTATAGCATCCATTCTCTGTCTCTGTCTCTGTTTCTTTCTCTTTTTCACACACACGTATCATACATACGCATGTACATACACAAAAACAACAACAATAATAAAATAAAAATTAAAAAGAAAAATCAAAAGGCAGATCTGCCAATGACCCAGCTGTATTATTGTTGGGTATGAACCTGAAAGATTTTCAAGTTAACTAACAGTGTTCAGAGATATTTGCACACCCATGTTTGATGCTATAGTATTTTTCTTTTTTTCTTTCATGTATGCATAAATGGGGTGTGTATGCGTGTTTCTGTGTGGGTGGATACACATGGATGGGTGTATATATGTGAGTGCACTTGGGTATGTGAGGTCTGAGGGTGATATCAGGAATCATCTTCAATCATCCATCTTTATTGTTGTGAGTCTAGTTCTCTAAACTCAGAACACACCGTTAGGATGAGTCTGGCTCGCCAGATTGCTCTAGAGATTCCCAGGCTGTCTTCCAGGGCTAGAATTATAGGTGGATTTTCATAGCCACCTGGCATTTTAATGTAGAATCTGGGGATCTGAACTCAGGTTCTTTTGCTTGCAAGCAAAGGCTTTAACCTCTGAACTATCTCCCCAGCCCTATAATTTTCTTTCATATATATATTGGTATGGATATGTGTGTGCATTTGCATGCACACACATATATGTGGAGGTCATACATGTGGAGTACAACATCAGGGCTTATTCCTCAGGTGTATTCCACCATTTGATTGAGACAAGATCTCTCAGGTCTCGCATTGACTTGGAACTTGGTCCAGTAGGCTAGGCTAGCTGGCTAGTGGGCTTCCAGGGACCTGCCTGTCTCTGCTGCCCACCTTGTCATTGCTGAGATTTCAGACTTGTGCTAGCTAGCCCAGTTTTGTTTTTCCGTGGGTTCTGGGATTTGAACTGAAGTGCTCACATTTTTAAGGCAAGAGCTTTACTAACTGAACCATCTCTCCAGCCCTTGGACTACATTTGATAATCAAGGTATAGAACCAGCTTAGATATTTAGTGACAGATGATTGGATTAAAATGTAGGACATATGTAAAATCGAATCTAATTCATCTGTAAAGATGAAGGAAATTATGATTGTGGGAAAATGGAAGGAAGGGAGATCATTATATCAAGCAAAATAAACCAGGCTCACAAACATTACCTGTTTCTCTTTTGTAAATGTCTGACATTAAAACAGAAAGTGGGGCTGTGAAAGGGAGGGAGGAGGCTTAAAAGGGGGGAACAAGAGAGGGTAATAGAATAACTGTGACATAAAAGCAGGAGAGTGGATGATCTGGGGGGGAAAAAGGGTCAGAAAAGAAGGGGTGAGGGGGCATGTCACCATGAGACCCATCTCTTTGTATGCTAATAAATGATAACTTTTTAAAAAGTACAACTTAAAAAAGAGAACTATTGCTTTGTTCCTATAGTCGGAGTAGCTACGGCACAGAGAGATTGAGCTAGGCGTCTGAGGTTACACAGGCTGTACTTAATCTTCAGGGAGTAAGACATCATAGATAAATATCCTTCAGCTTGCAAACGAAGAATTCAGCACTGGATTTTTCCTTGTTTGCTTCTTTTTCCAAATCGAGGAGAAGGAAGAGTGATCAAGGGAACCAAACTGAGTGGTGCTGTTTCTCATGTTGAATCTCCTCCAACAGAGATGACAGCGATGTTGTCTTGATTTATATGTGCCATAAAGAAGTTTGAGCATGCTAGGAGCGAGGGAGTGTTGAGTGACAGTGTTGAATAAGTCTGAGTAAACCCTGGTGCGGCACTGAATACAGTACAATTGGTACAGGTTTTAAAATTGATGTCTTGCCAAGGAAAACGGATTCCCACTGCTGTCAGGATGAAGGGCAGGGCGTTCTTTACAGGACATCAGAAGCTCACTGTGGGGGCCCTGAAGGGTGGTCCAGTACAATTGTTGTTTCTCCACTGTCAGATACAAGTCCTCCATCTCTGAGCTTCTGCAAACATTCTTCCCTCAGTTTTGGCCAGCTTTCTTCAAAGCCATCTGGCCGCCCCTCTCCAACATCTCGCCCGCTGTTTCTGTGGACCCACGTGGCTCTCCCTTGGTCCTGTGTGGTGTGCCTGGTGTAGTCACTGTTCTTAGTCCCGCAGCAACCCGGCGGTGTCGGAACAGCTCTCAGGACATTGAAGGGCGGATTTCAGTGCCTGGCCTGCTTTTGGTTGGACCATAAATAAAGTTCAAAGCCAAGGCCGTGTCTCATTCACCTCCTTGCTCTTTTCATGGCTTGGCATTTACTAGGAGCCTGACAATACTTGTTGAGTGAATGAAAGCAGGAACAGAGTTTGAATTTTTAAAAAGGGCAATTATAATGAAACATGTCCATCTGAACCTAAAAATAAGTATACGGCTAGATTTGATCAGGAATGAGGTCAGGCTTAAATGAAAATGTGGCAGAAAGGTAGACCACTTCAATAATGAACATCCTTTGTGTGTAAGAATTCCAGAGAAAGATGACGAATATGTAATCCAGAGTCTTAGAGTTTCCTATTGAAAAAATATAAGTGCATATCAAAAGACTGTTTTCTTGTCCAAATGTTCAATTTATTGTAGATCTTACCATAAAGGTAACTTTTTTTGGAGAAAAATAGGAATTTGAAATGTCTCCCTTCCTCCCTCCCTCTCTCCCTCCCTCCCTTCTTCCCCTTTCCCTTTCCTCTCTCTTTTTCTTCCTCTTCTTTCCCCTTTCCATCTTTCCTAACCAGAGTTGATTTTATTGATTTTTTAATGAATACCACAAATTTGAATCTTGGCCACTGCGGGGGTTCATATTAAAAATTCTATACATGGCTTTTGGCCATCGGAGTCAAATTTGAGCTTTATAGTGACACTGCTTTTTGTAGTCTGTATCATCGTCTGGAGCTCTTTTTTTTTTTTCCTTAAAAAGGTGTTGATTGCATTTCTTTTTTTTTATTTTTATTTTTCTACTTTTACAAGCATATTGAGAGTACTCATCCCTGCTTCCCTCCATCCTCTCTCCCTCCCATCCCCTCCCTTCCTTTCCTTCAATCCCTCCCACTTCCCTCCCACCTTCCTGACTGTATGCTTCCTTCTGGCTTGTCTACTCTTGTGCGGGTTCGGGGCTCTTGTGGCATACCAAGTTTCCTCTCTTCGGGCTATCCCGCTGATTGGGACATTTCCCTTCACTCATCCAGCTTAGTCCCCACGGTGTCTGCTGTATGTTATCTTTCTTGAGTTCCTAGGTAGTCTATGGGAACATGTTGGCATGTCAGTCATTATGAGGTCTGGGAAGGACAAGTCTCATTATAGTGAGTTCCTAGATGCAGCAGTCCTGCCTTGAATAGAATGTCTTGTCCAACAGTGAACCTTCCAATATTTAGGTTCTTGTAATCTCACTGCCCCCTCTTCTGCAAGGTTCCCAAAGCCTTAGGATGGGGAGAGATTAGCTTGGCCTGATTCTGAGTGAGCCCTGCTGAGTCGCTGGTACTCTGCATTATGGTTGGACATTGCTGTCCACTTCACTGCTCTTCTACTGCCCTAAGCTGCATCCTGTCAGGATGTTGAGATCCTCTACCTCTGTTATAGAAGAAGACTTTTAGGCTGGGTGTTAAGTGTTCTTCCTACAATTGCTGTACATTAAATAGTCTTCCTCGGTGTGGCTCGGTGTCCGAGGAACAAGTCCTTCATGATCCAAGGAATTAGAAAATTTCATAACATGTGCCAAGAGATCTGGCAAATTCTAATGCCTTTAATTGCTTCATATCACAGGCCATGATCTAGAGATAAAATAACTTATTTTTTCAATAATTCATCCTAGTATTATTTATAAATGTATTAGGGGTGGAAATTAAATTAAACTTCAACTGTATGGAGGTATTAACAATATAAAGGCCACTGCCGAGGAGGTAACCTGTCGACCCATTGACAGGGGTGGGGTGGAGTGTTTCTGTGATTTCTGATGTGTTGCGGACTAGAACATCTCTTGGGAGCTGGCGAGTGTCCTTGGCACACATAGCAAGCTGTTTCCTGGCTTTAGAAGTATACTGCAAAAAGAAATGCATATTTGCATTGTGAGTAGTTCACAAAGGCAAGGTGAGTCCTGGCTTAGTATCAGTCATAAGAACTGTGTGGGAATGCTGAAGGAAGCTACGGTGTAACCAGGGTGCAGGATGGTGGAAGGAGGTGTTGGAAGCACATATCTGTAGGTGGAGAAGGAAAGAAGAAAGGCTTTGGGCATAGAGGCATCATGATCTATAATGGCGGAAAGAATGACTTTCATGCCTGGAAGCCAGTCATATAGGTGGGAAGACCGTGGCAGATGCTCAGGAAAGACAGACTAGATCCAGCCAGGGCCAGTTGCTGAGAGCCTGGGCCTATCTTGGTGGGCGGCCATTGAAACAAAATGGGGCTGACTACCCACAACCCAAAGATACTTTTAGTGCACACAAAATGTTTTAATTTTAATTTCTTTTAAAAATAATAATAACAAATGAGTTCATCGTGATACCAATGTAGTTATAAAATTAAAATATGTATATATTTTTATTTTTTCATTTATGAGAGAGAGCTCATATGTGGATGATATGGCACATAAGTAGAGGTCAAAGGACAAATTTCTGAAATCAGTTCTCTTCTTCCATCATGTGGGCTTGCAGGGATTGAACTCAGGTCACCAGTTTTGGAGACGGGCACCTTACTCACTGTGCTATCTCCCTCCCCTCCCCCCAAAATACATGTATTTGTATACATGTGTGTATTTCTTACACAGAGGGACGGCCCCACAAGGGCAGCAGTGTCTGGGGCCTACAGAAGTTCCACTGCAGCTCCAGGTAATCAGAGGTCACGCGCAGCTATGGATGGTGGATAGGTAGGTTCCAGCTGTGCTGGCTGCGTGGAATTCACTGGAGAGGCCAGGTGGAGGTACTGGTCTCCAGGCTCAGGGGTGCGCCTACAGTAGGGTGGGAAGGGGTGCCATGGAAGACAGTATGCACCATAGAGAACTGTCAGGCGACAGTTTAGATGATACCTGAGCAGTTAGAGGCCCAAGCCAGGCAGTGCCAGTCAGATTGGGAAAAGAGCCAGTCCTTGGAGACACGGCACAGGAGAATAGACTGAGTGATGTCTGGCCTGATGTGGGGTGTGGAAGGATCTGGAAAGACAGTGATCCTAGCTATCATGGCAGCGGGGTGGGAGAGTGGGGGGAGTGGGGGAGGCAACTTCTAGTTGTGGTGTGAGCAGAACCTGATCCGCTAGTGCGTTCTGCAGGCTTGCAGGAATCCAGACGTGGTGCCAGAGCTCACCAGGCCTGCTGCTCTCGGGTAGGCTGCTCATTGAGCTATGCAGATACCAGGGGGCACTGGTGTCTGCCTGCAGAGGATGAGGAGATTCCAGGATTAAGCTCCTGGACTTCACTGGAGTTGGAAGGTTAGGGTGGCCGCTGCTCTTTGTCCGCGCTCACCTAGTGAGCTTCCTCATGTGGTGATGAAGTCACAGGAAAAGTCACACATCACAGTTTCTTGGAAGGTGGTTATTGAGAACAAGGATTCTCGGTCTCTATGGAAACAGACCCTGACCCCGGAAGTTTGGAAGCGTTTTGTACCATCAGTATGTAGCCACTTGGACTTGTGGCTGAATCATTTCTCTCTCTTGTTATTCCTCTCTCAGTTTCTCCCTTTCCTCTCTTCTTCCTCCTCTTTCTCCCTCTCCCTCTTCAGCTTGCTCATCCCTCTTTCTTCTGGTACCCCTGCTTCTCTTCTGCTTCCTCTTCCCTCCTCTTCTCTCCTTGGCTATCTGGGCCTCCTTCCTTCTCCCCAGCAGTGAGTCAGCATGTTTGGGAGACTTGGAGCCCTAAGTCACGGGGCTCCATGTGATTTGCTTCCCTCACCCCTCCACCCCCACAACCTGCTTCATGTGGCCTCTATGTGTGAACGCTCCTGTTCCTTTCTAATTTGGGTAATTGCTTGTCTCCCCTCCACAATTTCACTCACTGCTTCAATTAGCAAAGTGTTCCACTCTGTGACCTGGCAATGGCTGGCTTCCTAAGTCTGTCCCATAGGCCTCTGCTTCCATTCAGATGAAGGGAAAATTTTTACTTAACCTACTTGCAAGCAGAAATTCAAGACAATAGCTACTTTCCTATCCTCTCTCCCATCACATCTCTGCAAGAAGCATCTTTTCCTCCCCTGCTGCTGAAGGCCAGATATATATCACTTTATTTTCAACTGTCATAGGTTGCTGTTGATTTGTGGGGTGTGTGTGTGTGTGTGTGCGTGTGCGTGTGCATGTGTGTATGTTCTCTTTGTGTGTTTATGTTGGGTTTTATATTCGTGCATGCATCTGTGTATATGCTTTATGTATGTGTGTACATGCTTTATGTGCATAGGTGTTGTATGTATATATTCGTGTGTATGAGCATATTTGTGTACTGTGTGTATATGTTCTGTGTATTTATGTTGGGTATATATATTTTATATCTGTGTATGTATATGTGTATATGCTTTATTATATATGTATGTGTCCATGTTTTATGTACATGGGTGTATATTTTGTGTGTTCATACATGTGTCATGTGTACATGTTTTCTCTGTGCTCGTGTTGGGTGTGTATATTTTATGTGTGTGCATGCATGTGAGTATACGTGCATGTATGCCTGCTTTATGTGTATATGCATGTGTGTATATGCTTTTGTGTGTACGTGTGCGTGTATATGTGTGCATATAAAAGTGGACATTAGCATGTTATCAATCAGAAACTTTTGGTTGTGTCCTTCACAAACCTTGGATAATTTATTCACTGAGAAAAACCATACCGACCCTGTCTGTTACCCAGGGGAGCAGAAATATAGGAATGTCTATGGAAGCCTCTTCCTTCATTCATTTTATATCCTCAAGTTGGTTTCCTACATGTACCAGTCGGGTTTCACCCAGTACATAGCAGAGGCTGAGACAGCTAAGACTTTGGCATTTCTGAACATCTCCAGGTGTGGACATGATCCTGTGGCATGCTGGGTAGTGGTGAGGGGAGGGCTGTCTTACTGAAGATGGCCAGGAAAGCCCTTTCTGTGGAAGACGTACACTTTGAGCCAACCCAGATGAAAATGAGGAAGAAAGCTGTAGTGGGGTGACAGGCATTCCATGTGGCCATGTGGTGCTTCGTGGGTCTAGTCGGAAACATTCACTGGCAGTCTTATCATGGTGCAGGCATTACAGTGTCCACACAAATGAAGACAGTCACAAGGTGCTGTCATTTTATGGGACCACTGCCATGATGTGGCCTGTTGTTGACCAAGGTTTTATTACACAGCTCATGTCTTTACTGAGTACAATGAGTGGATGATCTGGAGAAGGGAGCGGCCTGCAGCTGGGAGCACCCTGTGAGTTAGGAGGGGGCGGGGAGCACCCTGTGAGTTAGGAGGGGGCGGGGAGCACCCTGTGAGTTAGGAGGGGGCGGGGAGCACCCTGTGAGTTAGGAGGGGGAGGGGAGCACCCTGTTAGTTAGGAGGGGAGGCCAATAAATGAGCCCTCACGCGGCTTGGATTGAGAACAGACTGCAACTTCATAGATGAAGCCAGTAGCTTTTCCAGATTAACATTAAGGATCAGACTCTTAAAAAAAATAAAAGAAATCTGTTTTGGAGATAGGATCTTGCCCAGGCTGGTCATGAATTGGTTGTGCTTTTGACAGTCTCCTGAGTAGTGGAATTACAGGTGTGTGCTGCCCCAACTGCCTTTAGATGAATTTTAATTGATCCTTTGGTTAGCATGCAAAGTGACATCCTCCTCATACACGAGTCATTATACTTTGTTCCCATTCAGATTGCTTCACTCTCTGCCACCTTCATCTAGATTGAAGTGTGCATGCGTGTGTGTGTGTGTGTGTGTGTGTGTGTGTGTGTGTGTGCATGTGTGTGCACGTGGAGTTCAGGGGATGATGTCTGTCTTGCTCTATAGCTCTCTACCTTGTCCTCTTGAGACAGAGGCTCCTGGTGAACTTGGAGCTAGACATGTGACACAAGAGCCCCCAGTGATCCTACTGTCCCTGCTCTTTCCTCCCCCAGCAGTACACACAGCCATGCTCAACCGTTACATGGGTGCTGAGATTGGAACTCAGGTCCACAGTAAAATGCTCTCCCCAGCTGAGCCATCTCCCTAGATCCCTAGATTAATTTTTTAAGGTGTAATTGTTTTAGAGAGTTTTAGGTTTGGGAGCTAGAGAGCCATTCTACATAATTCCTTGCCAACTATATGCATAGCCACCCCTATTAATAGCATCCTTACCATTAGCCTGGGTTTCATATCCCATCATACGTAGTTCTTAAATATGGAATGGAAGATATGAATGGAGCGTTCAGAGAAGATGTGAATGGAGCGTTCAGAGAAGAGACCCTCTGTGAGGTCCAATAAGCTTAGATGCATGCAGGCCAACGGCAGAGCCCAGGTCCCAGATGTAATGGGCATTGACAGGTCTGTCAAGGAGAGTGGGGGCTCTTTGGCACCCTGTGGCTATCATGTATCAGCTGTAGGGCAGCAAATTGGGTTTTCACTGCTAAGGAAATTGGTTTAGGTGGTCTTGAAAATTATGGCCAGATTTTAATGTGTTTTCTGGTCTTGAAACGAAGATGTTAAAGTCCCCTAGCAAGATAGGAGGCGTGCTTTGTCCTGAATGTGCCAGGAGAGGGCTGTCTCCATTATGCCTGTCACTGGCACACACAGGCCGGCGACCTCACACACTGTCTTGTTTTGTGAGCAGATGTAACAGACGGTTGCTCTATGTCGTATCTTGCTTTGTTTTTAAGCCATTGCATGAGAGCCAGGCTTCTTGTCTCATGAAAACCAAACTGTTCCCCCGCCACTAAAGCTTGTTTTAGTTTACAATCTAATACATATTGGTGAAAATAAAATTTAAAGCAACCCAGTCAGTGATATAAAAATGACCAGAAGAGCCCAGCTCCTTTCTCCACAGTTCCTGCTCTCCAAACAAAACTCATTCTTCTTGTTTCTGCATTTGCTAAGAAAAAATTCCACGCGTACAGATACTTGTGCAAATTTACATGGACTCAGGCAGGTTCCTTAATGGCTACATAGGCATTTACTTCCATTCCTGTAGAAGATATTTGAATATATCCTGATCCATGCGTGTTGTTATAGAACTTATATCGTGTGTGACACTAAGTATACATTGGGTAACTCTCTATATTCATGTGCCTTGTTTTCTCTAATGACTAATTCCAATGATGCTGACTTCAGGAAATGTCTCTGGACACACACTAAATTGTATGTGTGGATATGTGTACATATACTACTGCGTGCATGTGTGGAGATCAGAGGACAGCTTTCTATTGTTTTCTCCTTTTACCTTGATTGGTGCAGGAACGATTCCTGATAGCAACCTCAGGCCTCTACATACACTGACATACACATACACAAGCATCTGCACATGCTTGTGCACCCATACACATGCCAACACATATATGAAAGCAGTACCCCCAATACCCGATCACATGAAAATGGAAAAAGATATGATTCCAGAACAACCACTGCCTCCCACTCTAGTGCGTGCTCCAGCGTGACACTGAAGCGCTCCATGAGAGCACTAGATGCCGCAGCCTAGAAGGAGCTGCAAAGGGAAGAGACACCTCTGTGTTCACACACTCCACATAAGGAGAAGCCAAATGTCAGTCCCGGTCACCATGCAATCACATTTCTTTGTGCTTTTCTGCATTTTTCTAAGTTGTTTCTAAGTGTGCATATTGCTCTTCTAATGAAGTAACTACTAGTCTTTTTTTTAATACATTTTTATTATTATTTCAGCTCATACAAACTTAATAGGTACACCAGTTCCCTCCCTCCCTCCTCCTCCCCCCGACCCCCCTGCTCTCCCCTTCACCCCTCCCTCCCCATCCCCCCCATGCCTCCCGCCCCAATTCCCAGAATCCTTTCTTGTGCATACCTGACTCTTCTCTGGGCCCTTCTCTCCGATGACGTACAAGGACCCAGTGGCATTTCCCTGAACCCTTTCCTGTGTTCCCCTTAAGCATAGGAACACTACTGTGGCTATCAATCCCTTGCCTCCAAGGATTTTGGTGCCTTTAGCAGATGCTAGACTTTGTGAGGTCAATAGTGTATTGGACATTGCGCCGGGCATGCAATGTCCAATTATGATTGCTTCGGCCCTAACTTGTGTGGAGTATCTTGCAAATCATTGCTCCTCTCATCCTTTTGCTCTTACACTTTTACCACCCCCTCTTCCGCAAATGTCCCTGAGCTTCAGTATGGGGAGAGATTAGTCTGGCCTAGTTCTAGGTGGTTGATATAGAGTCTCTGAAGTTCTGGATAGTGGTTTGTTGATTTTCTTTTGCAGTTTTGTTGCTCCTGCAATGCCTTTCACTCCATCGTGATGGGCACTGTATGTCACCCCCTGGCCAGAGACAGAAAGCTGTTAAACTGGAGTCTTATTATAAGAGCACATTCAAGGGTGGAATCACAGGGTCATATGGCATTTGGCAATGGGAGGGGTTAATCACCCATTTGCAAAATGGTTACTTTTTAATCTGCCGGACTATATGCCCTCCTCTTCTGGTGAGTTCATACCCCCTTGTAACTACTAGTCTTTAACAACAAAAATATTTCATGGACAAATTAGCATTTAATGATGGCCGATTTCTCACAGACCAGCAAGACGAGGGCCTTTAACACCCAGTCATGGGAAGAGCATGGGAAAGCAAGCAAGCAGTCTCCAGAGAGGTCTTAGCTGCCCCAGGTTCCTCTTGAATTCCTGGCAAGTCTGTCACAGTGTGAAAAGCCAGCGTTCCTTCTCGATGCAATGCCATTTCTAGCAATTTCTCCCCCTTATGTACTACATGCACCGTACACAAAATATATATTCATTTGTGGTTCAGAATTTCTAGCAGAGAGAATTTTTAATGTTCCCAATGTGAAGAAACTGACATGCTCATTACATTGATCGGATCTGCACTGGAGAAAACACTGTGATGTGTATTGAAATGTCATACTCCATTTATGAATATGTATGATTACTGTATGCAAATTAAAAATACTATTGAAACACGGGCTGGCAAAATGGTCTGGGCTGGGGAGGTGTCAAATGGGCCTGGAAATCTGAATTCAATCCCTGGATTATACAAGGTACAAGGAAAACAATAGAAAGCTCTTCCCTGATAGTCGCATGTGCATGCCGTGATATGTGTACAGGTGTCCATACACACTAAATTGTATGTGTGTGTGCGTGCATGCATGTGTGTGTGTGTGTGTTTATTCAGAGACATTTCCTCCCTACCCAGAGAAGTCAGAAGATTGCAAGCAGTCATTAGAGAAACCTGGTACATGCTTAGGTTCTAATATATAAAACTACCCAACAAGTTAGTGCCAAGTATGATGTAAGTTATGTAACAACACCTGTAACAACAGGCCATGTACAAATACCTTCTACAGAAAGCAGAGGTTTTTCAATGAAGGGCTCTTTTTTCTCTTCTCCCTGGGATGTTCGTCACTATTGGGACAATGAATAACATCAAAGTGTTTTCTTCTTCCATCTCTATGTGGACTCCATGGATCAAACTCAGGTCATCAGATTTCACAGTGAGCATCTTTATCTGCTGAGCCAGCTTGCCGGCCCACGAAAGAAGGAGGAGGGACTAGAATAATTTGAAAAATTGAAGGAAAAAAAATCACCTCTTTTCCCATATCTTATCTCATTTTTTGGTATTAGTCATGAGTATTTTTTCATGTATATGTGTATGGAGTGCATGTATATTCGTGTTTGTGTGTATGTATACAAGAGGGTACTTGAGTCTGTGTGTCTGTGGAGACCCAAGGATGACATTGGTAATCATCCTGGATTGCTCTACCTCATCTGGGATTTCTCAGGCTTGGCCCGTCAGGGCCAGAATTGCAGGCTTCCACCATAGCATTGTTATGTGGGAACTGGGGGATCTGAACTCAAGTCCTCATGCTTTTGAAGCGAAGGAGTTAACCACTGAGTCATCTCTCCAAATCAAAAGCATTTTAATTATGCATGAAAGGAAGGGAGTTGATGTGCAGCCTGTTTCAGGCTGGAACATGGAATCCAGTCTCAGATGGACCAGAAGCAGATCTGGGAGCTTCCTGCGTGGCACCCTCTCCAGTGTCTCCTGGCTTGTCTTCCCCTCTGTTCCCCCTCTTGCACATGTACTTTGTCCACTCTTCGTTCCTCCTCCAGCTCTCTCTCCGGATCATAGTCCTCGTTCTGTGCATGTGGCATTTCTCCCAGTTTGCATGATGGGATTTCTCACAACTGGCCCTCACTGATCAGCTGTCTCTTAGCTCTGTGAAGAAAGGCTGTGATTGGCCTGTAGATATTGTCTGTGCACGCCCCATCCGGTAGGTCCCACCTGAACCATGGAGGTGAGGAGCCTGTCCTGGGGTGTCAGTGTGGAGAAATGAAAAAGGTCTAAACAGACCCTCCAGTTGTTCCTTTGTGAGCAGTTGATACAGGAATCTATGAGCTACCATCAAGTCCCAAGCAGATAATGGGGCAAGAAGCCACTGAAGGTGTTGATGTGGGTGCTCACCTCCAATGGCAGGCAGGAGCCCCAGTGGGAGGATGGCTGGGGAGGATGGATACCAGGAAGAACATCCAGTGTGAGAGGAATGGCACGCAGCTGGTGTTCCTGCGTGCCAGAAATGCATTCATTCATGTAGATGATACCCACTGAGTGCCTTGTAAGGCCGAGGCACGTTTACGCATGAAGAGCTAAAATTAAAGTAGTCCTCAATGTAGATGGGAGCAGGAGCCCTATTTGTCCTCTTTCAAAGTCTTAAATATTTCTCCATTGCCTCCTTCATTCCTGAATAATTCTACAGGTCAGAGATGGCTTAGAGCAAGTTCCTTGTTTTCCTATAGTGTGAATAGCTATGTAATTTCTCTAAATATGAAAATGACTCTGTGTGTGTGTGTGTGTATGCTTGTTCAGGCGAAACGTTTGAGCAGGTGATTTCTAAGCTCTGGTCAAAGTCCTATCAAGGGACTTGTTACCTTTCAATTTAGTTATGTTGGTGACCAGTCCATTTTAATTCACTGCAGAAATATCTACAATATAAAAAATTTTAGAGCAGCTTGACATTTCCACAAATAAGAGAACCAGAAAATTTAGATATGCTTATAGAATATTACTAAATAGCCACAAAAATAGTTCTTTAAGGAATTTGTAATATAATATAGTAAGATCTTTAAATAGAATACATAAGAAACAAGCTATATGTATACACAGGGAAATAATTACAAAGGTATTTTTCTAGTCAGAAATATTGGACTTAGATCAAAATATTGTACAAGAGTATTTTAGTAGTCAGGAATCAATCAGTAATTAAAAGTTTTTGTATAAGCTTAGTAAAATTTCAACAATCAATATATATTTCACTACCATATAATTTTATTTAATTGTATTTTTAATTTTTTATTTGTGTGTGTGTGTATAGTGTGTGTGTGTGTGTGTGTGTGTGTGTGTGTGTGTGTACATGTACTACAGTGTACATGTGGCGATCAGGGATAACTTGAGGGAGTCAATTCTCTTCTGCCATTGGGTTCTGGGAACTGAACTCAGATCATTAGGCTTGGCAGCAAGCACCTTTACTGCTGAGCTATTTCACCAGCCTCATAAATATACATATATTTTTATAGCTACTTTTGTGGCTGAAAGTTTCATTGAAATAGTTACATATTCACTTACAGTTGTGAAAAATAATTCAGGGCAGTGCATGTAAACTGCCTATTTCTCCCAATTGTAATATTTTGCATAACTGTAATGCACTATCACACCCAGGGTATCAACACCGATCTACTTCAGATCCTCTAGGTTTACCGAGCTTCATTGTGTGTTGAGCTGTGCTTTATTTCTGAAGGCTCCAAAATCCATCAGCGCAATCAGCACTGCACACTTCTGAAACCACATGGATCCTTTGTGACCCTTTTCAAATTGCATCCACAGCATCACTGTTGTATTTTTTTTTAGAATTTTTATAACAATGCTGGGCAGATTTGGCAGCAAGCCTGTAATTCTGGCCCTGGAAGGTAGAGCCTGGGAAATCCCAAAGCAAAGCAATCAGAAAGTAAAGCAATCCAGTATGATTTCCAAAGTTCCTCCATAGACAAGCACACTCTGCCCTTTTACACCCTCTCCATATACACATATGCATATGCACGCATGCGTTCATATGCACACACACACACACACACACACACACACACACACACACATACTCACCCACACAATACTTAAGCCCAGAGTATAGGGTATTTACTGGATGTTGGCTTTTCATCTGAAGCCACAATTTTGGAACCGGAGAGGTATATAGAAAGGACTCTGAACTCTCAGTGGTCATTTGGAATGTGCGCATGTGAAAGGGGAGGCAGACAGTCTTTGGTTACTCGTCCCTCCTCAGATGCACCATCATGCCTAGTCCTCAACTCTTCTGTCATCCAGAAATCTTTATCTCGTCCTCTCAGGCTAGGTCTGGTGCTTCCGTGTCTGTTATACTCCACCTTTCTTGTTTTCGAATGGCTCACAGATAAACACTGCACAGGGAGACAGATGTCTAGGTGAGCTTGCAGCTGCGGGCATCTTCTCCCATCTGTTAGTGTCGCTGTCTCTCTGTCTCTTTTTATCTCTGAATTGAAGGTAGGGCTTCAGGCATACTAGGCAAAGACTCCACCACTGACTTGTATCTCTAGCTCTTCATTCCAGCTCTTCTGCCACAGCATTTTCTGTGTCAATCTCTGGATGATTTTGTCCACACACCAGTGTACTCTGCCCACAGATCTGCAGCCCTCTGCCTGCAGTATTTCTGTCAAGACGACTAACTTTTGAGTTTCTCCCATTTTTTTTTCCTGGCTGGTCTTTCCATTTAGAGAACAAGCATGCTTGATATCCATTCTTTGCAGATGAAATAAATTTCATATTAAGTTTTACCATCCCTATCTTTAAAGGGAGGAAATGTAAATTTGAAAAAATAAAATGCGTGCATACTTTCTCAGGGTCATGTAGTGCATACTTGCTCAGGGTCATGTAGCCAGGCGAGTGGCAGAAGTAGATCTGATTCCGGGATTACTGCCTCTCGGGCCCAGGCTGTGAGAAGCAGCCACGTCTCTAGGGAAATGCCTCAGCCCCATGACCCTTCCAAGACTCAGTACTGGCTCTGGGGGTTTGATCCTATGCCTGACTGTGGGAAAAGGCTGATTCTGGGCAGTCACTGCTCTGGCAGGAGAAGTATACCATTTAAGTTGTAGATGGTGTGGTGGACTGGCACGGTGTCCTAGTGTGCTGCCACGCTAGCTAGCTGTTGGTCAAACATCAATTTCTCGACATCTACAGCTCCTTCCAGGGAGAGGAACAAAGTATTTTTTCGGGTGTCACCTATTCATTTCCTGGGTGAGGAAATTTGAGTACCGAGAGGGGCCCTGTTCAGCTTACTGCCTGGAGGTACTTGAAACCTTACCCTGTTGCCCAGGCTTACCTTTCTCCTTCTACTCTTCCAGGCTGTCCTGGTGCATGGGTTTTCTTGACCTGTCATTGCCCTAGTAACGCCCATTCTTCTTGTGCTCGCTTTCTGGCCTCCACAGCTGACCTAAATAGTCACATTTGGGTTGACTGTCTGGAGTCCTGTGGAAATGCTTAATTCTACAAATGACCACATTACGGGGTTCAGAAGTCCATCCAAAATGAGACACAGAGCTTGATGAAAAGGATGTTTATTGAAAGTGGGTCGAACAGAACTGAAGCCTCAAGGTTCCATTTAAGTTCGGGAGATGGAGCTTTAGGACTCCAGGACTCCATCAGAGTTCGGGACCACATGATGGAGCGGGGGCAGTTCTTATAGCAGTTTCTAAGTTGGTACATGCCATCTAGCTAGCGACTCAAGTTGGTAGGTGCTGTCCAGCTAGTGACTCAAGCTGGCAGTTTCAGATAGTAGTTGCAGCTGGAATTCGGATAGGAGTGAGGAAGGGGTGGTAACCTTGAGTGGTGGTCCTGCTGACCCGAAGCTGCAAATATGAAACCAAGTGGTCAGCAGATAGCAAGAGCAACTTTTGTCTTTCTTCATGTGTAAGCAGTGACTATCTTTATGCGTAAGCAGTTTACAGAAGCCAAGAAGCAGTTAGTCTAAGGTCAAAATTTTTCCGCAGCATATTTTCTTTTTTTTTTATTGTTTACTCAATTGTGCATGTGTGCGCGTGTGTGTATGTATGTGTGCGTGTGTGTGTGTGTGTGTGTGCGCGCGCACGCGTGTGTGTGTGTGTGTGTAGAACCACGGACGAATTCGGGAACCACCATGGACTGCTTCCACCTCCTCCTTGTTTACTCTGCCCCGGGATTCACAGGCTCCGCCCTACCAGGACCAGAAACGCAGGCTGTCCCTTCTTCTGCCCGGCGTCTATATGTGGGGTCTAGGACCCGAACTCAGGACCTTCCACCTGCAAGGCAGAGGCTTAACCCCTGAGCCACCTCTCCAGCCCCAAGCACAGCATATTTTCTATAACACACTGCACACAGTTTCATCACAGTACACGAAAAGGGGGGGATCTTCCTTTTTCTAGACCACCACCACGAGAGTCCCCTGTGTGCTATAGCCACCATAATCTTCAGCCACACTCTGGCCATTGTGGTCCCTCTCCACATTATATGCCATATTTTTCCTGGTATAGGTTTGAATGCACAAAAGCTGGCACAATTGTAGCTTAAGCAGATGAAGCTTATTTCTTACTCATATAGAAGTCTGGTCTGGAATGAATGCTCTACCTTATGAAGTAAGAAGGACCCTTAGCTGCTTCTCCTATTGCCATGGTAAAATACTTGTGGCAGTAGTTATACATGTCAACTTGATAAATTGATAACTGAATCTTTGAGCATACCTGTGAAGAATGAGTTAGTTAAGAAAACCTCTGAATAAGTGTGTAGGAGACTGTCTAGTCGGTGTGAAAGACCCAGTCTGTAGTGGGTGGGACCATTCCCTAGGCAGGTGGGAAGATGGAGAAAGAACTGGTTGGCTTCAGCAGAGTGGCGAACTAGAAATACGCCTCTCTCCCAGCTCTTCCTAGGAATGTTCAGTTCCCTCTGCTCTTGGAGTCGGTATGAACTGTCCAGCCATTGTAATGGACTGCAAACTGAGCTGTGAGCATGAATACATTCTCTGCTCCCCTAAGTCGTTTGGTCATGCATTTATCACAGTGACTGAAGAGAAACTAAGACAATACTGACAAAAAGCAACTGAGGGAGAAAGGATTTCTTTTTTAAAATTCCCCCCTCCCCCCGCTTCCCCTCATACTGCAAACCCAGGGCCTCTTGTATGCCAGGCAAATGCTCTTCCCCGAGCTCTTTTTTGGGACAGAACTCCGTGATAAAGGTAGAGGGCTAGTCTGGTTAGCCAACTTGATATGGGGATTCTCAAACGTTACCTTCTGAGGTTGGAATTACAGGTGGGCTACCACAGTCATCAAGCCGTCTCCTTAAAAAAGATGTGTGTGTGTGTGTGTGTGTGAGTGAAAGAGAGAGAGAGAGAGAGAGATTGTTCAAATGGTGGGGAGGTCAGGGCAGCAGGAATTTGAAGCAGCTGGTCACATGACATCCAGGTCAAGGAGCAGACAGTGATGGGTGCCGTTTCCCAGTTGTAAAGTCCAGGATCCAGCCAAGGAAAGGTGCCTCCCACTGTCTCACCTCGAGCACCTTTGATCTCTAAGGATGTTACTTTATTCATCATCATCTAGGATTAACAATAGATGTATTTGGTTTTTAGCCAGCCATGAGGGCAAAGGGAGATGGCACAGCTCTTGTTTCCTAGAAACAGCTAGGAAATTGTGTTCTCATGTACTCAGATCCCATTGGTCAATATTTGATCACATGACTACAACATGCTGAAGGGAAGCCTGGGAAATGTAGTCTTTTATTGTCAGAAGCCACCTGACCAACCTGTAACGGGAAGAATAGATTCTAGTTGGCAGATGCTAGTTTCTGCCATATTTTTCTTATGTCTGCTCCAGGAAAACAGGCCCTGGTTGATTGACAGACTTACAGAACTCTAGAGGACAAAAAAGTGAAATGCAGGGCTTTCTGGAAAGTCTTAGAATCCTACAAAAGACTCAAATTCAGAATCTTTGGTGAGGAGGTTACCGTGGTGTTTCTGTTTCTTCTCTGTATATAAATATGTGACCAAAACAACTTGGGGAGAAAAAGGGTTTATTCCAGCTTACAGTTTCATCATAGGTACGTGTAAAGGCGCAGCCTTCAATTGTCAAGTTGACACCTGTATCTAACTGTCACAAATGGAAAAACACTTTGTTGTTTACTTGGAACTTACTATTCATTTTCTGAGGATGTGTTTAATACTTAAGATATATAGTTTTTGTAGGAATCCAGAGGGCAGATACTGTCTTCAAGCTGTAACTTTGAGGCCAGATTTGAGATGGAGTGACTTCCCAAGGTCACTGAGCGGATACAGGAAGAAGCTGCCATCTATTTATTAAGTGTGGTGAAGTTGCTGCTCTCTGACTTTGATGCTAGACAGTCATCATTGCTCATTAACACTTTAAAAAGCTATCTTATGTTCCTCATAATAGACACTTCCAATTACAGCTTAAGCAGGAAGTGTTGCTTTAAGTAGGTTATAGACCCAATTGGAGTGGCAGGTCTTATACCTGTTGGTGGAGTGTGAGCTCAGACTAGACAAAAGATTTGATCAAATGGGCAATGAGTGTTGTATTAGTTTCCTATCCCAATGCTGTAATGGATGCATGATCCTAACAGTTTAGGGGAGCAAAGGGTTTATCATATTCATAGTTTCAGATTATCATCCTTTACAACAAGACAAAAATGAGCAAATGTGACACAAACTGTCCACAAGAATAGCTAATAAAGGACAGAGATCAAAGCATAGCATTTTCCAACCGCAATGAGGATCGCATCGTCCTCGGGAGAGACACAGGAAAGCTGGATGGTTCAGAATGGCAGATGTCTGGGGAACTTCGGGGGAAGCAGGGATAGCGTTGCCCTTTTGGAGCCTTGGCATTTACAGTGGGATCTGCAGGAGGACGGGAAGGATCAGTCATGCAAGGAGCTGGGACAGTTCCTAGGAAGAACGGAAACCCGGGTGGGTGGGGAGGAGGAAAACAGGGCAGCTCATGTTTGAGTTTTGTGTACTTTACAGTTCGTCTGTTTCTGGATGGGAGACAGCCTTCTGGGAGCTAGCAGTGCCCTCTTGCTTCAAGAATCATGGCTGTTTGGGGTCGAACTTTCACGAAGCTGGGAGTAAATGCCGTCAGGCATGCTACATCCCAGTTTGCTTAGCTGTCTTTGGAAGGGAGACCAACTCGTGCCCTGAAACAGTGCTGGCTGCTTCTGTTATACTGGTTTTGGATTTGTGCAAACAAGATTTTGATCGGTCTTTTCTCTCGAAGTCCGTCTAAGCAGCTTAGTGGGTTGAAAATTAAGTGCTGACCTTTAGAATCTCGGAGAACTTAACAGAAAGTTGAGACTCCTGCAGATAGGACTTGAGCTGGACAGAGAACATTGGCAAATTCTTTCCTTTACAGTGACTGTGGTCTGCTCTGGCCATCACTAGCAGACCCATGCACTATGTCAGTTTGGGCACTTGGGTTCTTCATTGAATTAATATTAATAAATTCATATCAATAAATTAATATTCATACCTAGCTGTTCACCTTGAAGATTCTATCATACCAATAGGTTTTTTAAAACAAAAAGAAGGATGGGCAGCTGGCTCAATGGTCAAAGTTTTTGTCTTGCAATCTAAAGGATGTGAGTTCAGATCCCTGGATTCCAGTTACAAATGTCAGTGGATCTGGTGAGCTATCTGTAACTCTAGCCCTGGAAGGTGTTGTTTGGGAATCTCCAGGGCAAGTTGGAGTGTTCTGGGTTTAAGCAAAGACTGAGGCTCACAAGAATAAGGTGGAGGATTGATTGAGAATGATTCCTGATATCAACACTCAGAGTGCACTCCTGTATCTATACCCCTCCAGACACCCACATACATGCAAGCACATACCTGCACACACCCCATGCGCACATGGGGAAAAAAAAGCAAAATGGACATGAACTTCCACATCATAGGAATTTTAAAGTCATTCAGGACAAATTCTTGTGGGGTGTGGGTGGAGGATGGGGAAGGGAGCCTTGTGATGTGTTCCCACATGATGAAACTGCAGCTCATTGAGGTGCATAGACTCCTAGGTAGAAAACTGAAGCTCTGGGACAAGTTTTATCTTCTGACTGCATTGCTGGCTGGCAAAGACTGTGCTCAAACCATCGGCGCCTTGTGCTTCTTATCATTCTGCTTCAGCTTTATAACTGCTTTCATGAGGTGGCTGTGGTTATGTTCCTTTTAAATTTCTTTATTTGCGTGCTCTGCACGCTTGCGTGCACCTGTGTATGTGTGTGTATACAAGAGATCACTTGAGTGTGTGTGCCTGTGGAGGCCCAAGAATGAGATTAAAGAATCAGCCTGGATCCTCTACTTCCTTATTGCTTTGTTCAGAGATTTCCAAGGCTCTGCCTCCCAGGGCCTGAATTGCATATCACCACCATATCTGCCAGGCATTTTTATGTCGGATCTGGGAATCTGAACTCAGGTCCTTTTGCTTGTGAGGCCAAAGGCTTTAACCCCTGAGCCATCTCCCCAGCTCTGGCTAGGTTAGTTTTGTAGATGAACAGATGGAGCCTCAAGGGCCAAGGTCACAGCACAGTTAGCAAGTAACAGAGTCAGTGCTCGGCCACCAGACATTATTGTACAAATAGATGGAGCAATTGAAAATGATAGTAAGTATACGTGTCTGTGTCTGTGTGTGTGAATATATGTTGCATATATACACGTGCTTGCTCATACACAGAGGTCAGGCACACTCCAGCTTATTCAAATGTGTCAGGGTCACTTGCTGAACCTGGAACTATAGGCTGGTAGCTAGAAATTCTCAGCAACCCTCCAGATTCTACCTGTCTCCACACGAGACTCGATTCTAGGTCTAAGCTAGGCTCAAATGACTTTTAAGTGGGTACTGAGGGTTTGAACTCAGGTCCTCAGTGTTTTGAACAACCACTGTTCTTTCCCACTGAGCCATCTTTGTAGCCCAACATAGTAGTTAAAAACATCTCCAAAGACATCGTGACCCCTTCAAAGGGGTCAGTGTTATAGCTCGTGGGTAAAACGTCTGCTCACAAATCTGGATACCCAAGTTTGATGTCTGGAAGCCCACACGGTAGGAGAGAACTAACTGACGTCCAGTTCCTCCACCCTTCTTTATCCATCTCAAATAAATAAATAAACTCTTAAATAATGACCCAGGCTTGTTTCCTCTGTGGTGATTATTTTAAACATTCAAGCAACTATCTGCAACTTCGGTTCTGTTCCAACTTCAATAGCTGGCATGCCAGAACGCTCTGAAAATATTTGATCCCTCCCCCCTCAACCTTTCGTCTTCATTTTTGTCTTGTGATTCATCATGTTGTGTTGAAGGCAGAACCTGGAAGAATCATGATTTTGATTTGTACAACCTTTAAAAAAAGAGACAGGATCGAGATGGACAGAAATAAATAAAGTCGTCACCAAAATTAATTAGGTCATCTTCCGTGCTGCACCTCACTTCACCACGAGGATCTATTGAAGATAATTTTGAACTTTCTGGATGCATAATTGAGAAAAACACAATTTTGCCGCTAGTTGTAGCTAGCACTTTTTGGAGAGAACAATAACAAAAACGTATGATTCGATTATACTTGCAGATTATACTATAAAATGTAAGCAGGTCTGACAGAAGAATGCAGACTACAAGACCCTTCAAGCTGGAAAGCCTCCGGCACGGTGGGGAAGATCACCCTTCTAGAAAGGCTTGTCCAGAGGGTAAAGCCCAGAATACAATGCAACGTGCACAGTCCTTGCTGGAGAGGACCAATAAGATGCGCAATACAGTGGAGGGGACTTAAGCGTGTGAAAAGTGTCAGAAAAGAAGGCGAACAGGGAATGTTAGGAGAATTACCAGTGCTTCTCTGGACTAGAGCACAGGGCTGCAGAGTGGAAGGGATTGTAAATTTTCTGGGAAGGGGAGTGATATGCTCAAAACTGTGTTAAGTGTCTAGCTTCAAGTTCACGTTTTAGCTGTAAAGTCATAACTCTTCTATTATATGTGGTGTATAAACCTCAGGAAAGCCTGTACTAATATCCTATGGAGGTCATAAAGATGATGTAACTAGAATGTGAAAATCCTTCAGGTGTGGCTTGAGACTCTGTCATTTACACCTATATTTTTTTGTGGGAAATACCAGTGGCCAAATAAAATTCTCCCTTATTGGACCTTCTTCTCTAGGATGTAGAAACAAGAAAAAAAAATTCCCAGGGGCCTAAGGGAAGTGCTTGCTATGTAAGCCTGGGGCTGGGGTTCAGATCACTAGCATCTCCATAAAAGCGGGGTGGACTTGGTAATCTCAGCACTTGGGAGTCAGAGAAAGATCCCTGGAGCAAGGTGGCTAACTAGACTAGCTGCACCGATGAGCTTCAGATTCAGAGAGGACCTGCCTAATATGCAAGGTGGAGAGAGATGCAGCAGGACACCCCATGTCACCCTCTGGCCTTCACCTGCATGTTTGCATACATCTATGTATACCTGCATGCACATGTGTACTCACACGAGCACATGCATACACAATATAATACACACATGCGAATATGCATGCATAGGTACAACACACATGAGAACATGTATGCACACTGCACATGCAGACATACATATACATGAGAAACATGCATATACACATGAGACTGTGCATGCACACGTGTAACACATGAGAACAGACATGCACACATATATAGCCCATACAAAAAGCATGCATGTATACCACATACATATGCCAGTACAAAAAACACTACAAACAAAACCAGGAAACTGAAACTCTGAAAGGGAGAACTCTGAAAGGGAGAAAACAGCATGAGGAAATTGGGCTTGCTGCTTCAGAGAGGGTGATCTGGAAGGCTTCTCTGAATAAGACACATTCAGCCAGAGACTAAGGAGGCAGGTCTATGGGCAAGAGATGAAGGGAATTGTGTGTGCAACGTCCCTGAGGCCAATGAGAGTGGCTCAGAGGGTCGGTGCAGCCGCATCAAACATAGGGAAGAGGCAGGTGAGGAGACAGGAGGCGTGCAGGGCTATCCCAATGTGGTCCTTAAGCTGCAGGAAGAACTTTGCATTTACTCTGAGCTGGGAAACCATGGGAAGCTTATAAGCAGCTAGCAATTCTCATTTTGAATGAAAAGAACACCTTTGTTTCTGTTACTCAGCCCTGTCTCTGAAGGAGACAGAGTGGAGACACATGTACCCAGTGAAAAGCTTGATGTAGTTTAGGGGAGAAGCCACAGTGGTTGATTATGGGGCTGAGAGGGATTCATGTTATCTCTGTGTGTATGCGCACATGTGCATGTGCAATAGCAAACACATATGCAAACTTTCTGAACCCAAGAATACACAAACATGGGAAGGGGAAACAGTGAGCAGACAGCCCCCATTACTCAGCTTTGCCCGCCCTCAACCTCATGACCCGCCCATTTTGTTCTGTGCCTGGAGCTCCCTGCAGGGCGGACTCCAGCGCTGATCACACATCATCTTGAACTACTCAGCTCGTCTCTGAAATACAAGAGCTTCTAAACAGGGCTACAGTGTTCTCCTCCCATTAAAATGTCAGCAGTGCTGAGTCTCCTCAAATGTCATGTCTGTTTAATTTTTCCAACCGATTTTTCCTTTTTACTATTCATTTGGATCAGGATCCAAACAAAGTACTGAAATCCTTGCTGTGCCGTTGAAGTCTTTTCATCTTTTAATGTCTCCTTTCCTTTTCTTGGCTCCAAGCAGCCTGAAGTGCTGTTGATTTCCCTACACTTTGAATTTTGTCGACTGCATCCTGGTGGTGGCGTTTAGCTCGTGCCCCTGATGCCAGTTCCATGGAGACTTGACATACATTCAGGTTAGACATCCCCTTGCAGGCTGTGTCTTGTGTATGCAGAGTGTGGTTGTGACTGTTACTGTGGACACTGCCTATTCCCTTACTTTATCAAGGATTTTAGATGGCAAATTCTGTCATTCTTCCCCTGTTAGGTGGAATGCTTCTAAGAGGAAAAGTCTCCCTCGTTAGAGATTTGGTGTTTTCTGAAGGACAGTTTTCATTTCAAATACAGGGAAAAGCATTTTTTTCTTTTACCTTTTCAACAAACAATCAAATAAGCCATAAAACAGCATCAGTTATAGCAAAGAAGGTTCCCTAATCACCTCGTCAAGGGTGACTGATGAAGTTTCTCTTTCTTTCCCTTTACTGTGAGTGAGTTTATGTTTTCACGCACACATGCATGCACGCATGCAGAGTAATCTACCACAGTTAGCAATCTTGTGCATAGAAGGACCAACCCTTGATGCATTCAGAGCCCTTTGTGTTGGCTCCTGACTCTTTCCCAGACCCCCATTGCACACTTGTACATCCACCACCCTGCTCTGAGGGTCAGTCACATTTTCAAAGACACCTGTTGCAGTTAACCTGCACGGTTGCTGATAAAATCACCGACAAAACAGCTTACGGCAACAAGGGATTTATTTTCTCATATGATTCTTGGTTATGGTTGTTTGTCCCTCTTGGCAGGACAGCTCATAGCAGCATCAGGGCCAAGGGAACTGGTCACACCATCTCCACATAATGGCTGAGAAAGGGACAATCCTTACTTGCTAGACCAGCATGTCTGGCCACGTATACACAAGGATGCCTCCTTTCTCAAATAGTTTCATTCCCCATCTTCAAACAATTTCCTGCAGGTTTGCTCTGGGCTTAACTCAACTACTAATTCTCTACAAACGTGCCCAGATCTCAAACCTTCAACTGTCAAGATGACACGTGTATCTAACTATGACAGCACTTGATCCTTTTAGAGGAAGATGGTGTTTGGGGACCACAGTCACATTGTGAAGGGTGCTCACTGGCCCTGGGTAGCAGTGTCTAGGACTTTTTAGTGGAAAGAAGAAGTATAAGTAAGATATTCTTAAAAGTATTTTACTTATTTGTATGTGTGCTTGTGTGTATGTGCGTGCGTGTGTGTGTGTGTGTGTGTGTGTGTGTGTGTGTGTGTGTGTGTGAGAGAGAGAGAGAGAGAAGAAAGAGAGAACAGACATATATGACATGGTGTATATGTGGGGGGTCCCTTCAGATGTTGGTTCTTTCCCTCCATCACGTAGGCTCTGGGGATCTTACTCAGGTCTCCAGGTTTGCCGATAGTCACTCTCTTGTGCCCTATATGCCAAAACTTAATCCCATTTTTTAAAATTTCTTTTTTATGCTGCTAGTGCACAGGCACTGAATAACAATGCCAGTACTACTCATGATGTTTGAATTTCTGTTCTTTGGGAAGGACTGGGTGGATTTCACTTTAGCTACTTTACTTGTATGCTAAAGTCACTTGGAGGTACTTTCTCCACATGGCTGTATGATTATCAATAGGACACTTAGCTGCATTCCTTTGCTTTCACTTTTTGGGAGTTGCTTTAGACTTACGTTTATAAAATGTTTATAATGATACAGAATAAATTACATAGTTCCAGATTCCGATGTGTGAATCAATTTTTATTAAAAGAAATTCAGCTTGTAGCCCATCTTCACACCCTGTTTCCTCCTCATGGTTAGGTTACTCTTTCTGGTTCTGGTTTATCCTATTACTGTATATTAATAAATATGTCAGGTCCTCCCCCACCCATCCACTCTCTTAGATGGAGGAAACTCTTAGATAGTTGTGTTGTGGATGGGATTTCAGGGTTAAACAGAATATTTTCTGAGAGACTGGGCACGAGATTCCAGAATAAAGTCAAGGCCCATACCTAAGGGTGTGGCCTGACCCTCAGAAGGAGAATCCTGGCTTCACCCCACTTGTCCTTGTAAAGTCCACTTGGTTTTCCTTAACCCCTGTACTCTCCTCTGTGCACAACTACTGTCCTCCCTCCATGGCATTATGCATTTTTGTTTGAATTTCTGGTCAGTAGACTCTGCACAGCTTGAGGGCCTGACCAAGTTTTCTTCTTCTGTTTTCTCCTTGTCTGTCACAGAGCCTCCCACACAGTGGAGTCAATATAAGGGCAGGTGCAACACTGTGTTCTTCTCGTCCTCCTCCTCTTCTTCCCCGTTTTTTAAAAATTTTTCTTGTGTATGCTATGTGTATGTGTACACATTCATGTACATGCCTATGCGTGTACATGCATGCATGTGTAGAGATCAGAGTCAACCTTGGGTGCCATTCCCAAGAACCATCCCTCTGACATTTTTGAGACAAGCTCTTCCATTGGTCTGGAGCTCACAAAGTATATTAGACTGGTTGGTCAGAGAGCCCTAAGAATCCACCTTTCTCCACCTCCTGGGAATTACAAGCATGTCTGTCCCCCCCTCCCCGTGGGGTCTGGGGGCTGGACATTGAACTCAGGTCCTCAGGCCTGCATGTCAAGCACTTTATCAACTGGACCATCTCCCCCGGCCAATACTAGGTTCTTTTGCTTGTGTTTATCTCTGATTCTCAGAATAACCTCATGAGATGTTACCCCATCTTTCAGGCCATGGGATCCAGGAAGGTTTAAGCACTTTATCTAAAGGAACAGCTAGCAAAGTTCTGAGCCTGAATTTGGGTCACGCCTATCTGATGCCAAAGTCACCCAGCTGCTCTGCCCTTTTTCCCGTGGCTGAGTGAGGCTGCACATGCTTCACATGGATTAATTGTGTGACGCAAGTAAGTTAGCCTTCCTCCTCCTCTTTCTACATATATGAAATGCAGCAGAGTAATAGTTCAGAACTCTTAGGATTGGAGAGCATTGCAGGTGCTTGGACATTAGCGGACTTTAGGTACCGTTCGTTAACATTTTCCAGTAGAGCCCCACAGCACTGCTCTTAGCTAATGCTGTGCACACCTTCCCACCTAAGCGCTGTGCTTAACCCACCGTCTCGCCTTCTAGGAGCTAACGGTCAAAGGCTAGAAGTAGCTCCTGAGCAGAGGTCATTCAGCAGGAAGTCGTTTGAGCTTAATGCCAAGTGCAGAGAAGAGACGGAAGGTGCCTGCAGCTGGCCGGACTATTATGTAATAGTCCTCACCGGGGCTTCCAGAACAGGGACAGAAGACAGACGGCCGTGCTGGAGATGGGAGGCTTGGTTGTCCAGCCCACCAACAGCTCACACATCAAGTCCATCCCCACTCTGGCGAGGCATCTAGCTGTACTTGCCTTGTCCTGAGTTGCAAATCATGTTTTCCCTGTGTTACGCAGCCTGGGAGTCATAGCGTGAGCTGGCCTTAGTGGGATCTTGGCAGCAGCTGACTCCGTCCCTCCTTTTGCCCAGAGAGGCGTTCGTTCAAGGGCACCTTGGCATTTGGAATCTGAATCCGTCACGTGAAGCACGTGAGCTTGGGCAAAGAAGGGGTGGGTAGCTAACGTGGAAATATGCTGGGAGGACGGCCCAGGTCCGTTGTGCTGATGCCGCCATGCTACTTGGTGAGCTCAGACTCTCCTCAGAATAGCAATGGCTGCTGCTGAAGGGAGACTTGGTGAGCTCTGGGTTACATACATGCATGAACGCAGACTTCTCTCTCTGCCAAGCAGCCATAACAAAAAGGCATGGGCTTAGGCCGGGCACCCCGGATCATGCCCTGACCTTCCGTTGTTAGATGACCTTTATCTGATTATTTAGCTGCCCTGAGTCACAAGTTTTTCCTCTGTGTACCAGGCACCGGAAGATCTGCCACAGAAGATTGTTGTTAGGATTAAACAAGACTGCCGAAATAACCCACCTGCAGCCAGCGGCTAGTAGCCGTAACTTCCTTAGCAGCTCCTCCCTATCCCCCGCCCACTGGACCTTCATTTAGAACTGACTGTGCTTGGTAAGGCAGGATAGCATGCGGCTCTGGCTGTGTCGTGTGCTTCCCCGCTGGTCAGCAGCTCTTAGGGGTATTTTTAAAATGCAGACTGTGAACTCACCCGCAGAGATTCTAATTCAGAAAAGAATCTAAAATACACACACATATATATCTATAATATGTAATTTATTTGCTTGTTTATTCATTTACATTTATTTAGAGAAAAGGTCTGGTGATATAGTGCAGGTTGGCTTGAACTTAACTATGTGACTCTGACTGGCCTCAGACTCGGGATCCTCCCACTCAGCCTCAGTGCTGCGATTCCAGGCGCACGCCATGTTGAAGTGGTGGAAATCTGGCCGTTTGGATGCAGTGGCCTGGCTGCATGAAACCTGGGTGCGTGGAATCAGACATGGCGCTTGATCCCGGAGCCCCCTTTCCTTCCCTTGTGAGCGAGCCCCTTAGCTTGGGCAGGTGGTAGAACCTCCCTGAACTAATGTCTGCACCTATTAAAGCAGGACTGATGTGACCTTTGATGCCAGGCCCAGGGCAGGGTGGAGGAAGAGATGTGAGCAAAGCAACTCATCAGACCCAGCACACAGCAGGAGCCAGAGAAGATTGCCTTTCCCCGTGACCGCCATGTTGGATTATGGACAGGGCTGCTAGTCCCAAGGGGTTCTGTTCCGAGCGTCAAGTGATCTCCCATCTCAGAACCAAAGGGCTTGTGTCACTCCTCTTCTGGTGTGTACAAAGGTTCTGTACAAACCTCATTTCCTCCTTTTGAAGAAGGAAAGGAAGCTTTGAAAAGCCTCTGCCAACCCACGCCTGCCATTCTTTAGGTTTTGCAAGGGACACGTTGTGCAGGAGGGGAAGCCACCTGCTCTCAGCCTGGCTGGCTAATCCCCTTTTATCCAGGCCCTTTTGTTGTTGTCCCGGTGGGCCTTTGAAATCCCAGTGCCTTTGAGCCCTCATCATGTTACCTGGGATCTAAAGGGCACAAAAGGAGACCAGAGATGCCTCTAATGGCCCCCCTGTTCTTTCAGACGGCTTTGAGAATGCTGTGACCTTAGGTCTGTGCGTGTTAATGTGCTTTTCTGCCTCAAACAGACTTGACAATGAGCCGTTTGCAAAGCCGGCAGAATGGTTCTGTGTGGGGACATTGCAAGTTTGTTCATCTGTCCCTGGCTGTGCTCTGCTGCCAGGCTGATACACTCATGCGTGTGATTGGCGAGCTACTGCTGACCCCAAAGACTGCACTAGCAGGGGGCCTCGGCTAATTTAGAAAAAGCATTGCAGCCTGCCCCTGACCCCTTTGTGAATCACAGGAGAGGCCAAGATCAGAGCCGGCCTGCCATTTCCCTGCCTTACCTATGAAAGTCGGGTTTCTCAGCGACTGATGTTTAGCAGCTTCCTACTTCTGGTCTGGTCTTGACAATACCTTTAGATCACGCACAGAACAGACGTCAGACCGGGGTCTGTTCTGCTCCTGGCTGACCAGCTGTCTTTCAGCCTCATTCATTTCACCTTGTGTTGTAAACCTGGAGCACCTGTTAGTACCAAGAAACAATGAAATGTCACAAAGAAGAATGCTGGGGTTTGGGGTGAAGCAGACCTGGGGGCAGAGGAATGGCTGGGTGACCTGGAGTTTTGTCTGTGGTCCTGTTGTGCACTGAACATTTGTGCTCTTCTCCCCAAGTTCATTTTGTGAAACTTGGTCCCCCCTGTGATAGGATGTGGTGGTGGGACACCTGGAAGGTGACTGGCTTTCGAGGACAGAGCTGTTAAGGGTGGGGTTAATGCCCCAAAAAAGAGATCACAGAAAACTCATCCTTTATGTCATGTGAAAAGTCCCTCAGCGACACAGAATCAATCGGCTGTCACCTAACCGTAAACTTCCAAGCTTCCAGAACTGAAAGGAATATATTTTCTACTGTTTAGAGGACACCCAGTTTATGGCCCTTTGCTATGGTAATATAAACATACGACGGCAGGATTTCAGCTTGTTCAGTCGTAAAAGGGGCTGATGAAACTTAGCTGGCAACATAGTGGACAATGGGCGTGGGTCTGTGGTCACGCTCCCAGCAATGAGAATGTGGCTAATGAGCTGTGACAGCAGCCAGCTGTTCTTAATCACAGCTGCAACAGATTTAAAAGTGAATTGTGGGGAAGGAAGACTGGGGAGGTGATTCAGTTGGTAAAGTACCTGCGGTGTAAGCATGCGGACCTGAGTTTGAATCCCCAACACCCACGTAAAGTTAAGTTTGGTGGCCTACATCTGTAACCCCAGAGACCAGAGGAGGATCCCTAGCGCTCACTTGGCTGGCCAGCCTGGCCATTTGGTGAGGTCCAGATTCTGTGAAAGATCCTGTCCAAAAAAAAAAAAAAAAGTCAGTAATGTGGAGAGCTGTGAGGAAGACATCTGACATCGACCTCAGGCTTCCATGTGCACAGATACACGTGCACATGTGCCCCCCCCACATGCATATACCCACTTGAACATGTACATATGCCACACATGACTTTTTAAAAAGGAAAAGAAAAAAAATAAAAGGGAATTGGAGCTCTTGGTTTCCTGACAGATTCATTTCAATTCAAGTAGACGGTCTTCTTTGGACTGCTTTACTCTGGGAAGTGTGGTGCCAGGTACTTGATGCATGTATACTTTAGTCTTCATCAAAATCACCACACTGCTCCATCAGTTTGGTCCTCTCTAGCCTCTTAAGGTCTGAAAACTGGTGACTTTAGTAGTTTTGCCCCTCCTACCTCTCCATGAAGAATTGTGAAGTAGCACCATGATCTCTTGGCTTCAGAATAAAATATAGTTGATGTTTTATATACATTTCTTATCTTAACAGTCTCCTTTTGAACTCTGGCCAGTACCGTGGTACTCATTTCTCAGGGCCAGGTAAGGATTTATACATGAATGTCTTCAACCTTAGAGCACACGGCAACTCACAGGTAGACTGCAGGGAAGAGGAAACATGTCCTGGAAGTGGTGCCAGTCAGATGTGAGGCAGAGGTGGATACTGCCTGGAGCTCAAGGGATGCTGGGAACTGAGTGACTTTTCTATTCCATGTGTGGTGTCATGACCAGAGCTGATCGGGATGCAGCTTACAGAAGAAAGGCTACATGGCTCTTCTCTCCGTGCAGGGTTCGTGTGCTAATGGCTATCATGAAGTGAAGATGGGCCAATGGTAACAGCCACTTCTTTTTCTTTCTTTCATGTAGGTGTGTATGGGATGCATGTGCATGCATGCATATGCGTTTGCATGTGGGTAAGTGTACATGTGTGTGCAAGTGTACGTACGTAAGTGCACTTGAGTGTGTGTGCCTGTGGTGGCCCAAGGGTGACAATGGGCAATCCTCCTTGATCACTGTTCCACCTTATTGTTATGAGCCTGGATCTCCAATTAAACCCAAAGCATGCCATTAAGGCTAGTCTGGCTCTAGCTAGCTTGCTCTGGAAATTCCCAGACTCTGCCTTCCAGGGCTAGAATTATAGGGGATCTGAACTCAGGTCCTTTTACTTGCCAGGCAAAGGCTTTAACCACTGAACTGTCTCCCAAGCCATCAATGGCTTCCTACTGAGGGCTTCATGTGTGTGTGTGTGTGTGTGTGTGTGTGTGTGTGTGTGTGTGTGTGAGTGAGAGAGAGAGAGCGGTATCATTCTCTTAAAAAGTCTTATTTGGGGTTGGAGGGATAGCTCCATGTTTAAGATGTTGCCTTGCAAGCAAAAGGACCTGAGTTTGGATCTTAAATCCCATCTAAAAATGTCAGTGGAAATGGCCGTGTTCTGTAATTCCAGGCCTGAAGGACAGAGCCTGGGAAACTCCAGAGCAAAAATGAGGTGGAACTCCATAGGCACAGTGTCCTCTTAAACCCACACGGTACATACGTGCCTGCAACCTACGCACCCGTCCACCCACACATACCCACAATTACGTATGTAAAAACAAAAACAAACTCAAGCCTTATCTTAAAGCAGAACTTCAGAGAGTTATATCACAGTCTTGAGGATATAGAAGACATGGTGATGGGCGGGGGGGGGGAGGGCGAATGTTGAGGTGATGGCCTTGACGCCTCCGAAGCATGACTCCAGACTGACCCGGATGTTGGGCAACCGGGATAACTAACTACTGTTTCCTCTGCAAGGCCCAACATTTGGCTAAGCTGTCATTGGCACCTGTCACTTTTTGTCTCGATAAAGGCAAAGAAACAGGTCTCAGAAAATTTAATCCAGCTGGCTGCACTCTGCTTGAGAATTCAATTAAGGCCATGATTTCCAATTAATGGACCTTCATGCCAAGATTGAGGTCATATCATTAATCTTGCTTTTATTTTAGGATTTCCACTGTCATGATTTACAGCAAAGCGCAGCCAGCCTTGTCAGGATTATTCGAGCATAATTAAGCAAGGAAGACAGCCAGGGTAGCTAGCTGACAGAGTATGGGAGGGTCCCCATTCTTTGCTTGGGGAGCTGGCTTGGGACTGTCTGAAGCTGCGTGTGATGATTCCCATCTCAGAACCATTTCCTGGATATGTGATCTCTCAAGTATCCAAATCCATAGAATATAAGGAAAAGCTTCCTGCGTCCCAGTGGGTGAGCCACTTGTGAGTACTGGTCTTGTCAACCGTGCCAGTCAAGATGCCTTTGGCTGAGCTGCAGATGTGCAGATAATGAGCTCTGCGGGCGATGGCATGAACTGCTCAGAGCCCTCCATGAGGAAGGCAGCTCAGTCTCTTTGCAATGGCGCACGGCGACCACGTGGCCTTATCTCTGAGACCTTGAAGGATGTGGCAGTCCTCTGATGCAGACTATATCTCCTCTTTCCTTTCTTCTGTTCCTGTTTTTCCCTTTTGGCTAGTCGGTTTCTTCTACTTGTTTATGTATGATTAGACAGGTCAGTGCGCTTAGGCAGGCATGATATGAGATGCTTTCTAGTTGACTGGCAGGTGCTTATCTATCATGAGCCTATTGGAGCCTCACTGTGTATGGGGAGGAGGGCGTTCTACACTTCAGTTTTGCAGTTGAAGAAACTGAGGTTTGGGGAGACGATTTGATCTGTCCATTGTGACACAGGTGATAAGGAAGAACAGCGTTGCGAATCTAGCTCAGGTCGCTGGGAGGTGGAGGGGAGGGGAGGGAAGATATGCTGCATGTCTTTAGATAGGGTCTCACTCTGCAGCCAGGCCGTCTTGAACTTTCAACCCCTTAGCGTCCCAGTGAGGGGACAGCAGCATGTACTGCAAGCCCATCTAGCCCAGCTCCCCTCAGTCATACTTACCACATGCCTTTTCTCCAGCAATGGTAGGAACTAAGTTTCCGTTACCCAGCAGGTAAAGGGTGCGTCTTTGACCACTATGAGTAGAATTTGAACCTAGGCAGGACTAGCCCAGCATAGAAGCTGGCCGAATTTGTTCCATGATTGGTGTGCTGGCAGTGAGGAAAACAGTCAGACATTTGTGAGACTGTGTCCACGAGCCACACCCATCCAGGAGCTACATCCCCAGGTTCCCTTGCTTTGTCACGGAGAAGGGTGAGACCAGGCAGTAGCCAGCTGTCTGTTCTGTTAGGCAGCAGCTTTTCTTGCAAATGTTTGCTGTGGGTTTTGGTTTTGCCCCGGATGTGTCTCCTGAGGATCTGCCTGTGCTGTTTAGTCAGCATGTGTCTGCATCCTCACTAAGCTCTCTGGGCCGCCTCGCTGAGCAGGGACTGCCTGCTGGCGGGTCCCCCTCACACATTTAGCTAGTAAATAGGCACTCAATGACTGCCTTGAAATTTCCTTCAGGTGCTTTGGGATGGGATTCTGGCTTTTGAAACATACACCGAAAGATGCTTTGTCCCTTGGGGAAGTCCCTTGTCAGATGCACGTGAATCTGCTTTGCCCATAGCTCTTCAATACTCTGCTGATGCCTGCATTTTTTACCATTATGTATCTCAGTTTGAGGACCAAGCGCTGTGAGGAGTGATGCAGAGGGTTCGCTTGGTGGTCTTCAGCGTGTCCTCCAAGCCTGTGGGGTCTGAGGGGCACTCACTTACCCTCCCAGTGTCATCCACCATTCACTGCCACGCTCTGTTAGCCCTCCAGTCCCGAGATAACAGCACGAGGTCCTGGTTCCAGTTTGTTGCAGTCCACCTGCATGGTTGCTGACAAATGACCATCCAACGGCTTAAGGGAACAAGGGGTTTATTATCTCTTACGATTATCTGGAAGAAGAGAAAGAGGAGGAGGGAAGGAGAAAGAGAGAGAGAGAGAGAGAGAGAGAGAGAGAGAGAGAGCAGGTTAGCTCAAACCACAGAAACACAGTAACATATTTCTCCATCAGGGCCCCATCTCTTAAAGGTTCTTAAAGGGGGTGAGCCAACACAGGGTCACCACCCAGACCCTGGAAATCAGGTGAGAAGCAAGCAGTGGATGAATTTGCTGCAGATTCATTTATTTCAGGAAGTTCTTGAGTTTATATAAGGTTGGAGTCCAATCAGGTGTTGCCACCTCTCCGCTGGGGGGGAAAGGGGGAGCAGCCACCAATCATTTAGCTGTTTACTAGGTGTCCATTGCAGAGGCAGGTTAAATGGCCGCTTCTCAGAGAGACCAAGGAAGACATCCAATATCAACCTCAGGTCTCCATGTGCACATACATATATATACATGTGCATCTGCACACACATGTACCCACACACAAGAACACATATGCACCTTCCCCACATATACACAATGGAAATCCTGCAATAATCTAGTAATTATAAGGAAGTCTAATAAGAGATATTAGGACAAAAGTACTAATAACCTTGTGTGCGTGCATGTGATGTGTGCGTGTGTGCGTGCGTGCGTGCGTGCGTGTGTGTGTTCAAATGGGGATTTAAGTCTGGAGGCCCAAGGGTGACATCCAGGGTCCTGGATCGCTCTACCTCCTTAGTGCTCTGCTCTGGGTTTCTCAGCCTCTGCCTTCCAAGGAGCAGAACTGCAGGTCACTTGTAATCTGGAGATCCAACTCAGGTCCTTTTGTTTGGGAGGCAAAGACTTTAAGCCTTGAATGTCTCCTTAGCTTCTGTTAGCTTTCCTTGTTAAGTGGAGATATAGACAGCTTCGACACTCAAAATATGACCTTTTTCTGTATACTTGGGTGAAAACACAAAAAAGTCTGTGCATATATGAATATAAAAGCATAGAATTATGAAATGGAATACAGTGTCTAAATAGTAGAGGTTTTTGAAAGAAAAAAATGGAGTTAATGTCTGAGAATTCTATTTCTTTTCTCCATTCTTTTTCCCTTCTCTCAATCCCACAGTCACACATGCCTGTTGTCGTTGTTGTTCTGTTGCTGTGAGAACACGATCGAAGCAGCTTCAGGGAGAAAGGCTTATTGAGTTATGGCTTCAGAGGGGACGCAGTGAATATGACAGAGAAGTCATGGCCTAAGCAGGAAGATGGCTGCTACTTTGCTGCCATACTCAGAAAGAAGAAGGGGAAGGAGAGAGGAGGAGAGAGACGAGAAAAGAAAGGAGGAGGAGAAACAGAAGAGAAGGAAGAAGAGAAGAGGAGGAGGAGAGGAGAGAGAGAGAGAGACCAGATTAGCTCAAACCACAGAAACACAGTAACATATTTCTCCAGCAGGGCCCCATCTCTTAAAGGTTCCAGAACTTTCCCAAGCAGTACCACCAGCTAGGGACCAAGTATTCAAACACACTTGCTTATGAGCCTGGGGGGGGTCAATCCATATTCAAGCCGTGACACTCGCACTCACACGCAGTTTTCTCGAGCTGCTCCTAGCTGGCTAGTCACCAACCCAGCAAAGACCGAATATGGCTGCAGCTCTTTATGTGACCTGCAAGCTGGTTGACTCAAGTCTGATTTTCTCACATGCTATCAGATATTTCAGTGAGTCTGGGTCGACACATGGAAATGTACATATTTTTAACCACGGCATATGCAAGTACTTGATATGAATGTTTGTCCTCTACTTTTTATTTGCTTTATTTGAGGAATGCGAAGCAGAACTGTAGGCAACTGATTCTTACCATGGCTTTAACGTGTGTTGCCTTCCTCTCAAACTCATGTGGACATGCAATTCTTGCCTTGGTGATGTTGTAAGGTGCGGTTTGGAGGGAAGGGGTGAGGTCAGTCGGACTTGGTCTTCACTGTTGTGTTCAGGTTTATGAAAAGGCTTGGGGGCAGGGTTGCCACACTAGCTCTTCTCTGTCAGGTGAGGGTGTAGTGAGACTGTGCTGCAAACGAGTAAGGTAGAAGAGCAGATGAGGTTGACTCTCAACCTAAACCTGGGGTCTTCACACACACACTCTCTCTCTCTCTCTCTCTCTCTCCCTCTCTCTCTCTCTCTCCCATATATTTGTGTAACTCATGCACCCACACACTCATATACACATGAAAATTGAAAATTAAATGCATTCTTTACAGATAGCACCTTGGCATGGCAGTGCTAATCAGGTGTCTGTCATGCAAAAGAAAGAGATTCACTCTGGCTCATGGTTCCAGAGGTGTCAATCCGTGTCCAGCAGATTCCCTTACTCTGGGCCTGAGGTAAGGCAGAGCATCATCATGACCAGCAAGCAGGTATAGACAAGATGGAGTTCCCAAAGGTGCAGTGACTTACTTCCTTCAACTAGACTCTGTCTTTTACAGTACCACCATCTCCATACTGGATGATCATGATCAGGGGAACTTCCGCACAGTGCACTCATTTTGTGAAAAGCCCATCAGCTGATCCCCAAGCTTTCAGCACATGCCTTACATGACATTTTAGATTCACCTGCCACATTGCTTAGGTAATTTCTACCTAGTCATGTGTAGTTCATTTATATTTAGGACCATGGCTGCCGTTCAGTCTAGTGTCTTGCCTTTTCTTTCCCGTGGTCCTTTCCATTCTTTTATTTCTCTTCTTTTCAACTTTGTTAGAATTAATCTTAAAACTTCAGTTTGAAATGTTGACTCTTCTATTGGCTTTTTGTTTCCTTTTTTTTTTTTGCCTTTGATAGGTGGTTTCTTCGTGGATTACAATAAACATATCACAGCAGTAGGATTTGACTTCCCTTCTGCTCATCTTTGGATTATTTTGTCATTTATTTCACATCTACACAATTAAAAAAATTATATGAATGTAATGTGGGAAGTAATGGCTTTCATTAGGGCCCTGTCTGTCACACGTGTGCTGTCGCACTTTGTTATAATGAACCCCCCCAATACCCTTCCTGTGGTTCCTGTTCCTCTCTGGCTGGCTCCCTTCCTACCCTAGGCGGTTCCATGCGCCTTCATGTTGCATGTATTTCCTTATCTCCCTTTCACTCCCTGTTCTACATATGAGAGAAAACGTTTTATTTGTCTTTCTGAGTCTGACTCAATTTGATTGACATAACACTTTACAGCTCCACTCTCTTGCAAATGTTATGCTTTCGTTTTTTCCCCTTTATGGGTGAATAAAATTATACAGTGCATATGTGCCACATTATCTTTATCCATTCATCTGTCAATGAATGGTGAGGCTGGTTGCATTTCTTGGATGTTGTGACTAGTCCATAATAACCTTAGATTATGCAAGTATTTCTGTGATATGTTGACTTAAATTTCTTCTAGGTATATACACAAGAGTAGTATAACTGGATCATAGGGTAGTTTAGTTTTTTTTTTTTTAAACTATCTTATTGAGTTCCATAGTGGCTGCAAAAGTCAACACACCTACCAGTACTGTATAAAGATTCCTCTTCCCGTATCCTGAGTGGCATTTGCTGCCCCCTACCCCAAACTTCTTTCGTTTTCTTGACTGTGGCCATTCTGACTGGGGAGAGAGGGAATCTCAGGCAGTGTTAATTTTTTTTCCCTACCGACTAAGGGGATTGAATACTTCTTAAAGTACCAGTTGGTATTTGTATTTCTTTCGCTTTTTGAGAACTGTCTATTTAGGAAATTAGTCCATCCATTAATTTTTTTGGTGTTTAATTTTTAGCTATATATTCTAGATATGAGTTAGAAATATATCCTATCTATGAATCACCTCACTGATATGTAGTTGACAAGATTATTTCCCATCATGTGGCTGTCTCTCCACTCTGGTGTTTGTTTCTTTTGATGTGCAGAAGCTCTTGAATTTCATGGATTCCTGTTGTTAATTCTTGGGTTATTCTTGCTGTGTCCTCCCCAAAAGTCTTGCCTATGCCAATGTCTTACTTTAACACTTTAAATTCGGGTCTTGCATTAAGATTTTTCATCTGTTTTGAGCTGATTTTTGTATATATGACAGATATCAATCTAATTCCTTCTTCTGGACATGGAATGCCAGTTTTTCCAACAGTTTGCTGAAGAGGTTATATTTAAATCCAGTGTATGTCTTTGACACAGTTGTTACAAATTAGGTGGCTGTAGATGTGTGAGTTTATTTCTGGACCCTTTATTTTATTCTACTAGTCTACATGTCTGCTTTTGTGCATTGTTTTTATTATTATAGCTCTGAAGTATAATTGGAAACTAGTTATTGTGAAATCCCCAGATTCCTCTTTGGTAAGGATGGCCTTGTCTATTCACATGACTTTAGGATTGATTTTTTTTCTGCTTTGTGAATTATGTCATTGGGAATTTCTATGGCAACTGCAGTGCATTCCTTTCAGTAATATGACCATTTTCCATATTTTAATTCTAAAAGCATGATGGGGTTCCATATTTCAATGTCTCCTTTAATTCCTTTCTTCATGGTTTACCTCATTGGTTAAGTTTATTCCTATGTGTTCTATTTTTTTTGAGGATTAAGATAGAGTTTATTAAAGGAGAGAAAGAATGGAACTCATGGACTGCAGAATTTGACTAAGAACTGTTAACTGGACTATCATAAGAGAATAAACCTCTTGTCCCTTAAGCAGTTTTGTCATGATTTTATCAGCAACATCCACGCTAACTCCAATAGGTCCTTTGGAGAAGGAGCTTTCCTGTCTCTTTAGATTTCTGTTGCAGGTCTTTTCTGAGCTGCACAGTTACTGTGTTGTTGCCCTAAACACCTGCCCCAAACAACCTTGGGGAGCAAGGGGGTTTTGTTCCTGCTTAGAATTCCAGGTTCCAGTCTATTGTGGCAGGAGATGTTACGCCAGCATCAGGAGCAGAGGAACTGGTCATGAAGAACAAAGGAAACAAGCTGCATACTTGCTTTCTAGTTTGCCATTGCCAAAGTGCCAAATAGCTCTCTCCATCTTACAGTCCACCTGCCCAGGACATGTGCTGGCTATCAGCTTGTTCTGAGGATTCCCAGGCTTCTCTTTCAAGAATTGTAATTACAGGCAGTTGCCACAGCTGCCTTACATTTTATGTGGGATCTGGGGATTCGAACTCTGGTCGTTTTGCTTTCATGGCAAGTGCATTAACCAAGGAGTCATGTTCCCAGCTTTTAAGTGGAACCCATGTGTTTTAAAACTGGAGGGAACTTCGGGAATCATCTAATTAATGCCTATATCTTTATATTTCTTGCTTTCAATGTCCTTAACCTTGACTTTATAGTCCTTCTGTGGCTAACAGTTTGGGAAACAGTCAACTAGGGACACAGTCCTGTAATCCAGAGTTATTGTCACCAATGACTTGAAAAAATGGGAACTATATGCTGATTTTATGACATCTATAGTGATAATAAGGCATTTAATAGCTAATATAGCACATGCCTTATAAAGTTCAATTCCTTTTTATTCTATAAATAGAGACATACACACCTATGTTATAATTAGCAGGTGACATATTTTACAGCATGAATTATTTATCACTAACTTCCCAGGAGTTTAAATTGGGACGTGAATATTCAAGGTTGTTCTTGTCACCAACTAAATGATCTCCATTTTTGAGCTGTGACTTGATACAAGAGTATAGCAGTAAATTTCTTATTAAAGGTAGAGAGGACTCAGTGGTCAGAGGCTTGCTGTAAGCAAAGGACCCAAGTTCAAAAACCTGAATCCCACATAAAATGCCAGGCAGGTGTATCATTCCAGCCCTGGAGGGTAAAGCCTGGGAATCCCTAGAGCAAGCTGGCCAACTAGAGTAGCTCTAGTGGCACACTCCGGGTATAATTAGAGACGCAGACTCAGAAGACTAAGGCAGAAGAGAGATCTAGGATAATTTCAATATCAACCTCAGCTTCGACATGTATCCATTTACACATGAGCTCTGACGTGTCTGATATAGGCACACGTGTACATTCACATCCACATGAAAATAGGGAAAAAGTAGTTCTCAAAAGAGGCCTAAGGAGGGATGGGCCTGCTGCTGAGAGCCATCAAGCACTTGGATGCCCATGCTTCCTCTCTTACTAGAACCCAGGGAGCCTGAATCATCTGCACCAGTGCTTTGGGCCTTGCCTGCAGGACTGGACAGTGCACAAACTTCTGTCCCCTGGGCCTTTCAAACAGATGCATGATCTATCCAGGGCTTCTGCTAAACGGTGTGGCATGTAGTTTTATGAAATCACACTGTGGGGCTGAGGAGGTGACTCAGAGGTTAAAGCCTCTGTCTTGCAAGTAAAAGGACCTGAGTTCAGATCCCCAGAGCCCATGTACAAATGTTAGGTAGAAATAGTGTCAGTCTGCAGTTCTGGCCCTGGGATGCAGAGCCTGAGAATCCCCAGAGCAAAGAAATAAGGGAGTAGAACAATCCAGGATGATCCGTAATATCACCTTTGGGCATATACTCAAGTGCCTTCACACACATGCATGTGCACACACACGTGTGTGTGCAAAAAAAGATTGCACCGTGTCACGTAACCCAGAGATTGTATAGTATTTCAGAATCCAATACCATCAGGTCTGTGTGCATCTGAGCAGTAGTTCTACTAACAGCTTATTGTAGATCTGGACCCAGACACTGGATCTCTTCATAATGGGAAGCAGAGACTTCAGAGATATAAAGATGTCCATTTGTATTAAATAATTTTGATTCTAAGTCCACGAGTGAAAGGTTTTGCGTGCTGCAGCTACAAGCTCCATGAAGTGATGCCTCTCTGATTGCATCCATTTTGGTCCTGCTGGGCCAACCAGGACACTGACCAACATGGCCCTTTGTGCTGCAGGCCACATTTTGAATGGCTTGCTCTACTGCTCACTGTCTCACTAAGTGATCACAGCATGCCTGCCACTATGCTAAGGATGTTGCAAAAGGTTATCTTAATATATTCTTCCCAAACTCTAGGTGATGCATTAATATGTCCCTTCTGAAGTGAGAAATCAGAACTTCCATCTGTGGCCTAGCTATTCTGGCTATTTGTCCAGCTAGCAGTACAAGTGGGAGCCAAACAATTCTGGCTGATGGAAGCCTATATTTTGACACTGGTGTCTTTGTTTAGTCCTTTGCCTATTGTTTGACATAGGAAGTGTCAAATACTTTTTGCTTTATTGCTTTATTAGTATTATTCGTGTGTGTTTGTGTGTTAAACTTCTATTTCTGAGCTCCAGGACACATTGACATAGGCCATGCATGGAATCATTTACATTTACCGAAAGCCAACTTTTACAGGATTAAAATGAAAATTTCTACTCATTTTAAAAAGATCTTGCTACTTAAAAGTCATGCCACCTACACTTTCATTTGGTCCTACGGATGTCCTGGGGTAGAGAGGAGAGTTCTCATTCTTAATTGGATCCAGTTTGAAAGTGGGGCAAGGGGACTGGAGGCATAGCTTAGGGGTCAAGGCTCTGCCTAGAAAGCAGAAGGACCTGAGTTGGGGTTCCAGATCCAATGTCAAAATACTAGGTGGAAAGCGAAGCCGGGACACCTTAGAAAAAGCAAAAAGGCGATACAGAAATTTAGGATGAGTCCCAATGTCACCCTTGAACCTCTACAGGCGCGCGTGCGCACACACACACACACACACACACACACACACACACACATACACTAAATTAATTAATTAATTAATTAAAAATAAAAAAGCGGGGGGGGGGAGGAATCATGCAGAGATGTGATGAGGAACTCAAGGTCACACAGTTTCAAGCAGAAGAACCAAGCTTCAAGCTTTAGAAGTCTTTCCCCAGCTCCCCCCTCTGTCCTTGGAGCTTCCCTAACGGAATGGGGAGATGTTAAGTGCTGTGACTTTGGAAACTAAGGCAGTGGGTTCTTCATAGGAACTAGAATAACCATCTAGGTACTATGCCCAATGCATGTCATGTCTGTCATAGCCCTTACCCAGGGACAAGAAAGGCTTTGTAGCAATGATGCTCTTCCTGGTCTTGCCCTCCTTTGTGGACAAGGCATGGGACAGAGCTGGTGGAGGTCTAGGATTTCTCCCCTACAAGTATCAACTTTGTAGATGTCAGGAGAGGACACACATGAAAAAAAATCACAGTGGAAATGCCCACTGGTCCAAAGGAACATGAATATGGCCAGACCCTTGTGGGTGCTCCTGAAGAGTCACAGTTTATTGGATCCAGGTGAGGGTGACCAAGCCTTTCTGGAAAGAAGAAGGAGAACACTCTGTGAAGGATCTCTGGAGGCTCAGAGGACCCCCACGAGGAGGGCTGTTATCTCCAGGACAGTGGTGATTACCAGTGTTCTGTCCTTGTTCTCTCTCCTTCATGTCCTGGATCCTCTGAAATCTTAGAGTGGGAGCTGCCGTCATGACCAAACTCTCAGGTCTGAGAAATAGTCCAGGACAGAAGGATGCTCCTGGCCAGCCCCGGCGAGCGGGCTTGGTGTTGGGGAGTGACAGAGGCCACTAGAGGCCCACAACATTCAGCTGCCTCTCAGAAGCCTGCTAGGAGCCTTTGTAATTAAAACTATCATGCATCAGAGATAGATGTGGAGGAAGTCTATGCTGAGCTGTAATAGCTTAGCACTTGGCTATTGTCCTTATTTTACCTGTATTTTAATTGTAAAACCAAAGATGCAAGTTGTAAGAAATTTAGACAATGCAGTCATACAAACAAATAAAAATTTCTTGGCATTTTCCTGGATGTCATTGCTGTAACTAATTTGAAAAGGTGGTACACAAAGGCTTGGCCTGTGAAGCAGCTTGCAGGGCCCAATCCCTTGCTCACCAACTGTGGGTTGGTGAATTATCCACAGGCCTGAGCTGCTCTTTCTTCCTGCGTGAGGAGAGCAGGGGCAATGTCTTTGGAATGAGGCAAAGGTTACGTATATCATTGCACGAAAGGGATTTAGATCAATGACTGGTAGGTAAGAGGAATTTCATCAGCCTGGGTTTTTGTTGCCATTATTTTATCTTAATTGTGGCTTCTGAGCTGAGTGTGGTGGTGCATGCTTGTAATCCCAGCACTTGGGCGGTAGAGGCAGGAGGATCAGGAGTTCAGCTAGGCAGTGACTTTAAGCACAGCCTGGACTCCATGAGGCCCTATCTCTGAATTCTTTCTCTAAACTTATTTTTTTTCTACAAACATGTGCATAGCACTTATATCCTGTTCTATTTTCATTTTGCCCTTTGTGATAAGTACCTGCATTCTTCTACAAGGTAATTTTAATAGCTAATTCTCTACATTTTATAGTTAATTATAATTATTGCATTGCATAGTTTATAATTATTACATTGCATTAGTAGGGATATTTAACTAATTCCCTTATTACTATTAAAAATGTATTATTTGTAGTCTCAAAACAATGCCTTGATCAACTTCTCTTTGTCTAAATTTTTGTGTTGCACCTTTCTCTCTTTTAAGATTGTTTTAGTATTTTATTTATTTATTTATCATTTAGTGTGTGTGTGTGTGTGTGTGTGTGTGTGTGTGTGTGTGTATCAGAGGGCACTGTATGTCCTCAAAGAGGCTCAAGAATGAATTCAGGAATCATCCTGGATTGCTTCTACCTCCTTTTTGCTTTCCTCTGGGATTTTTCCACGCTCTGCTCACCAAGGCCGGAAGGTCAGGCTGCTGTTTCCCCCTCATATTTTATGTGGGACCTGGGATCCGAACTTAAGACCTTCTGCGTGGGAGACAGAATCTTAACTCCTGAGCCATCTCTCCAGCCCAGCGTCTTTCTTTTGAGACAGTTCTGTGTGGAAGAGTGCGGCTCCTGGGGAGTCACCCAGTGAGACCGTGCACACCAGGGCGTCTGTGACAGTTGAGCTTGGTATCATGCTGTATACTGTGGGCTGGGAAGTTGTTGCCAGCGTTTTCTCTCCTCTTCCGCAGTACGACTCAGTGTCTTTCCTGGGTGTAAGGAATGAATAAAATATTTGCAGCCAATACTCTCACCTGCTTTACCTACCGTCGTGAGCACGGTGAGGCAAGCAGGAGCAGCCTGAACATTTTGTATTGGCCCCCTGAAAGATCTGTCTTCCAAGTGAGTATCGAATCTCCTGGAGTGTTTCCGGAATGAAGCTCAGTGCCAAGAAGTTGGCCACACAGTCCAGGGAGAGATGGAATCTTCGGCAGGAGATGGTTGTTCTGTAAGAACTGGTCCCATAGCTTAGAAGAGACACAGTTCTGCTCTTGTTTATGTTAGAACCTCTGAGAAAATCATACTGTCATCCTTGGAGTGGTATAGGGACACATGTGGCTCTGATGTTTGTCTTTGGTAGTTACACTGTAAAATGACTCGGCTGTCATGCAAGAGTCTGCATGGAGCTCGAGAGGCATTTAGTGTTGTTGTGAGGATAAGGCAAGTTTCACCTTCCTAAGAATGCAGGTGTTTGGGGCAGAAGTTGAGAAACATTCTGTGAAGCTGAAGCTGGTGGATTCTGTAGGCCCTGGGGCTGGAGAGATGGCTCAGTAGTTCAGCCTCTGCCTCAAAAACAAAGGTCCTGAGTTCGGCTCCCAACTCTGGAAGGCAGAGCCTGGGAAACCCAGAACAGAGCCATAAGGAAGTAGAGCAATCCAGGATAACTTCCTGTGTCACCCCTGGGCCCTCACAGGCTACACGGTGCCCTCCTCTACACATACCCACACACATGTACATGCACATGATACTGTAGACCCTGGGCCCTAAGGTATGTGACAGCTTCTCAGGTCTCCCGCAGCATTGAATTAGTCACACACCAGACACAAACACACTAAGTGCAGCTTGGGTCTGGTTTGTTTCTGTGCATGTGTTCTACCACTGAGCTGTGGCCCAGGCCTTGCATTCTAATAAAATTTTACTTCTAGATATTAAAATTCAGATTTCATGTGATTACAGTGCATAATGAACTGCTATACTTGGGATCTTTCTAATAATTGAGAAATATGAATGTAACTTTGCAGGCGGTGCAGGAGGCAAGCAGGTGGGCTTGGCTCATGGTCTGTATTTGGCTAATCCTGATCAGTCTCTGTGTCATTGCTTTCTTTGGAAGCATCACAAACCACTTTCTGACTTGTCGTTTAACTCTCTGCTCTGCTCTGCTCTTTCCACTAGCTGAGGCTCAACTATCCCCTGCGGAATCTGTATTTAGCACAACTCACCAGGAAAAGCTAGAATGCTCACTAAATGAACCATCAGGGCGAATCACACAACATTCCTCTTCTCCTTTTTGCATCGTGGCTAGTGTGGCATAGTTTGGGGTGTGTGAGGGTCGTAGATGACCTCTGGCAAGCTTCTGGTTCAGGGCTGCGGAGGACCAGCAGCATTGCTGTGATTCAATCAGTAAGTTCCTGGCCTCTGTCCTGGCCTCCCAGAGCCGGCGTGTGCTGTGGGATGAATAAGCAGTGGCACTGTATTTGGTTAACAGTGTGGTTTGTGGCCTCACCTCCTCTTCTGCTTTTCCTCGGCAGGTGCCTCAGTCTCCAGACATGGAGCCCAGCTATGGGGGAGGCCTGTTCGACATGGTGAAAGGTGGCGCGGGGAGGCTCTTCAGCAACCTGAAGGACAACTTGAAAGACACCCTCAAAGACACGTCCTCCAGAGTCATACAGTCTGTGGCCAGGTGTGTGCGTTCTTCCTGGTGAGGATGGTGGGACCCATGCTCCCAAGGGATCTGGCTGTCCAGTAACTGCTTATTGCACTCAGAGTGTCGATTTCGTGATGTAAGTGCATGGGTTGTGACCCACCGAGAAATGCCAGGATAACCTTGACATTGAAATGATGCCAAGTGTGACTGAATCTACGAGCACATTGAGGATCAGGTCACCGGTATGTTAGAGTTTGGTGCTTGTTGGTCCTGGCTTTACAGTCAAATACCCTAATGCAGGGTTGTACTGATTAACGTGTAGTGTAAGGGAAGTTCATGAGTTCTCTGAACTTCGCTTTTGGTGGGATATGTCTTGGGTGTGCATGCACACGAATGTGTGGGTACGTGAAGCCTAAGTACTGAATGTAAGGGGCACAGCAGGAGTGTAGGGTGACTTCTGTTACTCTCTACCTTGTTGCCTTGAGACAAGGTGTCGCCTTGAACCAGAAGCTTCTGTTCGACTAGGCTGGATGACCAGAAAACTCACTGGATCACCTGACTCAGTCCCTTAGTGTTGGGGTTATAGGCATGCATAGCCCTACTGGTTTTACATGGTATTTGGGATTTGAACTCGGGTCCTCATGCATGCAAAGCAAATGTCTTATTCACTGAGCCATCTCCCCAGTCCCAGGCTTTAATTTTGTACCCTGGTAAGATTCATATCTTTGAGGGGTTTGAGGGTTGGATGAGATAGTAACATACATGGAGTCTGTGGATTGTAATCAAAACAGAAACTTGTATCTGACCACTGCTTCAAGCATTATTTCGTGGGAGCTTTTTGCTCTTCTGCATAAAAATGCTTAAGAAAAATAATGTGGACTTTTGTATTCTTAGGTGTAAGAAAATTATCAGGCCATTTTTTCAGCTACAATATCGAGTTTCAAATCAGAAATTCAAGTGTCAAATTCAGTGTACTAATTAACATTTTAGTCATGTTTCAAAGGCAAACTTTCTTATTTCCTTGATTCTCAACCAGGTCCTTGGTGGGAAGAAAGAGGGTTGCATACTCTTTCTCATTCTCTTCTTGGTTGCTCACAGAGGAGGGAATTCCACGTGGACTGAGAGGCAGGAAGGATTAGTGTTAGCGGACACATAGCAATTCTGTTCTGAGATGGATGATGCTCAGCAAGGGGTATCTTCAGCACAACAGGACGCACAAGTATCAGATGGTGAACCATGATGCGGGCTCTCTTTTCTCTGTGATGCTTCCTTGTTAGAGGAAAGGGCTTGAGACAGCTGCTAGACACAAGTGCCCACTCTCGATATTCCTGTGGCTATAGTTAAATGGCTTTAATTATAGTGGTATAATTAAATGGCTTTAATACATGTCTTTCCTGTCTCACTTTTTAGCTACACAAAAGGAGACCTAGACTTTACTTACGTCACCTCCAGAATTATTGGTAAGTTTCTATGTTTCTTAGCTGCTCCTAAGTGTTGCTCATCTCGGCAGGAGACCTGTGTAACTGTCTGCCTTCCGTGTGACCTTTTCTAGTGATGTCCTTCCCTCTGGACAATGTCGACATAGGATTCCGGAACCAGGTTGATGATATTCGTAGCTTTTTGGATTCCAGACATCTTGACCACTACACGGTCTACAACCTGTCCCCTAAGTCTTACCGAACTGCCAAGTTTCACAGCCGGGTAAGGAATGGTAACCCTGGGAGAGGAGAAGAATGGTAGATATAATTGCTTTATCATTTGTTCTGCCTGGGGCCATGTGATCTTGGTAGACATCCTCAAGGCCTTTGATATTAAGGTGCATGAGCTGAATGACAGAAAGCTCTGAAAATCCTCTATCCACAAAACATATACTGGCTGCTACAGGTACTCTGAAGAGTTTGCTTCACTGAGGATATTTGTAGGAATGTGCACCTGTCAATGAGCTACCACTGAAGCCTGAAACTCACAACACTTGGAGGTTGTTATGAAATTCATCTTAGAGATGGAATTGCTGCGTAGGGCAGCTGGCTGCTGCTTCTCTGTAACGTTGTGTCTTACCCTTCCTGACACGTGGGAACCAAGATAAGACAATATGGTTAGACCTGTACAAACACACCAGTATTAAAGGGAGCATTTTTCTGCATGTGTGTATGTATATGTGTGTGTACATGTGAGAGTGGATATATGTACAAGAGGGCACTTGAGTACGTGTACCTATGGAGACCTGATGGTGACTTCAGGAATCATCCTGGATTGTTTTCACTCTTTGTTCTGGGATTTCCCAGGCTCCATGTTTCAGGGCTGGAATTGCAGACTGTCTCCATTTCTACCCAGCAGTTTTCTTGTGATCTAGGGATCTGAACTCCTTTTGTTCGTGAGGCAAAGGTTGTAACTCCTTCAGTCATCTCCCCAGCCCCTAGGGAATGTATTTCTGACATTCGATAAAGGCACTGCTTCTGGATAGTGGAGGACATGTAAGTTCCTCTGCTCCGTTACCGTAGGATTGGAAATACTGTGTGTGTACATATGTATATGTGAGTTTCTATGTGTGTGTGTCCCATTATCTAGTCCTGGCTGGCTTGGAACTCAATGTAGACTGTACTGGCCTTGAACTGACTGTTCCCCTCCTGCTTCTGATTCCTGAGTGCTTGGATTATAGACATGGATCACCATGCCTGGCCTTGGTAATGAATACAATATCATAAATATTGATAACAGTGAAGGCAGCAGCTGGCATTTACATTACATCTAGTGTTTACACTACATCTAGAGCTTTACATGCAATACTGTGAACATAATTCAGGAGTCCTCTGAGGAAATGAGGGAACTGAGACATGGAGAACAAAAGGTAACTTGCACAAGACTACACAACCAGCAGCGCCTTATGCTTGTATTTTTAGCCATCATTCTGGGATGATGGTAGAATTGGAAAAGCTCCATACACATACACATGCATACACACACAAGCACATATGTGGTCTCTCTGAATGAGCTGCTTCTTTTCCCCACGAAGCCATCTGACCTGCGTACCTTCCACTTTCTCCTTTGATGGCCACCTTCACTAAGGGTCGGTTTCCATGTGACAAAGGTTATGCAGTTTCTACATGACAAAGGCAAACACTCAGTTTCAGGAAGACAGTCACCTGAGCTCTGGTTTTGATTTGGTGCATCTCTTTACAAAGGCTTTGTCCTTTCTCCCACAATGAACAGTGTTAGAATTGATTGATGCTCTTGTTGCGTGACTTACGAAAGTCTTCTTGGTTCTCATCCTCCTGGCTGTAGGGACCAAAACCCTTTCTTCCTCCTTCCAGTTTAGTGCAGGGTTAGCTCTGCTGCTAACCCTATTTGGAAAAATGTAGGCAGAATTTCTCCATTGAGAATGAATGTTGAGAAAGTGTCGATGTTGCTTATAGATTTAGAATCTAGCTCTTTCTGTGTGGCAAACCTCTTGGAATCTGTACTCTGTCATTTGCTCTGATTGTGTGGTTGTACTTTTTGGGATACAAATGGTAATAGAAGACATAGGCCGTTTTCAGACATTTTACTTTTCTGAGAGATGTCTTTCTGTGTTGTGGTTAGCTTTCATGCTTAGAAGCCACATGACTCATTAGGAATGGTGTGAAATAATCATGTAGCCATTTCTTAGTATTTGCACATGTGACAGGATGTAGCCAAGTTAAGACAGGACTCCTTAGTCTCAAGTTAGCAAAGATCAACTCAAAATGATACATGGAAAATAGCCTCGCATTGGCCACGTGGTGCTAAAATGCTTATGTGGGATTGTTAGGGAGGTAAAAAATACCAATAATGTCCATGAATCCTAGAGACCCATATAATATATCATGTAAGCCAGATATGCTGTATCTGAGTTACAATTACACTGTGGGTTTAGAATGATTGGTGTACTTTGGAGAGCTTAATTATCTAACTGCACACTTAAAAATAATGTTGTGGGAAGGTGTATGTAGCATAAAAATGTTTTACATATATAATTTAGTAATATTGATTGCATTTACAATGGTCTATAATCATTACCACCATCTATACACAAACCTTTTTTATCATCCTCAATGTTAATACTGTGCTCATGCACTCCATGTGTGTATGCTAGTGCATGCGTGCGTGTGCATGTGTATACGTGCATGCATAAGCACATGCGCATGTGCATAGGTTTGATTTCTGCACAGGTTTGCAGCTATGTCCTTGGAATAGTGAGAATCATTGTTTCATTCATTTTTTGGCATGAGTATTGGAAAAAGCAGAAAACTGGACAAATAGATGTCAGGTCCTATCTTGCCCTGGCATTCTTAAGTTCAGAACATGACGCCCTGATTTCTTCTGCCCGTGGAAGAAGGCGTTCTGTCAGTGGCACGGAAGCCAGTCATCCAGCTGGTTCTTCTAGGCTCTTCCTTCATGTGGATTGTCTCAAAACCACAGAATTTTGTAGGATTTATTTCTCTGTGAGAGCAACTTAATTTGTAGAAAACATGTTCTTGACCTGGGTCAGTTACAGGGCTCATGACTGAAAGGCAGTGTCCTTCCCTTTTCTTCCCTGATTCCCCTGAGCAAGTCCTGTAGCTCCGGGTGGTTTCTGCTTCAGGTTGAGGCTGGGGAGGGAGCACTGCAGAGGATGAATTCTGGGCTTGTTCCTTGTCTCTCCTTCCACCTGCCTGCGTTAACATCAGTGCAGGAGCAAGGAGGACAGCAGCAGTGTCCGGCCTGTGAGCACGGGGAGATGATTTAACTACAGCGGTTATACAGGCCTAGAGAGCGAGATGCTGTGACCTTGGGAAGAGGCAACTGTCCCTTGATAGAATTGTTGCCAATAACTACAGACAGGAAAGTCGGAGAGCTCAGTTTTTTAAAAATATATTTATTTCTTGTGTGTGTGTGTGTGTGTGTGTGTGTGTGTGTGTCTGTGTGTGTGTCTATCAGAGGGCACTGTGTGTCCCTGTGGAGGACTAAGGGTGACTTCAGGAATCATCCTGGATTTCATCTATTTCCTTCTTGTTTTGCTCGGGGATTTCCCAGGCTCTTCCCACCAAAGCTTGGAAGTGCAGACCACCACTGTTTCAGTCTGGCATTTTTTTACATGGGACCTGGGATCTGAACTCAGGACCTTCTGCTTTTGAGGCTGAGTCTTAACTCTTGAGCCATCTCTCCAACCCTAAGTTTGAAAATTATCTTTATTGATTGGGATGAAAGCCCACAGTGAACACAAATTTGAAAAAATTTTAAAGTAACCATAGGATCATTTCCCAGCTGTTTTTTTTCCCTGACTGAACAAGATATTTCACTTCTGCTTAGACTCAGGTTTTTCTTGTGTAAAATGACTATGACAATGAGTACCTATCTCCTAAGTATTCTCATGTGTGTATGTGTGATGTATTTACGTACATACACATGTGGGAGTACATACGCATGCCTGTGGTATGTTTGGGTGTGCATGCACATGTGTGTGTGTTAGATGCACATACAGGTGTATGTATCTGTGCACATGTGCATGCAAGTGTGCATACACGAGTATGTGGTATATGTCGCCGTTCACCTGCATGGTGGCTGATAAATGACCATCAAACGGCTTAAGGGAACAAGGGTTTATTCTCTTATGATTCCTGGTTACAGTTCTCAGTCCAGTTTGAGAGGAGAGCACATAACAACACCAGGCCAAGGAAACTGGCCATACTATCACCACATAATGGCTGAGAGATGGGGAATCCTTACTTGCCAGACCAGCATGTCTGGCCAAGTGAACAGAAGGATGCTGCCTTCTTCAACGGGCTCTCAGTATTTATTCACCTGTTCAGGGCCTAGTCCCACCCACCATAGGCTGGGCCTTCTCTATCAGCTAGACAATCTCCTGCAGGTTTGCTCTGGGCTTAATCCAACTACTAATTCTCCACAAATGTGCCCAGAGCTCAAACCCTCAACCATCAATTTGACACCTGTGCCTAACTATGACAGTATATCTGTGTACATGTGCATGAAACTATATATACACATGCGCGCTTATGCGTGTGTGTGTGTGTGTGTGTGTGTGTGTGTGTGTGTGTGTGTGTGTGTAGAGGTCAGAAGTTCTTATCAGTTTCTTCAATCGTTTTTCAACTTACTATTTCAAGAAAAAATTTTTGAGACAGGATGTCTCAGTGAATCTGGACTCATTGATTGATCCAGGCTGGCCGGCCAGAGAGTCCCAGTAATCCTCCTGTCTCTATCCCTAGCGCTGGGATTACAGGTGCACACCGCTGAGTCCAGCTTTTTAATAAGGTTGCTGGACTCTGCTGAGGGCCTCAGGATGAGTGGCACACACTTTAATGACTGAGTCATCTGCCTGGTCCCGCAAGTATTCTTTCTTTTTTAAAAAATGTATTCTATTTTGCTTGTTATTAGTGTGTGTGTGTGTGTGTGTGTGTGTGTGTGTGTGTGTGTGTGTGTAGAAGTCAGAGGGCAACTTTCGGAAGTTGATTCTTACCTTCCGCCTTGCTGAAGCAGGGTCTGTCTTGTTTCTACCACTCTGTATATGCCAGGCTTGGTGCCCATGGGATTCTGGTAGTTCTCTCTTTTCTGCCTCCTGTCTCCTGGTGGGAGTGCTGAGATTCTAAGCAGGGCTACCACATCAGGCTTTGGGTGAGTTCTGCTGCTCAAACTCAGATTACCAAGTTGTATGCAAGCTACTAAGCCTTCTCAACTTCCCTCCCTCCCTCCTCCCTCTTTTCCTCCTTTCCTTTCTCCCTACCTCCATTCCTCCCTACCTCCATTCCTCCCTTCCTTTTTCCCTCCCTTCCTTTCTCCCTCCCTTCCTTTCTCCCTCCCTTCCTTTCGCTCTCCTTTCCTTCCTCCCCCCCTCCTTTCTTCTCTCCCTCCTTCCTTCTCTCCTTCCCTCTCTTTCTTTTCCTTTCCTTTCTCCCTCCCTCTCTCTCTCCCTCCTTCCCTCTCTCCCTCTCTCCTTTCTTCTCTCCCTCCCTCTCCTCCCTTTATCTCTTCCTCCCCTCTCTCCTTTTCTCCCTCCTTCCCTCCCTCCCCTCCCTTTCTCTCTTCCTCCCCTCCCTTCCTTTCTCCTTCCCTTCCTTCCTCCCTCCCTCTCTCTCTTCTTATCTCTCTTCTTTCCTTTTTTCCCCTTTCTCTTTCTTTTTTCTTTTCATAACACAGCTTCAAACCCAGGGCCCGACACATGCAAGGCAAACATTCTACCAGCTGAGCCACATCCCCAGCCTGCCCAGGTACTCTTAAAAATTCCCTGCCCCCCAGCCTATTGTAAGAGATAAATTTGATTTGTAGTTGGAGTGTGCACTTAGTGAGTGGTAACTGAGAGAGTACCCTTGGTAACATCAGTGCCACGACAGGTGACTGAAAATCCACTTTCTGTAAATGATGAAAGAATCAGGACCTGCCGGCAGAGTGCACCAGCGTCTCTGCTGTGCCTTTGGCCTGTGCTTAGGGTGGCGTGGGGAGAGATGAAGTTAGGGTGCCTCCCTCCCAGCGCCAGCCTGCACATCTCTTCTGCTATTGGACGGTACCGTGTGTTCCTTGATACACAGCGACACTAGCAGTGTTTCAGGAGGTTGGAGACCACCTCGGGAAGTGTCGCTCAACCCTGGTTCTGCTTACTGTGTGGACTCTGACCCCAGAGAATGCAGAAACAGCTGGCAGAGATCCAGCTCCTTAATTTATCTTTGTTTTTATTTATGTCTTCATGTTACCCCTCCTTTAGACAGAGCACATGCTTTGCAAAAATTCTAATTATGTGTTTGCCTACTGGTGCATAATTATAAATCAAGTAAATACATAATTATGGGGTACTCAAATTAATATTATTTGCTTGATTTAATGATTCTGGAGCTCTTTGCCTTTTTGTGCTAAAGAACAATCTAGCCTGCTTTCAGCTGACACTCATTTCAGATGTTGACATTTGGCACGTAGGAGGGTAGCATACAGTTTTTAAAAGCTTTAAAAAATATTTCCTGGGAAACAAATTTCCTATACTTTTGCTCTATTGTTATCTAAAAAAAAATCCCAATGTATTTGATTCACCCACCTTTCCCGAAAGTTATCATACATGTAGACAAAAAGAGGTTGCCAAATGGGTTTCCTTCCTTTGTTCTTCTATTCATTCATTCACTAAGCACTTACCCCCTACCCCAGGGTACAGACGCTGAGTACTGAGGTTACGAAAGGAAGAAGGTATGCTTTCTCTCTCAGGGAACTCAGGAACGAGAGAGGAAGACAGAATGGCAACCATGTTTATGTTGCATTGCTCAAGGCCTAGTGTCTGTACTACTCACTGCATGTGATGATGCTCAAGAGTATTTCAGCTTGGGTCAGTTAGTACAATAGGTAGTAGTGTCTCCAATGGGAAAAAACCCAGACTGTGAACTTAACCATTTTTTTTTAAACTTTATTATTTTGTGTGTGTGTGTGTGTGCGCGCGCGTGCGTGTGCGCAAGAGAGAGAGAGAGAGAGAGAGAGAGAGAGAGAGAGAGAGAGAGAGAGCACTGTGTGTCCCTGTGGAGGACCAAGGGTGACTTCAGAAATCATCCTGGATTGCTTCTTCCTTCTTTTTGCTTTTGCGGCTTGATTTCCCAGGCTCTGCCCACAAGGGCCTGAAGTGCAGGCTGCCTCCTGGTGTTGTTTTTTTTTTTTTTTTTTTTTTTTTTTTTTAAGCATGAGACCTGGGATCCTAACTTGGGACCTTCTGCTTGTGAGGCAGAGTCTTAACCCCTGAGTCATCTCTCCAGCCCATTAACCATGTTATTTTACTAACAAAAACTGGAATAAATGGAATCCAAACAGGACACAAAACCAAAAATGATTGATTGTTTCTTTGTGTATGAATGTGTGGGAGTGAGGGGAGGAGGATAGCGTGTGTGTGTGTGTGTGTGTGTGTGTGTGTGTGTGTGTGTGTGTGGTGTGCATCTGAGTCTTCCTTGATCACTCTCTGTTTACTGAGCAGTGTCTCTTAGTCGAGGCCAAAGCTTGTTAATGAGCTAGTTTGGTTAGCCAGCTTACACTAGGGATACCCTGTCTCTACCTTCCTTTTCTGCCTACTGAGTGCAGGGATTATAGCCTCCATGCATGACCAACTTTTGATGTGGGTTCTGGGGATCTGAAAGCTGGTCTTCATGTTTGAAAAGTGAGCACTTTATCCATTATGCCATCTCCTCAGTCCTAAAATAGAGCTCGTTGACTAAAAACATTGTCGTGTCAAGCAAAGCAAGCCCACCTGTAACCACAGCACTCAGAAGGCTGAAGCAGGAGGACTACAAGTTCAAGGACATCTTGAGCTACACATTGAGATCTTGGGTCGTATGGAAAAATGACTCTAGGGTTGGCGAGGTGGCCAATGGGAAAAGGCAGTTGTTGCTCAAGCCTGGTGGCCTGAGGTGAATGTCGGAACCTGTGTAAACAGGGAGGAGAGCACCAACGTCACAAAGTTGTCTTTTGATATCCATGTGTGTGCTGTGGCACCAGTGCCCACACACTCCTCATATAAACACAGTGATTCCGGAAACTGTTGTGTTAACATCTCACCGTGAAAGGGAAAAGATCTCAAGAAGCTCTACACTTCCCTGAGAGACCGATGAGGACTGATGCTGAAGAGAAGAAAGGAGGATGCTTTCCTCAGTGGTACAACCACTGATCTAGGACACTTACTGGAACATGAATCAGGTCAAAAATATGTCATCAAAGACAAACTACATGAAACACAGTGGTCCATGAAAGGGAAAAGATTTGAAAATAGAAGGAATCTGACAGGGGAGATGAAGGGTTGTACGGGGAAGAGGAGGTGGACGGATTGGGGATTAAGGGATGAAAATACCACAAATTCACTATATCTTTGTATTCAACACTAAATAAAGTTATAATAGTAAACCAGTAATTCATGAATAAATAAAAATATTAAAGTTACTTTATGAATCTTTCCTCTTTCTATGTTTAGATCCTGTTCACTGCCTGTCTATATCTAAAGGAGACATGGCACCCCTTCCAAAAGATCAATGTGCTACAAGCTTGTGGCGATGAAGTCTCTGGAGGATTCATGCTCTTTCTCTATGTTCCCATAGGTCTCAGAGTGCAGTTGGCCCCTCAGGCAGGCCCCAAGTCTGCACAACCTCTTTGCTGTGTGTCGGAATATGTATAACTGGCTGCTACAGAATCCCAAAAACGTCTGTGTTGTACACTGCTTGGTGAGTCAACTTTGTTAGTGGTTGGGGGTGATTTGGTCCAATATGGACTAGAATGGTAGACAGATAACGCTTGAGTTTGACAGCATTTTCTGAGCATCTATTTATGAGGCATGTAATGTGAGGGATGTGAAAACAAGGGAAGAATTTCTTACTCTCAGAAAGAAAGTTATTTTTGGCTGGAGAGATGGCTCAGGGGCTTCTGCCTTGCAAGCAGAGGGTCCTGAGTTCGGATCTCAGATCCCACGTACAAACACCGGATGGAAGCGGGGGTGGTCTGCGTTTCTGGTCCTGGTGGGAGGAGCCTGTGAATCCCGGGGCAGAGCAAAAGAGGAGGTAGAAGCAGTCCATGATGAATTCGCCCTTGGTTCTACACACACACACACACACACACACACACACACACACACTTGGATAAATAAAAAAATTTTAAAAAGTTATTTTATTGTAGGAAGGAGGAGGGGGAGAAGAGTCAGCAGATGTGCATACTCTGATGGGTATGTGGAAATAGAGAACAACTCTCAGGAGTTGATTCTCCCACTGTGTGGGCTCAAGGAACCAAACTCAGGTCGCTAGGTTTGCACACAGGTGACTTCACCTGCTGAACCATCTCTCTGGCCTGGATTTCTTTTTCTTTTTTTAAAATTTTTAAGTTTTTTTATTGTTTATTCAATTGTGCGTGTGTGTGTGTGTGTGTGTGTGTGTGTGTGCGTGTGTGTGCACGTAGAACCACAGGTGAATTCGGGAACCACCATGGACCGCCTCCACCTCCTCCTTGTTTACTCTGCCCTGGGATTCACAGGCTCCGCCCTACCAGGACCAGAAACGCAGGCCGCCCCCACTTCTGCCTGGCATCTATACGTGGGGTCTAGGATCTGAACTCAGGACCTTCTGCCTGCAAGGCAGAGGCTTAACCCCTGAGCCACCTCTCCAGCCCCTGGCCTGGATTTCTTGAACTTGATTTTTAAATTTTTTTTCCCTCTTTTGAAGCATTATATATAGCCCAGGCAGACCCTAAACTCATGATAATCTTCCTGCCTCAGCTTCTTGAGTGCTGGCATTGAACGTGTATGCCAACCATACCTGCTTGATTCTTGGCTTATTGATTGAATAACAGTAGGAGAAGCTTGTGGGCTCATAGCCCACATAATGTAAAGTTTTAAAGTGTGCCAAGGAGTATAGAAGAGTTTCCTTATAAAAAGAGCTGTGGGTGTACAGGTAAAAATGCATCCAGTTTCATATGGATAAAAGAGACTAAGCACTTTTTAAAAAAATATCATTCGTGTTGTGGTAAACCTAAGAGAAATGAACAACCATGTTCTTATGCATTGTTTCACAGATGGTCTGTGTTTCTGAGTAGTTCCCAGTGGGACAGATGGGTTTTCTGACCTTGGCTTCCTGGAAACCGTTTCCCCAATATTTCCTTTCAATCCCCTTGCTTTGTCCCTTAAAACTCAACCTTTTCCCACAACATGGACATTCCCACTGTAGGTCTAAATGATTCTTGGGGGACTGGAGAGATAGCTCAGTGGGTAAGGCAACTGTGTGTACACCTGGTGACCTAAATTTCATCCCCAGAAAGCCTATATGGCAAAAGAAGAGAACTGACCTAACGTTGTCCTCTGGGGACTGGAGAGCTGACTCAGTGGTGAAAGCCTTTGCCTGGAAAGCAAAACGATCTGAGTTTTGGGTCAACTAATCCCGAATGCTGGTTGGGTACAGCACGCAATAGGGTGGAAGATTGATATCACTCTTGGCCCTGTGCAGGCAAACACACTCAAGTGTATTCATGTACATACACCCACATATACCCACACATAAGCAACACACACATGCATCCCATATGCAACACATATACATGCACCACATACACACATACATAAGAATAAGAAAAAAAGAACCAGTTTTCCTCTGACTTACATCTATGCAGCAGGGCGTGCGTGCACACTCTCTCTTTCTGTCTCCCTCTGCTCCCCCACATCTCCTTCTCTCTCAAACAAACATGCGAGCAAACACTGCATCTTCCCAAGCAGTTTCCTGAGAGACTGCAGACTGCCTCTTGCAGGAGGGATCAGTGCCTTCCCCTATGTACGTAGATGCAGATGGTGTGAGCAGGTGACTGTATATGAACCAATGGAATCAGAACATATGTACTGGAAACAAACGGCTCCTTGCTGCTGAACCTTCAGAGTGACTGTTGTTCTTGTTCGGCTGTGAGTCTGCTGGATGACATCCCTCCAGAGAGCCAGCTGGCTGCAGCAGAGAAAGCAGTTAGTTGGAGAACTAGTTTTTTTTCCTCCTTTTTTTTCCACTCCGGAATACTTGGCAATCAGGGTGAAACACTTGATGTTGTAAGAATTTGGTGTCGGAGGCTCTGGGTTTTTCTTTAAGACAGCAAACTATGCAAAGATGGATTACCTTTAGAGACTAGGCAGCCTTGCGTATTCTGGTGAGTTTCATTGTTATTCCGAATGTTCAGAGACTAGAACTGCAATCATAAAGAATAATAAGGAAGAAGCAGGGACAGAGGCCGACAGGATAGAGTTTTGGTGGGATGTTCTGTAGTCTCACTTCAGCCTACTTGAGTTGCAAGTCTTTGCCCAATCCAGGAACTAGAATTGAGGCAGTGGATGAGCACTTTCATGCAATCATATGCAGACTATTGATTTGTTGAAAACATTAAGCATATACCAATCTTTGAATAAAAGCAAAACTTTTTAAAAGATCTGTATGATGGGCAAGAAGAGGGGAGATATCCCAGGGACTTGAATAAGAGCGTTCAGAAGGCTAAATCTAGAAACAATGAAGATTCAGAATAAAATTTATAAATGCCTAAGGCACACAGTGTAATAATTCTAATGACTTTGTTCAGGTCTAAATGATTCTTGGGGGACTGGAGAGATAGCTCAGTGGGTAAGGCAGAAAAAGGTAACTGATAACTAAGACAGAAGTGATAGGTTTTGAGCCACAGCTCTCAGTGCACGCGGTTAAGCTGTTCTCATGAGTTAAACTGCATGGTATGTTGCTCAAGGCATAAGGGAAAGCAATTACATATTCCATATTTTCTATGAGGAAACAGAAAAGGGGGTTCCAGGCCAGCAGAGAGGAATTCCTATTCCCCTTCCCCCCCCTTCACCTCTACCCACATATATACAGAAAGATGGAGGAGGTTGATCCTGGATAGTTATGGACCTAGCAAGTCTAGTAGAACTTCAAGAAAAAAGTCTAATGTATCTTTGCAGTACAACTTAAAATTCTTAGAGGGGGGAAAAAAGAAGTCCATAGGGGGTCATTGTGAATGCAAGTATCAGACTAACTGAATATTTTATAGCAACCTGAATCAATTAATTGAGATTTCTCAGATGTAGATAGATTCCTGAGCTGGGTTGTTGCATACTTAGTTGGGTTATGGCTGAATATGTGCTTTGAAAAGTGGGTGATTGATGAATTCAACATTCTCGTGGGAGAAGATTTCATTTGGCTACTGGAATGGTCTCATAATGAGTCAAGATCTTAAAAAGTTCTTTTAATTTATTAGTCAGGATTCTTCAGAGAAACAGAACTAATAGAATGAATAAATGTATAAAAAGGGAATTTACTGGATTAAGTTGCTAGATGAAATCTAGGAGTCTACCCATGAGACAAGGTCTAGAAAAGATTCAGTCTAGAAGCTGAGTATCTGGGCAGTCCCAGTCTGTTGTTTGAAGCTAGAGGATTTCTGGAGCATCTATGGACTTCAGTCATTGGATGTTTGAAGAAGATGGGTTCTGATGGAAAAAGGAGGGAAGATAAGTTCCCCAACACAGGGCGAGAGAGTCAGTGAGCTCTTCTTTCTTGTGGGGCCTTTTACTAGATCTGGTACTGGGAGGTTCCATCCAGATTTAGGATTGGTCTTTGTGTTGCAAATATATTAATCCAGATAATCTTTCCAGGTGGTCTAATGCTAACCTTTTAGTTAACTCCAGGTGTATACAAATTGACAACCAAGATTAACTATAACATTTGGTTATTTAACTGAAATGAATATTGTCAGGATAAATATATATCTAGATTCTAAAAGGTTAAACATAACCATTTGCTTAGTGGATTATCCATGAAAAAACTGGGGGTTTCAGTGCTACAATCGTCAGTATGAATGGCTACTTTGATTGCCTGCTTCTTTACTAGCTTGCCTGGAGTTCGTGTTAATAAAAACCCAATTTTCAAAAAAATTGGTATTTGTTCCTTAGTTTGTTCAAAACTTATTTCATGCCTTGCAGTTCATGTCTGGGCAGCACTGTTTTTTTTCTCTGTGTGTGTGCGTGTGTCTGTGTGTGTGTGTGTGTGTCTGTGGGGACCCAAGGGTGTCTTTCTGGAATCATTCTGAATTGCTCTACCTCCTTATAGCTTTGCTCTGGGGTTTCTCAGGCTTCGCCTTGCAGGGCCAGAATTGCTGGTCACTGCCATTTCCACTGGGAATTGTTTACGTGGGATCTGGGGATCCAAGCTCAGGTGCTTTTGCTTGCGAGGCAGAAGTTCTAACTCCTGAGCCATCTTGCCAGCAATGGGCAGCAAGCTGCCCATCAGACCGATATTTTAAGGTCTAGAGTGTTCAGAGGAAATTCATTCCATGATAGCATCTCTTCAGATGAGATCCCCAGGGAGGAAGCATAGAAGGAGTTGGGCTGGCTGCATCCTGGAGAGCACTGATGGAAAGGGAGGGCATTCAGATGTGCGAAGGCTGCCAGAGGAGAAGGAGTAGCTTGATTTTAATTTTGTCTCGCAGAAATAGAAAGAGTAAAGATCACGGAGCAAAGATTGCAGTAGAACAAAGTTGAATTTGTAAACTGGGATGAGCTACTTTAGATAGTAGTGTATTCTGGTCGCTTCGAGTATTCTAGAAGAGGCCTAGTCACCATTCCTCAGGAGTCTTAACTGAACGTTGTCTTAGTTCGAGTTGCTGCAACAAGTGTACTGCAGACTGGGTGACTTAAATGGTAGAAGCTTCCTCACTTTTTATAGTTCTGCAGACTGTGGAGCTATAATCCCAAGTCAGTGTGTCAGCAGATCCAGTAGTCTGGCCTGCTTGCTAGATGGGCCGGAAATCAGGAGAAAGAAGGAAGAGAGGAAGAGAGGAGAGAAGAAAGGGAGAGGGCATGACAGATGAGATGAGAGAGACAGAGAGTGAGAACACGAATTCATAAGGGTTCTATCCTCGTGATGCAATCATCTCCCAACCTCCATCTCCTAATGGCATCCAATTAGGAGCTAGGAATTCAGCCTATGAATGAGGGGGAGAAAACAAATTTTAGTTCTTGATGGATTTCTTTGCACATCTGGTGAGACTGTCAGATGAGGCTTTCTCTATAACATAGGAACACACAATTGAATGAAATACACATATACAACATATTCCAACAAATGACATCTATCCAACCCATGGCCCTCTGCTTCCAGCCGTACACCAAGAGTTCCCAGCCATTTGGTAGCCATCAAACTGCAAATCGAAGGTTACATTATTTTTCAGCAAATATAAGCTGAATAAATCTCCCTTTCTCCCTTAAATTGATTGACTTTGAATGCTCTCTCACAGCTCTCTCACAGAGTAACCATTACAGTGAACCTAGAGTTTTAGCTTAGGAAAAAACCTTGTAGCTTTGTAACTTAGAAGCTAGGACAGATTTTGGGTTTATTTTCATTTTTAAATTTTATTTATTTGTGTGTGCACACGCGTGTGCATACATGTTGAATACAGGCAGTATATATCATTATACAAGTCAGAGAATGATTTTCAGAAGCCGTTTCTTTCATTCCACCTTGTGTGTCTCAGGAACCCTGCGCAGGTCTTCAGGTTTGCATGGCAAGTATCTTTACCAGCTGAGCCATCTTGCCAGCCCAGGTCGCAGATGAGCAGTTCAGAAGTGGAAAGTGCCCCTGCTTAGGAGGATTTCTGTCCTCGTGAGTGTTCGCAAGCGCCGCTCTTCCCAGCATTGCCATTTCTGACGAGTCCTTGGTTCTCCCTTGACAGGATGGACGGGCGGCATCTTCCATTCTGGTTGGTGCTATGTTCATCTTCTGTAATCTCTACTCCTCTCCTGGGCCTGCCATCCGATTGCTGTATGCAAAGCGACCGGGGATCGGACTCTCCCCGTCCCACAGGAGGTACGGTGAATGAGGGCTGGGGCTGTGCCTGCTGGTTTCATTGCTCCCAAATCCTGTTTGGGAACTCTTCTCTCTCTTGTAATTGACCTGCTATTGTCTGACCTAGGATGACAATTGAAATGGATAATAGCTTTATCGCAGAAGCCCCTGTATGAGTTTTTCATCTTAACACTGGGAGGAAACCGAATGGGTACTTACATCTACTTTCTTCATTTAATAGGCAAGGGAGCTAGACTGAGGACAGCTGTGAAGTGCCCAGGTCTAAAATACCCAGTAGACATTGCTAGGCTGTTCTCCCCATCCCAAGCTCCTCGTCTTTTCCTGTTTCCTGAATTAGGTCTTTATTAAAATAGAGGGCTATCTAGCACATACCCCTGGTGAGTGTCATGTGCAAATGCAAAAATACAGGAGAATAAGAAGGTTTAAACTTCCTTTCTCTTATGATTAAAGTATAGGAATATAGGAGTAGAATAGATAATGTGAAAAATGACTTTACAAGGAAGGCATTTTTAGGCAACTGATTTATTTTCTTCCTTAGATTTCAAGTTTCTTTCTCTTTTCTTATTTAGACTGTATCTTAAAGCTTATCGTAAACCGGTCTTTTGCTGATAAGCTGAACCTGCTGGATGTGATAGGATTAGATGTTCCCATAACCCCTTTGAGCACATAAACACATCATTGTCAGGCTTTGGGGGAGTATGTACCAGAGTACCACAGAGCTATGGGTACCAGCTTTCTTAACCATCTGCATTCTGTTTTGGTAATTCCCATTTAAGAAGCAGACAGAATAAACCCAAACAGCAGATTATTTGCGAGACAAACTCTGCAGCAGAGATTTGCCCAGTGCTCCTGGTGGTGCGAGGGGCCCTCCCAGGATGGTCGTCTTCTGTTTCAGGTACCTGGGCTACATGTGCGACCTACTCGCGGACAAACCCTACCGCCCTCACTTCAAGCCCCTCACCATCAAGGCGATCACTGTCAGCCCCATTCCTTTCTTCAACAAACAGAGGAACGGATGTCGCCCTTATTGCGATGTACTGATTGGAGAGACGAAAATATATTCAACCTGCACAGACTTTGAGCGAATGAAGTAAGTCACGGTATTTCTCTTCACTTCTTGCATACTTGCTCATTTGTGTGTGTATGTGTGTGGGCGTGCACGCAAATGGGATTCTTTGATTCCTGCCTAATGCTGTGATGTGCATTTTTTTAAAAAAAGATAAGAGTTCAACATGAGGAATAATCACAGGTGAGCACCACTGAATTCAGAGATATTGTCTCAACACAGATTGGTGCTATGTGTAAAGATTGACAAGTGCCACACAGTGGAGACAGGGACAGAGGACCTGGGCACTTAAGGAGATTCATTGAATTGAGGTTGAATGATATTTATGGATAGATGGCAACATAATTAAAGAATTTACAGTCACAAAGCATAGATCCAGGGGGAGGGTCTCACAGTTTTGAAGAGATGGAAACAGACAACAATGTAATATAACCTGAATTGGGAATAGGTTGAACTTGGAGTCGGGATTTGAGATCCTCAAATTATGACATTTCACTTTCTATAGTGATCTTAGTAGTGACTATTAAAGTCAGTATAAAAGTCAACTGTATGAATCGTGATGAGGAAAGCCATACCCATGTGGAAGTTCAGAAGGGGCGGAGCTTGGTTGTGGTCGCTGCCTTCCTAGTCTGCATCTAGTCACTACAGGACTCCACCTTCTTTTTTTTCACATGTAATTTTCTTTTTAAAAAATTATTTTATTTTTCTAGTTTTACAAGCATAATGAGTATTTATCATTACTTCCCTCCATCACCTCTCTTTTCTATCCCTTTATCACCTCCTGCCTCCCACCATCCTGCCTGTCTGCTTCTGTGGACCCCAGGGTTCCCTCTGGCTTATCTACTCTTGTGGGGGTTCAGGCCTCTGTTGCTTGTCAAGTTGCCTCCACGGTCTATGGGGAACATGTTGGTATGTCAGTCATCATGCAGGTCTGATAAGGACAAGTCTAACTGTAGTGAGTTTCTAGACACAGCAGCCTGCCTTGAATGGAATGGCTTGTTCGACAGTTAACTTTCCCATCTTTAGGTTCTTACAATCTCACCGCCCCCTCTTCCTTGAGGTTCCCCATAGCCTTAGGATGGGGAGAAATTAGGATTCCACTTCTGATTGAGGAAGTGGCTTCTGGTGCAGGCCTGGGCAAAGGGGTCCTTTGGTCAGAGATGAAGAGGAACAGGACTGTGTCTGTGTGGTTGCACCAGCCTGGACTCTCTCAGAGTCTGTTTTGATCTCTGTTTGAAGAGAATACCGTGTGCAAGACGGGAAAATCTTCATCCCCCTGAACATCACCGTGCAAGGCGATGTGATCGTTTCTGTGTATCACTTGCGGTCAACCATTGGGAGCCGGCTGCAGGCTAAGGTAAGCTTTTTGGGAAGAGTCAGGCTGTGAACTCAGCTGAGCTTCTTAACAGTAGCATTTCTGAGTCTTTTATCCTAGTCACTTTGAAACTGAGTGACTTGTGGGTTCAGAGTGAGAAAGAGCTCTTAAAACTGGTTAAGACTTACCTGCTTCATTTCCTAGGACAGAAAACTGAGACAGAGCCAGGATGTGACGTATACAAAGTCCTTGGTGGGATGACTGCCAGCAGGTGGCAGCCTGGACTTCATTAGATGCCTTGTTTTTTAGAAGCTGCACCTTCTTGGCCAAGTCTATGGGAGGTCACCATAAAGTGAGATTTTAGCTAAGTGTATATAGAATTAAATAATTGCTTTTTCTACAAGTTTTTTTATTACCAAGGATAAGATTCACATTATATAAAAGCTTTCCTTTTAATATTCATGTAAATAATCAGATATAGAGAAAAATCAAAGGTGATAACTCTCAGGAAGCTGTGAAATGAATGCCAGCCTCTAGGTGTGACACAACCATTGCAATCATGAACGCATGTCAGCTGTGGTCACCTGCCCTGGATTCACACAAGACTGGCTCGGTCAGCAGTCATGGATGTGGGAAAGGCTGGAGGGCCCCCCTCCTTGTGGCTGAAGTGTTGACTTACAGATACATTCTGGGAGAGTCTTTGCTTTCAGTCACGAGCCCACAAGGTTCCAGCAGAATGCTCCAAAACCATGGCCACACAGATGGCCCTGGTTGAGCTCAGTAAGTCACAAAACAAAATAAATTGACATTAACATGAGAAAGAGATTTGTAGGGAAGGGAGGCAGGCAGTCAGACAGTGGGGGAAGTAGATACAGGAGAGAGGGTGGAGTGATCAGTGTACATTATGTAATGTGTGGAACTATCAAAGAACAAAGTTAACTGCTAAAATATATGATAAAGAAATAACAAAGGTGCCAGCTCTCCAAATATACTCTGTGGCTCACATTTCCCTTGCTCTGACTCAGTGTTCATATGTTTCCAGGTGACCAACACGCAGATATTCCAGCTTCAGTTTCATTCTGGATTCATACCACTGGACACCACAGTTTTGAAGTTCACCAAGTAAGTGCTTATCAGAGCCCTGAGCCACATACTGCTGCCTCCAGACCCCCAGGCTGGGAACTGGTGAGCATAGCCTCACTATGCCGAGAGGCCACATGCATTTTAAATCTTGCAATGGAATATGCTTAGCCTCACTCCACTGAAAATGCCCAGAGTTCCATGTCAGGGAGCAGAGGCTTACCACTTGGATACTTTGTATCCGTGTACATCTGCATGGAAGCAGTTTCTTCAATGCTGTGGGCTGAGCTGGGACCTTTCAGAACAGATGTCTACCACAGCATTGAGGTAGGGACCCTTTAGATTAGATGCATACCACAGCTGTGAGCCAGCCACCCTTCGGAATAGGTGCCTACCTCAGCACTGAGGCAGCATTCTCGGTACAGCAGATATTGACGTCTAGCTGCTATATTATAATGCACCTATGGGACTCACGGGGTAATGAAAACTGAGGTGGTGAAGGTAGTTATGGGAATCAAGAGAGGGAGGGCTCTGAAGGTGTCCAAGGGATCGCTGGTTCAGAACAGGGCTTGGAGTTACCAGTGCACACTAGCCTGATGTATCATCCCTACTTTTTACTCTGCTTTTATGTGTGATGGTGTCCAAGTTATTCGTTTCTAGTTGAGGAAACTGAGACATGATAAAGGAGAGTTGTGCTCCTAGCTAGTGACTGACTGAGTCTTAGAAATGAGCCTCAAGTTGCAATTAACCTAAGATGGTTGCTGGGTTGACCATCCTATTGATCCCGGTGCTCTTGCTGGTGTTGTTAACGTTAGGCCTGAGTTGGATGCCTGTGATGTACCGGAGAAATACCCTCAGCTGTTCCAGGTGACGCTAGACATAGAAGTGCAGCCTCATGACAAAGTGGGAGACTTGACGCCGCCATGGGAACATTACAGCAGCAAAGACGTGAACCCCAGCATCCTCTTCTCTTCCCAGCAGGAGCATCAGGAGACCGTGGCCTTAGGAGGTACGAGGCACCTCTCGGTGCGCATCCTCAGAGCGAAGCCCGTGTTACTCACCAGGCTGCTTCAGTTCCTGTTTCTCTGATGCCCTGTGGCCTTATGTCTTGCAGGACAGGCCACAGCAGATGTGCCCGCAGACAACCCCAGGCAACTTGCTCAAGGTGGCTTCTTTGCCTCTCTCTGTTGGCAAGGTATGTCAGAACATTTAAGTCAAGCGATTAACTTGTGCGGTTGTATTATAAAAACCGTCCTTGAAGCAGTGTAAATGAATCTTCCTTTTTCTTCATTTCATGCCCTTTCCCCTCACTTGCTCTTCAAATCAGGCACGGGCTGGGCCTTCGTGTCCACGGGTGCTCAGACTGGTTAGAAAGGCAATTTAGTGCTTGCTGTGTAAGCATGAGGAGCTGAGTTTGGATCCCAGCTGGGTGTGGTGACACGAATCTGTAATCCCAGGGCTGGAGCTGGGTGGATCCCTGACACTCATTGGCCATCCAGTTAGGGTAAACCGGTGAATTCTAGATTCTTGAAAGACGATCTCAAATGTATAAGGTGGAGAGTAGGAGAGGAAGATACCCGATGTTGGCCTCTGACCTATGCATGTTTATGTATTGATGAATGCATCTGCACATATGCATATCATGCTTTCACATGTATGTAACACACACACACACACACAAAGGAAGAAGGGCAGAGATCAGCTTAGACTAATTTCTACTTTTTTTTTTTTCTCTACACTGGGTTCTGGGGCACATCTTCCAAGATCAATTGAGAATTGTGATATATTTTAAAATTTTCCTTTTAGCTGCTGAAAATCCAAAGAAGCTAAAAAAACAACAACACCCCAACCCACTCAATTTCCTGCCTTTAACTAAATATTCAAATGCTTAAATAGTATAAAATGTAAAGTGAGCGTTGTCTTGTGTGCTCTAGCCACCAGCAGATAGAGCAGGACTTGTCTTGGCACAGAGAAGGCTGTCTCATCCTGCTTCATTGCTGCTTGCTGTGACAACCATTAGCTCAGTCAGGGTTGTATTGCTAAGCTCTGGTTCTTCCTGGAAGTGTCTTCAGAACGCTTCTCAACCTACTATGTTCAAGGATGTGGGCAATGGATCCTTTCTTGCTTTGGAGTTTGCTGAGGTTAGCTGCAAGCTCTGGTGTGGAATTCATGAATCAGAACTTTAAACATGAAAGGGTTGGCGATCTGAATGAGAGCTTGGCCTAGATAACATTCTTGATCAGCCTTTCTCTGATGTGTGGATGACAGTATTCCCTCGGCCTGTAGAAGTCTTCATCATTGGGTGAAAAAATTACTCAAAGAATTCCTTTGGATCGAAAGGCTCACTTTCAGAATATTCTTTTGAAAAAAAGGGACCAAACTTTTCTCAGACTTAGAAAACGCAGTCAAGTGCATCCTGCAGGTAGACTTGGTAGTCTACCTTCTCAGTGTCCTTACTCCATACCTATCTCATGGCAATGACTTTCTAAAAAAATTATTTCCTTACTGTGTGCATAAGCACATGCCTGCATATGTATGTGTATATACATGTTTATGTGCACATGTGCTGTGGTATGCATGTGGAAATCAGAAGACAACCTCTCCCACCTTCATGTGGGTTTCTGGGTTATAAAGCTTAGTGGCAAGAACCTTTACCAGATGAGCCATCTTGCATAATTTATATCATCTCACTGTAGCCTGTGCATTACGTACCATTTATTACCCCTGTTATGCTGAGGGAAAACAAAGATACAGAGAAGTGACCTGCTCTGTGTTGTAGAACCAACGAGGACTGTAGCTGGGGTTCCATCCCAGGCTGCCTGATACCAGAGCTCTTCCTCTTAGCCCCTGTGTTACGCTGCCTCACAGACATTCAGCAAACAGCAGCAGAAAATGAACTGAGCTATACCGAGTATTCCATTGGTTAAGGGTCTAACGGCACTGTTAGCTCAGAGCTTGTCATAGTTAGATACAAGTGTCAGCTTGACAACTGAAGGTTCTGAGCTTTGGGCACGGTTGTGAGAAATTTTAGTGGTCGAGTTAGGCCCTGAGTAACCCTGGAGGAGATTGTCTGATTGGTGGGGCAGCCCAGCCCATGGTGGGTGTGGTTAGTTCCTGGGCAGGTAAATAAGATGGAGGAAACTGGGTAAGGAAGTCGGCATTCTTCTTTGTACTTGGTCATAGGTGCTGGTCTGGAAGTGAAGATTGTCCCTCTCGGTAGTCCTGCAGATTTGGTGTGACCAGTCCTCTCCGTTCCTAATGTTGGTGTGGACTCTGCTGCCAAGTTGGATAAGGAACTGTAACCAGATTATCATAAGCAAAATAAAACCCCTTGTTCCATTACACCCTTCAGTTGTGAACTTATTGGCAACAATGCAGAGTAACTGCAATAGAGCTGGACTCTTCTCCCTTTCTGAAAAAATGTATATATATTACTATCAAAGAAACCCACATGACCCATGGGTAAGTAACTAATTGCTTATTTGTGTGTCGGTCTTCCTTAGATCAGAAATCAGAGAAGACTTTCTGTGAGGAGGACCATGCTGCCCTGGTGAATCAGGAAAGTGAGCAGTCGGATGATGAACTTCTGACCCTTTCCAGTCCCCATGGCAACGCCAATGGTGACAAGCATCACGGAGCCAAGAAGCCTGGCAGAAAGCACCAGGAGCCGGCCGCCCCTCCTCCCCCCGAGGAAGTGGACCTTCTGGGCCTAGAAGGGTCTGATGTGACTACGAACTTCTCAACACCAGCGGCTCCCCCCAGCAATTCTGAACTGCTCAGTGATCTGTTTGGGGGTGCCACTGGCCCTGTCCAGGCAGGACAGTCCGGGGTGGAAGACGTGTTTCATCCCAGTGGACCTGCATCGGCCCAGTCGACACCTCGCCGTTCTGCCACCTCCGCCTCTGCATCACCAACCCTACGAGTAGGAGAAGGTAATGCTTTCCGGTTTTTTTCTGTATGTCTCGATTTGAATTCTAACTTTGGGCCAGACAGGCAGAATTGAACTATCCTAAGAAGCTAGACGTCTCTGGTTTCCTTGAAATTCCCTCAGGTTGAGCTGGCAAGATGACTCACTGGATAAAACATTTGCTATGCAAACTTGAAGACCAGAGTTTTGATCCCCAGAACCCACATAAAGATCAGGTGGGCATAGCAGCTTGCCTGTAATTCTGTCACTTGGAAAATAGAGACAGGGCCTGCTTGGAGCAAGTTAGCTAGATAAATTAGTCCTTAGGTCTGGGTTTGATCATGAGACCATCCTTCAATGAATAGGGTAGAGAGGGGTCAAGGATGACTCCGTATGTCAACCTGATACCTCCACATATACACACATGCATGTATATCTACACATACGTGTGTAATAGTACATATAGAAACATACATGCATATACACATATACATGGGGGAAAAGTCCTTTAGGATAACAGAGGAAAAGAGAAATAATGACGTTTTGGTGGAAGAGCACGAGAGTGTTTTTGAACTCCATTCCATGGTTTTCTTTTCTTTTTACTTCATGTCCCATGGTGCTTTAGTTACTCTTGCTTACAGATTCAGAGTAATGGATCATTATCTTCAGTGACAGCTGACATCTTTGTAGCATCTGCATCTTGTCAGACAGTTAATATGGCACTGAACATGACTCATTTTCTATAATAAGCAGAAGACAATCTTATCATTGTCCCCATCTTATAGATGAGGAAACAGAGGCTTAGATTTAAATAAGTACCATTAATTTAGATAGTTAGCGATTTGTGGGGCCAGAGTCCAAGCTTGACTTTGATCTCAGAGCATTCCCTCAGATTCCAGCAATGTCTTCTTGGAATCCTAGATTTCTGAATACACCTTGGCTTGTAGAGAAAGCTGTGGTTACACCAGAATGTTCTCGAGGTGTTCACGCCACCACAGGGCTGCTGAAAGCGGTGTGCCTGATCCTCCTTAGAAGCCTGAGCCCCGTCTGGCTTAGTTTCACTCTGAGCACGACCCAGACTTGATCCATCCTGTGACTGGTCAGCCAGGTATGCGGTGACACTTTTTCTAGGGAGACTCCACACAAATGTCTGGCCACCCCAGCTAGGAAACCAACGACAGAGAGTCCAAGGTAATGATGACACCCAAGTCTAACTTGGCGAACCAATACATTTTTTGGGGTCACTTTATAGGAGCTGTGTGTGTCCAAAGCAGTCATGCTGAAAAGTCTCCTCCTCAGCATGGATGGTGGCTTCTCCAGGCTACAGTGATGAAATCACCTGGTCATTCAACCTTCCTTAGCCTGTGTACTCTAGCCCCTCCTGAGACCTTGAGACCACATGCAGTCAGGGGTATACCTGCATATGAACGACTGGGAAGTCCACAAAGGAACAGTTAGAATTCTAGGTGAGGGTTTAATGACCCTCCCACTACCATCCTGTCTCTATGGGAATATCAACAGTTAACAGGTTTAATTCTATCTATGAATTCTTGTGTGTACTGATTGCTTTGTCTGAGCATATCCAGTTGTTAGCTAAGATCTACAATTCAAGTTTTCTGTCTCCCAAAATGAACAGTGGAAAGACCACCAAGCCCGGTATTAAAGGCCCGGATAGGAGTCTCAGGAGTAACACTTAACTATCTAGGTGGCCTATGAAAAACTGTTTCGGGCAGGAGAGATGGCTCAGTGGGGCTTGCTCCACAAACTTGATGACCTACATTTGATCCGTGGAACCCAATTATAGACGGAAAGAAAAAGTAGATTCTAAAAAAGCACTTGAGTGTGCACACACATACACTCACAGCACACAATACATAAATAATAAATTAATAAATAAATACAAGTAAAACGTTCAAATACTTTTTCAAAGAAAATTTTAAAAAATGTTAAAGGCCTTTTGGCCTCTTTAGTTAGAAATCGTACCCATGAGCATTGTGTAAAAACTAAATTTTGGGCTCTCGTGTACTATTCACATTTCACTTGTGGTTATTAGAGTATGTTTCTAAAAGAAGGCGATATTCAAAATTTACCAAGAAATCCAAGAAGACTTCAGTGCCTTCCACTGGGGGCTTCAACCCAGATGCAGGTGGGTGACCCATGACTCTCCTACAGTCACCCTGAAAACCTCGGGGTTCTTGTGAACAGAAAGGATTAGGCCTCGGAGTCTTCAGTGAGGTAGTGGATTGACAGGGCAGAATAATTGCCTGAAACACACATGGTCCACATCATCACCAGCTGCCCAGCTGATCCGCTGCCCAGCAGGTGTTGGGGAGCAATCTGTTATGAAGTACTAGCTGTAAACTTGTGAAACCACATATCCCACTGCCTCCAGGGAGTGGGCTGTGTTGCCAGCAGGTTTGATTCTGAGATCTGTTCTGAGAATGGGTCAGCCCCACTGCCTGAGGCAAACAGTCATCGGTTGGGGGTGCTTACACATTTAGAGCTACTTGAGGTAGCTCAGGGGCGGTTTGTCCCTTGCTCCATAATGAGAAATCACAGGGCCATTATTAATATCTCCACACAGTGTGGGGGTTACCATCACTTTCATTTCATGACTTATGTTTCAGAGAAACACTTGGAATTTGAGCCCTATTGCAGTTACTCTGCATTGTTGTTGATAAATTCACGACCAAATGGCTTATAGGGGAACAAAAGGCTTTATTTTCTCATATGATTTTTCGGTTACGTACTTAATCCAGTTTGTCAGGAGAATCCACCAACACCAAGGGCCGAGGGAACTGGCCACAACAAATCCACAGGACTGCTGAGAGGGACAATCCTCACTCGCCAGACCAGCATGTTTGGCCAAGTATACAGAAGGACGCCAAATTCCCTAGCCAGATTCTTCCATCTTATTTACCTTCTCAGGGACTAGTCCCATCCACCATGGGTTAGGTCTTCCCCATTAACTAGAGGATCTCCTGCAGTCTTGTTTGGAGCCTAACTTAACCACTGACTCATTACAAATGTGCCCAGAGCTCGAACCTTCAACCATTGATTTGACATCTGTAACTAACTATGACAAGCCCTATATTGGTATTTTCTGGACCTGAGCAAGAAGCTAAGCTTCTGAGGTTATGAAGCTTATGAAGCTAAGCTTTTTTGGAATGAAGGTGGTACCACATCATCTGTCTGCCAGGGAGAGGATGTAGACCCCCTGAGATCTAGATGGATGCAGTAGCGGTTGCAGTAGGGTTGTAGCTGACATTCCTGGCTCTTACTTTCTTCACATACAAGCTTTGGGCCACTCTGCTCAGTCTGTCTCCAGTTCCTAGCAGGATGCTGAGGGCTGGTGTCTTAGGGATGTCTGAGTTCTACAGACTAAAGATGTAATAAGGGTTCCGCTCTGTTTACTACTAGGTCTTAATACCTCTTAGCTTTCAAGCGGGCTGGAGTTCACTTCAAAACAGTTAACAGAGCTGGGGAGATGACTCAGGGGTTAAGGTCTTTGCCTTAAAAGTGAAAGGACTTGAGTTCAGATCCACCGATCTTTTGCATAAATGCTGGGTGGAAATGGTTGAGGCCTGCACTTCTGACCCTGGAAGATAAGGCCTAGGAAACCCCAGAGCAAAGCACTAAGAAGTAAAACAATCCACAATGATTCCCGATGTCACCTTTGGACCTCTACATACTCAAGTGCCCTCTTGAATATATACACCTCCCCCCAAACACACACATTCATAAAAGTTAACACAAAACCTACTCAGGGTGTTTTCTTTCTTTCTTTTTTCCTCCTTTTGAGGAACAAACTGCCTTTGAGCTACCTTGGCTGCTCCCAAACTCTTGATGGTACCAGCGACAACTCTGAATTCATGAGTTTCCTGTCTTCATCTCTCAAGGGCTGGGATTGCAAGCTTGGACCACCATGCCGGGTTTATGTGGTGTTGGGGAGTGAACCCAGGAGTTCATGCATGCTATGTAAACACTCCATCAACTGAACTATTGATATATCCTGGCCTTGCCCGTGGTGTTTTCGACTCTTCATCCTAATAGTAGAGGTCCCCCTTGCCTTGTCTATTAATTCCTTTTCCCTGAACGTTTATAAAGAGCACAGCTTAGTTACTGAACCCCTGGGCCTATGTATACTTTGGACAACTCATGAGTTTGCCTATGTTGACCTTCTTAACTAGTCTGTAACCATGATTGATTGGTTTCATGCTATTAACATTTCAAAAGTGTATGGGACCTTCAGTTATAGTTGTGGCTTTTCCAGTAAATGCATCCATATCCCTTTGTCTACAGAGGTGGGAATTCATCTTGCTGTGGTCAGGAATCCTTAGAACACATTGTAAGTGTTGGAGGAAGCTGTAAGGATAGGGTCAGGAGGTTTATTCATTTCATTATTCTTATCTATTTGACAAGGTAATAGGACTAACTCCCTGATCTTCATAACAACATAAATAACTCACAGGACAAAGAAATGCATTTTCCCATTGTTTCTAGGTACCACCTTTGACCCATTTGGAGCACCTGTGAAACCAGCAGGTCAAGATTTGCTGGGCTCTTTTCTAAGCACATCTAATGCTTCTAGCGACCCCTTTCTGCAGCCCACAAGAAGTCCGTCTCCTACCGTGCATGGTAAGAAAGTGGTTTTTGTACGTTCCCTGGGGTAGCTTTCTGTAGGACCTGTGAAAGCAGCCTAAGGGGGCTCTGTGTGGGAAAAGCTGTGTAATAATTCTGTTTGGAGTTTGGAGAGAGGTCAGAATGACCTCTTTTGCAGCCATAATGGGTTTCTTTAGAGTAACAGTAGACACATCCCTGCCTCCAGCATAGCCCGTGATACAGTCATTGCTCACGATGTGTTCTGAATGAGTCACCAGTGTCAATTTATGCCACAGCAGAGGAGAAACAAAATTTCAGCTCTAAGTAGATCACACGTGGTGTCCTTGTCAGTGCTAAACTAAGGTAAATTGAGTTTAGGGACAATCTTCCCCTTTCTGTTATCGCCCAGAGTGTTGAGTGGGTTACAGATACACAAAGATGCATAAGGCATTTCTTCCTCCAAGGGATTCGAGATTTTACAAAGATAAATGCAGACACCATTAGAATCTGTAGCGTTTAAATGTGGAGGTAAAACAAAGTAAGCCAAAGAATGAATAGGGACAACACGTGGTTTTGTGCTGTCCGCAGCTGCAGATGAAGGCAGGAACTATTCCTTGCTGCAGAATGTGGTGAAAGACCAGAAGGGGGACTGGGTCTTTGGGGATCTTGTGAAGCTGAGCTGACTACAGAAGAGATGCCTTTATCCTGTGCAAACCCAGAAAAGTAGGTTCTGGGCTGTCCTGTTTTCATTCATGTTCTTCTCTCCATTTACAGCATCCAGTACACCTGCCGTGAACATTCAGCCAGATGTTGCTGGAGGCTGGGACTGGCACGCTAAACCAGGTAAAGACCAGCTGGTTATTTTTCACTCTTTCTATTTTTTTGTGTGTAAATGTATATACCTGTGTATATGTGTGTTCTTGTGGGTGTATGGATGCACATATATCTACAGATGCACGTGCATATGCATGAATATGCATATATGTGTGGTGGCTAGAAGCATCAATGTACCTGATGACATGCTAGTGTTTTTTACTGTATGTTGTTCCATTTTCCTTTCTCATCTGCCAAATGCTTGTCTCAATAGAACTAGACTGATCCGATATATATTCTACCACTTACAAACTCTTGGCATTTAAAATTTTTAATTCATTTTTATTTTGTGTGTGTGTGCTATTCCATGAGTACTTAGGTTCTTATTCCTAAGTAGCAACTCGATTATTTTTTATATGTCGACAAGCTTTGGCTTCAGTTTTCATATGTACAAAATGGGGGCAGTAACTTTAATCCTACACCGATGTGCATGTTTAAGGGAAGTTTCTGGCACAGAATAGATGTTGAGTAAATGTGAATGTTGTTACTCGTTGTTTGTTTTTGTGTTAAACACACGCATAGTGCACTTACTATGTCTTTTGAAAGCAGCTGGAATTTCCTTTTATTTTCTTTTTTTTTATTAAAAATTTAATTATACATTTTAAAATTTTTTACCAGTTCCCTCCCTCCCCCCTCCTCCCCCTCCCCTTCCCCCAGTGCCTCCCCCCCAATTCCCAGAGAGTCCTTTATTGTGTACGCCTATCTCTCCACTGGGTCCTCCTCTCCGATGACATATAAGGACCCAGTGGCATTTCCATAAGCCCTTTCTCTTGTTCCCCTTAAGCATAAGATCACTACTATGGCTGTCAATCCCTTGCCTCCAGGGGTCTCGGTGCCCTTAACAGATGCTAGACTTTATGAGGGCAACAGTGCACTGGACATTGCGCAGGGCATGCAAAGTCCCATTATGATTGCTTTGGCCCCAACTGTTGTTGAGAATCTTGCAAATCGTTGCTCCTCCCATCCTTTTGCTCTTACAATCTTACTGCCCCCTCTTCCGCAAATGTCCCTGAGCTCCAGGATGGGGAGAGATTAGGCTGTCCTAGTTCTATGTGATTGATATAGAGTCTCTGAAGTTCTGGATTGTGGTTTGTTGATTTTCTTTTGCAGTTTTGCTGCTCCTGCAATTCCCTTCACTCCATTCTGCTGGGCACTGTATGTCACCCCCTGGCCAGAGACAAAAAGCTGTTAAACTGGAGTCTTGTTGTAATAGCACATTCAAGGGTAGATGTAATAAGAGTAGGAAACCTCACTGAGGGAGGGGTCCATCACCCATTTGCAAAATGATTACTTTTTATCTGCTAGACTATATGCCCTCCCCTTCTGGTGAGATCAGGAAAGAACGTCTGTGAACTTAACCAGGTTTCTCATTACTTACTTGCAGACCTTGATGGAGGCCTATTTTCTCTGCTGTAACATGGTCTCCTCTCTCCTTGTTTCTGGTGTGGCCCTCCTAACCCATCTCTCTTGTTCAAAATCCTTGCAATTACTGTGTTATATAGGTTTACTTTTGAGTGTCTCAATGTGGGCTGGGTGAGTTTGGTACTAGGAGCCACCTATTAGGGAGTACATACGGCGCTTAATTTTCTGGGTTTGGGATACTTCACTTAATATAATTCTTTCTAATGACATCCATTTCCCAGCAAATTCCAGTAATTCATCATTTTTGGCCAGAGACTGAGTAGTACTCCATTGTATAGATGTACCACAGTTTCCTTATCCACTCGTCAACTGTTGGACATTTAGGTTGATTCCATGACTTTGCTATTGTAAACAGTGCTGCTATGAATGAACATGGTCGAGCTTGTGCTATCGAGGCGAACCTCTGCTGCATGGGGGGTTATTCCCAAAAGTGGGATAGCAGGGTCATACAGCATTTCAATCTTTAATTTCTTTAAGAATCTCCAGATGGCTCGCCAGAGTGGCTGTATGAGCCTGCATTCCCACCAACAATGTAGGAGAGTTCCCCTCTCTCCACATCCTCTCCAGCATTTGTCGTTTTGTATTGTGGATTTTTGTCATCCTGACCGGGGTGAGATGATATCTCAGGGAAGTTTTGATTTGCATTTCCCTGATGGCGAAGGAAGTGGAGCATTTTTTAAGATAATTGTTAGACATTTTAATTTCATCCCTGGTAAAGTTTCTTTGAAGTTCCAGGGCCCATTTTTTAATTGGGCCAGTGTTTTCCTTGGAGTTTAATTTTCTAAGTTCTTTGTGCACTCTGGACAGTAGAGCTCTGTCAGATATGTGGTTAGTGAAGATTTTCTCCCATTCTGTGGGTTGCCTTTGAGCTCGTGTGACAATCTCTTTATCTGAACAGAAGCTCTTTAATTTCACAAGATCCCAACTGTTGAGAGTTGGTAGCAGTGACTGTGCCATTGGATGTCTGTTTAGGAAGTGTTGGCCTAGCCCAATCAGCTCGAGGGAGTTCCCTATCCTTTCAGCTATGGTTTTTAAAGTCTCTGGCCTGATATCAAGGTCCTTGATCCATTTGGAATTAAGTCTTGTACATGGTGACAAGTACGGGTCCAGCTTTAATCTTCTGCATGTGGAGATCCAGTTTTGCCAGCACCATTTGTTGAAGATGCTGTTCTTTTTCCATTGGATTCTTTGGGCCCCTTTGTCAAAGACCAAATGGCTGTAACTTTGTGGGCTTATATCTGGGTCTTCAATCCTTATCCATTGATCTGTGTGTCTATTTTGGAGCCAGTACCAGGCTGTCTTTATAACTATGGATTTGTAGTATAGACTTAGGTTTGGTATGGTAATACCTCCAGCTGTGTTTTTGTTACTCAGGATTGTTTTTGCTATCCTGGGTCTTTTGTGCCTCCATATGAACTTTGAGATTATTTGGTTAACTTCTTTGAAGAATTGCTTTGGGATTTTGATTGGTATAGCATTGAATCTGTATATTGCCTTTGGTAGGATGGTCATTTTTACAATGTTGATTCTGCCAATCCAGGAACAAGGGAGGTCTTTCCACCTTCTGGTGTCTTCTGCAATTTCTTTCTTTAGGGTTTTAAAGTTTTCATTGTAAAGGTCTTTTACCTCCTTAGTTAGGTTTATACCAAGGTATTTCATTTTTTTAGGGGTTATAGTAAATGGCATGGTTTCTCTCAAGGCTTTTTCACTTCTTTCATTCTGGGAATATAGGAAGGCCTCTGATTTTTGCACATTTATTTTGTATCCTGCCACCCTGCTGAACTTCTCAATTAGTTCCAGGAGCTTCCTGGTGGAGTTTTTGGGATCCCTCAGGTATAAGATCATGTCATCTGCAAATAGGGATAGCTTGATTTCTTCCTTGCCGATTTGAATCCCTCTTATGTCCCTTTCTTGTCTTATGGCTTCAGCTAAGACTTCAAGTACAATATTGAATAGAAGTGGTGAGAGTGGACAGCCTTGTCTAGTTCCTGATCGAAGTGGGAATGCTTCCAATTGTTCCCCATTGAGCATAATCCTTGCTGTGGGCTTGTTGTATACAGCTTTTATTATATTGATAAAGGTTCCTTCCATTCCTACTGTCTCTAGAGTTTTGATCATAAAAGGCTGTTGGATCTTGTCAAAAGCTTTTTCTGCATCTATCGAGAGTATCATGTGGTCTTGGACTTTGGACTGGTTTACATGATGAATTACATTTATTGATTTGTGTATGTTGAACCAACCTTGTGTGCCAGGGATGAAGCCTACTTGGTCCCTGTGAATGATCTTTTTGATATGTTTTTGAATCCGATTTGCTAAGACTTTGTTGAGAATCTTTGCATCTGTGTTCATCAGGGAGATCGGCCTATTGTTTTCTTTTTTAAGTGAATCTTTATTAGGTTTTGGGATTAAAACGATATTAGCTTCATAGAAGGAATTTGGTAGTGTTCCTTCCTTTGCTATTTGATGGAACAGTTTAAGGAGTATTGGTGTTATTAACTCCTTAAATGTCTGGTAGAACTCTGTGCTGAATCCATCTGGTCCAGGACATTTTTTGGTGGGAAGATTCGAGATTATTTCCTCAATTTCCTTATATGTTATAGGACTATTTAAATAATTCACAACTTCCTGATTCAATTTAGGTAAGTTGTGTTTACTTAGAAATTCATCCATCTCTTTTGTGTTGTCAAACTTCACAGAGTATAAGTTTTTGAAATATGATGTTATAATTCTCTGGATTTCTTGGGTATCAGTAGTGATAACTCCATGTTCATTTCTAATTTTGTTAATTTGGGTTTTCTCTCTCTTGCTTTTGGTTAGTTTAGCTAGGGATGTATCAATCTTGTTGATTTTTTCAAAGAACCAGCTTTTTGATTGGTTGATTTTTTCTATCGTTTTCTTAGTCTCGATTTCAGATATTTCTCCCCTTATTTTGCTAATCTCTTCTCTTCTACTGCTTTTGGGATCAGATTGCTCTAGTTTCTCTAAAGCTTTAAGCTGCATTGTTAAGTTGTTTATTTCTGATGTTTCCATTTTTTTTGACGTGGGCATTAAGAGCTATGAACTTACCTCTTAGAATAGCTTTCATTGTGTCCCAGAGATTTTGGTAAGTTGTATTTTCGTTATCATTCACTTTCAGGAAATCTTGAATTTCCTTTTTAATTTCTTCCTGAATCCAGTTCTCATTCAGCATCATAGTGTTAAGTTTCCAGGAGTTAGTGTATTTTCTCTTGTTTGATGTGTTGTGGATGTCCAGCTTTAGGCCGTGGTGGTCTGATAGGGCACAGGTTAGAATTTCAACTTTCTTGTATATGTGTAGATTCATTTTGTGGCCCAATATGTGATCTATTTTGGAGAAAGTTCCGTGTGCTGCTGAGAAAAATGTGTATTCTTTGGTGCGTGGGTGAAAAGTTCGATAGAGATCTGTGAGGTCCATTTCTTTCAGGGTTTGATTAAGTTCCAAAGTGTCTCTGTTAAGCTTTTGACCTGTTGATCTATCCCATGTAGAGAGGGCGGTGTTGAAGTCCCCAAGAATTATCGTTTGGGGGTTGATTTCTTGCTTTAGACGCTGTAGGGTTTTCTTAATGAATGTGGAGGGGCCCGTATTGGGTGCATATATGTTCAGTATTGTGAAATCTTCCTGGTGAATTGTACCGTGTGACTAAAATGTAGTATCCATCCATGTCTCTTATAATTTTCTTTGGTTTGAAATCCACTTTGTCTGATAGCATAATGGCTACCCCTGCCTGTTTTCTGCTTCCATTTGCTTGTAGAATTGTTGACCAGCCTTTTATTTTTAGAGCGTGCCTATCTTTTGTGGTGAGATGGGTTTCCTGCAGGCAACAGATTGATGGATTGTGATTTTTAATCCAAGTTTGTAATCTGTGTCTCTTGATCGGTGAATTAAGTCCATTAACATTTAGTGTTATAATGGAGAAACTATTGTTAATTCCAGACATTTATTATGTTTAGTAGCTTTTATAAGTATATTGCTTCGCTTTTAATGGTGTTATATTTGCCTTCTGTTCTCCTGGATATGCCTGTTTTTTTCTTCACGCTTGAGTATCATTTCTAGCAGTTTTTGAAGGCCTGGTTTGGTGGCCATGTATCCCTTAAAGTTGTCTTTGTGCTGGAAAATTTTTCTTTCTCTCTCGATCATGACTGATAGTTTTGCAGGGTAAATCAGCCTGGGTTGACATTTTTGCTCATTCAATACTTGAAGTATGTCTCTCCAAGCTCTTCTTGCTTTTACTGTTTCGACTGAGAAGTCATTTGTTATTTTAATAGGTTTGTCCTTTAAAAGTGACTTGTTTTTTCTCCCTTGAAGCTCTCAGCACCAGTTCTTTATCTTGAATGTGGAGTGTTTTAACTATTATTTGCCGCGGTGTGCTTCTATTTTGGTCGTATCTGTTTGGGGTACGGAATGCCTCTTGTATATGAATGGGCCTCTCTTTTTTTAGATGAGGAAAGTTTTCCTTGATGATCGTTTGAAAAATTTCCTCAGGGGTGGTATTTTGAGATTCTTGCTCCGGTATTCCATGAATACGCATGTTAGGCTTCTTCAGGGTGTTCCATATCTCTTGGATATTTCTCTCAAGTATCTTTTTGGCTTTAACAACCTCTTCCATTGAGCTGGTTAGTACTCCCACTTTATCTTCAAGGTCTGAAATTCTGTTTTCTGCTTCCTTAGTTCTGTTGATAAGACTCTCTGTGGCGTTCTGGGTTGAAGATAACTTGTCTTTTAGCTCAGTTTTAAACTCTGCTTGAGTTTGTTTTAACTGCTCTATGCCTCTTTTTGTTTCTTGCACTGTTTTTCTCAACTCCTCCAGATGTCTGTTGTGTTCCTCTTCAAAGCGATTGATTCGATTATGTAATTCCTCCCGGATTTCCTCTTTCATAGTATTGAACATGGTAATGATCATATTTTGAAAGTCAGTTATCCTGGGTCAGGCTTTCTTGGCCTTTTTCCGCGGGTTTGTTCTTGTTGGAGTCTAACATTATGGGATTAATTCCTTCAGTGGGAAATTTGTTTACTTGAGTGTTGCTTCTCATGGATTTGCACTTTGACTTTGGCATTGTCATTTTAACTCTTAAGATCTCTCAATTTCACTAAACTGAATTATTTGGCCTGGGGTACTGGTGGGTGGGGCCCAAACGGGGACTTACCTAGGGCGCGGGGTGAGGCCCGGCTGGACCGCGTGTGCGCGTCCTGACCGGCGGAGCGGGGTGGGGTGAAAAGGGACGATGGGCGCACGTCGTCGTGGAGCTATTTAACCCGAGGGCAGCTGGGGCGGGGCCCGGGCGCAGGGGAAGGTCCTCCTCGTCCCTCGGCCCCCGCACGGCTCCGGCTGGATGGCGGGAGTCGGAGCCGGGTCCCTGTGGGCTGACCTGGGGTCCTAGAGCGCGCGGTGAGGCCCCGGCTGGATCTCGCGTACGCGTCCCGACCGGCGGAGCGGGGTGGGGTGAAAAAAAAGGGCCTTTTATTTTCATTGTAGTTTAAGATAAAAAAACAGAAGCCCTAACTTAAAACTTAACCGTCCTACAGTTTCTGATCATATAGTGCAGTAGTGCCAACTATACTTGAATTATTGTACAACAGATCCTGAGAAGCATCCTGTTGTGATAACTAACTCTACTCCCACCAAGCATCAGTCAAACCCCCCATGGATCCCTCTTCCCAGCCTCTGATGGCCATCAGTCTACTTTCGATGAGCTTGACTGCCTGATATCCTACTAAGTACCATTCATTTGTGTTTTGTGACCAGCTTACTCTACTTTACTAAATGTCCCAAGGTTTTTCCACATTCTAGCCTGTTGCAAAAAATCTTTCTTTTTAAGGCTGATCCATACTACACTGTACACATATACCACATTTTTTTCTGACTTTCACCTGTCAGTGGACATCTTGGTTGCTTCTATCTCTTAGCTGTTGTGAATTGTGTGCAGTGAACATGTGGGTGTTCTGATTTTAATTCTTTGGATCTATCTTTAGAAATACCACTACCAGATCAAGATGGTAGATCTTTTAACAATTAAAGACTATTCTTTTCTTCATAGTAACTGGTTCATTTTCCGTTCCCACTGATAATTGTATAAGGGTTCCAATTTTTTTCACACCCTCAATGGATAAATGTATGGATAATACCTATCCCAACAGGGCCGAGGTATTATCTCCTTTTGGTCTTGGTTTGCACTTTTTAATAATTAGCGAAATTGAGAATCTTCTTATATATTTATGATCATCAGTAAATCTTCTTTGGAAAAATGTTTGTTGAAGTTCTCAGTCCATTTTAAAATCAGGTTATTTGTTAGTAAGTTCCATAGGCTTTGCATATATTATGGATCAAGTCTTGCTTTTTAGCTTAACCATTTCACTCTGTTGAAATTACTGCCCTTAATATGTAGATGTTTGTCTACTTTTGGCTTCTATTGTCTGTGGTTTGGACATTGCATTACATAAATAGTGCATTACGTAAATTATACAAGTGCATTATGTAAATAGTGTGAATACATTATGCAAATAATGTTACATGTTGAAGTCTAAAGATGTTGAACAGCATGCCCAGGCAGTGAGGAGGTGGCACCCCAGAGTTCAGGTTGCAGGTCCCGTGAACAGGGAACTCAGGTATCATGAGAGGCAAACACTGGAAATAATACTTCACATGTATGGCCAGGAAGGAGCACATTTATTTCCTAGCTTGTCCTGGTTTCAAGTTATCACTCATGCAGGTCAGAAAAACAGTACCTAGAAACTGCATTTCCAAACCCCATCCTAACCTCCCTTAGAGACTGTTGAGCGGTGGTTCTGGAACTCCTAATCCTCATGTGATGACCCATTTTCATCTTCTCATTGTCTTTGCAGGAGGCTTTGGAATGGGAAGCAAATCTGCAGCCACCAGTCCAACAGGCTCCTCACACGGCACTCCCACCCATCAAAGCAAGCCTCAGACTCTGGATCCTTTTGCTGATCTGGGGACACTAGGTACAGACCTGGAAGGTTACAAAATCAATGGCAGTCAGGCTGCAAAGCCCACCATCTACATCCTGGTCATCTCAGTAGATAGGGGGGATTCAGAAGTGAGGCTGGGCAGACGGATTTCTGCTTTAAGAGAGTTGCCCTGTGGAGACCTTCCTGTTAAGGTACAGTCAGGTCTTACATGATTACTCTTCTTCCTCCTTGCTAATTCTGCTGTTCTCTGGTCAGTTTATGAAAGAGAATATGCATAACATTCTTGGAGGTTTTTTCCCTTTTCCTGCTATAAGTCAGGGGTGGCAGGACTCATGAAGTTGAGGAACACTGGATTTTGTTCAGTGGAAGACCTTTTGAGAATCAACGTGGGAGGTGAATTCCAGACCTCATGTTTGAAGGACAAGTGCCTTGTACACTGAGCATCTCCCTAGCCCACTCAGTAGTCTGGACTTCAGCAAAGAAATCAAATCTGCTTACTGGGTGGAAGGCTGGGGAGGGTGGCACCTTGAGATGAAGTGGTCTTGTTCCTCTGGCTTACACTCAATGATCAGCACTAAAGTCCTGTTCTCCCACACTCTGGCTTTGTGATTTCCCAGAAAGCTACTAAGCCATTCTGAGCTGTGGTTTGTTCATCTGAAGAAAAAAAAAAAAAAAAAAAAGAGCAAGCATGCGCACCTAAACAACAGTCAGTGCGGTGATTGAAGATAGAGTAGATAGGCCTGGAACTTCTTCGCCTGGTTGGGCAGCTCATTATGTTACCACCCAAGGCATTTTCCATAGATGTCACGGCAATGAGTATCCTGAGGTGCAAGGCTGCTCCGGAGCCTTACCTCCTTTCTCTCTTTTCCTCCACAGGTAGCTCTTCATTTGCCAGCAAGCCCACCACCCCCACTGGGCTGGGCGGAGGATTTCCACCTCTCAGCTCACCACAGAAGGCATCTCCTCAGCCCCTGGGTGGAGGGTGGCAGCAGACAGCTGGCTACAACTGGCAGCAGGCACAGCCCAAGCCACAGCCCAGCAGCATGCCACACTCCTCTCCCCAGAACCGGCCCAACTACAATGTGAGCTTCTCATCCACACCTGTGGGGCAAAGCGAGCGCGGGAAAGGATCTGCTCATCTGGGTGAGGATGATGGAAGGGGCTGGGTGCAGTGTGGTCACCTGTTCGTGTCGTCATACTGCCCGAGTTAGTATGTCTAAAGGGCACAATAAGCAATCCCAGCCATTTCTGAGGCAGTCTTACAGTTGAAGACATATCACGTGGTCTGTACTTACAGTGCTGAATTTGTAGCACTGGGTCCCATGATGACTCCAAATATGTGCGTCACATTGGGAATTGCTTGTTTTTCCTTCTCCATGCTGGGGTGAGATGGAAGATAGCCAATGCTGAGAGCTGTGGTTCTCGGAGCCTAGCGTAGCATTGGTCATACGATGAGCATTGAATAGACGCCACTGGATGTGAGCAGAGGGGTGGCCAGATGCTCAGGAGTCACTCCTTTGGAAGAAGGTATTGAAGAAAGACTGGGAATGTGTTGGCAGTGGTGTCAGGTTTTTTTCCCTTGGACCCCAGTGAGAACGGCTGGAGGCATCTTGAGGTTTAGGCACCTCTGATGATGCTAGTGCCTAAGGCCAGGCCTCACCTTTGATAGGAAGGACGAGCAAGTAAAATGATTTATTTTGCAATGTGCAGTGCATGGCAGGGTAGTTAGGGCCAAGTCTGTCGGGAGGCCAGTCGCTGCACATTTGCCATCTTTGTTGGTGTGATCGTCTCCTGCAGGGAGGAGCAGGGCTTTCTCTGCTGGCCACATGTTAAGAAAGCGACACTTCTACCCCACAGCAGCTGACATTTCTAGAGTGCTGGTGAGATGCCGGGATCTCTCTTAGGTATTTGTCACATATTATTTCAAACCAACCATCACTCTAGGAGAGATGAGGAATCTGTGTTGCAGAGATGTAATTTTTTGGATTCCCAGCTTGAATCCCAGCAAGCTGACTCCAGACGTTTTCTCTGTCACTCATTCCCCACTGGCATCCATGATGGAAATACTAGTGCTGGAATGTGGCGTTGTTTGTTCTTTGATTAGCAGGGGACTTCCTAGAACTGTAGAGTGTAGACTCCTGATTGCCTCTCCATGTTCCCCTTAAGTAAGCGTGTGTGTGTGTGTGTGTGTGTGTGTGTGTGTGTGTGTGTATAAGAGGGCATTTGAGAGTTTGTGCTACTTCCTTATTGCTTTGTTCTGGGATTTTTCCAGGCTCTGATTTCCAGGGCTAGAAGTACGTGGGATCTGAGGAAATGAACTTAGCCTGCAAGGCAAAGGCTTTAGCTCCTGAGCCATCTCCTCAGCTCTCACCTCCACTTTCACTTTGAGGAGCTATAGGGTGAGCAACTTTCTGGAACACTGACAATTCGGTGCACACACATGAATGTGAATCTTGATGTTGTAGAGATGGCAAATCATTTTCAGCTGAGAAACCACCTGTGGTTGATGATCACTGGCTGCATGGACTGGTGCTCTGTGGGGCTGTGTGGTTATAATCAATCATTGAGGTGAGCAGGGCAGGACCTTAAGCTTCTGTGTGTATTCTCAGGACAACGCCGTTGCGAGGCAAGCAACATCATCAACACCATTCTCATTTTCCAGATGTGGGAACTGAGGCATCCAGGTGGTCTTGTCTGAGATCACATTGCTTGTAGTGACAGGGCTGAGTTTCACAATGCAGAGCACTAACCATGACTTAGTCACAGCCAGAGTAGGATTTCAGCTGTGGGGAGTGTGTGTGTGGGAAGGGGAGGGAAGGAAGGCAGTCTTTGTTCTTTGCTGCCATGCTAGGCTATCTCCCCAAACAGACTGAAGAAGAGTGTTAGTCCACACCAGACTTGGAGGGGATCAAAACCCATCAGCTGGGCATAGACAGGGGGTGATAGCTTGTGGGTTTCGGGAACCCAGGCCCATCAGTGATGCTAGTTAGGTGTGAAGGTGGTGAAATCACAGAACCATCCTGGAAACAGAACTGGATTCCACTTAACTCCAGTCCCAGCCCTGTCATGTATGTGCGCTATGATCCTGGCCAGGTCTCTGGAGTTCTAAGACTTCTATTTCCTCCTCTGCTGAGTGAGAGTCTTTTAGCTTACTCACACTGTGAATGTGAGGGTGAAGAGGATTCCTGCCAAGTACTCTGAAGGTTCCCGGGCCTTTGAGACTCTCCTGTGGCAGTCTGTGGAAGAATAAAAACGTTTTGTTACAGAAGGAAAACAGAAGGCAGCTGACTTTGAAGACCTTCTCTCCAGCCAAGGCTTCAATGCTCACAAAGACAAAAAGGGGCCTCGGACAATAGCTGAGATGAGAAAGGAGGAGATGGCGAAGGAAATGGATCCTGAGAAGTTAAAGGTGAGCAAGCCTCTGATTGGGGCAATTATCCTGCACATTATATTACCTTTGTGTCTCTCTGACTCAATAGCTGACAGAAACAACGTAAAGGTCTATGTTGACTCTCAGTTTCAGAGAGGTTTTAGTCCATTGTGGCGGGGAAGGCATGGCAGTGGGATCGTACAGGATGGCTGTTCACATGGCTGCAGGTCAGGAAGCAGAGACAATGGTACTGCAATGAGGAATGGAGAGCTATAACCTCCCCAAGGCCCATCTTAGGGAGCAACTTCTACTAGTCACTGAAAGACTCCTCAGTCTCCCTGACTTTCATCTGCCAGACAACAAGTGATCAAAACATAAGCCCAAAAGGAGCTTTTCAAACTATACTCCCTCCCTAAGGCCCAGCTGATAGCACTCATCAACTTGAGAATTGTCACTTCAGCAGATGTCAGCATATGTGGAAGGCACTGTGTTCTGGCAACAGCTATGTTTTGGTCCCTGAAGCTGTGATTTGAGGACTGCCATGCCCTAATCGCAGTAGCTCTGAGAAGTCTTTGCCCACTCCTTGCTATAGATCTTCAATAGATCATCCAGTTTGCTAATGAAGCTTTCTTATGGTCACCTGTCAGATAAGCAATGACATTTGATTTTGTAGTTCATATGGCCTTTGGATATGAAACATTATATGTGTGTTCTGTTTGCCTTGAGAACTCTGTGTGTGTGTGTGTGTGTGTGTGTGTGTGTGTGTGTGTATCAGAGGGCACTGTGTATGTCTGTGGAAAACTGAGGGCGACTTCTGGAATCATCCTAGATTGCTCTACCTCATTTTGGCTTTGCTCTGGGGTTTCCCAAACTCATTTTCCAGGGCTGTAAGTGAAGGCTTCTGCCATTTCCACCTGGAGTTTTTAATGTGGGATCTGGGATTCGAACTCAGGTTCTTCTGCTTGCAAGAGAGGCTTAACTCCTGAGCCACCTCTCCAGCCCTGCTTTGAGAACTTTCTGTTACTGAATTGTCTTAAATCCAATTTCAGCCTTTGCTGATCAAGAAGGAATCATTTATGTATCCTGCTCCTGTGAGGTCAGGTCTTGAGGTGTGCAGAAGTTAAAGAGAGGAAAGCTAAGGGAAGTGTGGACCCCGGTCTCCTTCACAGACTCCACTTTTTAAGCCAGTGTCCTTCTAAGTACAAAGATCTGCTTTGATCTGTCTGATTCTGAAGGAGTAGGTGAGGGGAAGGGTAATTCTGCAACTTTGAAAACTAGTTGGGGTCTGGGGAGGTGACTGATTGGGCAAATAAGTATTTGCTTTCCAAGCCATGGGAATCTGAGTTCGAATCCTACAAAACATGTTTTTTTTTTAAAAAAAAGAAATAGCCAGGCATGGTCATGCATACACCTGTAATGCCAGCTTTATTGTGGGGCGGGGGTTTGCAAGCCACCAGCCTAGCCCCAGATTCAGTGAGGAGCCCTTTCACAAGGGATATGGGGGAGAGTGATGGAGCAGGACACCTGACAGAATCCTCTGGCCTCTGTGTTTTCACACACACACACACACACACACACACACGCACACACACACACACACTGAACTACCCTCATATACGCACACACACATACACACACACACACACACACACACACACACACACACACACATACTGAACCACCCTCATATATACAAGATACATAGATAAGTGTAAGCAGTAAATTCTGTCTGCCTCTATTACCTTTGCTTTTGGCAAATACACAGTTTTCTGTAAAAGCAAGTTGTCTCGTGTTTAGAAGTCACGTTTGGTTATTTGGCCCAGGGTAAGCCCTTGAGAGAGTAGCCATCAGTGACCGTGACTCAGCTTTCATGGCCAGCTGAAGGGCCAACAAGTGATGCTTGTGATGCCTTCTACTTGATCTTCTCATTTGTTCGCATCACTAGGATCATCGCATGAACAAATGACCGAATGGATGGAATTGTTTAATAAACGCTTTGAGCTGTACTCCGTGCCAGGGTCTCTTTGCTTCCTGAGACATAGCAGTAAGAAACAATAATTTTCCCCAGCCAACTTTGCCTAGTGACTGGGAAATGCTGAGTGCAATAAAGTGTGATGTACAGCATACAGCACATGTTAAAGGTAGGGCAGGCCAGACAAGTTCCTTCTCCTCCTCTCTTCGTTCCCACCTCTTCTTCCTCCTCTACCTGTTTCTCCCATCCCTCTTTTCCTTTTGTTTCTGTTTTTTTTTTTTTTTTTGAGCTATGATTTCACTATGTAGTCCAAGCTCTCTGGAACTTGCTATGTAGCTTCCCTCCCACCTTGTCCTCTCCAGTGTGGAAGTACAGATGTGTACCACTCTGCCTAGCCAGCCTTCCTTCCTTCCTTCCTTCCTTCCTTCCTTCCTTCCTTCCTTCCTTCCTTCCTTCCTTCCTTCCCTATCTTCCCTATCTTCCCTATCTTCCCTCCTTCCCTCCTTCTCTCCCTCCTTCTTCCCTCCCTCCCTCCCTCCTTCCCTCCTTTCCTCCTTCCTTCTTACCTTTCTTATTCTCTCTCTCTCTCCCCCTCTCCCCTATCTTTATGCTAATAGTCAAACCCAGGGAAATGTATTACCACCGAACTATATCCCAACCCAACTTTGGCCTTCCTAAAAGGAGTATTTTTGTAGTTCCTGGAACAAAATGGATTCTGGTATGATCTCACCAAGGAGGTGAGAATTCAGGCGTGTGTTCCCCAAATGCACTGCAGTCCTGGCTTTACACGCGGGGTCTGGTGTGGTTCATAAAGGGAGGATGACTTGCTTCAGTCCCAGGTGTTTCTATGAATGATGCCTTCAATCAGGAGGCAGCCAGAATTCCTGACAGTGTGGCCCACATACGTGCTTCTGTCATTTATTTGAGTTATCACCATCAACGACACTATGAACTGACTGCTCAAATAAAAATGTTTATGTCAGGAATGTATAATTAACCACAGAAGTGCAGAGGCAGAAATTCAAACCTTCAGTAGTGAACTCTAAAGGTTTTCGAAGGGTCCAGAAAGATAAGGAGATAGAGGAGGAGAGCATGCCCGCCAGAGGGGACAGCTTGGGACATGCACTATTCAGTTGAGATGAATTTCCAGAGTCCTGATAGAACTTTCTGGATTAGAAAGAGTTCGCCTACTTTTACCCCTTCTGTATGTACTATTTGCAGATTCTGGAATGGATAGAAGGCAAGGAGAGAAACATCCGAGCCCTGCTCTCCACGATGCACACTGTGCTGTGGGAGGGGGAGACCAAGTGGAAGCCAGTTGGCATGGCAGACCTGGTGACACCGGAGCAGGTGAAGAAAGTCTACAGGAGGGCTGTACTGGTGGTGCACCCGGACAAGGTGGGTGGCTGTCTGCCATGTGCTCCATTGGCCTCTGTTCATATTGTGTGGGCATGTGCTATAGCATCACACCATCAGCTTGCTGTCTGATTAGTCTATTTATGTAATGAAGCTAGTCTGGATTAAAATCAGCATTTATATTGATAGTCATGAAGTGAGCAGAAAGAAATCGAACCACCTATGTTAAACAATGAACTTACAATCACCAGTGACTTATTTTGTGGGGCTTGGATTCGGTCATGGTCTATAATAGTCACACTAGGCTGAGAGCTACAAAGGGAAACAATTCTCCTTTGGAAATATAGTGCTATGTTCAGATATGATGGTAAAAGAAGCATTATTGTTTTGGGGAAAAATTGGTGAGAATCAACAAGAGTTTTAGTGTGTGTGTGTTTGTGCACGCGCGTGCCTGTGGAGGCCCAAAGGTGACTTCGGGAATCACCCGAGATTGTGCTACCTCCTCTTTGCTTTGCTTCGGAGTTTTCCAGACTCTGCCTTTCAGGGCCAGAAGTATAGGCTGCTACCATTTTGACCCACCGTTTTTATATAGGGTCTGAGATTTTGCTCTCAAGGCAGAGGCTTAAACCCTGAGCCATTTCTCTGACCCAACAAGATTTTTAAAAGCTAGCAAAAGCCCATTTTTATTTGAGCAGTCAGTTTATAGTGTCGTTGATGGTGATAGCTCAAATAAATGACAGAAGCACATATGTGGGCCACACTGTCAGGAATTCTGACTGCCTCCTGATTGAAGGCATCATTCATAGAAACACCTGGGACTGAAGCAAGTCATCCTCCCTTTATGAGCCACACCAGACCCCGCGCGTAAAGCCAGGACTGCAGTGCATTTGGGGAACACACGCCTGAATTCCACCTCTGATTTCCATCTCTCCACACCTCTTATGACCAAATAGAATGATAAACGGCAAACAACACACACTTTAATTTTGACCAATCAAAAGCAAAATAAGAGCTCAGAAAAATCCACAAACGACTTGCTCTGTTATGAACTCCAAAGACCTTAACTTTTTGAGAAACTGGAAAACTAGGACTGGTGAGAATGCCTTTAGAGGATTAAGGGGTCGGTCTGTGTGCAAAGCTGGCAGCTTGAGCTCATATGGTGGAAAGAGAAAACTGACTTCCAGAAATTGTCATCTGATGTCCACATGATCACAGTGTTGCACAAGAGTCCCTTTCTCCTCCTCCTCTCTCTCTCCCACCTCTAAATAAGAAAAAAGTAAGCTGGAAAATGAACATTTGGCAATGCTGAGGAAGGGTTGTCGGTCAAAAGAGATGCATCATTTGCTGCCCAACAAGTGCTCTGCTGTCTCCTTACTGATTTCTCTCTCTCTCTCACTTTCTTTCTCTCTTTCTTTCTTTCTTTTGAGTTTCACCAATACCCTAGGGTTTGATGGATTTCTTCGACCCTGTGTGAGTTTCTGGGGGAACACACACAATAATAAATGTCATACAAACAGCTCTGAAAATAAGCAGCTTCATGGAAGAGCATTTTAGTTACTTAACACTCTCATTAAAATCAGGAATTTAATCAAAATGTTATTGGGGTCTGTGGTCTCTAATGTGTGTTTCTGTTTCCTCCCTAGGCCACTGGGCAACCCTATGAACAGTATGCAAAGATGATTTTCATGGAGTTAAATGATGCCTGGTCTGAATTCGAAAACCAAGGCCAAAAGCCCTTGTATTAACCTGTGAGCTTTTCTGTCTCAGCTGCAGCCCTGTGCTAATGCTTAGTGTGTATCACAGTTTTGAGATTTTCACAGATGAACCAAAAAGTCCAGTAATGTATTTCCAGTACTAAACTGTTAAATTACTTGTGAATTCATTTCTCCTGATAAGGGATGTGAACATTTTCTTGAAGTCCACAGCACTGGGAACTTTCAGTGAGCTGACTGTACAGTTATAACATTCCAGCCTGCCCTTGGGGAAGCCTACTCAGCACTCTGCCTGGGGAAATGGGAGCACCTGGGCCACTAAAGTGAAGGCACGACACCCATCTCATTGTCTGAGAATACAACGACAGATGAGCAAAAGTTGCGATAATTGGATTATCTAATGGCTTTTAAGAATGGTTGTTAGAGCTGTCTTTTGTTTGTTTGTTTTGAAAGATATAATTTGAACAATGACTTTTCACAGATTCCAGGAACATCGCCAAGCATTTTTTTCTGGAAATCTATCATAGCCTTTAGCATGATGCTGCGTATGAGTTTTGGTCAACAGCATTAACAATGCATAGAAGTTGGACAGTGGGAAGGGATGACCACCAACTCTTCCTGGATAAGTCAGTGCATACTGACAGAAAGAACTGTGGGCTCTGAGATACCAAAATTCTCGATTCTTGGTGGGGATGTGGGATTGCCCTCTCCCTGTCCCTCTCTCCCTGTCCCTTTTGAAAGTTGTCACTGATTAAAGAAAGACTTTCAACACCATAACAACTCTAAACCTATCTGGGAGTCACTCCCAATGTAGGCTTAGGTTCACTCTTACCTTTTCCTAGCCAAGAGAACACTCTTCACCATAACAGGTTACAGAGCAGTTCAGCAGTTTGCATTTTGTCAGGACCAATAGCTGGTATGGGCCTGGTCCCCTGGGGTTGGTGAGTGGCTGTGGGAAGAACTTGAGGAGACAATGTGAACACTAGCTGGGAGAAGAGTCCAGTGGCAGGCAGAACACTGTGTGTCCCTCAGACCCGGTCCAGTAGCTGGCCAGTAATAGCATTTGGGAGATGGTTCCTTTCTTACCCAGTAAAACTGGATTCTTGGGATTTACTGTTGTAAGCATAGTTGGAGCTTTATGAAAGCCAGGCAGAAATGAAGATTTCTCAGCCTTACAGCCAGTTGTTGGATTTCCATTCAGTGTTTTGGTGGTTCTCATTGTAGGGCATAAGCAGCTCGTTCTGTTGACTTCAGAGGATCTCCCTGTGAGCAGGCACATACCATATACTTTACGTAAATACATAGACATGTTGTATATGTACAATGCACACATACATATGCACAGAGCAGGTGGTCAAAGGATTTTCATGCTAATCTTAAAGGTTCATGCTCAATATTGTGAAAAGCTTTCAGAAATTGTTTTTCAAAGACAATCATTTTTTTGTTTCCGTTTTAATATTCTTGTGACAAACCGTACCGAAAAAGCAGCATGTCAAAAACATGTTTGATTCTACATAGATTGCCTTTTATTTTTTTTATTATAAATGCTTATTATTTATTTTATCTTTTACTAATAATGTGAAGCTCTCAAAAATGTTCTTGTTTTAAATATACAGCTGTAAACTGTTCAAGATAACCATAACAACCTAGATGTTATTTATTAACGTATTATAAAGTGTTTGATCCAGTATGTGCTTGTCTTATTTAAAACTGGGGTGTGAGACATGTTGCTGTGACCTATTTTTTTCTCATTCACATGTATAGATATTGTGTGAACTACAGTATATAATGATGATAACTAAAGGCTATCATGTGGGTGTTCACGCACATTTTGAAATGATAGACCTATATTAGCTTCATATCATGTTTGCATAATTCATTAATGGCCATGATTTAAATATCATTAAACATTATGCAATTAGCAATGAGAAAGAACCTTCCTTCACTTACATGCGGAGTTTCCCCCACCTTTCTTCCAGATATATTATAATTCTGGGCCCCCTATTTATCTCAAAACTCTTAACGTATGCAAACCAACAGGTTTTGCATTCCTTTTAACTACTGGTTGTGACAGAGCTTGTCGTTGGTCAGATTCACTGTTTCATTCATATTTATTGTAATATACTTTTTGTTTTGTAAATATGTTAAACACAACAAAATGTCATTGTTCTAAAATATTTGTAATGTACATTAAAATGATAAAAATAGTTATAGAAATTGGAGTTATCTTTGTACTTGTGTGAATACTTGATTCAAGAATAGAAAATGCACATATGACATATGAGAACACAATCTGACATGATTTCTAGATTTGTGTTTTAATCACCATGTCACCCCTGCTCTGGGACAACACACACTGAGCTTGCCTCATGAATCCTGTGTTTCAGCGGCAGAGAACTTTTTTTTTTAAATGTATATATTTTTTTATTTCCGCTCATACAAACTTAACAGGTACACCGATCCCCTCCCTCCCTCCACCCCCCTGTTCCCCCCTCTGCTCCCCCCTCCCCATCCCCCAGTGCCTCCCCTCCCCATCCCCAGAGCATCCTTTAATGTGCATGCCAAACTCTCCTCTGGGTCCTCCTCTCCAATGAGGTGCAAGGACCCAGCGGCATTTCCCAGAACCCTTTCCTGTGTTCCCCTTAAGTATAGAAACACTACTGTGGCTGTCAATCCCTAGCCTCCAAGGATCCTAGTGCCTTTAGTCCATGCTAGACTTTGTGGGGTCAATAATGTGTTGGACATTACGTAGGTCATGCAAAGTCCTATTATGATTGCTTCGGCCCTAACTTGTATGGATTATCTTGCATATCATTACTCCTTCCATCTTTGTACTCTTATGGTCTTACTGCCCCTTCTTCCGCAAATTTCCCTGAGCTTCAGGATGGGGAGAGATTAGGCTGGCCTGGTTCCAGGTGGTTGATATAGCATCTCTGATGTTCTGAATTATGGTTTGTCGATTTTTTTTTTCAGTTTTGCTGCTCCTGCAATGCCCTTGGCTCCATCCTGATGGGTATTGGATGTCACCCCCTGGTCAAGATAAAAACCTGTTAAAGTCTTGTTATAAAAGTATATTCAAAGGTAGATGGAACAAAAGTAGGAGACCATGGTGAGGGAGGGGTCAGTCTCCCATTTGCAAAATGGTTACTGTCTATCTGCCAGACTATACCCCCTCCCCTTCTAGTGAGATCATACCCCATCAGTTGCAAATGATCAGGGAGGAAAGTCTGTGAACTTAACCAGATGTCTCATTACTTACTTGCAGTCCTTGATGGTGGCCTATTTTCAGCAGAGAACTCTTAATGCAGTTTCAAAAGTGTGTTTGTAGGCTGAGGCGGAGAAATTGAGTCCTAGAGTCTGGGACTTTATTATAGAAACGCAGTCATAGACGTTTTTGCTCTCAAAGATGGAAATAGCAAGTGCGTTTGTGGATGCACGCTGCAGGTCAGAACATAAATGGAGGAGTGCCCAAGTAAAGGCCTCATGGTATCCATGAAGCACAGTAGTGTTTTGCTGCGTAAGTCTGAGCATAGACGTGGATACTAAGAGCAATTTCCATACTGGAGACATCAGGTCAGAAATTTAAGTCAAATTGATGGCTCTAAAAATAAAGATGCTTGGGCATAGGACAAGATGTTTTGAGATTAAAAGATTTTTTTCCCTCCTGGCCCACAGTCTGTTATGCTGAATAAGTTTCTTGAACTCTCTGAATCTTAATTTATCATTTTATAAAATAGAATCCTTACAGCCCTGTAGTGGAGGAAGTAGGGACCATGGATGAATTGGTATCAAGTGGATAGTAAGTAAATAAGTAAGATAGATCATATCTAAGATAAGAAAAATAGATCATAAATAAGACAGATTGAAGCATCGCAGGTCAGTATTGGAGCTGGAATTGTAGAGAGACTTCTGATAATGAGCAGTGGATACCTGAGCAGGGAAGGGCAACTGGAAATAACGTGTCTTTCATCACTTATTCCTGTCTCAGGGTGACAGATGTGTGTGCAGAATGTGGCCTGGTAGATTTTGTAAAGGGAGTGACTGTAGAAAAGCAGGAAAACCCAAGAGCAATAGATTTCAGTGAGCGCTGTGTTGGGTTTCCATTTAACTGATGATTGCAACATCCTGACATCTTTCTTGCACATACGACCATGGAAAGGCGGGACTATGTGGAAATATTTCATATAGGATAGAGCATAGGCAATATTACATAGGATAACTTATTGATATTTGGTGGGCTCAGAGAATACCATGCAAATTGAAAATCTCCGATGGAAGCTCTTCCTTGTGCTTTTCTGTATTGCAGCATTCGTTCTTTCCCAAAGCAAGCCAGAGATTAGAATTCTTCCCCATGACAGGATTTAGAAGCCACAGTCCCTTCCCCAAAGCCAGACACAAAACCCAAGATCATTTTGTTGTAAGAGTTGACTCCTTTGTTTGGTTGCAGGTCATAAGACCATTGTTCTACTAAGGCAAGGAAGGTGGGCTGCACACAGAGGAGGCCAAGAAGGATGTGGACAGACCTGGCAGGTGGCCTTCTTGCCATTACTGCTACGTCAGACCCTTTTAAGTTTATTTTTATTCTTTTAGAGTTTCACGCATGGATGCAGTGAATTTATATCACTTTAACCCCTTGTCACCCAATCTCGCCCCCCCCCCCTTTTCCCACTGCAAGCCTTCTTCCCTTGCAGACTCCTTCTTAATTTCTCATCTTTCTGCATGTGGTCCACCACATTTCATCTGGCTTGCCTTTCGTGGCACGTCCTGGGCATGGATGAGTTATCAGAGGTTATATTACTGAGGAAAGTAACTTCCTTTCCCCATCTAGCATTAACCCTCACGAATCTCTCAGGGAGGTGTGGAGCCTCTTGAGATCTTTCCCCTTCCACAGTGAAATGTTGATAGGGCCAAATCTTTTGCAGATCAGACTCTGACCAAATGTACTTATTTCTACATGGATCTCAGAGCTCCCGACCTAAAGATGCATCCTACACCTAGGCTAATGTACTCAGATTGAGTCTTCCATTAGAAGGCCTCTTTATTATAGAAAATTGTGACCCGGCAATTTTGTCGTGTTTTCTGTTGTTAACCTGTACTTTCTTACAGGACCTTTGGCCACGACACTATGATGGCTGCAAAAGGAACCACCTCTTTCTCTTTTTTGTTCCTGAAGTTAATTTAGCCAATCAGTTGCATATCTGTATTCCAGACATGTACACATACAATCAAGGCAGTGAATGCCCTATTTTTTTTCTATTATGTTTATTTTTCCAATCAAACAAACTTAATAGGTACCTGTCCTCTCCCTCCCTCCACTCCTCCCCAGTCCCCCTTGCACCCACCCCCCATTCCCCTTCCTTTCATCCCCCTCCCTCCCTTTCTCCCAGTGCCCCCCATTTCCATCCCTCCCCATCCCTGGAGCATCCTTTAGTGTGAAGGTCAAACTTTCCTTTGGGTCCTCCACTCTAATGAGGTGTAAGGACTCAGTGGCATTGCCCAGAGCCCTTTCTTGTGCTCCCCTTAAGTATGGGAACACTATTGTGACTGTTAATCCCTTGCCTCCAAGAATCCTAGTGCCTGTGATCCATGCTAGACTTTGGAGCATTGACATGTCAGTCATTGCGCAGGTCATGCAAAGTCTGATTATTGCTACTGCGGCCCTAATTCGTATGAAGTTTCTTGCATATCGTTGCTCCTCCCCATGAATGCCCTATTTTAAGATATGATAATATATAATGTGTATAATAATGAGTTTGGGTTACATCTCATTACGGTCTGTCCCTGCCTTCTCGTGCATGAGATGTGCGGTGGAAATAGGACCGGCGCTGACTTTAGAATTGTTTTGGGGCTTCAGCTTAATTTTCCTGGTGCCTTATTTCCTAGTAACTATTGAGCCTTAGTTTTACCATCAGAAAAATGGAGAAAATAAAAGCTAGGTCATAGTGCTTGAAAATTGAATGCCAAAGAGAGAGAATTAAAATTTCTCTTAAGGATCCCACTGCGGTTTGTAAGCAGCAAGAGCGAGGCATGGGTCTTATACAGTCTCGTAACACATAGAGGGCTGGTGGGTGGAGGTTAGTGTTTCAGTGACCCTGGTTCTTGAGGAATTGTGGTCAGTGCAACATCTGGCAAAAGAAAAGTAGATGTTCTTAGGTGCAGGATAAAGTCTCTGCCAAGGTGACTTTCTTTTTAAAGTGTTTAGTGAACTGGAAGGGACAGTTGGTGTGGGCAGAGAGCAGCTGCAGACCAAACAGATTTTTTTTTTCTAATTTCAGAGATTACCCTGGGGCCAACATCTTAATGTTTCCAATTTCCACCATTTTGTTTTTCAGTATTTTATCTCTAAGCCCGCGGGCTTTCGCACCATGCTGTGCCTCTGAAGTCTTTCCAGTTTTCTCCCAAATCATCTCTTTGATGTAGGACTAGGGAGGGGCTGACATGAAGGTTCCATAGCATGACCTTTCAGAGAGAAAGTGGGAGGGGACAAAGACATCTCACATCAGACTATCATCATTTAAAAAGGTCCTACTTTCACACTAGAGTAGCCTAGCACTTACACTGAAGGAACACAAACTACAGGCTTTTGGGTTTGGCTAGGCAGTTTCCTGGCCGCTTTTAAAGGCCTCCAACTTGATTCTTCCTTATTTACTTTGATTAGCCTTCAAACTTCCAGCCCATGCCTGACATGGATCTCAGCAAACCCTTTATACAGGCTAAAACAGCCTGTATGTACCTATGATGGTTTAACATCTAATAATCACAGCGAGATTAACAGAAAAACAGAACAATTACAAGTATACTGTAGTAAGATATGAGGCTCGTCTTTCAAAACATCCTACTGTACAAAACATCGATACTGATCGCAGCAATTTCAGCATACTTTTTTTTTGTTTTTGTAAGCCTAGAACTTCTTTCGAGATTTCTCCAAAGAGCTTCGCGGGACAGTTCCTACCCTTCCGAGCCATTTTTCTCTACAAGACTCTCCCTACTCCCACGAAGAAGGAAAAGTACAAATGGCTCTGGAGTAACTGGCCTCAGTCATCTCTAGATCCGAGTTGCAATAATAACAGGTCGTCGTTCAAGGGCGTAAGAAAACTCTGGACTCCCCCCAAAGTTTATGGGGGTCTCTGTCTATGCGAATAAACCGGAATATATGGTAGGCAGACACTACACACAATGCTAAGCAGCTGCAGCGCTAGGAAAGGAAGGATGACTGCTGGTCTTTCTCTGAAGCTTGGGTCCAGACTCCTCAACCTCACACAAAGGCAGAAGAGCGCACAGGTGCACAGAGCCCCTCAGGGAGCATCGCGCACGTAAGCCGCAGTCCGGCAAGCTATTGCAGGTTATCTCTATTTGGCTCCTCCGGCTCCCCACTTTCTCCGCCTCCCCACTTTCTCCGCCCCCTAGCACAGAAGGTAGCCGATGAACGTCCACGAAGACCCGAAGCAGCGTCGGGCCCCCAAAATTGCGGCCAAGCCGAGATCCCTGTTTGAGGAGCGCAGCAGATTGAGGAGTGGAGCGTGGGCGTCTCCTAGGATTTCTAGGGATGAAGAAGCCGCTGGGGCGGGGTTCTGCGTGGAGAGGGTGGGATCTGAGCCGACAGGGTGAGAGGTTTTGAATGGCAGAAGTTCAAGCCAGTAAAAATAAGGTTCTACGTGGCGGAGGCAGGATCTGGATCCCTGAGGGCTGAGCGCTGAGAACTGGGACCCGGGATAGTGGAATAGGGGCGGGGTTACGGGCCAGCGGAGGCGGGGCTCGGGAGCAGGGAGCAGGACCAGTAGAGACTGCGTGGCGGAGGCGGCTTACGCGGGCAGAGGCAGAGCTGTGGGAGCGGGGGACTCCACAGGACTGCAGGTGGAGCTCTACACCCGTGAAATGGGATCGGGGCAGGGCGAGGTTCTGAGTGGCAGGGATCAGGACCAGTAGGAACGGAACTCTGTTTGGAGCGGGAGAGGATCGTCAGGGGCGGGTCTCTATGGCTGGGGGCGGAGTTACGAGCTGGCGTTGCTGCAGACGGGCAGGGGCGGGACTTTGAGTAGCAGATATCAGGACCAGTAGAGAAAGGGCTATGGTGTGGAAAGGGATGGGATTGGCGTAGACTGGTCTATGAGTGCGAGGGAGGCAAAAAACGATCATCGGCAGGGGCGGGACTCTGCAGTCTGAGGGCGGAGTTATGGGCTTATGGAGGCGGAGCTTTGTGCAGGCGCCAAATCAGGTCCGGCGGAGGCGGGGTTCTGAGGGGCGGGGCCCGTTTGAGCACAGTAGGACCGGGCTCTGTGTCAGCAGGGGGTGGGACTTGTGTGGCAGGGGTGGGTTTGGGATTGGCGCGCAAAACCCGGAGCTGCCTTGGGTGGGGGCGGCTTGGGGAGGAAGCCGGAAGCAGCCGCGGCTCCAGCTCCGGAGACATGGCGGGCGTTAAAGGTACATCGCGACCCCCGACTCGGGGGTCCGGGGTGGGTCGCAGCCGGTCCCGGGCTCTGCTTGGAGCAGCTCTTTCCACGTGTCCGCGGGGACGGCTCCCACCGGCGCGATTTCTTCCCCTCCTTCCAGGTGGAGGGCGCGTGCCCCGCCCCTCGCCCCTCGCCCCTCGCCCCTCTAGGTGTGGTGCGGATCTGTTTGGGGGGCTGTGAGCCCCGTGCGCTTGCGAGCGGCGCCCGCAGACCCCCGGTGGAGGCCTCGTCCGTGATGTTGCCTCTCTAGGCGGACCAGGCTGGCCCGGGCACTGCCGCCTCCTAAGCCTTCAGTGCCCCGCGCGCCCCGCACCCCGGAGTCCCAGTCCTCACCTGCCCATTCTCCCGCCCATGTCGCGTTTCCTGCCCTTTCCCAGTTTCTCGTGACTTACAAAGGAGTCTTTTGTCTCCAGTGTTCAGTATTGGGAAACTTGTTGCAAGTGATGTTCCCGCTGGGCAGAGTTGGCTGGGGGCTTATGACAGTGGATACAGTACCCAGAAATGTGCTAGTCTCCTAATCTCGGAGCCCAGAGCCTGGTGGAATTGTAACGAGACCTTTTCGGGATTCTGTGAACAGACAAATGCAGTGTGCGCGCGATGTATGTGTTTGAATGATGTGGTTGATCACAAGGTGGTTAGGTACTGAATACCAACCAGACGTGTATGAATTCAGAAAAATGGGAATCAGAATAGGGTTACTGGAAAGCGTCCTGCTACCTAGGTGAGAAACTTCTATTGCTATTTGATCTTATTAATACGGTAGCATCATTTGTTTCTGCGCGTGGTCCTATCCTTTAAAATTATGGACAAAGATCTTCCCAGTTAATCATCGTTTACATGTTTTATATGTGTGTGCCTATGTGCTACGAATTTATCTATGTGAGCAGCTTGCAGCCCACAGATATTGCCCTTTCTAGCAGGTTTTTACAGTCCGTATCAGCTGAATAAACGTGTTTTACTCAGGGTTTGAAACCAGTGGGGGTAAACAGATGAAAGATAGTCTCTTACTGCTGTGTCAGACTGTAACAGATAGTAACAACGTGTGTGGGAGAATGTGCTTGAAATTGTGATGGAGTGAAAAGGAACACTGCTAAAAAGTGTTAAAAGACAGTCTGGAGAGATGGCTCAGGGGTTAAGACTCTGCCTTACAACCAGAGGGTCCTGAGTTCAGATGCCAGGTCCAGGGGGAGATGGTGGTGGCCTGCACTTCTGGCCCTGGTGGGTGGAGGCTGGAAAATCCCAGAGTGAAGCAATAGGAGGTAGAAAACAATCCAGGATGATTCGGAAATCACCCTTGGTCCCCCACAGGATACACAATGCCCTGTGATACACATACACGCACACACACACACATACACACACACGCAAAATAAAGTTAAAAATTTTCTTCCCACATTTTATTTTTTTCCCTAATCATATAAGCTCAATAGGTACTGCGTCCTCTCCCTCCTCCCTCCCCTTTCCAGTCTTCCCCCACTGCACTCTCCCCTCTTTCCCTTTCCTTTCTCCCTCCTCTCCCAATGCCTCCCGCTTCCTCCTTCCCATCCACTGGAGCATCCATTTACATGAATGCCAAACCTCCCTCTGAGTCCTCTACCCTAGTGAGGAGGGTTCAGGACTCCGTGGCATATCCTGGAGCCCCTCCTTGGGCTCCCCATTAGTATGGGAACTCTATTATGACTGTTTAATCCCTTGCCTCCAAGAATCCTACTGCCTGATCCATGCTAGACTTTGTGAGATCGTTGACATGTCAGCCATTGTGCAGGTCAGGCAAAGTCTAATCCTGGCTGCTGCAGCCCTAACTTGTGTAGAGTATCTTGTATATCATTGGTCCTCCCCATCTTTGGGCTCTTACAATCTTATCACCCCCTCTTCCGCAAGGTTCCCTGAGCTTTAGGGTGGGGAGAGATTTGGCTGGCCTGGTTTTAGGCGAATAATGTAGAGTCTTTGATGTTTTGAATTATGGTTTGTTGTTGTTTTCAATTTTGCCTTTCCTGCACTGCCCTTGGCTGCATCCTGCTTGGTATCAAAGGTCACCTCCTAACCAAAGATAAAAGACTGTTTAAACGAAGATCTTAATATAAGAGGAGACTCAAAGGTAGATGGAAGAATAGGATTAGGACACAGCAGTGTGTGCGTGTGTGTGTGTGTGTGGGGGGGTCAGAGTCCTATTTGCAGGATGGTTACCATCTATCTGCCAGTCCCTATGTCCTCCCTGATTGGTGAGATCAAATCTGTTCAGTCTCAAGTGACCAGGAAGGGAAGTGAGAGTGAGCTGCTACTTACATGCAATACATGACCGTGGCCTATTTCCTCTAGTGAAGTATGATCCCCTATCTCCTTTCTTTTGAGGTCCTCCTTTCCCTTCCCTCCTGTTTATAATCCTTTTTGATTACAGTGGGTATTACAGAGATTTACTGTTTACTATGTCATTAAGTGGGTTTGGAACTAGGATCCACTTATTAGGGAATACATATGATGTCTAACTTTCTGTGTCTGGGATACTTCACTCAATATAATTTTTTCTAATTCCATCCATTTCCTGGCAGATTTCATTAATCATCTTTTTTGATAGCTGAATAGTATTCCATTGTATAAATGTACCACATTTTCATTACCCATTTGTCAACTATTGTGCATTTGGGTTGATTTCATGACTTTGCTATTGTGCTGCAGTGAAGATGGTTGTGCTTGTGTCACTGTAGTGAATTGCTGCATTATGGGGGATTATTCCAGAAGTGGTATGGCAGGGTCATATGGCATTTCAATGTTTAACCTTTTTAGAAATTGCTATACTGATTGCCAGAGTGATTGTATAAGCTTGCATTCCCACCAGCAATGTATGAGAATTCCCTTCTCTCCACATCCTCTCCAGCATTTAGTGTTGTTTGTATTATGAATTTTTGCCATCCTGACTGGGGTGAGATGATATCTCAGGGAAGTTTTGATTTGCATTTCCCTGATGGTCAGGGATGTGGAGCATTTTTTAACATATTTGTTAGACATTTTGATTTTGCCCCTGGAAAAGTTTCTTTTGAGTTTCGAGGCCCATTTACTAATTGGGCTTTTTATCTCTTTGGTGTTTAGTTTTTAAGTTCTTCATGTACTCTGGATAATAGAGCTCTTTCAGATATGTGGTTAGTGAAGATTTTATCCCATTCTGTGGGTTGCCTCTTTGGTCAGTTTACAATCTCTTTAGCTAAGCAGAAGCTCATTCACTGTGATCAAGTAGGTTTTATCCCAGGCATACATGGTTGATTCAACATATGCAAATCAACAAATCATATAAACTAATCCAAAGTCCAAGACCACATGATATTCTCGATAGATGCAGAAAAAGCTTTTGACAAGATCCAACATCCTTTTATGATTAAAACCTTAGAGACAGTTGGAGTGGAAGGAATTTACATCAACATAATAAAAGCTGTGCACAATAAGCCAACAGCAAGGATTATATTAAATGAGGAAAAACTTGAAGCATTCTTGGTTCAATAAGGAACTAGACAAGGAAGGCTGACCACTCTACCGCTTCTATTCAATATTGTACTTGAAATCTTAGCTGGAGCCATAAGACAAGAGAGGCAGATAAAAGAGATTCAAATCAGGAAAGGAAGAAGTCAAGATATCACTATTTGCAGATGACATGATCAAGGAATCTCAAAATACATATGGAAGCACAAAGGAACCAGAATAGCAAAAAACAATCCTGTGTAGCAAAAACACTGCCAGAGATACCACCATACCAAACCTTAATCTATATTACAAATCCATAGTAATAAAAAAGCCTAGTACTGGCACCAAAATAGACATGTAGATCAGTGGATAAGGGTTGAAGACCCAGATATAAGCCCACACAATTATAGCCATTTGATCTTTAACAAAGGGGCCCAAAAAATTCAATGGAAAAAGAACAGCATCTTCAACAAATGGTGCTGGCAAGACTGGATATCCACATGCAGAAGATTAAAACTGGACCTGTACTTGTCACCATGCACAAAAATTAATTCCAAATGTCTCCAGGACCTTAATATTAGGCCAGAGAGTATAAAAACCCTAGTTGAAAGGGCAGGGAACTCCTTTGAACTGATTGGGCTGGGCCAACAGTTCCTAAACAGAAATCCAAGTGAACCTTCTTGATTGGAGTGTAGCTGTGGCACCAGCCCTCCAAAATTGAATTTAGAAAGAGAAGATAAAGAAGCGTGTGTTTGGGAGAAGGGGTGGAG